>CM055908.1:42898718-43553718 GCA_029582155.1 Panopea generosa
GACGATGTAAAAGAAAAAAAAAATAGGACATAGGACATATATAACTTATATACGTTTATTATAAGAATATCAATGTCCATGGTATTTAGGAACCATTAGCCGGTGCCCAACAGCATTGGCTGAGTAAACTACATAATAATTATGGTTTCTTTTTTATGCCATCGAGGGTTGACGGATGATCAGTTGACTTTACCACTCTTTTCTGTGATTCTGGGAGGTTAACCAGTTTTCGAGAATACCTATCTCCGCAAGTAACTGATAACTCTTTACTTGACAGAGGTGAGAGACGAATGACAATGAGACGCAATGTCGTGTATCAATCATCACGGAGACTGTGGACGGGTGAGGATTTGAACTCACCACCCGGCCAAGATTAATAGTCATACGTACTACCGACTGAGCTAAACCGGTCCCGGGTTAACGAAAAGAAGTGTTGTCAAATCAACCAACCGATGAATTGGGCGGGGTTCGCGGTTAACAATACACAATATATGAAACTACCCAGGAGGAATATTCTCAGCCCTTCTTAACTCGGCAACAACACTACTGTTCCTTACGCATTAATATACACACTAAAATAATGCACCAACAAACGAATACTCAGAATGAAATTAGAACTTTGATACCTGCAGAACAGCAGAGTTTTAGAACAAATAGTCTATGCGTTCCTCTTACGAAATATCAAACGAAGAAAAAGGTCGTTATAGCCAACGTCTTTATAAAGAAAAAAAATCATAGTTGTTTGTGTTTATTTCTTATGATGTCCTTGGTATTGGCGTGCATTTCATGGCCTGTTTACATGTGTGTGTTGCTATAATTTCTTTTATCATTGTTATTATATCGTTCATGCATCTCGTTGTCATGCTTTGTATACATGTATGGTTATTACCGTAATAGATATATCTATCTATCTGCCGTGTGTTTGAATGAAATTTGGTTTATAGAAATATTTAGAAAATTTGTTAGTTGTATGTACATGTAGATAGACGGTAGTTTTACTTTACACGGAATCGTTCTGAGAACTTCCTAGTTCTATTCGGAGTCATTCTGAGGACTTCCTTGTTCTATTCAGAGTCATTCTGAGGACTTCCTTGTTCTATTCGGAGTCATTCTGAGGACTTCCTTGTTCTATTCAGAGTCATTCTGAGGACTTCCTTGTTCTATTCAGACCCATTCTGGGGACTTCCTTGTTCTATTCAGACCCATTCTGGGGACTTCCTAGATCTACTCCGATTTATTCTGAGGACTTCCTAGTTCTATCTAGTTCTATTCGGATTCATTCTGAGGACTTCTTAGTTATACTTGGAATCATTCTGAGGACTTCCTAGTTTTATTCGGAGTCATTCTGAGGACTTCTTAGTTCTATTCGGATTCATTCTGAGGACTTCCTAGTTTTATTCAGATTCATTCTGATGACTTCCTAGTTCTATTCGGATTCATTCTGATGACTTTCTAGTTGTATTCTGATGAGGCCATCCCTGTTCTCTGGATCTCGTAAAGTAATGCCTATTGTTCCCCAAATCTCCAAAAGTATTTGCCAAAGTTCCCCAAAAGTATTTTGTTCATGTTCCCCAGATCTCTAAAAGTATTTCCACTGTTCCCTAGATCTCCAAAAGTTTTAAACATAGTTCCCTGAAAGTACCAAATAGTGTTTCCTTAAGTAAAACGTCTACTATAATATTCTCTATTATTATTTACACATCATCAAAATAAGCAAAATCCATGTCTTCTTTTCCTTGTTTGAAATATCTATGGTCTATGGCTTGAACATTCAGAGAAAATGTGTTTTTTAAGTTTCCGTAAAAATGTGCTTGTAAGCCCTGTGGCAGGGAACATTTGTGGTTCAATCACGCTGTTTCAAGAACTTCGAGAGTTTGTGATTATACAAATGCTGTGCGAGTTTGGATAAGATTCTTTGAAAAATGTGGTGGATGCTATAGCTTCTACAAGAAAAAGGTTAACGGATAGACGACGGACAATTTACCACAACATAAGCCCTGCTGGCCTTTGGCAAGTAGAGCCAAAGAAGATATCGATGGAAGGACAGAAAAGACAAAAAAAAAATGAATAGCTGAACGGTTAATTTACAAAAGGCAATAAATACACATAAATAATTGACTTTATTGTGTATAACACGATCTGTTTAAAAAAAAAAAAGTGGATGCCGGGTGGGATTGAACACCAGTCCTTACGATCCAAAATCGACGATATTAACCACTGCACTATTCTGCCTTTAATCAGCAGTAATGTAAATATATCTTTGTTCGGAATTACCATCCAAAATTTATTTCGGGTACATGAAGTTGTGCAGGGGCCCAGACTAACACGTAAGAAACGTCCAAAGCTGTCAAAAGCTGATTCAATCAGTCGACGTCTCATTTTAAAAGTAAATTATGATCAAGTATAAAAATTATACACAAAATCAGTGACTTAATTACAGAGGCTGGCAGGCTAATAGCAATATAATGTCCACGGCACTTTTAGTATTTCTATAATTAACTCTTCGAATCTTGGTCCGAATTTAACAATTTTGGTGCCAAAGTAAAGCTGATAAAAATGATGACCAACTCCAATTATCAACTATTTAATATTTTTCTTCTGAATTTTAATTATTACGGATTGAAATCGAAATATGTTGAAATTTCACGAAACCAAAAACACCATTTTTAAACAAAAAACGGTAGTCTTGATTTAACAAATACCATGTACGTTTAAACAAAACAATAGAAATAGAAATATCATTTTATTGTTTTTAACTCTTATTTGTATGAATTTACAATATTTGTTTTATCTACACGGTGTGGATGGATAGTTGCCCACCTTTTGCTGTAGGAATGTTTGATTTAATTACAGAAATGTATTATTGAAATTTTCTAACTAGTCATCGTATGTAAGAATGTCAGTTAAATACTCATGTATATAACATTCTACGCACATTATAATATAAAGTAATCCATCATATATTACATTATAGTCATTTTATGGTACAATAAAATGACATGTTCGCATAACATGGTATTTGTGTATCATTTGATTCCCATTTGCAAAACAAACTGCATATTGATGTGGTGGGATACTTAACGTCTCACACACCAATTAATTTTGTGCTGTTCTACATATAGAGACATGCACTTCTGGAACACTGGATACATTACCAATGGTTCTAAAAGTGACTTATTCCCATAGATAGTCCACTGTTGGTCTAAATATGCAGAAACAAACATGGGTTGACCAGGTTGCGTTTTCACAATTTCGCTGGTTTGATGGCTACCCTTCATTTTTGACAATTCTGCCCATTTGATGCAGTGTATTACTACGCGTCTTTAAACTGTTATAGCATCATCAAATAGTTCCCAATGTCATCCAAACTTTGCAGAAATCGTGAAAATGTTCCAATGTTCCCATATGCACATAGAAATATGACATTTTATGCATTTTTAACAAAAAAATTGTCCAACCGCTTTACGCAGTTCTAATTTCTTTGGCGTAATAAACTTGCTACCGTCATGTAAGGGAGGTAAGTCTTCAGTGAGATATTAAGAGAGCTGTATTAAGCAAGTACAAATACCGTGTATCGTTATTTATGCAAACAATGCAATACAACGCATGCATACAGCAATACAGGACTGAACATTAAAATAATATTAATATAAAGCCTGTGGTGTCACTCTGATTTAAATATATATATATATATATATATATATATATCATATATGAAAAGCATATTTTATTGCTTTAAACATTTTACCGTTTACATCACATCCTGTTTTTTTTTACATTCAGTTTCTCTTTGTATACAATCGTCTGTTAGCCCTCGATGGCATAAAGAAATGCCGCTAAATATGCAATCAATCAATCTTTGTATACATTCAAATGTTTTGAATTAAAAAATAAAACATGTAGATTCCTTGCGTTACGTTTCTTTCTTGAACCACCAGGCTCGATTAGCTCAGTCGGTTACGCATCTTATTCATCAATCTAGGGGTCGTGAGTTCGAATCCCCGCCCGACAACAGTCTCCGTGATGATTGATATACGACATTATGTCTCACTATCATTCGTCTCTCATCACCGATTCAAATGGGAAAGTTATCAGTTACTTGTGGAGATGGGTGTGCTCGAGTACTGGTTAACCTTTCAGCATCCAAGGAAAGAGTGGTTAGGTTAACTGATCATATGTTAGCTCTCGATGGCATAAACATGACGCTAAATATGCAATCAATCAATCTTTGTATACATTCAAATGTTTTGAATTAAAAGTTAAAACATGTAGACTCCTTGCGTTACGTTCTTTCTTGAACCACCAGGCCCGAATAGCTCAGTCGGTTACGCATCTTATTATCAATCTAGGGGTCGTGAGTTCGAATCCCCGCGCGACAACAATCTCCGTGATGATTGGTATACGACATCATGTCTCACTATCACTCTACAGTAAAAGTTTAGAAGAGAGATATGCTTCCTTCCGAGTACATGACTGAAATGGAAGCACAAGTAGATATGAGAAGACAGTGAGACGACAGAAAAAGGAGTTCAGTCCTCCACGACCGGTGACTGAACAATTGAAAAAGGCAACCACATCAGCTTGAGATGGGTTGACCCCACGTAAACGAGGATATTAAAATTAGGCTTTTCGCTATACTAGCAAACCGCCAAAATATAGGGGACACTATGTACAGATTTTAACGTCTTTTATATACACCTGCAAAATCTTTCAGGTGGTTACAAAAATTTGCATATATGTATACGTATATTAAACGTATGAATTAATTCTACTTCCGGTCAGCTAGAATGACGCCCCTTTCAAGACTAACACCTTTAAAAGGGTTTAAATGACCATACGTAATTGGGACCCATAATAGCTCAGTGGTCTAGGACGTTAATTTGTCGTCCAGAAAGTCGTGTGTTCAAACCGCAGTCAAGGTAAAGAATTTTTTTTTTTTTTTAACATTTTTATTTGTCATTTAAGCAATTAATTTGTATCAAAACAGTCTGACGATGTAAAAGAAAAAAAAATAGGACATAGGACATATATAACTTATATACGTTTATTATAAGAATATCAATGTCCATGGTATTTAGGAACCATTAGCCGGTGCCCAACAGCATTGGCTGAGTAAACTACATAATAATTATGGTTTCTTTTTTATGCCATCGAGGGTTGACGGATGATCAGTTGACTTTACCACTCTTTTCTGTGATTCTGGGAGGTTAACCAGTTTTCGAGAATACCTATCTCCGCAAGTAACTGATAACTCTTTACTTGACAGAGGTGAGAGACGAATGACAATGAGACGCAATGTCGTGTATCAATCATCACGGAGACTGTGGACGGGTGAGGATTTGAACTCACCACCCGGCCAAGATTAATAGTCATACGTACTACCGACTGAGCTAAACCGGTCCCGGGTTAACGAAAAGAAGTGTTGTCAAATCAACCAACCGATGAATTGGGCGGGGTTCGCGGTTAACAATACACAATATATGAAACTACCCAGGAGGAATATTCTCAGCCCTTCTTAACTCGGCAACAACACTACTGTTCCTTACGCATTAATATACACACTAAAATAATGCACCAACAAACGAATACTCAGAATGAAATTAGAACTTTGATACCTGCAGAACAGCAGAGTTTTAGAACAAATAGTCTATGCGTTCCTCTTACGAAATATCAAACGAAGAAAAAGGTCGTTATAGCCAACGTCTTTATAAAGAAAAAAAATCATAGTTGTTTGTGTTTATTTCTTATGATGTCCTTGGTATTGGCGTGCATTTCATGGCCTGTTTACATGTGTGTGTTGCTATAATTTCTTTATCATTGTTATTATATCGTTCATGCATCTCGTTGTCATGCTTTGTATACATGTATGGTTATTACCGTAATAGATATATCTATCTATCTGCCGTGTGTTTGAATGAAATTTGGTTTATAGAAATATTTAGAAAATTTGTTAGTTGTATGTACATGTAGATAGACGGTAGTTTTACTTTACACGGAATCGTTCTGAGAACTTCCTAGTTCTATTCGGAGTCATTCTGAGGACTTCCTTGTTCTATTCAGAGTCATTCTGAGGACTTCCTTGTTCTATTCGGAGTCATTCTGAGGACTTCCTTGTTCTATTCAGAGTCATTCTGAGGACTTCCTTGTTCTATTCAGACCCATTCTGGGGACTTCCTTGTTCTATTCAGACCCATTCTGGGGACTTCCTAGATCTACTCCGATTTATTCTGAGGACTTCCTAGTTCTATCTAGTTCTATTCGGATTCATTCTGAGGACTTCTTAGTTATACTTGGAATCATTCTGAGGACTTCCTAGTTTTATTCGGAGTCATTCTGAGGACTTCTTAGTTCTATTCGGATTCATTCTGAGGACTTCCTAGTTTTATTCAGATTCATTCTGATGACTTCCTAGTTCTATTCGGATTCATTCTGATGACTTTCTAGTTGTATTCTGATGAGGCCATCCCTGTTCTCTGGATCTCGTAAAGTAATGCCTATTGTTCCCCAAATCTCCAAAAGTATTTGCCAAAGTTCCCCAAAAGTATTTTGTTCATGTTCCCCAGATCTCTAAAAGTATTTCCACTGTTCCCTAGATCTCCAAAAGTTTTAAACATAGTTCCCTGAAAGTACCAAATAGTGTTTCCTTAAGTAAAACGTCTACTATAATATTCTCTATTATTATTTACACATCATCAAAATAAGCAAAATCCATGTCTTCTTTTCCTTGTTTGAAATATCTATGGTCTATGGCTTGAACATTCAGAGAAAATGTGTTTTTTAAGTTTCCGTAAAAATGTGCTTGTAAGCCCTGTGGCAGGGAACATTTGTGGTTCAATCACGCTGTTTCAAGAACTTCGAGAGTTTGTGATTATACAAATGCTGTGCGAGTTTGGATAAGATTCTTTGAAAAATGTGGTGGATGCTATAGCTTCTACAAGAAAAAGGTTAACGGATAGACGACGGACAATTTACCACAACATAAGCCCTGCTGGCCTTTGGCAAGTAGAGCCAAAGAAGATATCGATGGAAGGACAGAAAAGACAAAAAAAAATGAATAGCTGAACGGTTAATTTACAAAAGGCAATAAATACACATAAATAATTGACTTTATTGTGTATAACACGATCTGTTTAAAAAAAAAAAGTGGATGCCGGGTGGGATTGAACACCAGTCCTTACGATCCAAAATCGACGATATTAACCACTGCACTATTCTGCCTTTAATCAGCAGTAATGTAAATATATCTTTGTTCGGAATTACCATCCAAAATTTATTTCGGGTACATGAAGTTGTGCAGGGGCCCAGACTAACACGTAAGAAACGTCCAAAGCTGTCAAAAGCTGATTCAATCAGTCGACGTCTCATTTTAAAAGTAAATTATGATCAAGTATAAAAATTATACACAAAATCAGTGACTTAATTACAGAGGCTGGCAGGCTAATAGCAATATAATGTCCACGGCACTTTTAGTATTTCTATAATTAACTCTTCGAATCTTGGTCCGAATTTAACAATTTTGGTGCCAAAGTAAAGCTGATAAAAATGATGACCAACTCCAATTATCAACTATTTAATATTTTCTTCTGAATTTTAATTATTACGGATTGAAATCGAAATATGTTGAAATTTCACGAAACCAAAAACACCATTTTTAAACAAAAAACGGTAGTCTTGATTTAACAAATACCATGTACGTTTAAACAAAACAATAGAAATAGAAATATCATTTTATTGTTTTTAACTCTTATTTGTATGAATTTACAATATTTGTTTTATCTACACGGTGTGGATGGATAGTTGCCCACCTTTTGCTGTAGGAATGTTTGATTTAATTACAGAAATGTATTATTGAAATTTTCTAACTAGTCATCGTATGTAAGAATGTCAGTTAAATACTCATGTATATAACATTCTACGCACATTATAATATAAAGTAATCCATCATATATTACATTATAGTCATTTTATGGTACAATAAAATGACATGTTCGCATAACATGGTATTTGTGTATCATTTGATTCCCATTTGCAAAACAAACTGCATATTGATGTGGTGGGATACTTAACGTCTCACACACCAATTAATTTTGTGCTGTTCTACATATAGAGACATGCACTTCTGGAACACTGGATACATTACCAATGGTTCTAAAAGTGACTTATTCCCATAGATAGTCCACTGTTGGTCTAAATATGCAGAAACAAACATGGGTTGACCAGGTTGCGTTTTCACAATTTCGCTGGTTTGATGGCTACCCTTCATTTTTGACAATTCTGCCCATTTGATGCAGTGTATTACTACGCGTCTTTAAACTGTTATAGCATCATCAAATAGTTCCCAATGTCATCCAAACTTTGCAGAAATCGTGAAAATGTTCCAATGTTCCCATATGCACATAGAAATATGACATTTTATGCATTTTTAACAAAAAAATTGTCCAACCGCTTTACGCAGTTCTAATTTCTTTGGCGTAATAAACTTGCTACCGTCATGTAAGGGAGGTAAGTCTTCAGTGAGATATTAAGAGAGCTGTATTAAGCAAGTACAAATACCGTGTATCGTTATTTATGCAAACAATGCAATACAACGCATGCATACAGCAATACAGGACTGAACATTAAAATAATATTAATATAAAGCCTGTGGTGTCACTCTGATTTAAATATATATATATATATATATATATATATATATCATATATGAAAAGCATATTTTATTGCTTTAAACATTTTACCGTTTACATCACATCCTGTTTTTTTTTACATTCAGTTTCTCTTTGTATACAATCGTCTGTTAGCCCTCGATGGCATAAAGAAATGCCGCTAAATATGCAATCAATCAATCTTTGTATACATTCAAATGTTTTGAATTAAAAAATAAAACATGTAGATTCCTTGCGTTACGTTCTTTCTTGAACCACCAGGCTCGATTAGCTCAGTCGGTTACGCATCTTATTCATACCCAACTTTCAGTTTCATCCACTCTAGAAAAGCCGATATATTTTTTATATAGAACAAAGAAGGGCCAATTTACTTTATAACTTATATCTCAAATAAGAATGGCAACATCCTTTAACAACAAACGAAGTATTGAAGCTTAAACCCTCCTCGATTTTATGATCTTTTTTTCATAATTTACAAATAAAAACATTTTGGTCCTTTTTGCAGTTAACGTAAGTCACCTGTATTCCATATATGTTCTATATAAAAAAAAGGTTAAAAATCAATGAAACATTTTTTGAATTACCTAAATAAACACATTTTTAAACAAAATTTGCTTTCACAACAAATGGATTAAAACAGTAAAATGTCTCATCTTTCTGAATATATATTTTTTTATGAAATATATATAAAATATTATGGTCCTTTTAACTTTTTTTAACAGTACCATGACATTTTTAAAGCATTTTTGTGCATGAAAATTGATATGTATTGATGTTATAAGAACTTATCGATTCCTACAGTTTAGTTTATTGGGGTCATAAAACTCTAGCGTCACAAACCAATAGGCTTATAAAAATAGGTTATATTTTAGAGATCATTGTGTTTTATAGTTTTGATGGTTTTTATTTTTCAGTTTTAGTTTTTTTCACTATAATTTTAATTTTAAAATAACATAGATATGTAGTAAACATCTACGAAATGAAAAAAAAATGTATTAAATCATAGTATGAAACTCTTTTATTACTCGATAAATTAAAACATAAAAAAGTATATATATTGTAACAGTTTTTATTAATTTGGATTACAAACAAATAAACGTGTTTGTTGTTGTTAACTGTAAAATATTTATTAAAGCGAAGTAACTGTTTTGTTATCGTTATGAAAACAAACCTAACCTGTTTTTGACACTTAGCACTTGTTTTTAACATTGTGTTTAATTACCACCTTTGTCAGGTGACTATGTCTAGTGTCTTATTTGTTAATTGGCATTTTACAGGTGTTCTTTTAGACGACAATGTTGCTATATAAACAAATATGTGGTACATGTTGTTGTTGTTGTTGACACTTAGTACCTGTTTGTGACACTGTGTGCTCAACATGCCAAATTGATTTGGTACAATCGACTTATATGAACCTAGATATCGAAGAGAAATAACTTGAAGTTATTTTCCAGTATCGAGAAGCTAATGGTACTTTAACATGTATTTTAGGGTTTCCAATTTTTATGCCGATTACACTTCATCAATCCTTAACTAATTGGCCTATCGTAAATTATTCATTGATATGTGTGTATAAAAGTATAAATGAATAGTAAATTTATAGTGGTTTAATATCTCATTAATCGTTTATTGTCTTTAATGAAAGGTCAACATATCTATGTTATGTAATAATGTTATTGCGTCTGTCTGCGTGTTCTTCCTGTATTATTTTCTAATCGAGTCTTTCTCTTTTGTCTTCTCTCTCTCTCTCATTCTCTCTCTTTATTCCACCTCTGTCTATATATCTCTCTCTCTCTCTCTATCTTCTCTCTCATTCTTTCTCTCAGACTATCTCTCTTTCTTTCTCTCATTCTTTTTCTCTCTTTCCCATTCAGTCTCTTTCTCTCAGACTCTCTCCATTTCTTTCTCCCATTATTTTTCTCTCTTTCCCACTAATTGGCCTATTGTAAATTATTCATTGATATGTGTGTATAAAAGTATAAATGAATAGTAAATTTATAGTGGTTTAATATCTCATTCATCGTTTATTGTCTTTAATGAAGGGTCAAAATATCTATGTTATGTAATAATGTTATTGCGTCTGTATGCGTGTTCTTTCTGTATTATATTCTAATTGAATCTTTCTCTTTTGTCCTCTCTCTCTCTCTATTCCTCTTCTGTCTATATCTCTTTCTCTCTCTCTCTCTCTCTCTCTCTCTCTCTCTCTCTCTCTTCCTCTCTTTCTCTCTCTTCTCTCTCAACAATGTCACAGATAGTACGTATAAACTATGTTGAATAGAAAATTGATTATGTTATTAGTTAAGCAAAACTTAAACTAGAGTAATTCCTCTAATTTAAAATACCCCCGAGGCAAGGCAATAAAACTCGACCAATATCGATTTATTAATTAACTGGCAATGTATCACGCATCGCTGCGTTCTATAGACCGGCACTAAAAGATTATCAACACAGGATTACAAATAAGGAGCGTAACTTTAACGATACAAACATTTGAATTATGTCCCTTGGTTTTTGATTAGGTACCGAAAGTTGGACATGCCACCCGGTTACATTATACTGACACTGGAGTATCATGCCACAGACACATGGTATGATAACCTACTTGGTAACTTTATACTGACACTGGAGTATCATGCCACAGACACATGGTATGATAACCCACCCGATCATATTACACTGACACTGGAGTATCATGCCACAGACACATGGTATGATAACCCACTCGGTCACATTATACTGACACTGGAGTATCATGCCACAGACACATGGTATGATAACACTACCGGTAACATTATACTGACACAGGAGTATCATGCCACAGACACATGGTATGATAACCCACCTTGTCACATTATACTGACACTGGAGTATCATGCCACAGACACATGGTATGATAACCCACCTTGTCACATTATACTGACACTGGAGTATCATGCCACAGACACATGGTATGATAACCCACCTTGTCACATTATACTGACACTGGAGTATAATGCCACAGACACATGGTATGATAACCCACCTTGCCACATTACACTGACACTGGAGTATCATGCCACAGACACATGGTATGATAACCCACCTTGTCACATTATACTGACACTGGAGTATCATGCCACAGGCACATCGTATGATAACCCACCTTGTCACATTATACTGACACTGGAGTATCATGCCACAGACACATGGTATGACAACCCACTCGGTCACATTATACTGACACTGGAGTATCATGCCACAGACACATAGTATGATAACCCACGCGGTCACATTATACTGACACTGGAGTATCATGCCACAGATACATGGTATGATAACCCACCTTGTCACATTATACTGACAATGGAGTATCATGCCGCAGACACATGGTATGATAACCCACCCGGTCACATTACACTGACACTGGAGTATCATGCCACAGACACATAGTATGATAACCCACCCGGTCACATTACACTGACACTGGAGTATCATGCCACAGACACATAGTATGATAACCCACCCGGTCACATTACACTGACACTGGAGTATCATGCCACAGACACATGGTATGATAACCCACCTTGTCACATTATACTGACACTGGAGTATCATGCCACAGACACATGGTATGACAACCCTTCCGGTCACATTATACTGACACTGGAGTATCATGCCACAGACACATGGTATGATAACCCACTCGGTCACATTATACTGACACTGGAGTATCATGCCGCAGACACATGATATGATAACCCACCTTGTCACATTACACTGACACTGGAGTATCATGCCACAAACACATGGTATGATAACCCACCTTGTCATATTACACTGACACTGGAGTACCATGCCACAGACACACAGTATGACAACCCACCCGGTCACATTATACTGACACTGGAGTATCATGCCACAGACACATGGTATGATAACCCACTCGGTCACATTATACTGACACTGGAGTATCATGCCACAGACACATGGTATGATAACCCACTCGGTCACATTATACTGACACTGGAGTATCATGCCACAGACACATAGTATGATAACCCACCCGGTCACATTATACTGACACTGGAGTATCATACCACAGACACATAGTATGATAACCCACCTTGTCACATTACACTGACACTGGAGTATCATGCCACAAACACATGGTATGATAACCCACATTGTCACATTACACTGACACTGGAGTATCATGCCACAGACACATGGTATGACAACCCACCCGGTTACATTATACTGATATGGAGTATCATGCCACAGACACATGGTATGATAACCCACCTTGTCACATTATACTGACACTGGAGTATCATGCCGCAGACACATGGTATGATAACCCACCCGGTCACATTACACTGACACTGGAGTATCATGCCACAGATACATAGTATGATAACCCACCCAGTCACATTATACTGACACTGGAGTATCATGCCACAGACACATGGTATGACAACCCACCAGGTCACATTATACTGACACTGGAGTATCATGCCACAGACACATGGTATGATAATCCACCTTGTCACATTACACTGACACTGGAATATCATGCCACAGACACATGGTATGATAACCCACCCAGTCACATTATACTGACACTGGAGTATCATGCCACAGACACATGGTATGATAACCCACCTTGTCACATTACACTGACAATGGAGTATCATGCTACAGACACATGGTATGACAACCCACATTGTCACAATACACTGACACTGGAGTATCATGCCACAGACACATAGTATGATAACCCACCTTGTCACATTACACTAACACTGGAGTATCATGCCACAGACACATGGTATGACAACCCACCCGGTCACATTATACTGACACTGGAGTATCATGCCACAGACACATGGTATGATAACCCACCTTGTCACATTATACTGACACTGGAGTATCATGCCACAGACACATAGTATGATAACCCACCTTGTAACAATATACTGACACTGGAGTATCATGCCACAGACACATGGTATGACAACCCACCCGGTCACATTATACTGACACTGGAGTATCATGCCACAGACACATGGTATGATAACCCACCTTGTCACATTACACTGACAATGGAGTATCATGCCACAGACACATGGTATGACAACCCACATTGTCACATTACACTGACACTGGAGTATCATGCCACAGACACATAGTATGATAACCCACCTTGTCACATTATACTGACACTGGAGTATCATGCCACAGACACATGGTATGACAACCCACCTGGTCACATTATACTGACACTGGAGTATCATGCCACAGACACATGGTATGATAACCCACCTTGTCACATTATACTGACACTGGAGTATCATGCCACAGACACATGGTATGATAACCCACCTTGTCACATTACACTGACACTGGAGTATCATGCCACAGACACATAGTATGATAACCCACCTTGTCACATTACACTGACACTGGAGTATCATGCCACAGACACATGGTATGACAACCCACCCGGTCACATTATACTGACACTGGAGTATCATGCCACAGACACATGGTATGATAATCCACCTTGTCACATTATACTGACACTGGAGTATCATGCCACAGACACATAGTATGATAACCCGCCTTGTAACATTATACTGACACTGGAGTATCATGCCACAGACACATAGTATGATAACCCACCTTGTAACATTATACTGACACTGGAGTATCATGCCACAGACATTTGGTATGACCCAATTGGGGAGTGAACCCAAAAGTTTTGTATCAGAGGCGGATACACTATCCCTTGACTGCGTCTGCAGTATTTTGAGGGAAGGAATGAAGAATGATAAGTTACATCATAAACAATTACATGTTATAAATGACATCGTGATTTGTTGGTGGAAGACCCTAGAAATAAAGTGAATAGAATATTTTAAATTTGCATGTAGCTGGTAAACAGTTTCATACTAAGATAAAAAATCACACCAGTACTAACATAGAGACACAGGTGAGAAAGTATTTTTTTGTTCATGGTAAATGGATTAAACTATAGAACATGTGAATGTGAACAAGCACACCCTGTATTTAACTGTTTGTCTCGGTGTCTGCTGCTGATGTTGTGAGTTTGAACACAGCTGGATCACAATGTTTTATATGCATGATTGCCAAGTTACGTTATGTTTGACGGCTGAAGTATTCCTTCACAAATAGTATAAAATCATCTAGTTTTCTGAATACTTATTTATTTATTTAACTTCAATTGTGAAAAAAATCACACAAGTCTTCCTGGGTAGAACCAGTACTAAACATATGTAAATAAAGTGTCTTGCTCAAGGACACCACATATAGCCCTGGAGAAGGATCAAACCCATGACCCTTCGATCCTGGGTTCAATGCTCTATCACTGGACCATGTGCTCGAACAACTAGATGATTGGACACAGGTTGAGTAAAGCTCATCGACTCACCTGCAGTTTTGTCTGATAGGTTAGGTAAAAAGGAAGAGTTTCAGGTAGATGATAAAGACTCTCAATATGTTTATATTTTATTACCAATTTATAAATTATCAAAATAGTTTATTTAAATTGATCATTAATGCAGCTAATGATAATGAGGAGTAATGAGCACAAGACGAATACACAACATAGTTGGTGCCACAGAATATATCAATACTTCTGCATCATAATTGTTCATATTAACTTTTTTAGGTACATGAATATACATAAAACACAAAATGAAACAATAATTCCTAAAACATTCTTTCTAATCTTAACATAAAAAATGCAACAGTTTTACACATGACAATCATATAAACAGAAGAAGATACATATCATTATTAAATACATAGAATTTGGGTTAATATATCAACACTATTTGTTTCTCTTTGTGGAAGCTTTTATACATTTGTAGTAAACATACTGGTGAAGGTCAGTTTCTGGTGCAGCCAATTTCAAACATACAGTGATACCCTAAAATACATGAAAACCAAGTTGGCAAGACAAGAACTAGTGACTAATACCAAGCAAGATAAGAGCTACACCGACTGCATCCTGTAAAACCTTGGTCCAGGATCAACTAAGATCCCCACTTCACACGCACACACATGCACGCACCACAACACATAATGTGGAATTTTTGTAGGGAGAAAGAGAGAAGGAAACAAGTGAAAGGAAAATTGAGTTATAAAGAAAATAAAATAGTTCAAGGGGAGAAAAAGAAATAAAATTAGTAAGATGGAATTAAGTGCTTGGAGCAGATAAGAGTGATCATGACATGTAGTGAGAGAGAGAATAGGAGAGATTGAGAAAAATAAAATGGTAATGCAGAATGAGTTTGAGAGAAAGAAACGTAGAGAGAGAGAGTAGAGAAAAAAATGAAAGAAATCTTGTTGTATAAGGATTGGGATTTTGTTTATTTCAGTGGCAGAATACAAATGTGATAAATGAGATTTACGCGAGTTTTGACAAAACATAAATGAATGTGTTTCTTTTTCACTGTATACGTCCTTGTAATTCTACAAATTACAAATTCACAAATAAATTGCAATATTGTCCTTTATTATAGGAGGGGTCATATAGTCACAACCCCTCAATTTTATGACCATAATTAACATGTGTTATCAAGGAATTATATATTATATATATATGTAGTTCCTTGGTGTTATGTACAGTATGGAAAACTGTAATCAAATAACTTTTTTTTGAAATAATAAGTCAGAAGCTGGAGTTGGATATTTATAAGTACAATTGTTTGAATCAAATTCAAGGAAGTTTATAGTGTATAAACTGGAATACATATATAGAAATGGTAAATATTACTCATGTACAGTTATACATTCTAAAAATACAATACACAGTTTTGTGCTCTAACGACTATTCAACCAAGTTATTTTAAAGAGTAACTGATGAATGCCCGATGTGGCCAAATTTTATACAGTAACTTGAATCCAACTGATTTAAGACTGGATCAAGAAATTATAGAGAGACGAGTCCTTGGACCGGTTAATCTCTAAATTTTTGGTTTCTTCTATAAAGGTATGTTTATTTAGATAATAAAACATGTATATATTATACATAATTTTTGTTTTGTAAAAGTACCTCTGATCGGTTAATGTTTAAATAAAACTTTTTTAAATAAACGAGTAGTCTTACATTTGTCAGACCATTAAAAAGTAAAAACCAATACGCTACCCTTTTTAACTCTGACTTTTTAAGTTTTCAATCCATAATATTTTGAATTCTGAGCAAAAATATATTATGGGTGTTATTTGAACGTGTCACCAATAATATCAGCTTTAATTGGTACCATCATTATTATTTCTGACTTTGTTTTGAAAAGTTATTGAAAAGTTTTTGAAGAAAATGCTAGGGGTGCCATGCTAAATTTCAGCTGTGTGTTTTCTGTAATGATTTTGGAACAAGGCTTCTGACTGACTAATCCCAAAACCCTAGTACAGTGGTGTGACAATAGCAGTGAACCTATATGTATATTTAACAGTGCACTGCTGTTAAATACAGGTGGACCGAAAAATAAGTAACGGTGCACCATTAATAAAACATCAGTCCACTGTTAAAATATAGCAGTGCATTAATAAAAATATAGCGGTGCATCAATATAAAATAGTGGTGGATCGATAAAATATAGCAGTGCACTGATATTATATAGCAGTTCACCGGTATATTAAGATGCATTGATATATTATAAAGGTGGACCACCACTTTTAATGAGGCACTGATATATTTTAATGGTGTACACCAGTACAGGTGCTTTTGACCCTGATTGTACACCATCATATATTTTCTCCTATTCCCAGTACACTCACTATTACCTTTGTCATGTATTTATCAAAATTATATTCCTGATATGACATACAAATGGAAATCCTGTTGGACACACTTACATGTAGGTTTATGTATCTGATAGATATATCTGAGAATTCTTACAGATTTTGATTTTTGGCAGAACCATAATACAAGGGACAGAATTGTTTTACATTACAAGTTAGGTGTTTATTTTTTGTAAACACTTCAATGTCTAAAAACAAGAATAAGAGGAAAAGAATAAAGGTAATTATCCCATTCTGAAAAATTCATATACTGTCTTCAGTGGCCTAGTGGTTAAGGCGTCTGCCTTGGATGTGGGAGGTCGAAGGTTCAAATCCTGATGGAACATTTTTTTTCCCCAATGCAGCCAGTTGCTCACTCAGCCGCTCGTTAAATTGAGCAGACATGTGAACTCTCCCGCATTGTGCAGGAGTCTCCCGGAATCAAAGAGAAAACACGCGACTCCCGAATTTGGAGTCAAAATCTCCCGCAATCACACTTTCCTGTGTATTATATTTTCACTCGAGCGCAATTTGCTGTAAAAAAAACTAATTGACACTGCGAATGTCAATCATTGTCCTAAACATGACCAAGATACATAAGCTCCGCCCTTATCGGTTGTAACCCAATCAGATTGCAGATAATATCAGAACTTTCAACGTGATTACACGCGAGAGGATTTCAATCAAATTCGACACAGCACGACTAATTGGCATAAATTGTGTCTTATCGGTTTTCATTAGTTTACCACCAAAAAAAACGATAAAGAAAATCAATACATTAAACTCTATACCAAAGATGATCTTTAACACATCCTTAACTTTTAGAAAAGTGCAACTTGAAATTCGAAGCACTATGCTATACGACCAAAAATAAACAATCTGAAAAAATGTGAAAAAGAAATATTTTCTGAAATTGTTACAGTAGCCTATTTATTCTTCCACATATCAACGCAATTATAATTATTAAATCATTTGCAACTAGACATTGAACGTTCCTCGGCAATAAGTTATAACACCAGGACATTCTTGTTGAATCTCCAAGGAATCTATTCATCGCGAATCGTTTGCCATTTTCTAGTATAAGGTATCAAGGCGCGACTTTCTAATTTTGGTGTAAACGTTGGGCTATTTTCCGGTATTTGCCAGTTTTTTTTATTGGGATCAAAGTGGATATTTTCTATACAGCAAATATTTACCTAAGCACTTGATAATAAAGTTTAAAAAAAGTTTCTATCCACCGACCCTGATTTTTGTGGACAAAATCACACTTACATGGTTGGATTTTTACAAACAAAATAAAATAGAATGCTCCTTTCACCACTTTCATATAATTCATTCAGAAAACTTGTTTGTGGTATTAGAGTAGTTGTTTGGATGAATAAAATTAAGATTTAGACTTAGCTCCCCCCACCCCCTCCTACTTTTATATGATTTAATGAAGAAACAAAAAAAAAATAATAAAAAAATCATGATTCTATATTACTCTTGTTATCAATTTATACTCTCTATATGTTATGACAAAACACCATCTTTTATGATTTAATACTTGAATTATTAAGAAATTATGTGAAATTGTAACGAAATGACAATATTTTCTAATTTTATGCCATGAAAAAAAAATCTCCCTCATTTGCATCCAATCTCCCTCGTTTCAAAACCCAATCTCCCTCATTGCTTTCCAAAAGGGTTCACATGTATGATTGAGGGGTACCGAATGTCTAACAGTCTGATGCCTGGTAAGGATAGCTTTCGGAAAGTAACTGTGTACAACATAACAGTATTTTAATAAATTATTAAAGTGGAGGCAGTAGTGTAATGGATAGAGTATTGGCCGCTCACACCAGAGGTTGCAGGTTCGATCCCCAGCTCAACCCGATGCCTCTCGTTAAACATGTCCCAGTAATGGTTCTACCCAGGAAGTGGACTCCAGAATGATTCATATAAGATCCAAGCTTTCATCACAATCAAGCTAAAATAAATTAGTATAAACTAACATAAACTTAAGGTGTCTCATAAGCCCATTGTGGCTGGCCCTTTCAATAGGGGTCACACCATTATAAACAAACACTTTTATCCAACTTCACTCTGAATAACCGTATCGACAGTGGGGCATGGTCAGTTTGATTTCAATTATAACTAGAATTACAAATTCATTCAACTTCTAGATCTAATCTATCTAATTTGATTTAAAGTAAAGATTAATGTATGACCAGTTTATCTTACAATTAAAATAAATACAAAAACACTGGACAGTTACGAGCCAGACACAATTAAAATAAACACAATGCAAGCATATTTCAGTATAATAAATATGTAATAAAAAACTAACTTACAATTCATTAAAGTTGAGCATTACATTCAAACATATGCAAAAATAATTTATCAATAAAACATTGGTATATAAGGTATATCTAAATGTTAACATCCTAATATCATTGAATTAGTGTTCCAACAACAAATTAGATATGTTAATTATAAAACCTCAAACAAGACTGATAAGTCATACACTCCTGATTTCTGGGTTGTATATGGAATACATGGACAGTGTATGTAAATACAGGGTACCGGTATACTGCCATACAGGGTACCGGTATACTGCCCTTCCATATTACCTGTACCTGCACTCTGTAGAAAGATTAGGACATTGTATCACTAATAAACAAGAAACACACTGGGAGGTTCAAGAGATACAGGGTATCGGTATACTGCCCTTCCATATTACCTGCACTCTGTGGAAGTATTAGGACATTGTATCACTAATAAACAAGAAGTACACTGGGAGGTTCAAGAGAAACAGGGTACCGGTATACTGCCCTTCCATATTACCTGCACTCTGTGGAAGGATTAGGACATTGTATCACTAATAAACAAGAAGCACACTGGGAGGTTCAAGAGAAACAGGGTACCGGTATACTGCCCTTCCATATTACCTGCACTCCGTGGAAGGATTAGGACATTGTATCACTAATAAACAAGAAGCACACTGGGAGGTTCAAGAGAAACAGGGTACCGGTATACTGCCCTTCCATATTACCTGTACTCCGTGGAAGGATTAGGACATTGTATCACTAATAAACAAGAAGCACACTGGGAGGTTCAAGAGATACTGGGTACCGGTATACTGCCCTTCCATATTACCTGTACCTGCACTCTGTGGAAGGATTAGGACATTGTATCACTAATAAACAAGAAACACACTGGGAGGTTCAAGAGATACAGGGTACCGGTATACTGCCCTTCCATATTACCTGTACCTGCACTCCGTGGAAGGATTAGGACATTGTATCACTAATAAACAAGAAACACACTGGGAGGTTCATGAGAAACAGGGTACCGGTATACTGCCCTTCCATAATACCTGTACTCCTTGGAAGGATTAGGACATTGTATCACTAATAAACAAGAAGCACACTGGGAGGTTCAAGAGAAACAGGGTACCGGTATATCTATGTTATATCTACGTAAGATTTAAAATTTCTTCCTGCAGATGGTATGAATTTATTTCCCACAAAAGAGTCAAAGTAAAATCTATAATAAATTTAAGAATAGCACAATTCTGATAGAAGCATTCACTTATTTTAGGCATAATTCCCCACAGATGCCAGCTTCATATATATATATAATTATAAAATTTCTAAAATCCAATAAATGAATGAATGGGGTTTTACAGCGTACCAACACATTATAGGTTAATCGACACCAACAGGAAGGAAGATTCAAGGTTCACGTGACAAAAACAACAAATTTACATACAGATTAAAAATCACATCAACAAATGAATATGCAGAATGAACCTAGAACCTTAATACCTGCAGAAATTCAAAGTTTCAGCAAATTTGATTGTATTACCCAGACTGTCACTTCTTACGACATGTATGAGCCACAGTGATCCTATTCTTGCCATCACTAATATGGCTCCTTGGAACCACACAGGGGTTGGTAATTTAACCACAATAATGGACATGATAAAAAATGATAAAATGAACATGACACCCATTCAGAGGATTTCTACCCCTCTGCAGAGATTGACAGTGATTTTATTCTTAGCTGGAACTATTTGAGCTCCAAAAATGCAAAATTTTAAAACCTTTAACTATGTGACTACACTAAGAATACAAAAATAGAATAACTAATTCAAGGGACAAGTGTATAACCACTCAACATTATTAAATTGCTTCATCCTACTAAATGGGTAGTCATTCACATATATTTTATGTTTGGAATTCATGGATTAACATGACAAACATTAATTTTGTTGCATGAAGCAAAATTAATGAAACAGATAAAAAAAACTTTAGGCCATTATAAATATAAAACTTTCTGATTATTTTTTTAATAACATAATACACAATCTACACATTTGTTTTGAGGGTGGAGTAGGGGAGGGGTGAACGTGGGTTGTAGCATGAAAGGTCTGTGCTGGAACTGGTAGCCTGATGAAAGGTCTGTGCTAGGATTGATAGCCTGATGAAAGGTCTGTGCTATGTTTGGTAGCCTGATGAAAGGTCTGTGCTGGGATTGGTAGCATGATGAAAGGTCTGTGCATGGACTGGTAGCATGATGAAAGGTCTGTGCAGGGACTGGTAGCATGATGAAATGTCTGTGCTGGGACTGGTAGCCTGATGAAAGGTCTGTGCATGGACTGGTAGCATGATGAAAGGTCTGTGCTGGGACTGGTAGCATGATGAAAGGTCTCTGCTGGGACTGGTAGCATGATGAAAGGTCTCTGCTGGGACTGGTAGCATGATGAAAGTCTGTGCTGGGACTGGTAGCATGATAGAAGGTCTGTGCTGGGACTGGTATCATGATGAAAGGTCTGTGCTGGGACTGGTAGCCTGACTAAAGGTCTGTGCTGAGACTGGTAGCCTGATGAAAGGTCTGTGCTGGAATTGGCAGCATGATGGAAGGTCTGTGCTGGGACTGGTAGTATGATGAAAGGTTTGTGCAGGGACTGGTAGCCTGATGAAAGGTCTGTGCTGGAATTGGCAGCATGATGAAAGGTCTGTGCTGGGACTGGTATCATGATGAAAGATCTGTGCGGGGACTGGTAGCATGATGAAAGGGTTGTGTGGGGACTGGTAGCATGATGAAAGATCTGTGCAGGGACTGGTAGCATGATGAAAGGGTTGTGTGGAGACTTGTAGCATGATGAAAGGTTTGTGCAAGGACTGGCAGCCTGATGAAAGGTCTGTGCTGGAATTGGCAGCATGATGAAAGGTCTGTGCTGGGACTGGTAGCATGATGAAAGATCTGTGCGGGGACTGGTAGCATGATGAAAGGGTTGTGTGGGGACTGGTAGCATGATGAAAGATCTGTGCAGGGACTGGTAGCATGATGAAAGGGTTGTGTGGAGACTTGTAGCATGATGAAAGATCTGTGCGGGGACTGGTAGCATGATGAAAGGGTTGTATGGGGACTGGTAGCATGATGAAAGATATGTGTGGGGACTGGTAGCATGATGAAAGTGCTGTGTAGGGACTTGTAGCATGATGAAAGGGTTGTGCGGGGACTGGTAGCATGATGAAAGGTCTGTGCGGGAACGGGGGAAGTAAGTTATCTGGAGTACGGAGAGGTTTTGGTTTTATGGACGCGAGTAATACTACGTAAATTTATGTTTGAGAACTTCCTACGAGCACTATACACCAGTAGCTGGCGGACATTATAATTTGTTATACAATATCACAATACAACAACGTGTACAATAAACCAATTGTATCACCCATATACCATTTACACAGCCACTGTAAGCATCAAACAATGTACAGTTAAACCTGTCTTCAGCAGCCAATGACAAGGAGCAACACTTGTCTTAAAAGCAAAACTTGTCTTTTAAGACAAGTTGTTGTTTAATGCAAGTGAATTTGCTCTGAAAGTATATAAATTGGAAATAACAAATGTGGCTGCTTAAGGCAAGTGGCTGCTTAAAAGAGGTGACCGTCTATACAGGTTTGACTGTAATTGTCAGAGATGCATAAAAATGGGATATAATGGCAATGCATGTATGAATATAGCATACACTACTTCTGTCTGATCGATACGAATCTAAATTATCAGTAAATTACTTGATACTTTAACCCAAGGACTTGTATAGAAGGATAGGAAACTTGCACCTTCTCACTAAATGTTAATAAAATGGCACACAAAGGATTAATTATTTGGTAAATTAATGATTCATAATTCATAGCCAACTGATTTCTGTACATAAACTGTAAGTTGTATGTAATTCTAAATGTTTAAACATGTTTTGATCATGCAAAATAATCTTGAATTAAATTTATTGAGGTTTGAAGGAAAATTTATATTTTATATTTCTGTATAAAATTCCTTGTTTAACCCAAAACAATTGAACAATTACAAGCTGAGTTTCCTTATTTGGTAGGAGAAACTACAGCTACATGTTTATTAGATATACATTTGTACACATATAGCTGTCATTAGACTGAGATGACATTTGGCTATCTGACATAATTATAATTGAACACAAAACTGATGTACATGTATCCAATTCTTATTGAAGATACATCAGTTTTGTATTGAATCTCCATTCAAATTCATGCACCTGAATGTTATCAGACAATAAATTGCCAATTAATCTAAATCTATTCATATCATAAACAACAAGAGTTGTCAGAAGACCAACAAAGTTCGCCTCTGGGTGTCTAAGTCCAAGAAGGGCCATAACTGTGTCAAAATGCAATCCAGAGTTATGGTTCTTGTCTGTGTGTGTTCCATTGATGATGGTGAAAACACATGCAAAGTTTCATTTACATCCAATGAGTGGTTGCATAGATATGTTAAACTTAAACACAAAAGTTTAACTGGGGTGTCTACAGACGCCGCTGACGCCGGGGTCATGACAATAGCTCTCCTTGGACTTCGTCCCATCGAGCTAATAAAAAGCAATTAAAGTTATATAGAAAGACAAACATAATCAATAATAAATAACAAATTGCACTGTTTATACAAAGCTAAGAGGATTTTAGGTTTATCATAATATACAATTTTATATTAGCCTCGGTCAATATTTATGTTTTCCTGGTGCATAGCACATCATGCTACACAGCTGAAAAGTCTGTAACTGTTTTATTATATAAAATATAAATAAATGAATTCTGAGCCTTTACTAGATCTAATCTAGCTTTTTCATATGGGAAATGACAAAATGTCACCAAATTAAGATTATACATTTTATGTAATAATAGTATACCTATTTAAATAAAGAAATTAAATAAATGCAAGATTTTATAAAAAGATATTAAAAATGTAATTCCCGGCGAGGGATTTGAGCCATGGCAGAAAAAAAAAAATCTTGCAAAGTTCCACTCTGCCATGGACACATCTTGATAAATATTTGTTATCTTTATATTTAAACTAATCATTTGATTGTTTCTGTTGTAAATAATGGTGACATATATCAATTGATTGTTTCTGTTGTAAATAACGGTGACATATATCAATTGATTGTTTCTGTTGTAAATAATGGTGACATATATCAATTGATTGTTTCTGTTGTATATAATGGTGACACATATCAATTGATTGTTTCTGTTGTAAATAATGGTGACATATATCAATTGATTGTTTCTGTTGTAAATAATGGTGGCATATATCAATTGATTGTTTCTGTTGTCTTTATTGTCGAATCGGCATCATTATTATCGATAATTTTGCTGAATTGGATGCGAATCTCTTGTTGATAGCCATCTGAAAACAACATCGCATTTGGAACATCTCAGTTTTCATTGCTGCATTTGGCTAACACTTGGAATTCCCAGCAGCTATTTTTAGTAACCGTGGTATATTGTAATTTTATGCACAATTTTGCAAATCCCAAAGTAAAAACTGTTCAATATCATATAGTATTTTGTTCAATGAGGGATTTTTTTGGCCCATCAGAATTCATTTATTTATAGATTATATAATGATTCTAGGTTTATTGTAATTATGGACTTTCCAGCTGTGCAATATGATGTGCTATGCACCAGAAAAATTAATATTGACCGAGGCGGTAACACATCATAGTGCACAGCTGAAAAGTCCATAACTGTTTTAATATATGAACTATAAATAAATGAATTCTAAGCCATTACTAGCTTTTTCTTATGGGAAATGACAAAAAGTCACCAAGTTTAGAACCTTTACATGTTATGTAACAAAAGTGAAATAAATTTAATATAAACAAGAAATATAACTGGTAAGTGTCGCATGCCCCCCAAATGGCCTGTAAAAATAATAATAATAGGTAGCGATGTTTCCATGAATATCAAATCCCAAAGTAAAAACTGTTCAATATCATATAGTATTTTGTTCAATGAGGAATCATTCTGGCCAATCAAAATTCATTTATTTATAGAACATATAACATAATTAATGTCACATGCATGTTTTTTCCATGAAATAACAGAAACATTTTTTTACTACTGTGAGGTGTTTTTAAAAATATATAAAAACTTGAAATGTTATCGTTAAATTTTTTCCACTTAACTGGACCCAACCCCACAAAAAAAATACACACCGGGAATCTAATATAGTGTAAAAACTACAACCATATTTTCCAGTGATAACGATGAGATACAAATGTATCACATCATTATATGGTTCTTTTTTATATATCAAGAACACAATTTGATCAAAACCTTTTTTTATGTTTAGTGGAAAACCATGAAATAACTTGTGGTTGAGACTAGGTAATTATGGAGGTATCTCTGTTAGGTCTGATGTGTACTTTAATCTCCGTGGTCTGGTTCAGGATTTTTTCTGCAGCTATTCTCTCCTCGGAGTTCATTCTTTTGTATTCAGCTTTGAAAAATATTGCCAGCACAATAAAAGAAAGCGCAGCAACACCATTGGAGAACAGCAACGGCACTGAAGTTGAAAAAAAAGAAGTATATTGAAAATGTTTTACATATTTATTGTAGTTGTCAAACACATTTTTATTTAGATACATTATATTTAGTGAAATTCAAAAAGAAATTCAATCTTAGGCTGTGCAAGTTAATTTTGGATACACATTAAAACATTTTTACTAGTATGTAGAACGGACCCACTCTCCTGGTTGGGATCATTAAATAGCAATTGTTATGGGCACACTGGTTCATTATCAGCTACCAATATAGTAGGAGGGTGCTGATTGGTCAGTGAATTTGACATTGGAAAATGTTGATTGGTCAGTTGTTTCAGCAAAAGTTTGAATGACATCACAGTTTGGTAAGCATTCAATATATATGAATTATGGGACTGCATGGAATTCCCTGTTGTTTCATTGGGGGTTAATAGACCTGAATTGGGAGATGTCAGGTTCTATATATAGACTATATTTTTACAGAATGTTTAACTGCTACACATTTTCATTATCAATGCAAATCATGGTAAAGCCGTTACTAACATAGGTGTCCCCAACAATTCTGAAAATCATTATGCCATTCAAGGTAAACATAATTGCAAATATACACGTTCAGGTCTCACTACTCAATTCTGAATTTTATGTATCAGCACATAAAAATACACAAAAACTGGTAGGTTGACCAGTGCATTGACACCCTATGATTTTTTAAACAAGAGGCCCAAGAGAGCCAGAATCGCTCTACTTGCAACAAATGGACAGATGAACATTCCAAGATCTCGTGTTTATATAACTGCTCTGCAAGTTTGGTTAAGATTCAATGAAAAATGAAGCTGCTATCACATCTATAATATTTTCCCTATATAACTCTATGTGTAACAGTGATACCTGTGGCGGCCCCAAATTTGACCCCAGGGACCCCACTTCGACAATTCCTTTAGTTGACCTCCATGCAATGCTACATGTAAAATATCTAAGGTCTAGGCCTTAAACTTTCAAAGAAAATGTTCTTTAAAATTCCGCTTACATTGTAAACCCTGTGGTGAGTGCATTTGTGGTCAAATCAAACTGGTTCAAGATCTTGTGTGTAAGTTTGGTTAAGAGTCAACGATAAATGAAGGTGCCATCACATCTACAACATTTTCCCTATAACTCTAATTAAAACAGTGACCCCTGTGGAAGCCCCAAATTTGACCCCTGGGACTCGATTTCAATAACTCTTTTAGGGAACCTCCATGCAATGCTAAATATAAGATATCTAGGGTTTAAGCCTTGAACTTTCAGAGAAAATGTTTTTTAAAGCTTCGCTTAAATGTACTAATAAGCGCTATGGCGGGGCATTTGTGGTCGAATCATGCAGGTTCATCGAAGATCTTGTCGTTATATAACTCCTGTGCAAGTTTGGTTAAGATTCAATGAAAAATGAAGGTGCCATCGCGTCTACAAGAAAAAGGTTAATGGATGGACAATGATGACGGATAACGGACAATTTACCATGACATAAGCCCTGCTGGCCTTGGCCAGTAGAGCTAAAAAATATGATTTTTCACAAATAAAAGGGGCAAATCTGTAGAACAACAAATACTACAACCCCTTAAATCGAACATATCCTGTATTTTGTCATTATAAACATTGTATTAAAATTTCTAAAGATTTGATTCAAGCATTCTTAAGTTATTGCACGGGAACCAATGTGTGATGATTTTTCACAAATTAAAGGGGCATAACTCAACAATGTCAAAAGTCTCAACCCTGAAAATCGAATGTAGCCTGTGTTTTGTCATTATAAACATTGTATTAGAATTTCAAAAGATTTCATTCAGACCTTCTTAAGTTATTGCATGGAAACCAAAGTGTGACGGATGGTCAGACCCAAATCAGTGTCTCGCACTTTTCGCAAAGCAAGGGACAAATAATTAGTCTTCAAATGCTCATAAATATGTGCATCTGTTAAAACCCTATACAAGTCACATTTTTAACACCAGTGATTGTCTTACTGCATTGTATGCTATACCAGCATTTGCTTTACTCATCTGCAACAAGAAATCACAACCCGTATAAAAACCTAAATACATTTGACCTTTTTTTTGTAAGTGCAAGAATCTTGCTACTGTGACAAATAAGGGGTGCAACTGTGTACTGAGACCTTAATTATGTCATCTGACATGACCTAATAAATATGCCGTTAAAGTTTTTTGAGCAAATGGGACTCGAATCTACAACCTTAGTGGTGAGAGGTTAGTGATCTTGAGATAGTGCCTAGAACTACACGGCCACGGATGACCCTCAAAAAAGACAAATAAAGGGTTTTCAAGACGACTTTTTCATACATCACGACTACTTTATTATGACCATCAAAAGTAATTTGTCCTCATACGCTACCAGTATGTTAACTGTAAAGATTTATTTACTTATTTTAGAAATAATCAGTATAGATCTTTTGTGACCCAATACATACATGTAGATCTATTAAAGTATTCCTTTAAGAAAAATTTTGTGACCTTTATTCATGCATAATGAGTATAAATCTCTCGTCCAAACAAAAATAAGTCGGCAACAACACATCAAATACCTGTCCAGTCCTGCGGAGTGAAATTATTCGCGTCTGCATTACTCTGGTCACAACCGGTCCCGAGATTGATCTCCCATGCAGGCAGGTCTTGTGCGATAAACTGCATCAGTAACATGTAAATTATTCCCTGAACTTGCCTGTAATGTAAAACATAGTTATCTATTACACATTAAATCTGTCAATTTCATTAGATAAGAGTAATTACAGGATATATGTACATGTAAATACCATTCTGTGCTATGTTTTTGTCAGAAGGTTTTAAAAAACAAAACTTTTTTCGGATTTTCACATTTGGTGCTATTGACTGTTTATCAACTATTTATTACTATTAACAAAATGAGATATGATGTCAAAACTTGACACGCGGATGTGCACAACTTCGCTTGACATACACACAAAAGCTATATTGACAATGCTAGTTATGAATAAAAGAAATATCTCAGCATTAACTCAATTAATCAATTAGACCTTCCCCGCTCCTGTGTTATAATTATGGTGCTATGACAATGTCTAAAAAAAGTGTCATTAGCAATGCTGTTTTTTCCAAGTAGGTAACTTGCCAAGCAACATTAGCATCTAATATCTTTTCTAAAGAACAATTTATCAGAAAATTAGAGCAAAAGTCTCAATACTTCTGGAATGCCCCTTGTACATGTATATACATACAAATATCACAATATTTCATGAGCTTACCCTGATATTACCATCAAACCCGCGCTGGTTGCCTCGGCAACTGGATATGTAACTTCAACAGCTAGCTCCATACATATAGGATATATAGCAAAGCCAAACCCGCCAAACAGAGCTACAGACAATGCCACTAAAATTTCCTGATCACGCAATCGTGCTACCTGTAAAGTATCAATAAGCGGGGTGGTAGTGTAGTGGATAGAGCAGATGCCAGAAGTTGCGGGCTCGAGCCCAGTCCAATGCCTCTAAAAAAAACAACACAGGGTACTGGTTTTACCTAGTAAGAGAGTGGTTCATGATTATAAGGTCTTGAATTTTATTTCGAATCAAGCTAAAATAAATCAGTATAGACTTAAGTTTCAATATATTATCCATACTATTCTATCCACCTGCATGGACTGTTCTATTTTGAATAATAATTTAACGAAATATTTAATACTATCTATCAATGTACGTAAAGACAAACTGAATATGTTACTACAGTGTGTAATGGACGAGACATATTAACATTTTATTTTAGTAAAGTCACTGGTAATAGATAAGGTAATCCAAATCAAGGGTTAAAAATATATGAAAAAAAACCTTAATGCTCTTTGCTTGTTTCTTGACCCAAGGGTTGGATTTCCTGACATCTTATTGGAATAAGAAGATTTATTTTCTCGTGTTCATAAATATAATACAACTTTTAAACAGTTAAATAAATTTAAATATATGACTTCATAATATATTATTCATCTATCAAAGTGAGTGGTACACTACATGTTAGATTTACAACATTAGAACAATGTTAATAAATGTTAAGAAATACACAGACTAATAAGGCTTATTAGTCCCTATTACTTCATGATGTCTTTTATCCATGTAAGACACACAGGTATGGACATAATGTAATCACATCCTCACTCAAGAATATTCCAGTCTTGTGGGCCAGAAAATTCTGTTTTAAATTATTATTCAAAGGAGATGGCAAAAGTGGACCATAAAGACTTAGTATAGGTTGATTTTTTTCCACCAATATATTACAAAAAGGTGAAGTAGAAGATAAGACTGCATTATGCAGGTGACTGTTGAAAAAACAGCTTTGATTTTGTCTGGAAAAGGAGTGCGCTATTTAACATGTGCATCAACAATAAAGAGCATCCCAACTGCAGACTTGTGTGTAACTGTACATTACAAGAATATATCTGGATACCATGCTATCAGTCAGGATGAAGCAGAAATACTTAACTTTGGTCAAACACTAATATAGTATAGAGAAGGAAAAGCAACTGTTTGAGATTTTGTGAATGCTCACATATTTACGCAAAATTTCACGAAATCTTGTTTTCAGTTATTGTAATTTCCTTTCATCTCAGAAATACAGATTATAATTTTTTCTTTGCACAATGAAATTCCCTACAAAATGAGACAATTCCCAGCAAATTGGGTTTAAAATTGTTAAAGTAACTATGACAAATTGTAAACTACAATTAAAAAACAACAATAGTACTTTTGATTTTACTTCAAACTGCAGTTTTTAATTCAAGATATTTTACATGTTTAAAACATTATAAAACCTCTACAGGTACATAAAGATTACAGTTTATGTATAAGAAATCAGATTCCTATGAAATGTAAATGATTAATTTGCCAAATTGTTAATCCTTTGCTATTTTATCAATATTTAATAGATAGATACAAGAGTCTATCCTTTTATATAAGTCCTTGGTATGGTGCTAACTAGACACCATTCTAGGTACCTGACACATGGCACTGGCAAAAAGAGAGCTTAAGCCCCAGCAGACAGTGACAACCTCCTGGAACTGTTTGGTCTTGTCCACATAGAGGCCGGCACCCACAGCACCTATAGCACCTACACCGATCATAATTGCACCGCAAAGACCAGCAAAATTCTGGAAGCATAAAATAGGTTGTTGTTGGTTGGTTGTATGACATTGTGTAGTATGGTGTTGAGTGTCACTTTTAACAATTTTTCAATTATATCGTGACAGTGTTTACTTGAGAAGTATTCAAAGCGCTGCCACACTGGAGTAGAATACAAATAAATGTAGATGTGTTTGTAATTATGATTGAAATAAGTGTCAGTAATATTGAGACACTTTAAACAATGTCTCATCAATGTGACCTTACAAGTCTTAGCAGAATGGAAAAAAAGTTTTCTTATAATTATTATTAATACCTCACAGGAAAAAGTGAAATGAAAAAGTTAAATAACCAGTCAATAACTCTTACATCAAACAAATGCATTGATATTGAATACATCATATCTAGGTTATATTGAATACATCTCCATGCCCAACATGACATCCTATCTAGGTTATATTAAATACATCTCCATACCCAACAGGACATCATATCTAGCTTATATTGAATACATCTCCATGCCCAACATGACATCATATCTAGCTTATATTGAATACATCTCCATGCCAAGTATGACATCATATCTAGGTTATATTGAATACACTCCATGCCCAACATGACATCATATATAGGTTATATTGAATACATCTCCATGCCAAGCATGACATCATATCTAGGTTATATTGAACACATCTCCATGCCAAGCATGACATCATACATGTATCTATGTTATATTGAATACATTTCAATACCAAGAATGACATCATATCTAGGTTATATTGAATACATCTCCATGCCCAACATGACATCCTATTTAGGTTATATTGAATACATCTCAATGCCCAACATGACATCATATCTAGGTTATATTGAATACATCTCCATGCCAAGTATGACATCATATCTAGGTTGTATTGAATACATCTCCATGCCCAACATGACATCATATCTACGTTATATTGAATACATCTCCATGCCAAGTATGACATCATATCTAGGTTATATTGAATACACTCCATGCCCAACATGACATCATATCTAGGTTATATTGAATACATCTCAATGCCAAGCATGACATCATATCTAGGTTATATTGAATACATCTCAATGCCAAGCATGACATCATATCTAGGTTATATTGAACACATCTCCATGCCAAGCATGACATCATATCTACGTTAGATTGAATACATCTCAATGCCCAACATGACATCATTACTACGTTATATTGAATACATCTCCATGCCAAGTATGACATCATATCTAGGTTGTATTGAATACATCTCCATGCCCAACATGACATCATAATTAGGTTATATTGAATACATCTCAATGCCCAACATGACATCATATCTAGGTTATATTGAAAACATCTCCATGCCAAGTATGACATCATATCTAGGTTGTATTGAATACACTCCATGCCCAACATGACATCATATCTAGGTTATATTGAATACACTCCATGCCCAACATGACATCATATCTAGGTTATATTGAATACATCTCCATGCCAAGTATGACATCATATTTAGGTTATATTGAATACATCTCCATGCCAAGCATGACATCATATCTAGGTTATATTGAAAACATCTTAATGCCCAACATGACATCATATCTAGGTTATATTGCATACATTTCCATGCCCAACATGACATCATATCTAGGTTGTATTGAATACATCTCCATGCCCAACATGACATCCTATTTAGGTTATATTGAATACATCTCCACGCAAAGCATGACATCATATCTAAGTTATATTGAATACATCTCCATGCCAAGTATGACATCATATCTAGGTTGTATTGAATACACTTCATGCCCAACATGACAACATATCTAGGTTATATTGAATACATCTCAATGCTCAACATAACATCATATCTAGGTTGTATTGAATACACTACATGCCCAACATGACATCATATCTAGGTTATATTGAATACATCTCCATGCCAAGTATGACATAATATCTAGGTTACATTGAATACATCTCAATGCCCAACATGACATCATATCTAGGTTATATTGAATACATCTCCATGCCCGACATGACATCATATCTACGTTATATTGAATACACTCCATGTCAAGCATGACATCATATCTAGGTTATATTGAATACATTTCCATGCAAAGCTTGACATCATATCTAGGTTATATTGAATACACTCCATGCCCAACATGACATCATATCTAGGTTATATTGAATACACTCCATGCCCAACATGACATCATATCTAGGTTATATTGAATACATCTCCATGCCCAACATGACATCCTATCTAGGTTATATTGAATACATCTTCATGCCCAACATGACATAATATCTAGGTTATATTGAATACATCTCCATGCCAAGCATGATATCATATCTAGGTTATATTGAATACATCTCCATGCCAAGCATGATATCATATCTGGGTTATATTGAATACATCTCCACGCCAAGCATGATATCATATCTGGGTTATATTGAATACATCTCCATGCCATTCATGATATCATATCTAGGTTATATTGAATACATCTCCATGCAAAGATTACATCATATCTAGGTTATATTGAATACATCTCCATGCTAAGCATGACATCATATCAAGGTTATATTGAATACATCTTCATACCCAACATGACATCATATCTAGGTTATATTGAATACATTTCATGCCAAGCATGACATCATATCTAGGTTATATTGAATACATCTTCATGCCCAACATGACATCATATCTGGGTTATATTGAATACATTTCATGCCAAGCATGACATCATATCTAGGTTATATTGAATACATTTCCATGCTAAGCATGACATCACATCTAGGTTATTGTCTTAGCAGGATAACAACTTACATCTGTGTAGCCCCGGGGACACAAGATCTGGTCCAGAAATGATGAGAATGCGGTAAAGAGGGCAAGACCTGCACCAAATACAAAGTTGAGGATCCAGTACTGTTTATTTCTAATGATCTGAAATAGAGAAACCATGGTAACATACATACATTTATCACTAGCAGATCCAGGTGGGAGCACCATCAGTTCACATAAAAGATAATTATAGTTAAAAATTTGAAACTATATCATAAACATGCTACTCCTGAAACAGACAATCATAAAGTATCCTCCCCATCTCCTGTCTCCCAAGGCTGTAATGTGTAATATGCTTTCTCTAAAAGCATAATTTACTCTTTCCAATCTCAAGGCATGCTGAAAAATTCAAAACTTTATGCCTCCCTTAAAGCTGTAACTGCAATATAAAAGCCCAAGATGGCTCTGGGGCAGGTTTTATATAATTCAGTACAGGATTCAAATCAGAAAAGTGTTTTTCAAAATTTTTGAAAAAGTCACCACCGCATTGTTTTCGTTATAATTTTACATACTACTAGATTATTGCTAATACATTTAATTGGCCAAACTATATTTTCAAAAATATGTGTGTCATAGGCAGTTTGAAAAAGAACTCCAACTGCCAAAAATTTCAAATTCTAGGGAGGAGCTAGTGAGTTCATGCACTCTAAATTGTAAACAAGAGCACCGCAGACGCTCGTCTTTTTTCGGAATCTATTATGAATATCAAAGTCAGTGAAGTAAACTTTTTAAACATGATAGTGATTAGTTTAAAAAATCAATACTATTATTGGGTTGGTAACAAAGTTGAAATGGGGCTGAGTATTTGATTTAATACAAATAAAAATTTAAACAAAAATAAGATAAAACAATTGGCGGGGATGGGTGGGGGTGGTGTGGGGTTAGGGGTGAGGTCTTTGGGTTGGTAACAAAGTTTAAATGGGGCACAGTATTTGATTTAATACAAAACAAAATTTAAAACAAAAAGCAAACAAGAAATGTCCCTGTTAAGTGTCACATGCCCCCCAAATGGTCTGTGAAAAATAAAAATATATGATATAATAGGAAGTGATGTATCCATGAATATCAAGAGTAATGGACTGATGTCTAGACTAGACATGCAATTTCTTTTTTTTTTTAAATTAAAGCATGACCTTGACCTTTGTGTAACCTTGACCTTGACATCTGATGTAATGGTCTGGGTATTTCAACAGTATTTCAACAGTTAAATGCAGGTGAAACATTATCATGACATGCTGATCACTTGTGTCAAGCTATTTTAAAATCCCTAAATGTAAGTTACAGATCAATTGTTGATCAATTGGTAAATTATGCCAAGTGTTTTTGAATTTCATCCATGTATGATAAAGTTAAAGGACAGACTTAAACAGATTCAAAGTGTTGTCATACATACTCAAAGTGTGACCGTGTCTAGGTTTTACTTATGACATGTTGTCATGTCATCTTGACAAATTGAGCCAAGTTAAAGACAGTCACAGACCAGACACGCAATATCAAGTATATTGAACATGTGACCTTGACCTTTGAGGAAAGGTTCTGGGTCTTACATGCGACACTTTATTATGTCATGTTTATCAACTGAGCCAAGTGTTTTTAAAATATATCCATAGATGATAAAGTTATAGATCGGACAAGAAATCTCACACAGACTGAAAGTGTTTTTAAACAAACTCAAAGTATGACCTTGACTTATATGTGACACTTTGTAACGTCATGCTGATGAATTGAGCCAAGTGTTTTTGAAATTCATTCTTAGGTGACAAAGTTTCAGACTGGACACGAAATCTCAATCTGACTGAAAGTGTCATCAACCAAAGTTAAATTGAGACCTTGACCTTTGAAGTGGGATTCTGGGTGTAACGTGCAACACATTTGTCATGTTATGTTGGTCATTAGTAGCTAGTATTTACAAATCCATCTATGCATGACAAAGTTACAGGCCAGACACGAAATCTCAAACAGACTGAAAGTGTTGTCAAACAAACTCAAAGTGTGACCTTGACCTTTGAGGTATGGGTCTTACTCGCGACATGTTGTCATGTTATGTTGATCATTTGTAGCAAGTATTTAAACAAGAGTTGTCAGAAGACAACAAAGCTCGCCGATGGGATAAAACTCACCAGCAATGCAAAGATTGAGATTGGAGGCAAACACCAAAACTTAAACGCATGTAAACGCAAAAGTTTAACCTGGGTGTGTACAGACAAAAAAATTAAGTCTTAAAGGGTCATAACTCTGCCAAAATGCAACCCAGAGTTATGGTTCTTGTCTCTGTGTGTTTCAATGATATTGGTGAACACACATGCAAAGTTTTATTCATATCCAATGAGTCGTTGCATAGATATCTTACCTGATAAAAAACTTTAACCTGAAAAATTAAGTCGAAAAAAGGCCATAACTGTGCCAAAATGCAACCAAGAGTTATGGTTCTTATCTGTGTGTGTTCCATTGATGATGGTGAATACACATGTGAAGGTTCATTCACATCCAATGAGTGGTTGCATAGATATCTGAAACTTAAATGCATCTAAACTCAAAGTTTTACCAGGGTGTCTAAGTCCAAAAAGGGCAATAACTGTGCCAAAATGCAATCCAGAGTTATGGTTCTTGTCTATGTGTGTTTCATTGATGATGGTGAACACACATGTGAAGTTCATTCACATCCAATGAGTGGTTGCATAGATATCTGAAACTTAAACGCAACTGAACGCAAAGTTTAACTTTGGTGTCTAAGTCCCAAAAGGGCCATAACTGTGCCAAAATGCAATCCAGAGTTATGGTTCTTGTCTATGTGTGTGTCATTGATGATGGTGAACACACATGCAAAGTTTCATTCACATCCAATGAGTGGTTGCATAGATATCTTAAACTTAAATGCAACTAAATGCAAAGTTTAACCTGGTGTCTAAGTCCAAAAAGGGCCATAGCTCTGCCAAAATGCAATCCAGAGTTATGGTTCTTATGTCTGCATGTTCCATTGATGATGGTCAACACACATGCAAAGTTTCATTGACATCCTATGAGTGGTTGCATAGATAACTGAAACTTAAATGCAAAAGTTTAACCTTGGTGTCTACAGACGATGCCGACGATGACACTGACGACGCCGGGATCATGACAATAGCTCTCCTTGGACTTTGTCCCAGTGAGCTAAAAACTCATCTATACGTGACAAAGTCACAGACCGGACAAGAATCTCAAACAAACTCAAAATGTTGTCAAACAAACACAAATTGTGACCTTGACCTTTGAAGTACAGGTGTGGTTCTTACTGGCAACATGGCATGATGTTATGTTGATCATTAGTAGCAAGTATCATTAAAATTCATCTATGAATGACAAAGTTACAGGCCAGAAACGAAATCTCACATAAACTCAAAAGTGTTGTCAAACAAACTCAAATTGTGACCTTGACCTTTGAGGTACGGGTGTGGGTATTACTCACGACACCTCGTCATGTTATGTTGATCATTTGTAGCAATATTCAACAAAATCCATCTAAGCATGACAAAGTTATAGGCTGGACACGAAATCTCATACAAACTCAAAGTGTTGTCAAACAAACACAAATTGTGACTTTGACCTTTGAGGTACGGGTGTGGGTCTTACTCACGACATGTTGTTATACTATGTTTTTGGGGGGCATAGAAAAAAAAAAAAATTTGCGGAGATGGAGGGGTGGGAGAACTAGGGGTGAGGGTTTTGGAGTCGGTTACAAAGTTGATGTGGGGCAGAGTATTTGATTTAATACAATAACAAATTGGATGGGGATGGGTGTGGGTGTGGGGGGTGGGGGGTGGGGTAGGGGTGAGGGTCTTTTTGTCGGTAACAAAGTTAAAATTGGGCAGAGTATTTGATTAAATACAAAAAAAAAAATAAATAAATAAAAAAAAAGGCAGTGATGGGGATGGGTGGGGGCGGTGGGTCAGTAACAAAGTTGAAATGGGGCAGAGTATTTGATTTAGTACAAAAAAAACAAAAATGGGCAGGGATGGGGGGGTTGGGGGTTTTGCTAGGGGCAGAGTATTTGATTGAATACAAAATAAATTTTAAAAAAAAATGGACAGCAGTGGGGGTCTTGGTTAGGCTCGGGCAGGAAAGTCCATTAAATAGGTCAGTGATGTAAACTTTTTTAGTTGATGGTGATCAGCTCACAGAATTAATAGTATTACTGAAAAAATAAAATTGATTTAAAAAAAAAAAAAAAAAAAAAAAAATTCAAACCCGAGCTTAACATAACCTTTAACCCAAGGTTTTAGAGCCCAAAGTACGTAAATTTAGGTAAGTTAGCTATAAATATTGTTTGTATAACATGATATGAATGTGTTTATGAAGTTTAGTCACTGTGATATGAGTAGTTTGTTCAGAAACAGAGAAAATGCTGAGCTAAACATGAAACTTTAACCAGCGGACGATGACGACGCCGACGACGACGCCAGGGTCATGACTATAGCTCTTCATTTTTTTCAAAATGACGAGCTAATAAATATATATGGATCTGTGTTGATACACACTTCAGCAGCCAAGTTACGGTGTATTTTTAGAGCACAATGCCATAACTGACAGGTAAGGTAAACAGCTGTTGTACATTAGCCATTCCTATATAACTCTCTGCCCTGGTATAAAATATTGGGCCTTTAACATGAAATCTTAAATCTGCTGCAGAACATAAAAATTAACACCATATAATACATAACTAGCAGTTTTTTTCAATAGCATTTTTACTGCAATTTACCCTAAATATACACTCACACATCACTGGCAACTTTCAGAGAGTCCTTACCTCTTCTGCTACGGGATACTATAGGACATGCTGAATTGTCGGGATTGTCAGAGAATTGACAAGACACAACTGATATTGATCAAAATTTGCTTTCACACATTGATGGAAGCAATGGAATTTCTCACTTCATTGAATTATAATTTAAATGAGCCAGAATTGAAACATTTGGAGAAAAATATTGTCTTAAAGAGATCGCTCCAACCTGTTTCAGTCCCTGGAAGAATGGTTCTGATTTCTCCTCTGCACTAGATGAGGGTGGGGTAGGAGGAACAGAACTCCACACACAAAATGTTGCCATCAGCATTGCCAGGAAAGATGGGGCTGATATGACCCACAGCTGTAACATACAGTACAATATAATTAGTAATATAATCTATGACAATGTTTTTTTAAATCAATAGATGTGAATAATGTGGTTACAGAAACCCTTTTCTAAAGAGTATTATACAGTTTTCATTATATCTTTATAACACTTACATTCTGGTTATCCATGATATAACAATGCTCAATATACTGGTTTAAGCTCATATGTATATCACAGCTTCTTTGCATGCTTGTACCACATCAACGAATAATTCACTCATTTAAATCCCCCACACATTAACGAATAGTTAACTCATTTTCATCTCCCACACATTAACAAATAATAACTTATTTTTCAATTCCCAGAGATTAATAAATGACTAAATCAGTGTGTCTGTATATGAGAGGTTTACCCCATTGACTAAACCAGTATGTCTGTACATGATATTGATTTACCCCAATGACTAAACCAGTATGTCTGTATATATATTGGTTTACCCAAATGACTATACCAGTATTTCTGTCCATGATATTGGTTTACACCAATGACTAAATCAGTATGTCTGTATATGACATTGGTTTACACCAATGACTAAATCAGTATATCTGTACATGAAACTGGTTTACACCAATGACAAAATCAGTATGTCTGTATATGGTATTGGTTTAAACCAATGACTAAATCAGTATGTCTGTACATGATATCTGTATACCCCAATGACTATTTGTTTATTCCAATGACTAAACCAGTATGTCTGTCCATTACATTGGTTTACAACAATGACTAATTCAGTATGTCTGTACATAATACTGGTTAACCCCAATGACTAAACAAGTATGTCTGTACATGATCTTGGTTAACACCAATGACTATTGATTTACCCCAATGACTTACCAGTATGTATGTCCATTATATTGGTTTACAACAATGACTAATTCAGTATGTCTGTATATGATATCTGTTTACCCCAATGACTAATTCAGTATGTCTGTACATGATATTAGGTTACCCCAATGACTAAATCAGTATGTCTGTACATGATATTGGATTACTCCAATGACTAATTTAGTATGTCTGTACATGATATTAGGTTACCCTAATGACTTAACCAGTATGTCTGTATATGATATCTGTTTACCCCAATGACTAATTCAGTATGTCTGTACATGATATTAGGTTACCCCAATGACTTAACCAGTATGTCTGTATATGATATCTGTTTACCCCAATGACTAAATAAGTATGTCTGTACATGATATTGGATTACTCCAATGACTAATTTAGTATGTCTGTACATGATATTAGGTTACCCTAATGACTTAACCAGTATGTCTGTATATGATATCTGTTTACCCCAATGACTAATTTAGTATGTCTGTACATGATATTAGGTTACCCCAATGACTAAAACAGAATGTCTATAAATGATATTGGTTAACACGAATGAGTATACCAGTATGTCTGTACAAGATATTGGTTAACACAAATGATTAAACCATTATGCCTGTACATGATATTGGTTTACATCAATGACTAAATGAGTATGTCTGTACATGATATTGGTTTACCCCAATGACTAAATCAGTATGTCTGTATATGATACTGGTTTACCCCAACGACTAAATCAGTATGTCTGTATATGATACTGGTTTACCCCAATGACTAAATCAGTATGTCTGTATATGATACTGGTTTACCCCAACGACTAAATCAGCATGTCTGTATATGATACTGGTTTACCCCAATGACTAAATCAGTATGTCTGTATATGATACTGGTTTACCCCAACGACTAAATCAGTATGTCTGTATATGATACTGGTTTACCCCAACGACTAAATCAGTATGTCTGTATATGATACTGGTTTACCCCAATGACTAAATCAGTATGTCTGTATATGATACTGGTTTACCCCAACGACTAAATCAGCATGTCTGTATATGCTATTGGTTTACCCCAATGACTAAATCAGTATGTCTGTATATGATACTGGTTTACCCCAACGACTAAATCAGCATGTCTGTATATGATATTGGTTTACCCCAATGACTAAATCAGTATGTCTGTATATGATACTGGTTTACCCCAACGACTAAATCAGCATGTCTGTATATGATATTGGTTTACCCCAATGACTAATTCAGTATGTCTGTAGATGATATTGCATTATATTGGTTTACCCCAATGACTAAACCAGTATGTCTGTCTATGATATTGGTTTACCGCAATGACTCAACCTGTATGTCTGTTCATGATATTGGTTAACACCAATGACTAATTCAGTATGTCTGTAGATGATATTGCATGCTATTGGTTGACCCCAATGACTAAACCAGTATGGCTGTATATGATATTGGTTTACACCAATGACTAAACCTGTATGTCTGTTCATGATATTGGTTAACACCAATGACTAAACCAGTATGTCAGTACATGCTTTTGGTTTTCCCCAAAGACTAAACCAGTATGTCTGTACATGATATTGTTTTACACCAATGGCTAAACCAGTATGTCTGTACATGATATTTGTTTACACCAATGGCTAAACCAGTATGTCTGTACATAATACTGGTTAACAACAATGACTATATCAGAATGTCGTTATATGATATTGGTTAACACCAATGACTAATTCAGTATGTCTGTACATGATATTAGTAAACACCAATGGCTAAATCAGAATGTAAGTATATGATATTGGTTAACACCAATGACTAAAACAATATGTCTGTATATTATGATATTGGTTTACCCTAATGAATTAACCAGTATGTCTATATATGAAATTGGTTTACCCCAACATCTCAATCAGAATGTCTGTATATTATATTGGTTGACAGCAATGACTAAATCAGTATGTTTGTACATGATATTGGTTGACCGCAATTACTAAATCAGAATGTCAGTACATGATATTGGTTGACACAAATGACTAAACCAGTATGTTTGTCCACGATATTGGTTTACACCAATGGCTAAACCAGTATGTCTGTACATGATATTGGTTTACCCCAATGACAAAATCAGTATGTCTGTACATGATATTGGTTGACCATAATGATTAATCAGAATGTCTATATATTATATTGGTTTACTCCAATGACTAAACTAGTATGCCTGTACATGATATTGGTTTACATCAATGACTATACCAGTAAGTCTGTACATGAGATTGGTTAACCCCAATGACTAAACCATTATTTATGTCCATGATATTGGTTTACACCAATGACTAAATCAGTATATGATATTCGTTTACACCAATGAATTAACCAGTTTGTCTGTACATGACTTTGGTTTACACCAATGACTTAACCAGTTGGTCTTTATATGATATTGGTTTACACCAATGACTAAATCAGTATGTATGTACATGCTATTGGTTCACCCCAATGACTAAATCAGTATGTCTGTACATGATATTTGTTTACCCCAATGACTAAACTAGTATGTCTGTACATGAAATTGGTTTACCCCAATGAGTAAATCAGGGTGTCTGTATATGAGAGGTTTACACCAATGACTAAATCAGTATGGCTGTACATGATATTGGTTTACCCCAATGACTAAATCAGAATGTCTGTACATGATATTGGTTTACACCAATGACTAAATCAATGTCTGTTCATGATATTGGTTTACACCAATGACTAAATCAGAATGTCTGTACATGCTATTGGTTTACACCAATGACTAAATCACAATGTCTGTACATGATATTGGTTTACACCAATGACTTAATCAGAATGTCTGTACATGCTATTGGTTTACCCCAATGACTTAATCAAAATGTCTGTATATGATATTGGTTTACACCAATGACTAATTCAGTATGTTTGTACATGATATTGGTTTACCCCAATGACTAAATCAGAATGTCTGTACATGATATTGGTTTACACCAATGACTAAATCACAATGTCTGTTCATGATATTGGTTTACACCAATGACTTAATCAGAATGTCTGTACATGCTATTGGTTTACCCCAATGACTTAATCAAAATGTCTGTATATGATATTGGTTTACACCAATGACTAATTCAGTATGTTTGTACATTGCTATTGGTTTACCCCAATGACTAAATCAGAATGTCTGTACATGCTATTGGTTTACCCCAATGACTAAATCAGAATGTCTGTATATGATATTGGTTTACCACAATGACTAATTCAGTATGTTTGTACATGATATTGGTTTACCCCAATGACTAAATCAGAATGTCTGTATATTATATTGGTTTACCACAATGAGTATGTTGAACCATTAATCTCTTACCAATGTTGGTATATCACTCTGACTTTGTACAATGCTTGGTGCGATAATATTGGCCAACATGATTCCTAGTGGATTTGCTGCAAAATGGGGAGTACAGTTCAGATATACAGTGAAACATAATACATGTGTCCAGAATAGCAGAACAAATTATCTGTATTTCGTTTCAATAAATTTTTAATTTAATTGTTGTTCTAAATAGTATTTTATTTTGTGTATGAAGATACATGTATTACCACAAGTATCACTATTTAATGTTTTGTATCTACAGATAATCTCATTTTAAAAGTACTTCTTACTCTTCTTACCAATATAACATAAGTTTGGATTCCCATCTGGCTGTTACATGTAATAAGGTGTGGCAGTATGGAACACACATACTTCTCACTTATGAGGGAGGATAAATGAGTGTTAACAAAGAATTCGAGGTTATAAAATGCTTTCTGTTTAATTGGTGGACAAAGATCTCAGAATTATTCTAAGTAGAACCACTGTTGTGACAAACTTTCTTGAATGGAGCAATTACAGAGAGCCAGGTTTATACAACATTATGTTGATACACACACCCTTCAATTGTTGAGGGTGTTTCTGTAAGGTGTCCTTCTTACAAGGTAAACATACCCATTGACGCCAGCATATTAGCTGTAGCCCTCTGGTTCCCTGCAAACCACAATGCAGCTAACTTGGTAGGGGCAAACATTATGAATGGCTGGGCACAAGCAGCTAGAATCTGACCTGAAATTGTATGTTTGAAACTTTATTACCATCAGGAACTTATTTTCAATTTTCAGGCCAAACTTTTGACAAAAATAAAAATCCTACAAGTTTAAGAGCACCAATCACAGAAACAGTTTTGTTAACTTGTATCAAATTCTCAAACCAGTGTGAAATCTGAATAAAATGAATACAGAGGATCTTACATGAATGCTTATTTATTACTGAATTTATTAAAGAAGTTGGCAAAAATATATTATGCAAGGCTCAGTCGAACATCATATAATTTTGCAAACCAGTTTAATAAATTCAATAATAAATGAGGTTTGGTGATTGTATTTTTAAAGCCAAATTTTTTTTGGCTGAAACAATAAAATAAGTTTCCTTGTCTTCTTACTTAAATATCACATATACACATACACCCAATGACCAAGTGACCTGTAATCATTCCCCAAGTCATAAAATTACCCATAATTATTCACCCAGTCATCAAGTGATACATGATTATTCACCAAGTCATCAAATGACCTGTAATAATTCACCCAGTCATTAAGTGGCTTGTAATTATTTACCGAGTCATCAAATGACCCATTATTATTCACCCATTCATCAATCAACTTAGTCATTAAGTGACCTATAATTATTCACCCAGTCATCAAGTGATACATAATTATTCACTCAGTCATCAAGTGATACATAATTATTCACCCAGTCATCAAGTGATACATAACTATTCACCCAGTCATCAATTAACCCATAATTATTCACCCAGTCATCAAGTGACCCATAATTATTCACCCAGTCATTAAGTGACTCATAATTAATTCACCCAGTCATAAAGTGACCTGTTATTAAATGACCCATAATTATTAACCAAGTCATTAAATTACCAATAATTATGCACCCAGTCATTAAGTGACCCGTAATTATTCACTTAGTCATTAAATGACCCGTAATTTTTTACTCAGTCATGAAGTGAATTGTTATTATTTTCCAAGTCACCAAGTGACCTGTAATTATTTACTCAGTCATTAATTGACTCATTATTATTCACCCAGTCATTAAATGACCTGTAATTATTCACTCAGATATTAAATGACTCCTAATTATTCACCCACTCATTAAGTGACCTATAAACCAATGTAAAGTAAATTAATAGAGTATTATACTTTAATGATGAAAACAAACACACCTGTTAAACACCATGTAAATCTGGTATCTTCTGGGATGGAATCAAATGTACTGACATTTCGCAAAAAGCTCCCTAAGCCATTCAACCAACCAGCAATTATTAGCTGAAATGAAAATATTTCAATAATAAACTTGACTGTTTCAGCTCTGCATTGGAATCACTATTGTCCAGGAATATAAAAAAAAATTTATTCATCTGTTTTCAGTGCCAAATTTGATTTAATAAAAAAACAAACAATAACCTAAGCTTTATCTTTATACATATATATATACTATGAGGTTTGTTGTCATCTTGTTTAAATACTTTTAAATGACTATTGTTTGTATACTATACATATCCACAAGTAAAAATCCTGTGGAGTGGGTCATACAGTGAGAGAGCACCGGACCAAGTATCGAGAGTTGTGGGTTTGATCCTCATCCAAGGCTATATGTGGGGCCCTTGAGCAAGACACGTTATATTATGCTTAGTTCTGGTTTTACACAGGAAGAAATTGAGCGTTATTTGTCTAAGTTGTTTCACATTAAAAGTAAAATAATAATAAACAAGAAATGTCACTGCTAAGTGTCGCATGCCCCCCAAATGGTCTGTGAAAAATAACAATATATGATATAATATATATGTATCCATGAATATAAAGAGTAATGGACTGAAGTTTCAAACTAGACATGCAATTTTATGTGTTTTTTTTACATTAAAGCATGACCTTAACCTTTGTGTAACCTTGACATCTGATCAGTTAAATGCAGGTGAAACATTATCATGACATGCTGATCACTTGTGTCAAGCTATTTTAAAATCCCTAAATATAAGTTACAGATCAGTTGTTGATCAATTGAAAAATTGAGCCAAGTGTTTTTGAAATCCATCAATGTATGATAAAATTAAAGGACAGACTTGAAATCTCAAACAGATTCAAAGTGTTTCATACATACTCAAAGTGTGACTGTGTCTAAGTTTTACTTATGACACGTTGTCATGTCATCTTGATAAATTGAGCCAAGTTAAAGACAAAGTCACGGACCAGACACGCAATATTAAACAATTTGTAAGTGTTACCTTGACCTTTGAGGAAAGGTTCTGGGTCTTACATGCGACACTTAATTATGTCATGTTGATTAACTGAGCCAAGTGTTTTTAAAATTTACCGATAGATGACAAAGTTACAGACCGGACAAGAAATCTCACACAGACTGAAATTGTTGTTAAACAAACTCAAAGTGTGACCTTGACGTTTGAGGTATGCATGTGGGTATTACACATGACACCTTGTAATGTCATGCTGATGAATTGAGCCAAGTGTTTCTGAGGTACGGGGTCTAGGTTTTACTTATGACAGGTCGTCATGTCATCTTGATAAATTGAACCAAGTTTAAGACAAAGTCACAGACAAATTGTGACCTTGACCTTTGAGGTACGGGTGTGGGTCTTACTCATGACACATTGTCATGTTATGTTGATCATTTGTAGCAAGTATCATTAAAATTCATCAATGCATGACAAAGTTAAGGCCGGACACGAAATCTCACACAAACTCAAATTGTCAAACAAACTCAAATTGTGACCTTTGAAGTACGGGTGTGGGTCTTACTCGCAACACATCGTCATGTTATGTTGATCATTTGTAGCAAGTATCAACAAAATCCATCTATGCATGACAAAGTTACAGGCCGGAAATGAAATACAAGATGGAAGGACAGACGGACGCTAGGATTACTAAAAAAATTATAGCCATTAAAAAGAATGGAAATTTCATTTTCAAATATGTATATCATTACTGGTCAGGCATTTTTAATGGGTTTTAATGCCATAACAACACATTCAGATTATATATGGCATATCATGTTTTACTGGTGAAAGAAGACATCAGAATGAATCTGAGAAGAAGAACTGTCCATCCGCAAGTAACTGGGAAACTTTCTCACATAATTGTTTTTGATTACTACCAACGACATTAGCAGTGCTAGGTAAGTGAATTTGAGAGGGAGCCTTAGACGCACTAGGCCACGTCAGGCATTCAATATCTAAAGTGAATATTGGCTAAGCAGCACACTTGCTTTGCACCCAGTTCAAGTTACTGACAGGTAGTAGAAAACAAACAAGTGGGCAGTGAACACACAGGCGGGCAGTGACTTTTGCTTGGCTTCTTGTGCTTTCACCTTCAATGCCTTTTTCTCGCCTGACGCATAGTAACTAATGAGTGGTTTCATTAACACATTACTAAATACTTTTATTTGGAGATGGATTTTTACCTTATTAATACCATACTGCACCCGTTTATGAGGCTCAATGTGAACATGAAAACTGACCAAAATCTTATGCCCCCACTAAGCTGAAATCCTGGAGCTGCCCCTGCACCATGCCCAATACAACCAAATAAAGTTTTGTTTTTATTTTCAATATTATCATAAACAATTAAGTGACCTTCACCTTTAAGTTAATGAAGCACATCTCAATTTTTACAACGGTAAGATATGAGATATGAAACCAATAATGATTATGTACGAAACATTTTTTAGAGTTAAACAAGAATAAGTCAATGCCATTCAAGCTTTATTTTTTTGCTAGGAGTTTTAGTATCTATAAACAAAGCAGTCAATATACAGTCATGACAAACCAGGAGCATTATAAATGATGAATGGTAAATGCATAAAAAGCTTCAGAGTTTAAAAAAGTTTTAAAGAAAACTGAAGTAAATGAGTGGAAATCATTTTTCTATATTTGGTAACAGTGACCAGGACATCAAAATCAACACCAAGCTCCTCTTGCACATTCTAGTCTATAAGTGGCACAAATGGTATAGTAGAGGAACAGAAATCAAAATAGATGATGAAAGGTGTGGTCAACTTGTGTCACAATCATGTAGATATGGCAGAGACGTGGTAATAGACGTCCTTGACAAGGATCGTCTTACCACTATTCATAAAATATGCTGAGAACCGGACATGAAATACTGTACAGTTGACAGGATAATTAAGGATGTCCTACATATCAATTGTTATAGTGCTTTCTGGTTTCCCTGGTTCCCCAATTGCTGAAAGAGTATGAAAGGAGTGAAAGGTAACAGAATCATGGAGAGATTGATGTCACAAGAACATACCGTGGATGGCTGTACATGACATGTTGGATATCTATGTAACTGTTTAACTATACATTTTCTTCAAATTTTATGTACAGTTTGCAGTTGAATTAAATGTAACACCTTGAAAACTTCAATAAATATGACATGCTATTTTCATTCTATGAGATTTGTCCACCGGCATTTGGATAACAAAATTCCATCCAAATTACCATTTTTCTATTTCTTGATCCAATTTACCTACACACCAATGCCAAACTCCGTTTTCCTGTTAGAAACCTATATAAAAAATTCATAAGAGTATCTTGAAGGAAACTTAAGGTATTGAGTGGAACTCTTTTCAGAGATGTACAAAGGAATGAATGAATAGACAGACAGGTGTAACAACACCATATGCCCCACTTCTTCGTTCTTCTTATGGTAGGGGAATAATAAAAAGTTTCTATGATGGTCAGATAAATGTTTATAAAAAATAATTAAAGAATTAAATGTATATAAATTATGACTTATTTACCATTACTCCAACAGGGGTTAAAAATAGTGCAACTCCCAGGTCCGGGACCTTTGTTTTTTGCAGTCGGCCCCTTGTAATTTTAATTGAGTTAGGTCCAATGGATCTTTCAAAATAAAAAAAAAGTTTTGTTTTTTAAGAATTAAGCATTGCCCTCCAACAGACCCATTTCTGCATCTCCATTGATAAAAACCATTGACCAAGTCCAGCAGTGACCAAAGTTAAAAATTATTAGAAATTTATTCATTAAATGCAGCATATGCCTTGGCCAGGGCTGGTGCACTATCCTCACATTTAAATGTTAATCCACAGTGTAGTTAAAAAATAATGTAAATTGGGGTGAACATTTTATCATTGCCTATGGTTGTATCCAAGCTTCGTTGATGTCATTTTACAGGCAATTAGGCTGATGGAACCAATCAAAAATGAAAAACATAATGCAAATTTTATCATAAAAATTTTGACTTTCCTAAAATTCCTGTGGACCTTTCAAAAATTCTGCTGAAAGATCCTGGAGCGACCTGCAAGTAAAATTGACTGTATTAAGCCCCTGACTTGGTATACCAATACTTACACTCAGTCTCAATCCTAGTGTATCCAGCAACCAGGATGCTAGAAACCCAAATGGTACAGATGCAATAGCAAACACTAGCACTAATATATTAAGTGAGAATGGGGAAATCTTGTAGTATGGAACTGTTGTATCTGCGATCGGGGAAAATGTTATCCATATCTAAAAATAAAACAAAATACCAAATTGCTACAACAGTAAATGGATACATGTTAAAGAAAAGCAGGGGAGAAACACTATAAATGTTTTTTTTTGTTTTTTTAAATAGATATAAAGAAAGTCATTATCATAAATAGATAAAATCCTAATGGTTTGTTTTATCAAATCCACCAAAAGGTGACAATATCAATATTTTAAATGGAGTGGTAAACAAACAACGAAATACCCATTCTAAAAATAGATAGCACTTAAATACAGGTTGGCTTTTGAAGAGTACTAATATGCGGGTGTACATCCAAGGACTTATTGAGGCGGATTTCTCTCTACTTAATGTTGATAAAACAGCACGAGAAGAATTAATACTTTGGCAAATTAATCATATTTAGATTTCACAGGCAACTGATTTCTTCTACATAGAATGTAAGCTATATGTAACCTAAGTTTTTTTTTAATGTTATAAACATGAAAAATGCACTTAGATAAAAATCTCTACAGTTTGAAGTCAAATTTTAAGTACTTATCTTAGAATAGCGACAATCACTAAACTTATATGTGACCTTAAACCCCATAAAGCACCGAATCCTGATTGTATCCCAACATTCATACTACAAGTAGCTGTGGAAGAACTATAACCTAAACTGACCAGATGGATCTCATCCACATTAAGATAAAAGAAAGACTGAAATATATTTGATAACTTCTTTCTGCCACTCATAGGGATTTTTACAATCAGACAATGCTTTAGATCTCAAATTATAGTTTTTTCTTTACACAACAACATGAAAATGAATATTGAAGTATTACTTCCTGTAAAAGGAAAAGTCCCCTTACTTGATGCTTTACCAGTTACTTAATTATCAGTTGTTCATTTATCAATATATGGCCATACTAGGGCAAGTACTTGTAATATTTTAAAATACGAAGCCAATCCGTGATTCAAAGCCGGGACTTTTGCTTACAAGATGAATGCTCTACCAACTGAGCTAACTCGATTGATAACAATATTTCTCATCATACTGGTTACGACTACTGGCAATATTTCTCTTGTCCATACTGTGACATGTGTATAATAATTTTACTTTCAAGAATTTTCCTCTGCTTTTTAGCTTGGAAGTTCATATCACTGTAATTTTATTTATGCAAAGATACAAATGCTACCAACTATAACTAGGCAGTAGCGTAATGGAAAGTGCTGGCTGCTCAAACCTGAGGTTGTGGGTTTTATCCCCTGACCTTTCATAACACAACACTCAGTACTGGTTCAACCCAGGGAGCGGACTCGAGAGCGGTTCATATAAGCTCTGAGCTTTCATTGCAATTGAGCTAAAATAAATTAGTATAACTAAACAAACTATAACAACATATTTGAATCACAGGGAAAAGTAACAAAATATATTCCTTATATTTTAGTAAAGTTACTTTTCCTAAGGACTTATATATAAATCATCTCTATATATCTATATACGACCTTGTAGCTTTTCCCTGTGATTTGAATAAGTGAATACAAATGGTTTGCAGGCAACCGTCTGAACACGTCCCTTACCATGGCGTTTGTTAAATTGAGAAGAACAACTACAAATAAAATTAACCATCGTCTAGTATAAACTCGATAATCTAAGAATGATACAGAGTTCGACTCTTCGTTAATACTTGAACTGGAAGACAACAAGTTCCCCGTCTCGTCAGTGTCACTGGTAACCGCCATTTTGTTGTCATGTGACTTCAAATGGCATGAGAGATAAGGACCGAAGGTTTAATAACGACCGAAAAGGATAATTATCCAGTTCTAAATATCATTATATAAATCACACTTAATCATAATATACGGAAAAATGAAATGGTTTGCGAAATAGTCTCGGAGGAACCTCCGTAATTAGAACTAGGGTGCCGACTACAATTGGGTTAAATTTTAAGATTTCATTATTCTTTATTCTGAATAGCCTAGTGGCGTCAAATCCAACGAATTATATATAGATCTATATATCATAGTACGCCCCTGTCAAATATGAAGGTATTTATCTCCATTGGCTATCGAGATATATGTTTTCTATAGTCAACCCCCCCTGACGATGACATAGGCACACGTCGACTGACAGAGAAAACGAATAAAAGCATAAACGAGATTAAAATCAGGATAACCCCCCGAGCAGGTTTCTGGGTGTGCATAGTAGCCTGAGCATAAGTCGCAGAGTTGGATAAACCAGAGACATATATGTCTCTGGATAGACGATTTGTTTTAGATGGGATTACGACTAAATTATACATGGTGCTATATTGAGTAAAACCAGTCGTTGGTCAATACGACGGAGGTCAGGTTGTCTTCAGTTCAAAGTGGTCAACATGTCGATGAAACCGGAAGTTCGGATTTAATCGCGTATTGCCCATCGAGCAGTCCGTCTCTGTACGGTGGGTTCGACTTGTCCGATCCCGGCACTTTTAATTAAGACAGGGGAGTGCTATCTTGACTGTGACTACTGCTGCAATAATGTGCATACAGCAGCCAGTCTACGTATCTTGACTGTGACTCCTGCTGCAATTACCTGTATAGGTGTAACCCCACCATTGATTTTTGTTCTTTATTCTATAGTAAATAATAAAAGTTTGAAGGCTTGTCATTCATAGAGGGTCCCAAATGAAAGAAGTGAAACCTACATTTTACTGTTTGTCAACCTCTGCACTATCAAAATATGATGAGAAAAGTAGGGGTCATGTGTCATATAAGAGATTTTTTTTCTGCTCAGTGTGTACACTGGTGACAAAGTGAAAGTAGACTTCCGAAATCATGAATTCATACCCCAATTTCCAAGCATCATTTTTTTCTTCTAAATTCACAATTCAAACATGACAATGCTATCAAAATGTTCAAAATACATCAATAATGCCATTCAAATAAAAAAATGAGCATTAAAAATAGGAAAATGCATTTTTAAAGAAGAAGAATTGAGGATTATTTACAACCGCCATTATGCGACTACCCCACGGAAGCACTTCCTTTTTGCAATGGTGGCACTATGCCTATAAGGAAACTCTTTTTTTTTAATTTCATATTTACCTCATTTTTGCTAAGTACTACCAATTTGAAGTAATACTGCCAAGTTGCAGGCATTAAATACTGAAACTTTTGTCAAAATACCACTTTTTACATGATCATTATATACAGGCGCGAGATGTTGACCGACATGCAATTTTGATGTGTTTGACTAATTTTACCCATAAAATTTTTTTTTTACCTAATTCCATTAAAATTTTTACACCAAAACAGTCTCATGATACACTGAAGACATTATCTTACCAAAATACATTATTCAATACAATGTACATGCTAAAAATTGCACATTTAAATCATCCAAAATAAAAAATCTTCAAAATTTTGTGATTTTTCATGAAATTTCAATGTAAATATGCACATATATGCTTTATTTGAGGCATACACTTGCCAAAATGTGTTTTTTTATGAAGCAAATGTCTCCAATTTGTCATTTAATACTATGAGAGTGTAGAAAAGAGGTTATTTTACCTACAATTAACATTTTGGAAAATCACCCCCATTTCACTCAAGTCTCTCTTATAGGTGTAACCCCACCATTGATTTTTGTTCTTTATTCTATAGTAAATAATAAAAGTTTGAAGGCTTGTCATTCATAGAGGGTCCCAAATGAAAGAAGTGAAACCTACATTTTACTGTTTGTCAACCTCTGCACTATCAAAATATGATGAGAAAAGTAGGGGTCATGTGTCATATAAGAGATTTTTTTTCTGCTCAGTGTGTACACTGGTGACAAAGTGAAAGTAGACTTCCGAAATCATGAATTCATACCCCAATTTCCAAGCATCATTTTTTTCTTCTAAATTCACAATTCAAACATGACAATGCTATCAAAATGTTCAAAATACATCAATAATGCCATTCAAATAAAAAAATGAGCATTAAAAATAGGAAAATGCATTTTTAAAGAAGAAGAATTGAGGATTATTTACAACCGCCATTATGCGACTACCCCACGGAAGCACTTCCTTTTTGCAATGGTGGCACTATGCCTATAAGGAAACTCTTTTTTTTTTAATTTCATATTTACCTCATTTTTGCTAAGTACTACCAATTTGAAGTAATACTGCCAAGTTGCAGGCATTAAATACTGAAACTTTTGTCAAAATACCACTTTTTACATGATCATTATATACAGGCGCGAGATGTTGACCGACATGCAATTTTGATGTGTTTGACTAATTTTACCCATAAAATTTTTTTTTTACCTAATTCCATTAAAATTTTTACACCAAAACAGTCTCATGATACACTGAAGACATTATCTTACCAAAATACATTATTCAATACAATGTACATGCTAAAAATTGCACATTTAAATCATCCAAAATAAAAAATCTTCAAAATTTTGTGATTTTTCATGAAATTTCAATGTAAATATGCACATATATGCTTTATTTGAGGCATACACTTGCCAAAATGTGTTTTTTTATGAAGCAAATGTCTCCAATTTGTCATTTAATACTATGAGAGTGTAGAAAAGAGGTTATTTTACCTACAATTAACATTTTGGAAAATCACCCCCATTTCACTCAAGTCTCTCTTATAGGTGTAACCCCACCATTGATTTTTGTTCTTTATTCTATAGTAAATAATAAAAGTTTGAAGGCTTGTCATTCATAGAGGGTCCCAAATGAAAGAAGTGAAACCTACATTTTACTGTTTGTCAACCTCTGCACTATCAAAATATGATGAGAAAAGTAGGGGTCATGTGTCATATAAGAGATTTTTTTTCTGCTCAGTGTGTACACTGGTGACAAAGTGAAAGTAGACTTCCGAAATCATGAATTCATACCCCAATTTCCAAGCATCATTTTTTTCTTCTAAATTCACAATTCAAACATGACAATGCTATCAAAATGTTCAAAATACATCAATAATGCCATTCAAATAAAAAAATGAGCATTAAAAATAGGAAAATGCATTTTTAAAGAAGAAGAATTGAGGATTATTTACAACCGCCATTATGCGACTACCCCACGGAAGCACTTCCTTTTTGCAATGGTGGCACTATGCCTATAAGGAAACTCTTTTTTTTTTAATTTCATATTTACCTCATTTTTGCTAAGTACTACCAATTTGAAGTAATACTGCCAAGTTGCAGGCATTAAATACTGAAACTTTTGTCAAAATACCACTTTTTACATGATCATTATATACAGGCGCGAGATGTTGACCGACATGCAATTTTGATGTGTTTGACTAATTTTACCCATAAAATTTTTTTTTTACCTAATTCCATTAAAATTTTTACACCAAAACAGTCTCATGATACACTGAAGACATTATCTTACCAAAATACATTATTCAATACAATGTACATGCTAAAAATTGCACATTTAAATCATCCAAAATAAAAAATCTTCAAAATTTTGTGATTTTTCATGAAATTTCAATGTAAATATGCACATATATGCTTTATTTGAGGCATACACTTGCCAAAATGTGTTTTTTTATGAAGCAAATGTCTCCAATTTGTCATTTAATACTATGAGAGTGTAGAAAAGAGGTTATTTTACCTACAATTAACATTTTGGAAAATCACCCCCATTTCACTCAAGTCTCTCTTATAGGTGTAACCCCACCATTGATTTTTGTTCTTTATTCTATAGTAAATAATAAAAGTTTGAAGGCTTGTCATTCATAGAGGGTCCCAAATGAAAGAAGTGAAACCTACATTTTACTGTTTGTCAACCTCTGCACTATCAAAATATGATGAGAAAAGTAGGGGTCATGTGTCATATAAGAGATTTTTTTTCTGCTCAGTGTGTACACTGGTGACAAAGTGAAAGTAGACTTCCGAAATCATGAATTCATACCCCAATTTCCAAGCATCATTTTTTTCTTCTAAATTCACAATTCAAACATGACAATGCTATCAAAATGTTCAAAATACATCAATAATGCCATTCAAATAAAAAAATGAGCATTAAAAATAGGAAAATGCATTTTTAAAGAAGAAGAATTGAGGATTATTTACAACCGCCATTATGCGACTACCCCACGGAAGCACTTCCTTTTTGCAATGGTGGCACTATGCCTATAAGGAAACTCTTTTTTTTTTAATTTCATATTTACCTCATTTTTGCTAAGTACTACCAATTTGAAGTAATACTGCCAAGTTGCAGGCATTAAATACTGAAACTTTTGTCAAAATACCACTTTTTACATGATCATTATATACAGGCGCGAGATGTTGACCGACATGCAATTTTGATGTGTTTGACTAATTTTACCCATAAAATTTTTTTTTTACCTAATTCCATTAAAATTTTTACACCAAAACAGTCTCATGATACACTGAAGACATTATCTTACCAAAATACATTATTCAATACAATGTACATGCTAAAAATTGCACATTTAAATCATCCAAAATAAAAAATCTTCAAAATTTTGTGATTTTTCATGAAATTTCAATGTAAATATGCACATATATGCTTTATTTGAGGCATACACTTGCCAAAATGTGTTTTTTTATGAAGCAAATGTCTCCAATTTGTCATTTAATACTATGAGAGTGTAGAAAAGAGGTTATTTTACCTACAATTAACATTTTGGAAAATCACCCCCATTTCACTCAAGTCTCTCTTATAGGTGTAACCCCACCATTGATTTTTGTTCTTTATTCTATAGTAAATAATAAAAGTTTGAAGGCTTGTCATTCATAGAGGGTCCCAAATGAAAGAAGTGAAACCTACATTTTACTGTTTGTCAACCTCTGCACTATCAAAATATGATGAGAAAAGTAGGGGTCATGTGTCATATAAGAGATTTTTTTTCTGCTCAGTGTGTACACTGGTGACAAAGTGAAAGTAGACTTCCGAAATCATGAATTCATACCCCAATTTCCAAGCATCATTTTTTTCTTCTAAATTCACAATTCAAACATGACAATGCTATCAAAATGTTCAAAATACATCAATAATGCCATTCAAATAAAAAAATGAGCATTAAAAATAGGAAAATGCATTTTTAAAGAAGAAGAATTGAGGATTATTTACAACCGCCATTATGCGACTACCCCACGGAAGCACTTCCTTTTTGCAATGGTGGCACTATGCCTATAAGGAAACTCTTTTTTTTTAATTTCATATTTACCTCATTTTTGCTAAGTACTACCAATTTGAAGTAATACTGCCAAGTTGCAGGCATTAAATACTGAAACTTTTGTCAAAATACCACTTTTTACATGATCATTATATACAGGCGCGAGATGTTGACCGACATGCAATTTTGATGTGTTTGACTAATTTTACCCATAAAATTTTTTTTTTACCTAATTCCATTAAAATTTTTACACCAAAACAGTCTCATGATACACTGAAGACATTATCTTACCAAAATACATTATTCAATACAATGTACATGCTAAAAATTGCACATTTAAATCATCCAAAATAAAAAATCTTCAAAATTTTGTGATTTTTCATGAAATTTCAATGTAAATATGCACATATATGCTTTATTTGAGGCATACACTTGCCAAAATGTGTTTTTTTATGAAGCAAATGTCTCCAATTTGTCATTTAATACTATGAGAGTGTAGAAAAGAGGTTATTTTACCTACAATTAACATTTTGGAAAATCACCCCCATTTCACTCAAGTCTCTCTTATAGGTGTAACCCCACCATTGATTTTTGTTCTTTATTCTATAGTAAATAATAAAAGTTTGAAGGCTTGTCATTCATAGAGGGTCCCAAATGAAAGAAGTGAAACCTACATTTTACTGTTTGTCAACCTCTGCACTATCAAAATATGATGAGAAAAGTAGGGGTCATGTGTCATATAAGAGATTTTTTTTCTGCTCAGTGTGTACACTGGTGACAAAGTGAAAGTAGACTTCCGAAATCATGAATTCATACCCCAATTTCCAAGCATCATTTTTTTCTTCTAAATTCACAATTCAAACATGACAATGCTATCAAAATGTTCAAAATACATCAATAATGCCATTCAAATAAAAAAATGAGCATTAAAAATAGGAAAATGCATTTTTAAAGAAGAAGAATTGAGGATTATTTACAACCGCCATTATGCGACTACCCCACGGAAGCACTTCCTTTTTGCAATGGTGGCACTATGCCTATAAGGAAACTCTTTTTTTTTTAATTTCATATTTACCTCATTTTTGCTAAGTACTACCAATTTGAAGTAATACTGCCAAGTTGCAGGCATTAAATACTGAAACTTTTGTCAAAATACCACTTTTTACATGATCATTATATACAGGCGCGAGATGTTGACCGACATGCAATTTTGATGTGTTTGACTAATTTTACCCATAAAATTTTTTTTTTACCTAATTCCATTAAAATTTTTACACCAAAACAGTCTCATGATACACTGAAGACATTATCTTACCAAAATACATTATTCAATACAATGTACATGCTAAAAATTGCACATTTAAATCATCCAAAATAAAAAATCTTCAAAATTTTGTGATTTTTCATGAAATTTCAATGTAAATATGCACATATATGCTTTATTTGAGGCATACACTTGCCAAAATGTGTTTTTTTATGAAGCAAATGTCTCCAATTTGTCATTTAATACTATGAGAGTGTAGAAAAGAGGTTATTTTACCTACAATTAACATTTTGGAAAATCACCCCCATTTCACTCAAGTCTCTCTTATAGGTGTAACCCCACCATTGATTTTTGTTCTTTATTCTATAGTAAATAATAAAAGTTTGAAGGCTTGTCATTCATAGAGGGTCCCAAATGAAAGAAGTGAAACCTACATTTTACTGTTTGTCAACCTCTGCACTATCAAAATATGATGAGAAAAGTAGGGGTCATGTGTCATATAAGAGATTTTTTTTCTGCTCAGTGTGTACACTGGTGACAAAGTGAAAGTAGACTTCCGAAATCATGAATTCATACCCCAATTTCCAAGCATCATTTTTTTCTTCTAAATTCACAATTCAAACATGACAATGCTATCAAAATGTTCAAAATACATCAATAATGCCATTCAAATAAAAAAATGAGCATTAAAAATAGGAAAATGCATTTTTAAAGAAGAAGAATTGAGGATTATTTACAACCGCCATTATGCGACTACCCCACGGAAGCACTTCCTTTTTGCAATGGTGGCACTATGCCTATAAGGAAACTCTTTTTTTTTTAATTTCATATTTACCTCATTTTTGCTAAGTACTACCAATTTGAAGTAATACTGCCAAGTTGCAGGCATTAAATACTGAAACTTTTGTCAAAATACCACTTTTTACATGATCATTATATACAGGCGCGAGATGTTGACCGACATGCAATTTTGATGTGTTTGACTAATTTTACCCATAAAATTTTTTTTTTACCTAATTCCATTAAAATTTTTACACCAAAACAGTCTCATGATACACTGAAGACATTATCTTACCAAAATACATTATTCAATACAATGTACATGCTAAAAATTGCACATTTAAATCATCCAAAATAAAAAATCTTCAAAATTTTGTGATTTTTCATGAAATTTCAATGTAAATATGCACATATATGCTTTATTTGAGGCATACACTTGCCAAAATGTGTTTTTTTATGAAGCAAATGTCTCCAATTTGTCATTTAATACTATGAGAGTGTAGAAAAGAGGTTATTTTACCTACAATTAACATTTTGGAAAATCACCCCCATTTCACTCAAGTCTCTCAAGGAAACTCTTTTTTTTTTAATTTCATATTTACCTCATTTTTGCTAAGTACTACCAATTTGAAGTAATACTGCCAAGTTGCAGGCATTAAATACTGAAACTTTTGTCAAAATACCACTTTTTACATGATCATTATATACAGGCGCGAGATGTTGACCGACATGCAATTTTGATGTGTTTGACTAATTTTACCCATAAAATTTTTTTTTTACCTAATTCCATTAAAATTTTTACACCAAAACAGTCTCATGATACACTGAAGACATTATCTTACCAAAATACATTATTCAATACAATGTACATGCTAAAAATTGCACATTTAAATCATCCAAAATAAAAAATCTTCAAAATTTTGTGATTTTTCATGAAATTTCAATGTAAATATGCACATATATGCTTTATTTGAGGCATACACTTGCCAAAATGTGTTTTTTTATGAAGCAAATGTCTCCAATTTGTCATTTAATACTATGAGAGTGTAGAAAAGAGGTTATTTTACCTACAATTAACATTTTGGAAAATCACCCCCATTTCACTCAAGTCTCTCTTATAGGTGTAACCCCACCATTGATTTTTGTTCTTTATTCTATAGTAAATAATAAAAGTTTGAAGGCTTGTCATTCATAGAGGGTCCCAAATGAAAGAAGTGAAACCTACATTTTACTGTTTGTCAACCTCTGCACTATCAAAATATGATGAGAAAAGTAGGGGTCATGTGTCATATAAGAGATTTTTTTTCTGCTCAGTGTGTACACTGGTGACAAAGTGAAAGTAGACTTCCGAAATCATGAATTCATACCCCAATTTCCAAGCATCATTTTTTTCTTCTAAATTCACAATTCAAACATGACAATGCTATCAAAATGTTCAAAATACATCAATAATGCCATTCAAATAAAAAAATGAGCATTAAAAATAGGAAAATGCATTTTTAAAGAAGAAGAATTGAGGATTATTTACAACCGCCATTATGCGACTACCCCACGGAAGCACTTCCTTTTTGCAATGGTGGCACTATGCCTATAAGGAAACTCTTTTTTTTTTAATTTCATATTTACCTCATTTTTGCTAAGTACTACCAATTTGAAGTAATACTGCCAAGTTGCAGGCATTAAATACTGAAACTTTTGTCAAAATACCACTTTTTACATGATCATTATATACAGGCGCGAGATGTTGACCGACATGCAATTTTGATGTGTTTGACTAATTTTACCCATAAAATTTTTTTTTTACCTAATTCCATTAAAATTTTTACACCAAAACAGTCTCATGATACACTGAAGACATTATCTTACCAAAATACATTATTCAATACAATGTACATGCTAAAAATTGCACATTTAAATCATCCAAAATAAAAAATCTTCAAAATTTTGTGATTTTTCATGAAATTTCAATGTAAATATGCACATATATGCTTTATTTGAGGCATACACTTGCCAAAATGTGTTTTTTTATGAAGCAAATGTCTCCAATTTGTCATTTAATACTATGAGAGTGTAGAAAAGAGGTTATTTTACCTACAATTAACATTTTGGAAAATCACCCCCATTTCACTCAAGTCTCTCTTATAGGTGTAACCCCACCATTGATTTTTGTTCTTTATTCTATAGTAAATAATAAAAGTTTGAAGGCTTGTCATTCATAGAGGGTCCCAAATGAAAGAAGTGAAACCTACATTTTACTGTTTGTCAACCTCTGCACTATCAAAATATGATGAGAAAAGTAGGGGTCATGTGTCATATAAGAGATTTTTTTTCTGCTCAGTGTGTACACTGGTGACAAAGTGAAAGTAGACTTCCGAAATCATGAATTCATACCCCAATTTCCAAGCATCATTTTTTTCTTCTAAATTCACAATTCAAACATGACAATGCTATCAAAATGTTCAAAATACATCAATAATGCCATTCAAATAAAAAAATGAGCATTAAAAATAGGAAAATGCATTTTTAAAGAAGAAGAATTGAGGATTATTTACAACCGCCATTATGCGACTACCCCACGGAAGCACTTCCTTTTTGCAATGGTGGCACTATGCCTATAAGGAAACTCTTTTTTTTTTAATTTCATATTTACCTCATTTTTGCTAAGTACTACCAATTTGAAGTAATACTGCCAAGTTGCAGGCATTAAATACTGAAACTTTTGTCAAAATACCACTTTTTACATGATCATTATATACAGGCGCGAGATGTTGACCGACATGCAATTTTGATGTGTTTGACTAATTTTACCCATAAAATTTTTTTTTTACCTAATTCCATTAAAATTTTTACACCAAAACAGTCTCATGATACACTGAAGACATTATCTTACCAAAATACATTATTCAATACAATGTACATGCTAAAAATTGCACATTTAAATCATCCAAAATAAAAAATCTTCAAAATTTTGTGATTTTTCATGAAATTTCAATGTAAATATGCACATATATGCTTTATTTGAGGCATACACTTGCCAAAATGTGTTTTTTTATGAAGCAAATGTCTCCAATTTGTCATTTAATACTATGAGAGTGTAGAAAAGAGGTTATTTTACCTACAATTAACATTTTGGAAAATCACCCCCATTTCACTCAAGTCTCTCTTATAGGTGTAACCCCACCATTGATTTTTGTTCTTTATTCTATAGTAAATAATAAAAGTTTGAAGGCTTGTCATTCATAGAGGGTCCCAAATGAAAGAAGTGAAACCTACATTTTACTGTTTGTCAACCTCTGCACTATCAAAATATGATGAGAAAAGTAGGGGTCATGTGTCATATAAGAGATTTTTTTTCTGCTCAGTGTGTACACTGGTGACAAAGTGAAAGTAGACTTCCGAAATCATGAATTCATACCCCAATTTCCAAGCATCATTTTTTTCTTCTAAATTCACAATTCAAACATGACAATGCTATCAAAATGTTCAAAATACATCAATAATGCCATTCAAATAAAAAAATGAGCATTAAAAATAGGAAAATGCATTTTTAAAGAAGAAGAATTGAGGATTATTTACAACCGCCATTATGCGACTACCCCACGGAAGCACTTCCTTTTTGCAATGGTGGCACTATGCCTATAAGGAAACTCTTTTTTTTTTAATTTCATATTTACCTCATTTTTGCTAAGTACTACCAATTTGAAGTAATACTGCCAAGTTGCAGGCATTAAATACTGAAACTTTTGTCAAAATACCACTTTTTACATGATCATTATATACAGGCGCGAGATGTTGACCGACATGCAATTTTGATGTGTTTGACTAATTTTACCCATAAAATTTTTTTTTTACCTAATTCCATTAAAATTTTTACACCAAAACAGTCTCATGATACACTGAAGACATTATCTTACCAAAATACATTATTCAATACAATGTACATGCTAAAAATTGCACATTTAAATCATCCAAAATAAAAAATCTTCAAAATTTTGTGATTTTTCATGAAATTTCAATGTAAATATGCACATATATGCTTTATTTGAGGCATACACTTGCCAAAATGTGTTTTTTTATGAAGCAAATGTCTCCAATTTGTCATTTAATACTATGAGAGTGTAGAAAAGAGGTTATTTTACCTACAATTAACATTTTGGAAAATCACCCCCATTTCACTCAAGTCTCTCTTATAGGTGTAACCCCACCATTGATTTTTGTTCTTTATTCTATAGTAAATAATAAAAGTTTGAAGGCTTGTCATTCATAGAGGGTCCCAAATGAAAGAAGTGAAACCTACATTTTACTGTTTGTCAACCTCTGCACTATCAAAATATGATGAGAAAAGTAGGGGTCATGTGTCATATAAGAGATTTTTTTTCTGCTCAGTGTGTACACTGGTGACAAAGTGAAAGTAGACTTCCGAAATCATGAATTCATACCCCAATTTCCAAGCATCATTTTTTTCTTCTAAATTCACAATTCAAACATGACAATGCTATCAAAATGTTCAAAATACATCAATAATGCCATTCAAATAAAAAAATGAGCATTAAAAATAGGAAAATGCATTTTTAAAGAAGAAGAATTGAGGATTATTTACAACCGCCATTATGCGACTACCCCACGGAAGCACTTCCTTTTTGCAATGGTGGCACTATGCCTATAAGGAAACTCTTTTTTTTTTAATTTCATATTTACCTCATTTTTGCTAAGTACTACCAATTTGAAGTAATACTGCCAAGTTGCAGGCATTAAATACTGAAACTTTTGTCAAAATACCACTTTTTACATGATCATTATATACAGGCGCGAGATGTTGACCGACATGCAATTTTGATGTGTTTGACTAATTTTACCCATAAAATTTTTTTTTTACCTAATTCCATTAAAATTTTTACACCAAAACAGTCTCATGATACACTGAAGACATTATCTTACCAAAATACATTATTCAATACAATGTACATGCTAAAAATTGCACATTTAAATCATCCAAAATAAAAAATCTTCAAAATTTTGTGATTTTTCATGAAATTTCAATGTAAATATGCACATATATGCTTTATTTGAGGCATACACTTGCCAAAATGTGTTTTTTTATGAAGCAAATGTCTCCAATTTGTCATTTAATACTATGAGAGTGTAGAAAAGAGGTTATTTTACCTACAATTAACATTTTGGAAAATCACCCCCATTTCACTCAAGTCTCTCTTATAGGTGTAACCCCACCATTGATTTTTGTTCTTTATTCTATAGTAAATAATAAAAGTTTGAAGGCTTGTCATTCATAGAGGGTCCCAAATGAAAGAAGTGAAACCTACATTTTACTGTTTGTCAACCTCTGCACTATCAAAATATGATGAGAAAAGTAGGGGTCATGTGTCATATAAGAGATTTTTTTTCTGCTCAGTGTGTACACTGGTGACAAAGTGAAAGTAGACTTCCGAAATCATGAATTCATACCCCAATTTCCAAGCATCATTTTTTTCTTCTAAATTCACAATTCAAACATGACAATGCTATCAAAATGTTCAAAATACATCAATAATGCCATTCAAATAAAAAAATGAGCATTAAAAATAGGAAAATGCATTTTTAAAGAAGAAGAATTGAGGATTATTTACAACCGCCATTATGCGACTACCCCACGGAAGCACTTCCTTTTTGCAATGGTGGCACTATGCCTATAAGGAAACTCTTTTTTTTTTAATTTCATATTTACCTCATTTTTGCTAAGTACTACCAATTTGAAGTAATACTGCCAAGTTGCAGGCATTAAATACTGAAACTTTTGTCAAAATACCACTTTTTACATGATCATTATATACAGGCGCGAGATGTTGACCGACATGCAATTTTGATGTGTTTGACTAATTTTACCCATAAAATTTTTTTTTTACCTAATTCCATTAAAATTTTTACACCAAAACAGTCTCATGATACACTGAAGACATTATCTTACCAAAATACATTATTCAATACAATGTACATGCTAAAAATTGCACATTTAAATCATCCAAAATAAAAAATCTTCAAAATTTTGTGATTTTTCATGAAATTTCAATGTAAATATGCACATATATGCTTTATTTGAGGCATACACTTGCCAAAATGTGTTTTTTTATGAAGCAAATGTCTCCAATTTGTCATTTAATACTATGAGAGTGTAGAAAAGAGGTTATTTTACCTACAATTAACATTTTGGAAAATCACCCCCATTTCACTCAAGTCTCTCTTATAGGTGTAACCCCACCATTGATTTTTGTTCTTTATTCTATAGTAAATAATAAAAGTTTGAAGGCTTGTCATTCATAGAGGGTCCCAAATGAAAGAAGTGAAACCTACATTTTACTGTTTGTCAACCTCTGCACTATCAAAATATGATGAGAAAAGTAGGGGTCATGTGTCATATAAGAGATTTTTTTTCTGCTCAGTGTGTACACTGGTGACAAAGTGAAAGTAGACTTCCGAAATCATGAATTCATACCCCAATTTCCAAGCATCATTTTTTTCTTCTAAATTCACAATTCAAACATGACAATGCTATCAAAATGTTCAAAATACATCAATAATGCCATTCAAATAAAAAAATGAGCATTAAAAATAGGAAAATGCATTTTTAAAGAAGAAGAATTGAGGATTATTTACAACCGCCATTATGCGACTACCCCACGGAAGCACTTCCTTTTTGCAATGGTGGCACTATGCCTATAAGGAAACTCTTTTTTTTTTAATTTCATATTTACCTCATTTTTGCTAAGTACTACCAATTTGAAGTAATACTGCCAAGTTGCAGGCATTAAATACTGAAACTTTTGTCAAAATACCACTTTTTACATGATCATTATATACAGGCGCGAGATGTTGACCGACATGCAATTTTGATGTGTTTGACTAATTTTACCCATAAAATTTTTTTTTTACCTAATTCCATTAAAATTTTTACACCAAAACAGTCTCATGATACACTGAAGACATTATCTTACCAAAATACATTATTCAATACAATGTACATGCTAAAAATTGCACATTTAAATCATCCAAAATAAAAAATCTTCAAAATTTTGTGATTTTTCATGAAATTTCAATGTAAATATGCACATATATGCTTTATTTGAGGCATACACTTGCCAAAATGTGTTTTTTTATGAAGCAAATGTCTCCAATTTGTCATTTAATACTATGAGAGTGTAGAAAAGAGGTTATTTTACCTACAATTAACATTTTGGAAAATCACCCCCATTTCACTCAAGTCTCTCTTATAGGTGTAACCCCACCATTGATTTTTGTTCTTTATTCTATAGTAAATAATAAAAGTTTGAAGGCTTGTCATTCATAGAGGGTCCCAAATGAAAGAAGTGAAACCTACATTTTACTGTTTGTCAACCTCTGCACTATCAAAATATGATGAGAAAAGTAGGGGTCATGTGTCATATAAGAGATTTTTTTTCTGCTCAGTGTGTACACTGGTGACAAAGTGAAAGTAGACTTCCGAAATCATGAATTCATACCCCAATTTCCAAGCATCATTTTTTTCTTCTAAATTCACAATTCAAACATGACAATGCTATCAAAATGTTCAAAATACATCAATAATGCCATTCAAATAAAAAAATGAGCATTAAAAATAGGAAAATGCATTTTTAAAGAAGAAGAATTGAGGATTATTTACAACCGCCATTATGCGACTACCCCACGGAAGCACTTCCTTTTTGCAATGGTGGCACTATGCCTATAAGGAAACTCTTTTTTTTTTAATTTCATATTTACCTCATTTTTGCTAAGTACTACCAATTTGAAGTAATACTGCCAAGTTGCAGGCATTAAATACTGAAACTTTTGTCAAAATACCACTTTTTACATGATCATTATATACAGGCGCGAGATGTTGACCGACATGCAATTTTGATGTGTTTGACTAATTTTACCCATAAAATTTTTTTTTTACCTAATTCCATTAAAATTTTTACACCAAAACAGTCTCATGATACACTGAAGACATTATCTTACCAAAATACATTATTCAATACAATGTACATGCTAAAAATTGCACATTTAAATCATCCAAAATAAAAAATCTTCAAAATTTTGTGATTTTTCATGAAATTTCAATGTAAATATGCACATATATGCTTTATTTGAGGCATACACTTGCCAAAATGTGTTTTTTTATGAAGCAAATGTCTCCAATTTGTCATTTAATACTATGAGAGTGTAGAAAAGAGGTTATTTTACCTACAATTAACATTTTGGAAAATCACCCCCATTTCACTCAAGTCTCTCTTATAGGTGTAACCCCACCATTGATTTTTGTTCTTTATTCTATAGTAAATAATAAAAGTTTGAAGGCTTGTCATTCATAGAGGGTCCCAAATGAAAGAAGTGAAACCTACATTTTACTGTTTGTCAACCTCTGCACTATCAAAATATGATGAGAAAAGTAGGGGTCATGTGTCATATAAGAGATTTTTTTTCTGCTCAGTGTGTACACTGGTGACAAAGTGAAAGTAGACTTCCGAAATCATGAATTCATACCCCAATTTCCAAGCATCATTTTTTTCTTCTAAATTCACAATTCAAACATGACAATGCTATCAAAATGTTCAAAATACATCAATAATGCCATTCAAATAAAAAAATGAGCATTAAAAATAGGAAAATGCATTTTTAAAGAAGAAGAATTGAGGATTATTTACAACCGCCATTATGCGACTACCCCACGGAAGCACTTCCTTTTTGCAATGGTGGCACTATGCCTATAAGGAAACTCTTTTTTTTTTAATTTCATATTTACCTCATTTTTGCTAAGTACTACCAATTTGAAGTAATACTGCCAAGTTGCAGGCATTAAATACTGAAACTTTTGTCAAAATACCACTTTTTACATGATCATTATATACAGGCGCGAGATGTTGACCGACATGCAATTTTGATGTGTTTGACTAATTTTACCCATAAAATTTTTTTTTTACCTAATTCCATTAAAATTTTTACACCAAAACAGTCTCATGATACACTGAAGACATTATCTTACCAAAATACATTATTCAATACAATGTACATGCTAAAAATTGCACATTTAAATCATCCAAAATAAAAAATCTTCAAAATTTTGTGATTTTTCATGAAATTTCAATGTAAATATGCACATATATGCTTTATTTGAGGCATACACTTGCCAAAATGTGTTTTTTTATGAAGCAAATGTCTCCAATTTGTCATTTAATACTATGAGAGTGTAGAAAAGAGGTTATTTTACCTACAATTAACATTTTGGAAAATCACCCCCATTTCACTCAAGTCTCTCTTATAGGTGTAACCCCACCATTGATTTTTGTTCTTTATTCTATAGTAAATAATAAAAGTTTGAAGGCTTGTCATTCATAGAGGGTCCCAAATGAAAGAAGTGAAACCTACATTTTACTGTTTGTCAACCTCTGCACTATCAAAATATGATGAGAAAAGTAGGGGTCATGTGTCATATAAGAGATTTTTTTTCTGCTCAGTGTGTACACTGGTGACAAAGTGAAAGTAGACTTCCGAAATCATGAATTCATACCCCAATTTCCAAGCATCATTTTTTTCTTCTAAATTCACAATTCAAACATGACAATGCTATCAAAATGTTCAAAATACATCAATAATGCCATTCAAATAAAAAAATGAGCATTAAAAATAGGAAAATGCATTTTTAAAGAAGAAGAATTGAGGATTATTTACAACCGCCATTATGCGACTACCCCACGGAAGCACTTCCTTTTTGCAATGGTGGCACTATGCCTATAAGGAAACTCTTTTTTTTTTAATTTCATATTTACCTCATTTTTGCTAAGTACTACCAATTTGAAGTAATACTGCCAAGTTGCAGGCATTAAATACTGAAACTTTTGTCAAAATACCACTTTTTACATGATCATTATATACAGGCGCGAGATGTTGACCGACATGCAATTTTGATGTGTTTGACTAATTTTACCCATAAAATTTTTTTTTTACCTAATTCCATTAAAATTTTTACACCAAAACAGTCTCATGATACACTGAAGACATTATCTTACCAAAATACATTATTCAATACAATGTACATGCTAAAAATTGCACATTTAAATCATCCAAAATAAAAAATCTTCAAAATTTTGTGATTTTTCATGAAATTTCAATGTAAATATGCACATATATGCTTTATTTGAGGCATACACTTGCCAAAATGTGTTTTTTTATGAAGCAAATGTCTCCAATTTGTCATTTAATACTATGAGAGTGTAGAAAAGAGGTTATTTTACCTACAATTAACATTTTGGAAAATCACCCCCATTTCACTCAAGTCTCTCTTATAGGTGTAACCCCACCATTGATTTTTGTTCTTTATTCTATAGTAAATAATAAAAGTTTGAAGGCTTGTCATTCATAGAGGGTCCCAAATGAAAGAAGTGAAACCTACATTTTACTGTTTGTCAACCTCTGCACTATCAAAATATGATGAGAAAAGTAGGGGTCATGTGTCATATAAGAGATTTTTTTTCTGCTCAGTGTGTACACTGGTGACAAAGTGAAAGTAGACTTCCGAAATCATGAATTCATACCCCAATTTCCAAGCATCATTTTTTTCTTCTAAATTCACAATTCAAACATGACAATGCTATCAAAATGTTCAAAATACATCAATAATGCCATTCAAATAAAAAAATGAGCATTAAAAATAGGAAAATGCATTTTTAAAGAAGAAGAATTGAGGATTATTTACAACCGCCATTATGCGACTACCCCACGGAAGCACTTCCTTTTTGCAATGGTGGCACTATGCCTATAAGGAAACTCTTTTTTTTTTAATTTCATATTTACCTCATTTTTGCTAAGTACTACCAATTTGAAGTAATACTGCCAAGTTGCAGGCATTAAATACTGAAACTTTTGTCAAAATACCACTTTTTACATGATCATTATATACAGGCGCGAGATGTTGACCGACATGCAATTTTGATGTGTTTGACTAATTTTACCCATAAAATTTTTTTTTTACCTAATTCCATTAAAATTTTTACACCAAAACAGTCTCATGATACACTGAAGACATTATCTTACCAAAATACATTATTCAATACAATGTACATGCTAAAAATTGCACATTTAAATCATCCAAAATAAAAAATCTTCAAAATTTTGTGATTTTTCATGAAATTTCAATGTAAATATGCACATATATGCTTTATTTGAGGCATACACTTGCCAAAATGTGTTTTTTTATGAAGCAAATGTCTCCAATTTGTCATTTAATACTATGAGAGTGTAGAAAAGAGGTTATTTTACCTACAATTAACATTTTGGAAAATCACCCCCATTTCACTCAAGTCTCTCTTATAGGTGTAACCCCACCATTGATTTTTGTTCTTTATTCTATAGTAAATAATAAAAGTTTGAAGGCTTGTCATTCATAGAGGGTCCCAAATGAAAGAAGTGAAACCTACATTTTACTGTTTGTCAACCTCTGCACTATCAAAATATGATGAGAAAAGTAGGGGTCATGTGTCATATAAGAGATTTTTTTTCTGCTCAGTGTGTACACTGGTGACAAAGTGAAAGTAGACTTCCGAAATCATGAATTCATACCCCAATTTCCAAGCATCATTTTTTTCTTCTAAATTCACAATTCAAACATGACAATGCTATCAAAATGTTCAAAATACATCAATAATGCCATTCAAATAAAAAAATGAGCATTAAAAATAGGAAAATGCATTTTTAAAGAAGAAGAATTGAGGATTATTTACAACCGCCATTATGCGACTACCCCACGGAAGCACTTCCTTTTTGCAATGGTGGCACTATGCCTATAAGGAAACTCTTTTTTTTTTAATTTCATATTTACCTCATTTTTGCTAAGTACTACCAATTTGAAGTAATACTGCCAAGTTGCAGGCATTAAATACTGAAACTTTTGTCAAAATACCACTTTTTACATGATCATTATATACAGGCGCGAGATGTTGACCGACATGCAATTTTGATGTGTTTGACTAATTTTACCCATAAAATTTTTTTTTTACCTAATTCCATTAAAATTTTTACACCAAAACAGTCTCATGATACACTGAAGACATTATCTTACCAAAATACATTATTCAATACAATGTACATGCTAAAAATTGCACATTTAAATCATCCAAAATAAAAAATCTTCAAAATTTTGTGATTTTTCATGAAATTTCAATGTAAATATGCACATATATGCTTTATTTGAGGCATACACTTGCCAAAATGTGTTTTTTTATGAAGCAAATGTCTCCAATTTGTCATTTAATACTATGAGAGTGTAGAAAAGAGGTTATTTTACCTACAATTAACATTTTGGAAAATCACCCCCATTTCACTCAAGTCTCTCTTATAGGTGTAACCCCACCATTGATTTTTGTTCTTTATTCTATAGTAAATAATAAAAGTTTGAAGGCTTGTCATTCATAGAGGGTCCCAAATGAAAGAAGTGAAACCTACATTTTACTGTTTGTCAACCTCTGCACTATCAAAATATGATGAGAAAAGTAGGGGTCATGTGTCATATAAGAGATTTTTTTTCTGCTCAGTGTGTACACTGGTGACAAAGTGAAAGTAGACTTCCGAAATCATGAATTCATACCCCAATTTCCAAGCATCATTTTTTTCTTCTAAATTCACAATTCAAACATGACAATGCTATCAAAATGTTCAAAATACATCAATAATGCCATTCAAATAAAAAAATGAGCATTAAAAATAGGAAAATGCATTTTTAAAGAAGAAGAATTGAGGATTATTTACAACCGCCATTATGCGACTACCCCACGGAAGCACTTCCTTTTTGCAATGGTGGCACTATGCCTATAAGGAAACTCTTTTTTTTTTAATTTCATATTTACCTCATTTTTGCTAAGTACTACCAATTTGAAGTAATACTGCCAAGTTGCAGGCATTAAATACTGAAACTTTTGTCAAAATACCACTTTTTACATGATCATTATATACAGGCGCGAGATGTTGACCGACATGCAATTTTGATGTGTTTGACTAATTTTACCCATAAAATTTTTTTTTTACCTAATTCCATTAAAATTTTTACACCAAAACAGTCTCATGATACACTGAAGACATTATCTTACCAAAATACATTATTCAATACAATGTACATGCTAAAAATTGCACATTTAAATCATCCAAAATAAAAAATCTTCAAAATTTTGTGATTTTTCATGAAATTTCAATGTAAATATGCACATATATGCTTTATTTGAGGCATACACTTGCCAAAATGTGTTTTTTTATGAAGCAAATGTCTCCAATTTGTCATTTAATACTATGAGAGTGTAGAAAAGAGGTTATTTTACCTACAATTAACATTTTGGAAAATCACCCCCATTTCACTCAAGTCTCTCTTATAGGTGTAACCCCACCATTGATTTTTGTTCTTTATTCTATAGTAAATAATAAAAGTTTGAAGGCTTGTCATTCATAGAGGGTCCCAAATGAAAGAAGTGAAACCTACATTTTACTGTTTGTCAACCTCTGCACTATCAAAATATGATGAGAAAAGTAGGGGTCATGTGTCATATAAGAGATTTTTTTTCTGCTCAGTGTGTACACTGGTGACAAAGTGAAAGTAGACTTCCGAAATCATGAATTCATACCCCAATTTCCAAGCATCATTTTTTTCTTCTAAATTCACAATTCAAACATGACAATGCTATCAAAATGTTCAAAATACATCAATAATGCCATTCAAATAAAAAAATGAGCATTAAAAATAGGAAAATGCATTTTTAAAGAAGAAGAATTGAGGATTATTTACAACCGCCATTATGCGACTACCCCACGGAAGCACTTCCTTTTTGCAATGGTGGCACTATGCCTATAAGGAAACTCTTTTTTTTTTAATTTCATATTTACCTCATTTTTGCTAAGTACTACCAATTTGAAGTAATACTGCCAAGTTGCAGGCATTAAATACTGAAACTTTTGTCAAAATACCACTTTTTACATGATCATTATATACAGGCGCGAGATGTTGACCGACATGCAATTTTGATGTGTTTGACTAATTTTACCCATAAAATTTTTTTTTTACCTAATTCCATTAAAATTTTTACACCAAAACAGTCTCATGATACACTGAAGACATTATCTTACCAAAATACATTATTCAATACAATGTACATGCTAAAAATTGCACATTTAAATCATCCAAAATAAAAAATCTTCAAAATTTTGTGATTTTTCATGAAATTTCAATGTAAATATGCACATATATGCTTTATTTGAGGCATACACTTGCCAAAATGTGTTTTTTTATGAAGCAAATGTCTCCAATTTGTCATTTAATACTATGAGAGTGTAGAAAAGAGGTTATTTTACCTACAATTAACATTTTGGAAAATCACCCCCATTTCACTCAAGTCTCTCTTATAGGTGTAACCCCACCATTGATTTTTGTTCTTTATTCTATAGTAAATAATAAAAGTTTGAAGGCTTGTCATTCATAGAGGGTCCCAAATGAAAGAAGTGAAACCTACATTTTACTGTTTGTCAACCTCTGCACTATCAAAATATGATGAGAAAAGTAGGGGTCATGTGTCATATAAGAGATTTTTTTTCTGCTCAGTGTGTACACTGGTGACAAAGTGAAAGTAGACTTCCGAAATCATGAATTCATACCCCAATTTCCAAGCATCATTTTTTTCTTCTAAATTCACAATTCAAACATGACAATGCTATCAAAATGTTCAAAATACATCAATAATGCCATTCAAATAAAAAAATGAGCATTAAAAATAGGAAAATGCATTTTTAAAGAAGAAGAATTGAGGATTATTTACAACCGCCATTATGCGACTACCCCACGGAAGCACTTCCTTTTTGCAATGGTGGCACTATGCCTATAAGGAAACTCTTTTTTTTTTAATTTCATATTTACCTCATTTTTGCTAAGTACTACCAATTTGAAGTAATACTGCCAAGTTGCAGGCATTAAATACTGAAACTTTTGTCAAAATACCACTTTTTACATGATCATTATATACAGGCGCGAGATGTTGACCGACATGCAATTTTGATGTGTTTGACTAATTTTACCCATAAAATTTTTTTTTTACCTAATTCCATTAAAATTTTTACACCAAAACAGTCTCATGATACACTGAAGACATTATCTTACCAAAATACATTATTCAATACAATGTACATGCTAAAAATTGCACATTTAAATCATCCAAAATAAAAAATCTTCAAAATTTTGTGATTTTTCATGAAATTTCAATGTAAATATGCACATATATGCTTTATTTGAGGCATACACTTGCCAAAATGTGTTTTTTTATGAAGCAAATGTCTCCAATTTGTCATTTAATACTATGAGAGTGTAGAAAAGAGGTTATTTTACCTACAATTAACATTTTGGAAAATCACCCCCATTTCACTCAAGTCTCTCTTATAGGTGTAACCCCACCATTGATTTTTGTTCTTTATTCTATAGTAAATAATAAAAGTTTGAAGGCTTGTCATTCATAGAGGGTCCCAAATGAAAGAAGTGAAACCTACATTTTACTGTTTGTCAACCTCTGCACTATCAAAATATGATGAGAAAAGTAGGGGTCATGTGTCATATAAGAGATTTTTTTTCTGCTCAGTGTGTACACTGGTGACAAAGTGAAAGTAGACTTCCGAAATCATGAATTCATACCCCAATTTCCAAGCATCATTTTTTTCTTCTAAATTCACAATTCAAACATGACAATGCTATCAAAATGTTCAAAATACATCAATAATGCCATTCAAATAAAAAAATGAGCATTAAAAATAGGAAAATGCATTTTTAAAGAAGAAGAATTGAGGATTATTTACAACCGCCATTATGCGACTACCCCACGGAAGCACTTCCTTTTTGCAATGGTGGCACTATGCCTATAAGGAAACTCTTTTTTTTTTAATTTCATATTTACCTCATTTTTGCTAAGTACTACCAATTTGAAGTAATACTGCCAAGTTGCAGGCATTAAATACTGAAACTTTTGTCAAAATACCACTTTTTACATGATCATTATATACAGGCGCGAGATGTTGACCGACATGCAATTTTGATGTGTTTGACTAATTTTACCCATAAAATTTTTTTTTTACCTAATTCCATTAAAATTTTTACACCAAAACAGTCTCATGATACACTGAAGACATTATCTTACCAAAATACATTATTCAATACAATGTACATGCTAAAAATTGCACATTTAAATCATCCAAAATAAAAAATCTTCAAAATTTTGTGATTTTTCATGAAATTTCAATGTAAATATGCACATATATGCTTTATTTGAGGCATACACTTGCCAAAATGTGTTTTTTTATGAAGCAAATGTCTCCAATTTGTCATTTAATACTATGAGAGTGTAGAAAAGAGGTTATTTTACCTACAATTAACATTTTGGAAAATCACCCCCATTTCACTCAAGTCTCTCTTATAGGTGTAACCCCACCATTGATTTTTGTTCTTTATTCTATAGTAAATAATAAAAGTTTGAAGGCTTGTCATTCATAGAGGGTCCCAAATGAAAGAAGTGAAACCTACATTTTACTGTTTGTCAACCTCTGCACTATCAAAATATGATGAGAAAAGTAGGGGTCATGTGTCATATAAGAGATTTTTTTTCTGCTCAGTGTGTACACTGGTGACAAAGTGAAAGTAGACTTCCGAAATCATGAATTCATACCCCAATTTCCAAGCATCATTTTTTTCTTCTAAATTCACAATTCAAACATGACAATGCTATCAAAATGTTCAAAATACATCAATAATGCCATTCAAATAAAAAAATGAGCATTAAAAATAGGAAAATGCATTTTTAAAGAAGAAGAATTGAGGATTATTTACAACCGCCATTATGCGACTACCCCACGGAAGCACTTCCTTTTTGCAATGGTGGCACTATGCCTATACAGTAGCCAATCTACGTATCTTGACTGTGACTCCTGCTGCAATTACCTGCATACAGTAGCCAGTATACGTATCTTGACTGTGACTCCTGTTGCAATTACCTGCATACGGTAGCCAGTTTACGTGTCTTGACTGTGGCTCCTGCTTCAATAACCTGCATACAGTCGCCAGTCTACGTATCTTGACTGTGACTCCTGCTGAAATAACCTGCATACAGTAGCCAGTATACGTATCTTGACTGTGACTCCTGCTGCAATTACCTGCATACAGTCGCCAGTCAACATATCTTGACTGTGACTCCTGCTGCAATTACCTGCATAAAGTAGCCAGTCTACGTATCTAGACTGTAACTCTTCCTGAAATAACCTGCATTCGGTAGCCAGTCTACGTGTCTTGACTGTGGCTCCTGCTGCAATAACTTGCATACAGTCGCCAGTCTACGTATCTTGACTGTGGGTCCTGCTGAAATAACCTGCACACAGTCGCCAGTCCACGTACCTTGACTGTGACTCCTGCTGAAATAACCTGCATACGGTAGCCAGTCTACGTGTCTTGACTGTGGCTCCTGCTGCAATAACCTGCATACAGTCGCCAGTCAACGTATCTTGACTGTGACTACTGCTGCAATAACCTGCATATAGTCACCAGTCTACGTGTCTTGACAGTGACTTCTGATGCAATTACTTGCATACAGTCGCCAGTCTACGTATCTTGACTGTGACTACTGCTGCAATAACTTGCATATAGTAGCCAGTCTACGTGTCTTGACAGTGACTTCTGCTGTAATTACTTGCATACAGTCGCCAGTTTACGTATCTTGACTGTGACCCCTGCTGCAATAACCTGCCTGCATACAGTCGCCAGTCTACACGTACCTGGACTTTGATTTATGCTGCAATAACCTACATACAGAAGTCAGTCTACGTATTTTGACTGTGATTACTGCTGCAATAATCTGCATACAGTCGTCAGTCTATACTTACCTTGACTTTGATTCGGGCTGCAATAACCTGCATACAGTAGCCAGTCTACGTATCTTGACTGTGACTACTGCTGCAATAACCTGCATACAGAAGCCAGTCTATGTATCTTGACTGTGACTACTGCTGCAATAACCTGCATACAGTCGCCAGTCTACGTATCTTGACTGTGACTTCTGCTGCAATAACTTGCATATAGTAGCCAGTCTACGTGTCTTGACAGTGACTTCTACTGTAATTACTTGCATACAGTCGCCAATCTAATGTATCTTGACTGTGACTTTTGCTGCAATAACCTGCATACAGTAGCCAGTTTACGTATCTTGACTGTGACCCCTGCTGCAATAACCTGCATACTGTCGCCAATCTATACTTACCTTGACTTTGATTCGGGCTGCAATAACCTGCATACAGAAGCCAGTCTATGTATCTTGACTGTGATACATGCTGTAATAGCCTGCATACAGAAGCCAGTCTACGTACATTGAATGTGAACCGTGCTGTAGTAACCTGAATATAGTAGCCAGTTTACGTATCTTGACTGTGACTTCTGATGTAATAACCTGCATACAGTCGCCAGTCTACGTATCTTGACTGTGACTCCTACTGCAATAACCTGCATACAGTCGCCAGTCTTCATATCTTGACTGTGACACCTGTTGTAATAACTTGCATACAATAGCTAGTCTACATATCATGACAGTGACTCCTGCTGTTATAACCTGCATACAGTCGCAAGTATACGTATCTTGAAAATGACCCCTGCTGTAATAACCTGCATACATCAGCCAGTCTACGTTTCTTGAATGTGACCCCTGCTGTAATAACCTGCATACAGTAGCCAGTCTACGTATCTTTACTGTGACTCATGCTGCAATAACGTGCATACATTAGCCAGTCTACGTATCTTGACTGTGACTCGTGCTGCAATAACCTACATGCAGTAGCCAGTCTTCGCATCTTGACTGTGACTCCTGTTGCAATTACCTGCATAGAGTAGCCAGTCTACGTATCTTGACTGTGACTCCTGATGCAATTACCTGCATACAGTCGCCAGTCTACGTATCTAGACTGTGACTCATTCTGAAATAACCTGCATACGGTAGCCAGTCTACGTGTCTTGACTGTGGCTCCTGCTGCAATTACCTGCATACAGTAGCCAGTCTACGTATCCTGACTGTGACTCATTCTGAAATAACCTGCATACGGTAGCCAGTCTACGTGTCTTGACTGTGACTCTTGCTGCAATAACCTGCATACAGTCGCCAGTCAACGTATCTTGACTGTGACTACTGATGCAATAACTTGCATATAGTCGCCGGTCTTCGTGTTTTGACAGTGACTTCTGATGCAATTACCTGCATACAGTCGCCAGTATACGTATATTGACTGTGACTACTGCTGCAATAACTTGCATATAGTAGCCAGTCTACGTGTCTTGACAGTGACTTCTGTTGTAATTACCTGCATACAGTCGCCAGTCTAATGTATCTTGACTGTGATTTCTGCTGCAATAACCTGCATACAGTAGCCAGTTTACGTATCTTGACTGTGACCCCTGCTGCAATAACCTGCATACAGTCGCCAGTGTATACGTACCTTGACTTTGATTTATGCTGCAATAACCTGCATATAGTAGTCAGTCTACGTAACTTGACTGTGATTACTGCTGCAATAACCTGCAAACAGTCGTCAGTCTATACTTACGTTGACTTTGATTCGGGCTGCAATAACCTGCATACAGAAGCCAGTCTATGTATCTTGACTGTGACTACTGCTGCAATAACCTGCATACAGAAGCCAGTGTAAGTATCTTGACTGTGATTCATGCTGTAATAACCTGCATACAGAAGCCAGTCTACGTTCATTGAATGTGAACCGTGCTGTAATAACCTGAATATAGTAGCCAGTTTACGTATCTTGACTGTGACTTCTGATGTAATAACCTGCATACAGTCGCCAGTCTACGTATCTTGACTGTGACTCCTGCTGCAATAACCTGCAAACAGTCGCAAGTTTTCATATCTTGACTGTGACACCTGTTGTAATAACTTGCATACAATAGCTAGTCTACATATCATGACGGTGACTCCTGCTGTAATAACCTGCATACAGTCGCCAGTCTACGTATCTTGAATGTGACTACTGCTGTAATAACCTGCATACATCAACCAGTCTACGTTTCTTGAATTTGACCCCTGCTGTAATTACGTGCATACATTAGCCAGACTACGTATCTTGACTGTGACTCGTGCTGCAATAACCTACATGCAGTAGCCAGTCTTTGCATCTTGACTGTGACTCCTGCTGCAATTACCTGCATAGAGTAGCCAATATACGTATCTTGACTGTGACTCCTGCTGCAATTACCTGCATACAGTAACCAGTCTACGTATCTTGATTGTGACTCCTGCTGCAATTACCTGCATACAGTAGCCAGTCTACGTATCCTGACTGTGACTCATTCTGAAATAACCTGCATACGGTAGCCAGTCTACGTGTCTTGACTGTGACTCTTGCTGCAATAACCTGCATACAGTCGCCAGTCAACATATCTTGACTGTGACTACTGCTGCAATAACTTGCATATAGTCACCAGTCTTCGTGTCTTGACAGTGACTTCTGATGCAATTACCTGCATACAGTCGCCAGTCTACGTATCTTGAATGTGACTACTGCTGCAATAACCTGCATACAGTAGCCAGTCTACGTATCTTGACTGTGACTCCTGCTGCAATAACCTGCATACAGTCGCCAGTCTACGTATCTTGACTGTGACTCCTGCTGTATTAACATGGATACAGTAATCAGTCTTCTTATCTTGACTGTGACTCCTGCTGCAATAACCTGCATAATGAAGCCAGTCTACGAATCTTGACGGTGACTCCTGCTATAATAACCTGCATAAAGTAGCCAGTCTACGAATCTTGACTGTGACTCGTGCTGCAATAACCTGCATACAGTCGCCAGTCTACGTATCTTGACAGTGACCCCTGCTGCAATAACCTGCATACAGTAGTGAGTCTACGTATCTTGACTGTAACTCCTGCTGCAGTAATCTGCATACAGTAGCCAGTCTACGTATCTTGACTGTGACTCCTGCTGTAATAACATGGATACAGTAGCCAGTCTACGTATCTTGACTGTAACTCCTGCTGCAGTAATCTGCATACAGTAGCCAGTCTACGTATCTTGACTGTGACTCCTGCTGTAATAACATGGATACAGTAGCCAGTCTACGTATCTTGACTGTGACTCCTGCTGCAATAACCTGCATACAGTAATGATTCTACGTATATTGACTGTGACTCCTGCTGAAATAACATTGATACAGTTGCCAGTCTACGTATCTTTACTGTGACTCCTGCTGCAATAACCTACATACAGTAGTCAGTCTACGTATCTTGATTGTGACTCCTGCTGCAATAACCTGCATACAGTAATGATTCTACGTATATTGACTGTGACTCCTGCTGAAATAACATTGATACAGTTGCCAGTCTACGTATTTTGACTGTGACTCCAGCTGCAATAACCTGCATACAGTAGCGAGTCTACGAATCTTGACTGTGACTCCTGCTGTAATAACATGGATACAGTCGCCAGTCTACGTATCTTGATTGTGACTCCTGCTGCAATAACCTGCATACAGTAATGATTCTACGTATATTGACTGTGACTCCTGCTGAAATAACATGGATACAGTAGCCAGTCTACGTTTCTTGACTGTGACTCCTGCTGCAATAACCTGCATACAGTAATGATTCTACGTATATTGACTGTGACTCCTGCTGAAATAACATTGATACAGTTGCCAGTCTACATATTTTGACTGTGACTCCAGCTGCAATAACCTGCATACAGTAGCAAGTCTACGAATCTTGACAGTGACTCTTGCTGTAATAACATGGATACAGTAGTCAGTCTACGTATCTTGATTGTGACTCCAGCTGCAATAACCTGCATACAGTAATGATTCTACGTATATTGACTGTGACTCCTGCTGAAATAACATGGATACAGTAGCCAGTCTACGTTTCTTGACTGTGACTCCTGCTGCAATAACCTGCATACAGTAATGATTCTACGTATATTGACTGTGACTCCTGCTGAAATAACATGGATACAGTAGCCAGTCTACGTTTCTTGACTGTGACTCCTGCTGCAATAACCTGCATACAGTAATGATTCTACGTATATTGACTGTGACTCCTGCTGAAATAACATTGATACAGTTGCCAGTCTACGTATTTTGACTGTGACTCCAGCTGCAATAACCTGCATACAGTAGCGAGTCTACGAATCTTGACTGTGACTCCTGCTGTAATAACATGGATACAGTAGTCAGTCTACGTATCTTGATTGTGATTCCTGCTGCAATAACCTGCATACAGTAATGATTCTACGTATATTGACTGTGACTCCTGCTGAAATAACATGGATACAGTAGCCAGTCTACGTTTCTTGACTGTGACTCCTGCTGCAATAACCTGCAAACAGTAATGATTCTACGTATATTGACTGTGACTCCTGCTGAAATAACATTGATACAGTTGCCAGTCTACGTATTTTGACTGTGACTCCAGCTGCAATAACCTGCATACAGTAATGATTCTACGTATATTGACTGTGACTCCTGCTTAAATAACATGGATACAGTAGCCAGTCTACGTTTCTTGACTGTGACTCCTGCTGCAATAACCTGCAAACAGTAATGATTCTACGTATATTGACTGTGACTCCTGCTGAAATAACATGGATACAGTAGCCAGTCTACGTTTCTTGATTGTGACTCCTGCTGCAATAACCTGCATACAGTAATGATTCTACGTATATTGACTGTGACTCCTGCTGAAATAACATGGATACAGTAGCCAGTCTACGTTTCTTGACTGTGACTCCTGCTGCAATAACCTGCAAACAGTAATGATTCTACGTATATTGACTGTGACTCCTGCTGAAATAACATTGATACAGTTGCCAGTCTACGTATTTTGATTGTGACTCCAGCTGCAATAACCTGCATACAGTAGCGAGTCTACGAATCTTGACAGTGACTCCTGCTGTAATAACATGGATACAGTAGTCAGTCTACGTATCTTGATTGTGACTCCTGCTGCAATAACCTGCATACAGTAGTCAGTCTACGTATCTTGATTGTGACTCCTGCTGCAATAACCTGCATACAGTAATGATTCTACGTATATTGACTGTGACTCCTGCTGAAATAACATGGATACAGTAGCCAGTCTACGTTTCTTGACTGTGACTCCTGCTGCAATAACCTGCAAACAGTAATGATTCTACGTATATTGACTGTGACTCCTGCTGAAATAACATTGATACAGTTGCCAGTCTACGTATTTTGACTGTGACTCCAGCTGCAATAACCTGCATACAGTAGCGACTCTACGAATCTTGACAGTGACTCCTGCTGTAATAACATTGATACAGTTGCCAGTCTACGTATCTTTACTGTGACTCCTGCTGCAATAACCTACATACAGTAGTCAGTCTACGTATCTTGATTGTGACTCCTGCTGCAATAACCTGCATACAGTAATGATTCTACGTATATTGACTGTGACTCCTGCTGCAATAACATGGATACAGTAGCCAGTCTACGTTTCTTGACTGTGACTCCTGCTGCAATAACCTGCATACAGTAATGATTCTACGTATATTGACTGTGAATCCTGCTGAAATAACATTGATACAGTTGCCAGTCTACGTATTTTGACTGTGACTCCTGCTGCAATAACATGCATACAGTAGCGAGTCTACGTATCTTGACTGTGACTCCTGCTTAAATAACATGGATACAGTCGCCAGTCTACGTATCTTGACTGTGACTCCTGCTGCAATAACTTGCATACAGTAGCAAGTCTACGTATCTTGACTCTGACTCCTGTTGTAATAACATGCATACAGTAGCGAGTCTACGAATGTTGACTGTGACTCCTGTTGTAATAACACGGATACAGTAGCCAGTCTACGTATCTTGACTGTGACTCCTGCTGTAAAAACATGCATACAGTCGCCAGTCTACGTATCTTGAGTATGACTCCTTCTGCAATAACCTGCATACAGTAGCTAGTCTACGTATCTTGACTGTGACTCCTGCTGCAATAACCTGCATACCGTCGATAGTCTACGTATGTTGACAGTGACTCCTGCTGTAATAACCTGCATACAGTAGCCAGTCTACGAATCTTGACTGTGACTCCTGCTGCAATAACCTGCATACAGTAGCCAGTGTATTTGTCTTGACTTTGACTCCTGCTGCAATAACTTGCATACAGTAGTCAGTTTACTTATCTTGACTCTGACTCCGGCTGCAATAACATTCATACCGTCGCAAGTCTACATATCTTGACTGTGACTCCTGTTGTATTAACCTGTTTTTGTCTCGCATGATGGTGATTCTGTTAGGATCATTAAAGTTGGGATGGACACCCGCATGCCACAGTTTATTTTCTCAAATGAGACACCTGAATGCATAGAGATTGTTGGTGTTGCTGCCAATCAATAAGACGGATGTGTATTTACTGATGCTGCAGGTCATAGCGTTAAAAAGTTCAATCGTGGAACAGTTGAACTGTTGGCAGGTTGTTGACAAGAGGGCAACAACAATGGACCATCGAAAACAGCTTCTTTCATTCAGGTTATAGGTCTTTGTAGTGAGTAAAGTAACATCTTTGTGTTTGATGCACAGTGTGGTTGCATCAAAATCATTACAACTGTGCAAAATTCCATCACATTCTTATCTCAGTTCAGATTGCTTTATTCATCATTTTCAGTACACTTCAAGCATCAGAAAGTATCAAAAACGTTCTATTACAGAAGCGCAGGAGAAATTGGTATCATTGAGTACTTACCTGAAAGAATATGTGTCAAATGTCCAGGAGGTTTTGGGAGTAACAAATGGCCTGGACGGAACAGTTGCCAGTAAAACAATTGGAGCAGTTGACATGATCAAGAATGAACTACAACATCTAGAAAGACACATGCCCGGATCCTATAGATCTGCAGTCTGCAAGTGGAGAATCTGCATGCCACTGTTCACTTTAAGGAGCAATTTTCCACCTGCCTGCAATATGGTAGGAATCTGTCAAACACAGTTCATGAGCGTATGAAAAGAGCAGTAGCGTGGTCTGTTTACTACTACACCAACCTAACTCGTACTATCCTGTCCCAGCAAACACAATGAGTTTGTGTGCCATGCCAATAATGGGTCATCTGAAAGCTACCAGGACTCTTAATGCTAAGGACAAGATCTAATGAAGAATCGAGCAAGTTACTTTGGAAAATGTGTTCTGCAGAAGACTATGAGGCAGGACAACGAAATTCAAAGCAGGCACTTTACCCTTGAACATGTATGAAAGTAAAGTGAAAACAACACAGAAGATATTGTTTACAAATGAGAAAGATGTTGTTGCAATTGATAACAGATCTGTTGTACCAGAAGAAAACATCTTGTTCGAGAGACAGTGAACCTGATGACCAGACTGACCAGGTCTCAGAATATGATTCGTCAGACGAAGAGGACATTTACTCAGCGGAATAATACAGCCAGCCAGCAGCAGCAGCAACAACTTTAGACTTTTTAAGGGCAGTGACAAGAAGAAGTGGGAGAACTATCAAGATTTCTCCAAAATACCAGTAACATTTTCACCATTGCAGTGGATGTAATATAATTATGTATATTGAATGAAAACAGTTGTTACTGCATTTCTTAAAAAGAAGTGATGTTGAGCTACTTTGGAAACGTAAGTTTTTTGTTATCTGTTATCTTCATGTTATTTACTGTTAACTGTTTTCCTTCACTTTTTATTGTTGTTAACTGTTTTCAGCAAAATCAATTTGTTGTTTTCCTGATATTGGAGAGCCCCCTTGGCCCCACTCCCCCACCACCACCAACAACTTTCACTTTTATATAATATGCATGGAAGGCGAACACATACTATAACTTGATTTCTAAGGTAAGAGACAGCCCGAGGTGCTGTTACGCTCAAGTGCAATGCCCATCCAAACTTGATGCGATGTGTTCACTGCGCGATTTACTAACATAAACTCTTTGTGAACATAAACAGTGTGATTGTTGAATAAGTTTCATTTCTGCACACAGCATGGGTCGTCACCTGCAGATATAAAGTAAATTATATTCATAGACTAATCTGTCACCCAAGTTCAAAATCATACGAAACCAACCGCGTCTTTACTGTTCCATTTTAATTCTGCGTTGTCTCACTTTCTCATCCTGTATGTTCCCAGCAAAATATGTTATGTCCGAAAACTTTTATCATTCTTTGAACATGCTTTGTATTGGTATATACGAGATCCTAATATTATTGGACCGTCCTAGTTGCAGTATATGTTCGAATGTATGTATTGACAGCAGTCAAACTTAGTTGTATCTGCTTGGATAAATTATCATTTACATAGGAAACATTCGAACAATGATCCATATTAGAGAGGGAAAATTCAATCCCGACATACATACATACGCTGTTCGACAAGTATGTTTTAAATTTAGGCAGAGTCTAGTTAAGCATCTAAGATAATTTGTTTATCAATAAAATATCAAACGGCCATCAAACTACGTAAAATAATATATTTTGTACATTTGTACATTTACTTTTTTATCCTTAATCCAGTGAAGATGCTAAAAAACTAAACATTTTAGTTTGTCTTCTGCAGATTAATACAGTTATAAAAATTAAAAAGTTGTACAAAACTTTAATACATGCGACAACATGTATTGTCTTTTTTTCATACCAGAAATTGGCAATTCGCTTATCTACCAAACTTTTCCAAGTGACAGACCGTTTCTGTATCCGGGTCAGTCCGGGGTGCTACGTGAGATTTCCTGACCGATGGTTGCTCTTAAACTAAAACGAGCACTCGTGTAAGATCCTCTGTTTATTCTATTGACGCATGAACTTCATAACATCACATAGCCCCATATATAGCTATCTGAGGTCTGCTGTGAACTTTATCATGTACAAGATCAGAGAAATCACTACCATATAAACTGGGAGTTATTTGAAGTCATTAAAAATGTTAACAGGTATAAGATTTTAAAATGCGACTACCGTTAGATTAGACCTTTACCGCGTATCAGTAAATAAGTTAATTTTAGGATTTTCTCGAACTTGCTTTTTAAAAATAAAGTACCTTATAGTTTAAATAAAATTTTGGAAGATTCACGCGTGGTTACATTTAAACATGGAATAATGAACATGGAACGTGGAACAATGAAACAATTTGAAAACGTTAAGTTAACAAAAACTCCAAAATACTTAGTAAACAATAATAAGTAACATATTTATTTTGAAATAACAGCAAATTTTAACTGATGAAAAATTAGCAAACATTTTTAAATGTAACGTCATACGTTAAAGGTCAGCGGTTCAGTGTTTTGAGTCATAAAAAGAGTCCTTCGAGTCCAATTGATCAAAAGTGGTGTCGTCTTACTACCATCTGTCCGTGATTACTGAGGGTTCGAACCCGCTCAGTTACTAGTATTCCGTCTAACTACCACCGGCCCGTGACTACTGAGGGTTCCAGCCACACTCAGTTACTAGTATTTCGTCTAACTACCACCTGCCCGTGGCTACTGAGGGTTCGAACCCGCTCAGTTACTAGTATTTCGTATAACTATCACCTGCCCGTGACTACTGAGGGTTCGAGCCCCGCTCAGTTACTATTATTTCGTCTAACTACCACCTGCCCGTGACTACTGAGGGCTCGAGTCCCGCTCACTTACTAGTGTTTCGTTTAACTACCACCTGCCAGTGACTACTAAGGGCTCGAGCCCCGCTAAGTTACTAGTGTTTCGTATAACTACCACCTGCCCGTGACTACTGAGGGCTCGAGCCCCGCTCAGCTACTAGTATTTCGTCTAACTACCACCTGTCCGTGACTACTGAGGGTTCCAGTCCCGCTCAGTTACTAGTATTTCGTCTAACTACCACCTGCCCGTGACTACTGAGGGCTCGAGCCCCGCTCAGTTACTAGTATATCGTCTAACTACCACCTGTCCGTGACTACTGAGGGGTTCCAGCCCCGTTCAGTTACTAGTATTTCGTCTAACTACCACCAGCCCGTGACTACTGAGGGTTCCAGCCTCGTTCAGTAACTAGTATTTCGTTTAACTACCACCAGCCGGTAACTACTGAGGGTTCCAGTTCTGCTCAGTTACTAGTATTTCGTCTAACTACCACCTGTCCGTGACTACAGAGGGTTCCAGCCCCGCTCAGTTACTAGTATTTCGTCTTACTACCACCTTTCCGCGACTTCTGAGGGTTCCAGTCTCACTCAGTTACTAGTATTTCGTCTAACTACTACCTGCCCGTGACTACTGAGGGCTCGAGTCCCGCTCAGTTACTAGTGTTTCGTTTAACTACCACCTGCCCGTGACTACTAAGGGCTCGAGCCCCGCTCAGTTACTAGTGTTTCGTATAACTACCACCTGCCCGTGACTACTGAGGGCTCGAGCCCCGCTCAGTTACTAGTATTTCGTCTAACTACCACCTGTCCGTGACTACTGAGGGTTCCAGTCCCGCTCAGTTACTAGTATTTCGTCTAACTACCACCTGCCCGTGACTACTGAGGGCTCGAGCCCCGCTCAGTTACTAGTATTTCGTCTAACTACCACCAGCCCGTAACTACTGAGGGTTCCAGCTTCGTTCAGTTACTAGTAAGTCGTCTAACTACCACCAGCCCGTAACTACTGAAGGTTCCAGTCCCGCTCAGTTACTAGTATTTCGTCTAAAAACCACCAGCCCGTGACTACGAGGGTTCCAGCCTCGTTCAGTTACTAGTATTTCGTCTAACTACCACCAGCCCGTAACTACTGAGGGTTCCAGTCCAGCTCAGTTACTAGTATTTCGTATAACTACCACCAGCCCGTGACTACTGAGGGTTACAGCCCTGTTCAGTTACTAGTATTTCGTCTTACTACCACCAGCCCGTGACTACTGAGGGTTACAGCCCCGCTCAGTTATTAGTATTTCGTCTAAATACCACCATCCCGTGACTACTGAGTGTTACAGCCCTGCTCAGTTACTAGTATTTCGTCTAACTACCACCAGCCCGTAACTACTGAGGGTTCCAGTCCCGCTCAGTTACTAGTATTTCGTCTAACTACAACCAGCCCGCGACTACTGAGGGTTCCAGCCCTGCTCAGTTACTAGTATTTCGTCTAACTACCACCTGCCCGTGACTACTGAGGGTTCCAGCTCCGCTCAGTTACTAGTATGTCGTCTAACTACCACCTGCCCGTGACAACTGAGGGTTCGAAGCCGCTCAGTTACTAGTATTTCGTCCAACTACCATCTGTCCGTGACTACTGAGGATTCGAACCCGCTCAGTTACTAGTATGTCGTCTTACTACCACCTGCCCGTGACTACTGAGGGTTCGAACCAGCTCAGTTACTAGTATTTCGTCTAACTACCACCTGCCCGTGACTACTGAGGGTTACAGCGCCGCTCAGTTACTAGTATTTCGTATAACTACCACCAGCCCGTGACTACTGAGAGTTCTAACCCTTTCAGTTACTAGTATTTCGTCTAACTACCACCTGTCCGTGACTACTGAGGGTTCGAACCCGCTCAGTTACTAGTATTTCGTCTTACTACCACCTGCCCGTGATTACTGACGGTTCCAGCCCCGCTCAGTTACTAGTATGTCGTCTAACTACCACCTGCCCGTGACTACTGAGGGTTCGAACCCGCTCAGTTACTAGTATTTCGTCTAACTACCACCTGCCCGTGACTACTGAGGATTCGAACCCGCTCAGTTACTAGTATTTCGTCTAACTACCACCTGTCCGTGACTACTGAGGATTCGAACCCGCTCAGTTACTAGTATTTCGTCTAACTACCACCTGCCCGTGACTACTGAGGGTTCGAACCCGCTCAGTTACTAGTATTTCGTCTAACTACCACCTGTCCGTGACTACTGAGGATTGGAACCCGTTCAGTTACTAGTATGTCGTCTTACTACCACCTGCCCGTGACTACTGAGGGTTCGAACCCGCTCAGTTACTAGTGTTTCGTCTAACTACCACCTGCCCGTGACTACTGAGGGTTACAGCCCCGCTCAGTAACTAGTATTTCGTCTAACTACCACTTGCCCGTGACTACTGAGGGTTCCAGCCCAGCTCAGTTACTAGTATTTCGTATAACTACCACCTGCCCGTGACTACTGAGGGTTCGAACCCGCTCAGTTACTAGTATTTCGTCTATCTACCATCCGCCATTGACTACTGAGGGTTTGAACACGCTCAGTTACTAGTATTTCGTCTAACTACCACCGGCCCGTGACTACTGAGGGTTCGAACCAGCTCAGTTACTAGTATTTCGTCTATATACCATCCGCCATTGACTACTGAGGGTTTGAACCCGCTCAGTTACAAGTATTTCGTCTTACTACCACCTGCCCGTGACAACTGAGGGGTCGAGCCACGCTCAGTTACTAGTATTTCGTCTAACTACCACCTGCCCGTGACTACTGAGGGTTCAAGCCCCGCTTAGTTACTAGTAAGTCGTCTAACTACCACCTGACCGTGACTACTGAGGGTTCGAAGCCGCTCAGTTATTAGTATTTCGTATAACTACCACATGTCCGTGACTACTGAGGGTTCCAGCCCCGCTTAGTTACTAGTAATTCGTCTAACTACCACCTGTCCGTGACTACTGAGGGTTCGAACCCGCTCAGTTACTAGTATTTCGTCTAACTACCACCTCTCCGTGACTACTGAGGGTTCCAGTCCCGCTCAGTTACTAGTATTCAGTCTAACTACCACCTGACCGTGACTACTGAGGGTGCGAACCAGCTCAGTTATTAGTATTTCGTCTAAATACCACCCGCCCGTGACTACTGAGGGTTCCAGCCCCGCTCAGTTACTAGTATTTCGTTTAACTACCACCTGCCCGTGACTACTGAGGGTTCGAACCCGCTCAGTTACTAGTATTTCGTCTAACTACCACCTGCCCGTGACTACTGAGGGTTCGAACCCGCACAGTTACTAGTATTTCGTCTAACTACCATCTGTCCGTGATTACTGAGGGTTCGAGCCTCGCTCAGTTACTAGTATATCGTCTAACTACCACCTGCCCGTGACTAGAGAGGGTTCGAACCCGCTCAGTTACTAGTATTTCGTATAACTACCACCTGCCCGTGACTACTGAGGGTTCGAACCCGCTCAGTTACTAGTATTTCGTCTAACTACCATCTGCCCGTGACTACTGAGGGTTCGAGCCCGGTCAGTTACTAGTATTTCGTCTCCCTACCACCTGCCCGTGGCTACTGAGGGTTCGAACCCGCTCAGTTACTAGTATTTCGTCTAACTACCATCTGCCCGTGACTACTGAGGGTTCCAGCCCCGCTCAGTTACTAGTATTTCGTCTAACTACCACCTGCCCGTGACTACTGAGGGTTCGAACCCGCTCAGTTACTAGTATTTCGTCTAACTACCATCTGTCCGTGACTACTGAGGATTCGAACCCGCTCAGTTACTAGTGTTTCGTATAACTACCACCTACCCGTGACTACTGAGGATTCGAGACCCGCTCAGTTACTAGTATTTCGTCTAACTACCATCTGTCCGTGACTACTGAGGGTTCGAACCCGCTCAGTTACTAGTATTCCGTCTAACTACCACCGGCCCGTGACTACTGAGGGTTCCAGTCCCGCTCAGTTACTAGTATTTCGTCTAACTACCACCTGACCGTGACTACTGAGGGTGCGAACCCGCTCAGTTATTAGTATTTCGTCTAAATACCACCCGCCGGTGACTACTGAGGGTTCCAGCCCCGCTCAGTTACTAGTATTTCGTCTAACTACCACCTGCCCGTGACTACTGAGGGTTCGAACCCGCTCAGTTACTAGTATTTCGTCTAACTACCACCTGCCCGTGACTACTGAGGGTTCGAACCCGCACAGTTACTAGTATTTCGTCTAACTACCATCTGTCCGTGACTACTGAGGGTTCGAGCCTCGCTCAGTTACTAGTATATCGTCTAACTACCACCTGCCCGTGACTAGAGAGGGTTCGAACCCGCTCAGTTACTAGTATTTCGTATAACTACCACCTGCCCGTGACTACTGAGGGTTCGAACCCGCTCAGTTACTAGTATTTCGTCTAACTACCATCTGCCCGTGACTACTGAGGGTTCGAGCCCGGTCAGTTACTAGTATTTCGTCTCCCTACCACCTGCCCGTGGCTACTGAGGGTTCGAACCCGCTCAGTTACTAGTATTTCGTCTAACTACCATCTGCCCGTGACTACTGAGGGTTCCAGCCCCGCTCAGTTACTAGTATTTCGTATAACTACCACCTGCCCGTGACTACTGAGGGTTCGAACCCGCTCAGTTACTAGTATTTCGTCTAACTACCATCTGTCCTTGACTACTGAGGATTCGAACCCGCTCAGTTACTAGTGTTTCGTATAACTACCACCTACCCGTGACTACTGAGGATTCGAGACCCGCTCAGTTACTAGTATTTCGTCTAACTACCATCTGTCCGTGACTACTGAGGGTTCGAACCCGCTCAGTTACTAGTATTCCGTCTAACTACCACCGGCCCGTGACTACTGAGGGTTCCAGCCACGCTCAGTTACTAGTATTTCGTCTAACTACCACCTGCCCGTGGCTACTGAGGGTTCGAACCCGCTCAGTTACTAGTATTTCGAATAACTACCACCTGCCAGTGACTACTGAGGGTTCGAGTCCCGCTCAGTTACTATTATTTCGTCTAACTACCACCTGCCCGTGACTACTGAGGGCTCGAGCCCCGCTCAGCTACTATATTTCGTCTAACTACCACCTGTCCGTGACTACTGAGGGCTCGAGTCCCGCTCACTTACTAGTGTTTCGTTTAACTACCACCTGCCCGTGACTACTAAGGGCTCGAGCCCCGCTAAGTTACTAGTGTTTCGTATAACTACCACCTGCCCGTGACTACTGAGGGTTCCAGCCACGCTCAGTTACTAGTATGTCGTCTAACTACCATCTACCCGTGACTACTGAGGGATCGAACCCGCTCAGTTACTAGTGTTTCTTATAACTACCACCTGCCCGTGACTACTGAGGATTCGAGACCCGCTCAGTTAATAGTATTTCGTCTAACTACCAAGTGCCCGTGACTACAGAGTGTTCGAACCCGCTCAGTTACTAGTATTTCGTCTAACTACCACCTGCCCGTGACTACTGAGGATTCGAGCCCTGCTCAGTTACTAGTATGTCGTCTAACTACCACCTGCCCGTGACTACTTAGGGTTCGAACCCACTAAGCTACTAGTATTTCGTCTAACTTCCAAGTGCCCGTGACTACTGAGTGTTCGAACCCGCTCAGTTACTAGTATTTCGTCTAACTACCACCTGCCCGTGACTACTGAGGTTTCGAACCCGCTCAGTTACTACTATTTCGTTTTACTGCCACCTGCCCGTGACTACGGAGGGTTCGAACCCGCTCAGTTACTAGTATTTCGTATTACTACCACGTGCCCGTGACTACTGAGGGTTCGAACCCGCTCAGTTACTAGTATTTCGTCTAAATACTACCGGCCCGTGACTACTGAGTGTTCCAGCCCCGCTCAGTTACTAGTATTTCGTCTAACTACCACCGGCCCGTGACTACTGAGGGCTCGACCCCGCTCATTTACTAGTATTTCGTATAACTTACACCTGTCCGTGACTACTGAGGGTTCCAGCCTCGTTCAATTACTAGTAAGTCGTCTAACTACCACCTGCCCGTGACGACTGAGTGTTCGAATCCGCCAGGTTACTTGTATTTCGTCTAACTACCACCTGCCCGTGACTACTAAGGTTTCCAGCCCCGCTCAGTTACAAGTATTTCGTCTAACTACCACCTGCCCGACACTACTGAGGGTTCGAACCCGCTCAGTTACTAGTATTTCGTCTAACTACCACCGGCCCGTGACTACTGAGGGCTCGACCCCGCTCATTTACTAGTATTTCGTATAACTTACACCTGCCCGTGACTACAGAGGGTTTCAGTCCCGCTCAGTTACTAGTATTTAGTCTAACCACCACCTGTCCGTGACTACTGAGGGTTCGAACCCGCTCAGTTACTAGTATTTCGTCTAACTACCACCTGTCCGTGACTACAGAGGATTCGAACACGCTCAGTTACTAGTATTTCGTCTAACTACCACCTGTCCGTGACTATTGAGGGTTCGAACCCGCTCAGTTACAAATATGTCGTCTAACTACCACCTGCCCGTGACTACTGAGGGTTCCAACCCCGTTCAATTACTAGTAAGTCGTCTAACTACCACCTGCCCGTGACTACTTAGTGTTCGAATCCGCCCAGTTACTTGTATTTCGTCTAACTACCACCTGCCCGTGACTACTAAGGTTTCCAGCCCCGCTCAGTTACAAGTATTTCGTCTAACTATCACCTACCCGTGACTACTGAGGGCTCGAACCCGCTCAGTAACTAGTATGTCGTCTAACTACCACCTGCCTGTGACAACTGAGGATTCGAACACACTCAGTCACTAGTATTTCGTCTAACTACCACCTGCCCGTGACTACAGAGGATTCGAACACGCTCAGTTACTAGTATTTCGTCTAACTACCACCTGTCCGTGACTACTGAAGGTTCGAACCCGTTCAGTTACTAGTATATCGTCTAACTAACACCTGTCCGTGACTACTGAAGGTTCGAACCCGCTCAGTTACTAGTATGTCGTCTAACTTCCAAGTGCCCGTGACTACTGAGGGTTTGAACCCCGCCCAGTTACTAGTATTTTGTTTAACTACCACCTGACCGTGACTACAGAGGGTTCGAACCCGCTCAGTTACTAGTATTTCGTCTAACTACCACCTGTCCGTGACTACTGAGGGTTCGAACCCGCTCAGTTACTAGTATGTCGTCTAACTTCCAAGTCCCCGTGACTACTGAGGGTTTGAACCCCGCTCAGTTACTAGTATTTTGTTTAAGTACCACCTGACCGTGACTACAGAGGGTTTGAAACCGCTCAGTTACTAGTATTTCGTATAACTACCACCTGCCCGTGACTACTGAGGGTTCGAACCCGCTCAGTTACTAGTATTTCGTCTAACTACCACCTGCCCGTGACTACTGAGGGCTCGAGCCCTGCTCAGTTACTAGTATTTTGTATAACTACCACCTGTCCGTGACTACTGAGGGTTCGAACCCGCTCAGTTACTAGTATTTCGTCTAACTACCACCTGCCTGTGACTACTGAGGGTTCGAGCCCCACTCAGTTACTAGTATTTCGTCTAACTACCATCAGCCAGTGACTACTGAGGATTGGAACTCGCTCAGTTTCCAGTATTTCGTCTTACTACCACCTCCCCGTGAATACTGAGGGCTCGAGCCACGCTCATTTACTAGTATTTCGTATAACTTCCACCTGTCCGTGACTACTGAGGGTTCCAGCCCCGTTCAGCTACTAGTAAGTCGTCTAACTACCACCTGCCCGTGACAACTGAGGGTTCGAACCCGCTCAGTTACTAGTATTTCGTCTAACTACCACCAGCCCGTGACTACTGAGGGTTCCAACCCCGCTCAGTTACTAGTATGTCGTCTAACTACCACCTGTCCGTGGTTACTGAGGGTTCTAACCCGCTCAGTTACTAGTATTTCGTCTAACTACCACCTGCCCGTGACTACTGAGGGTTCCAGCCCCGCTCAGTTACTAGTATTTCGTCTAACTACCACCTGCCCGTGACTACTGAGGGTTCGAACCCGCTCAGTTACTAGTAAGTCGTCTAACTACCACCTGCCCGTGACTACTGAGGGTTCGAACCCGCTCAGTTACTAGTATTTCGTCTAACTACCACATGCCCGTGGCTACTGAGGGTTCGAGACCGCTCAGTTACTTGTATTTCTTCTAACTACCACCTGCCCGTGACTACTGAGGGTTCCAGCCCCGCTCAGTTACTAGTATTTCGTCTAACTACCACCTGCCCGTGACTACTTAGGGTTCGAACCCGCTCAGTTACTAGTATTTCGTCTAACTACCACCTGCCCGTGACTACTAAGGGTTCCAGCCCAGCTCAGTTACTAGTATTTCGTCTAACTACCACCTGTCCGTGACTACTGAGGGTTCGAACCAGCTCAGTTACTAGTATTTCGTCTAACTACCACCTGCCCGTGACTACTGAGGGTTCGAACCCGTTCATTTACTAGTATTTCGTCTAACTACCACCTGCCCGTGACTATTGAGGGTTCGAACCCGCTCAGTTACAAATATGTCGTCTAACTACCACCTGTCCGTGACTACTAAGGGTTCGAACCAGCTCAGTTACTAGTATTTCGTCTAACTACCACCTGCCCGTGACTATTGAGGGTTCGATCCCGCTCAGTTACAAATATGTCGTCTAACTGCCTCCTGCCCGTGATACTGAGGGTTCGAACCCGCTCAGTAACTAGTATGTCGTCTATCTACCACCTGCCCGTGACTACTGAGGGTTCGAACCCGTTCAGTTACTAGTATTTCGTCTATCTACCACCTGCCCGTGACTACTGAGGGTTCGAACCCGTTCATTTACTAGTATTTCGTCTATCTACCACCTGCCCGTGACTACTGAGGGTTCGAACCCGTTCAGTTACTAGTATGTCGTCTATCTACCACCTGTCCGTGAATACTAAGGGTTCGAACCAGCTCAGTTACTAGTATTTCGTCTAACTACCACCTGCCCGTGACTATTGAGGGTTCGAACCCGCTCAGTTACAAATATGTCGTCTAACTACCACCTGTCCGTGACTACTAAGGGTTCGAACCAGCTCAGTTACTAGTATTTCGTCTAACTACCACCTGCCCGTGACTACTGAAGGTTCGAACCCGCTCAGTTACTAGTATGTCGTCTAACTACCACCTACCCGTGACTACTGAAGGTTCGAATCAGCTCAGTTACTAGTATATCGTCTAATTACCACCTGCCCGTGACTACTGAAGGTTCGAACCCGCTCAGTTACTAGTATGTCGTCTAACTACCACCGGCCCGTGACTACTGAGGGTTCGAACCCGCTCAGTTACAAATATGTCGTCTAACTACCACCTGCCCGTGACTATTTAGGGTTCGAACCCGCTCAGTTACAAATATGTCGTCTAACTACCACCTGTCCGTGACTACTAAGGGTTCGAACCAGCTCAGTTACTAGTATTTCGTCTAACTACCACCTGCCCGTGACTATTGTGGGTTCGAACCCGCTCAGTTACAAATATGTCGTCTAACTACCACCTGTCCGTGACTACTAAGGGTTCGAACCAGCTCAGTTACTAGTATTTCGTCTAACTACCACCTGCCCGTGACTACTGAGGGTTCGAACCCGTTCAGTTACTAGTATTTCGTCTAACTACCACCTACCCGTGACTACTGAGGGTTCGAACCCGCTCAGTAACTAGTATGTCGTCTATCTACCACTTGCCCGTGATTACTGAGGGTTCGAACCCGTTCAGTTACTAGTATTTCGTCTAACTACCACCTGCCCGTGACTACTGAGGGTTCGAACCCGTTCAATTACTAGTATTTCGTCTAACTACCACCTGCCCGTGACTACTGAGGGTTTGAAACCGCTCAGTTACTAGTATTTCGTCTAACTACCACCTGTCCGTGATTACTGATGGTTCGAACCCGCTCAGTTACTAGTATATCGTCTAACTACCACCTGCCCGTGACTACTGAGGGTTTGAACCCTGCTCAGTTACTAGTATTTCGTTTAACTACCACCTGACCGTGACTACTGAGGGTTCGAACCCGCTCAGTTACTAGTATTACGTCTAACTACCACCTGCCCGTGACTACTGAGGGCTCGAGTCCCGCTCAGTTACTAGTATTTTGTATAACTACCACCTGCCCGTGACTACTTAGGGTTCGAACCTGCTCAGTTACTAGTATTTCGTCTATCACATGCCCGTGACTACTGAGGGTTCGAGCCCCGCTCAGTTACTAGTATTTCGTCTAACTACCACCTGCCCGTGGCTACAGAGGATTGGAACCCGCTCAGTTACTAGTATTTCGTCTTACTACCACCTCCCCGTGAATACTGAGGGCTCGAGCCCCGCTCATTTACTAGTATTTCGTATAACTCCCACCTGTCCGTGACTACTGAGGGTTCCACCCCCGTTCAGTTACTAGTAAGTCGTCTAACTACCACCTGCCCGTGACTATTGAGGGTTCGAACCCGCTCAGTTACTAGTATTTCGTCTAACTACCACCTGTTCGTGACTATTGAGGGTTCGAACCCGCTCAGTTACTTGTATTTCGTCTAACTACCACCTGCCCGTGACTACTGAGGGTTCGAACCCGCTAAGTTACTAGTATTTCGTCTAACTACCACCTGCCCGTGACTACTGAGGGTTCGAACCCGCTCAGTTACTAATATTTCGTCTAACTATAACCTGTCCGTGACTTCTGAGGGTTCGAGCCTGGCTCAGTTACTAGTATGTCGTCTAACTACCACCTGCCCGTGACTACTGAGGGTTCGAACCCGCTAAGTTACTAGTATTTCGTCTAACTACCACCTGCCCGTGACTACTTAGGGTTCGAACCCGCTCAGTTACTAATATTTCGTCTAACTACAACCTGTCCGTGACTTCTGAGGGTTCGAGCCTGGCTCAGTTACTAGTATGTCGTCTAACTACCACGTGCCCGTGACTACTGAGGGTTTGAACCCCCTCAGTTACTAATATTTCGTATAACTACCACCTGCCCGTGACTACTGCGGCTTCGAACCCGCTCAGTTACTAGTATTTCGTCTAACTACCACCTGCCCGTGACTACAGAGGGTTTCAGCCCCGCTAAGTTACTAGTATTTCGTCTAACTACCACCTGTCCGTGACTACTGAGGGTTCCTGCCCCGCTCAGTTACTAGTATGTCGTCTAACTACCACCTGTCCGTGACTACTTAGGGTTCCAGCCCCGTTCAGTTACTAGTATGTCGCCTAACTACCACCTGTCCGTGACTACTGAGGGTTCCAGCCCCGCTCAGTTACTAGTGTTTCGTATAACTATCTCCTGCCCGTGACTACTTAGGGTTCGAACCCGCTCAGTTACTATTATTTCGTCTAACTACCACCTGTCCGAGACTACTGAGTGTTCGAACCCGCTCAATTACTAGTATTTCGTCGAACTACCACCTGTCCGTGACTACTGAGGGTTCCAATCCCGCTCAGTTACTAGTATGTCGTCTATCTACCACCTGCCCGTGACTACTGAAGGTTCGAATCCGCTCAGTTACTAGTATTTCGTCTAACTACCACCTGTCCGAGACAACTGAGTGTTCGAACCCGCTCAATTACTAGTATTTCGTCGAACTACCACCTGTCCGTGACTACTGAGGGTTCGAACCAGCTCAGTTACTAGTATTTCGTCTAACTACCACCTGTCCGTGACTACTGAGGGTTCCAGCCCCGTTCAGTTACTAGTATTTCGTCTAACTACCACCTGTCCGTGACTACTGAAGGTTCGAACCCGCTCAGTTACTAGTATGTCGTCTAACTTCCAAGTCCCCGTGACTACTGAGGGTTTGAACCCCGCTCAGTTACTAGTATTTTGTTTAATTACCACCTGACCGTGACTACAGAGGGTTCGAACCCGCTCAGTTACTAGTATTTCGTATAACTACCACCTGCCCGTGACTACTGAGGATAGGAACCCGCTCAGTTTCCAGTATTTCGTCTTACTACCACCTCCCCGTGAATACTGAGGGCTCGAGCCACGCTCATTTACTAGTATTTCGTATAACTTCCACCTGTCCGTGACTACTGAGGGTTCCAGCCCCGTTCAGTTACTAGTAAGTCGTCTAACTACCACCTGCCCGTGACAACTGAGGGTTCGAACCCGCTCAGTTACTAGTATTTCGTCTAACTACCACCAGCCCGTGATTACTGAGGGTTCCAATCCCGCTCAGTTACTAGTATGTCGTCTAACTACCACCTTCCCGTGGTTACTGAGGGTTCGAACCCGCTCAGTTACTAGTATTTCGTCTAACTACCACCTGCCCGTGACTACTGAGGGTTCAAGCCCCGCTCAGTTACTAGTATTTCGTCTAACTACCACCTGCCCGTGACTACTGAGGGTTCGAACCCGCTCAGTTACTAGTAAGTCGTCTAACTACCACCTGCCCGTGACTGCTGAGGGTTCGAACCCGCTCAGTTACTAGTATGTCGTCTAACTACCACATGCCCGTGAATACTGAGGGTTCGAACCAGCTCAGTTACTAGTATTTCGTCTAACTACCATATGCCCGTGGCTACTGAGGGTTCGAGACCGCTCAGTTAGTTGTATTTCTTCTAACTACCACCTGCCCGTGACTACTGAGGGTTCCAGCCCCGCTCAGTTACTAGTATTTCGTCTAACTACCACCTGACCGTGACTACAGAGGGTTCCAGCCCCGCTCAGTTACTAGTATTTCGTCTAACTACCACCTGCCCGTGACTACTTAGGGTTCGAACCCGCTCAGTTACTAGTATTTCGTCTAACTACCACCTGCCCGTGACTACTGAGTGTTCCAGCCCAGCTCAGTTACTAGTATTTCGTCTAACTACCACCTGTCCGTGACTACTGAGGGTTCGAACCAGCTCAGTTACTAGTAATTCGTCTAACTACCACCTGCCCGTGACTACTGAGGGTTCGAACCCGTTCATTTACTAGTATTTCGTCTAACTACCACCTATCCGTGACTATTGATGGTTCGAACCCGCTCAGTTACAAATATGTCGTCTAACTACCACCTGTCCGTGACTACTAAGGGTTCGAACCAGCTCAGTTACTAGTATTTCGTCTAACTACCACCTGCCCGTGACTATTGAGGGTTCGATCCCGCTCAGTTACAAATATGTCGTCTAACTACCTCCTGCCCGTGATACTGAGGGTTCGAACCCGCTCAGTAACTAGTATGTCGTCTATCTACCACCTGCCCGTGACTACTGAGGGTTCGAACCCGTTCAGTTACTAGTATTTCGTCTATCTACCACCTGCCCGTGACTACTGAGGGTTCGAACCCGTTCAGTTACTAGTATTTCGTCTATCTACCACCTGCCCGTGACTACTGAGGGTTCGAACCCGTTCAGTTACTAGTATGTCGTCTATCTACCACCTGTCCGTGACTACTAAGGGTTCGAACCAGCTCAGTTACTAGTATTTCGTTTAACTACCACCTGCCCGTGACTATTGAGGGTTCGAACCCGCTCAGTTACAAATATGTCGTCTAACTACCACCTGTCCGTGACTACTAAGGGTTCGAACCAGCTCAATTACTAGTATTTCGTCTAACTACCACCTGCCAGTGAATACTGAAGGTTCGAACCCGCTCAGTTACTAGTATGTCGTCTAACTACCACCTACCCGTGACTACTGAAGGTTCGAATCAGCTCAGTTACTAGTATATCGTCTAATTACCACCTGCCCGTGACTACTGAAGGTTCGAACCCGCTCAGTTACTAGTATGTCGTCTAACTACCACTGGCCCGTGACTACTGAGGGTTCGAACCCGCTCAGTTACAAATATGTCGTCTAACTACCACCTGCCCGTGACTATTTAGCGTTCGAACCCACTCAGTTACAAATATGTCGTCTAACTACCACCTGTCCGTGACTACTAAGGGTTCGAACCAGCTCAGTTACTAGTATTTCGTCTAACTACCACCTGCCCGTGACTATTGTGGGTTCGAACCCGCTCAGTTACAAATATGTCGTCTAACTACCACCTGTCCGTGACTACTAAGGGTTCGAACCCGTTCAGTTACTAGTATTTCGTCTAACTACCACCTGCCCGTGACTACTGAGGGTTCGAACCCGTTCAGTTACTAGTATTTCGTCTAACTACCACCTACCCGTGACTACTGAGGGTTCGAACCGCTCAGTAACTAGTATGTCGTCTATCTACCACTTGCCCGTGATTACTGAGGGTTCGAACCCGTTCAGTTACTAGTATTTCGTCTAACTACCACCTGCCCGTGACTACTGAGGGTTCGAACCCGTTCAATTACTAGTATTTCGTCTAACTACCACCTGCCCGTGACTACTGAGGGTTTGAACCCGCTCAGTTACTAGTATTTCGTCTAACTACCACCTGTCCGTGATTACTGAGGGTTCGAACCCGCTCAGTTACTAGTATTTCGTCTTACTACCACCTGCCCGTGACTACTGAGGGTTTGAACCCTGCTCAGTTACTAGTATTTCGTTTAACTACCACCTGACCGTGACTACTGAGGGTTCGAACCCGCTCAGTTACTAGTATTACGTCTAACTACCACCTGCCCGTGACTACTGAGGGCTCGAGTCCCGCTCAGTTACTAGTATTTTGTATAACTACCACCTGCCCGTGACTACTTAGGGTTCGAACCTGCTCAGTTACTAGTATTTCGTCTATCACATGCCCGTGACTACTGAGGGTTCGAGCCCCGCTCAGTTACTAGTATTTCGTCTAACTACCACCTGCCCGTGGCTACAGAGGATTGGAACCCGCTCAGTTACTAGTATTTCGTCTTACTACCACCTCCCCGTGAATACTGAGGGCTCGAGCCCCGCTCATTTACTAGTATTTCGTATAACTCCCACCTGGCCGTGACTACTGAGGGTTCCACCCCCGTTCAGTTACTAGTAAGTCGTCTAACTACCACCTGCCCGTGACAACTGAGGGTTCGAACCCGCTCAGTTACTAGTATTTTGTATAACTACCACCTGCCCGTGACTATTGAGGGTTTGAACCCGCTCAGTTACTAGTATTTCGTCTAACTACCACCTGTTCGTGACTATTGAGGGTTCGAACCCGCTCAGTTACTTGTATTTCGTCTAACTACCACCTGCCCGTGACTACTGAGGGTTCGAACCCGCTAAGTTACTAGTATTTCGTCTAACTACCACCTGCCCGTGACTACTGAGGGTTCGAACCCGCTCAGTTACTAATATTTCGTCTAACTACAACCTGTCCGTGACTTCTGAGGGTTCGAGCCTGGCTCAGTTACTAGTATGTCGTCTAACTACCACGTGCCCGTGACTACTGAGGGTTCGAACCCGCTCAGTTACTAGTATTTCGTCTAACTACCACCTGCCCGTGACTACAGAGGGTTCCAGCCCCGCTCAGTTACTAGTATTTCGTCTAACTACCACCTGTCCGTGACTACTGAGGGTTCCTGCCCCGCTCAGTTACTAGTATGTCGTCTAACTACCACCTGTCCGTGACTACTTAGGGTTCCAGCCCCGTTCAGTTACTAGTATGTCGTCTAACTACCACCTGTCCGTGACTACTGAGGGTTCCAGCCCCGCTCAGTTACTAGTGTTTCGTATAACTATCTCCTGCCCGTGACTACTTAGGGTTCGAACCAGCTCAGTTACTATTATTTCGTCTAACTACCACCTGTCCGAGACTACTGAGTGTTCGAACCTGCTCAATTACTAGTATTTCGTCGAACTACCACCTGTCCGTGACTACTGAGGGTTCCAATCCCGCTCAGTTACTAGTATGTCGTCTATCTACCACCTGCCCGTGACTACTGAAGGTTCGAATCCGCTCAGTTACTAGTATTTCGTCTAACTACCACCTGTCCGAGACTACTGAGTGTTCGAACCCGCTCAATTACTAGTATTTCGTCGAACTACCACCTGTCCGTGACTACTGAGGGTTCGAACCAGCTCAGTTACTAGTATTTCGTCTAACTACCACCTGTCCGTGACTACTTAGGGTTCCAGCCCCGTTCAGTTACTAGTATTTCGTCTAACTACCACCTGTCCGTGACTACTTAGGGTTCCAGCCCCGTTCAGTTACTAGTATGTCGTCTAACTACCACCTGTCCGTGACTACTGAGGGTTCCAGCCCCGCTCAGTTACTAGTATTTCGTCTAACTACCACCTGTCCGTGACTACTTAGGGTTCCAGCCCCGTTCAGTTACTAGTATGTCGTCTAACTACCACCTGTCCGTGACTACTGAGGGTTCCAGCCCCGCTCAGTTACTAGTGTTTCGTCTAACTACCACCTGTCCGAGACTACTGAGTGTTCGAACCCGCTCAATTACTAGTATTTCGTCGAACTACCACCTGTCCGTGACTACTGAGGGTTCGAACCAGCTCAGTTACTAGTATTTCGTCTAACTACCACCTGCCCGTGACTACTGAAGGTTCGAACCCGTTCAGTTACTAGTATTTCGTCTAACTACCACCTACCCGTGACTACTGAGGGTTCGAACCCGCTCAGTAACTAGTATGTCGTCTATCTACCACTTGCCCGTGATTACTGAGGGTTCGAACCCGTTCAGTTACTAGTATTTCGTCTAACTACCACCTGCCCGTGACTACTGAGGGTTCGAACCCGTTCAATTACTAGTATTTCGTCTAACTACCACCTTCCCGTGACTACTGAGGGTTTGAAACCGCTCAGTTACTAGTATTTCGTCTAACTACCACCTGTCCGTGATTACTGAGGGTTCGAACCCGCTCAGTTACTAGTATTTCGTCTAACTACCACCTGCCCGTGACTACTGAGGGTTTGAACCCTGCTCAGTTACTAGTATTTCGTTTAACTACCACCTGACCGTGACTACTGAGGGTTCGAACCCGCTCAGTTACTAGTATTACGTCTAACTACCACCTGCCCGTGACTACTGAGGGCTCGAGTCCCGCTCAGTTACTTGTATTTTGTATAACTACCACCTGCCCGTGACTACTTAGGGTTCGAACCTGCTCAGTTACTAGTATTTCGTCTATCACATGCCCGTGACTACTGAGAGTTCGAGCCCCGCTCAGTTACTAGTATTTCGTCTAACTACCACCTGCCCGTGGCTACAGAGGATTGGAACCCGCTCAGTTACTAGTATTTCGTCTTACTACCACCTCCCCGTGAATACTGAGGGCTCGAGCCCCGCTCATTTACTAGTATTTCGTATAACTCCCACCTGTCCGTGACTACTGAGGGTTCCACCCACGTTCAGTTACTAGTAAGTCGTCTAACTACCACCTGCCCGTGACAACTGAGGGTTCGAACCCGCTCAGTTACTAGTATTTCGTATAACTACCACCTGCCCGTGACTATTGAGGGTTCGAACCCGCTCAGTTACTAGTATTTCGTCTAACTACCACCTGTTCGTGACTATTGAGGGTTCGAACCCGCTCAGTTACTTGTATTTCGTCTAACTACCACCTGCCCGTGACTACTGAGGGTTCGAACCCGCTAAGTTACTAGTATTTCGTCTAACTACCACCTGCCCGTGACTACTGAGGGTTCGAACCCGCTCAGTTACTAATATTTCGTCTAACTACAACCTGTCCGTGACTTCTGAGGGTTCGAGCCTGGCTCAGTTACTAGTATGTCGTCTAACTACCACGTGCCCGTGACTACTGAGGGTTCGAACCCGCTAAGTTACTAGTATTTCGTCTAACTACCACCTGCCCGTGACTACTGAAGGTTCGAACCTGCTCAGTTACAAATATGTCGTCGAACTACCACCTGCCCGTGACTATTTAGCGTTCGAACCCGCTCAGTTACAAATATGTCGTCTAACTACCACCTGTCCGTGACTACTAAGGGTTCGAACCAGCTCAGTTACTAGTATTTCGTCTAACTACCACCTGCCCGTGACTATTGTGGGTTCGAACCCGCTCAGTTACAAATATGTCGTCTAACTACCACCTGTCCGTGACTACTAAGGGTTCGAACCCGTTCAGTTACTAGTATTTCGTCTAACTACCACCTGCCCGTGACTACTGAGGGTTCGAACCCGTTCAGTTACTAGTATTTCGTCTAACTACCACCTACCCGTGACTACTGAGGGTTCGAACCCGCTCAGTAACTAGTATGTCGTCTATCTACCACTTGCCCGTGATTACTGAGGGTTCGAACCCGTTCAGTTACTAATATTTCGTCTAACTACCACCTGCCCGTGACTACTGAGGGTTCGAACCCGTTCAATTACTAGTATTTCGTCTAACTACCACCTGCCCGTGACTACTGAGGGTTTGAACCCGCTCAGTTACTAGTATTTCGTCTAACTACCACCTGTCCGTGATTACTGAAGGTTCGAACCCGCTCAGTTACTAGTATTTCGTCTAACTACCACCTGCCCGTGACTACTGAGGGTTTGAACCCTGCTCAGTTACTAGTATTTCGTTTAACTACCACCTGACCGTGACTACTGAGGGTTCGAACCCGCTCAGTTACTAGTATTACGTCTAACTACCACCTGCCCGTGACTACTGAGGGCTCGAGTCCCGCTCAGTTACTAGTATTTTGTATAACTACCACCTGCCCGTGACTACTTAGGGTTCGAACCTGCTCAGTTACTAGTATTTCGTCTATCACATGCCCGTGACTACTGAGGGTTCGAGCCCCGCTCAATTACTAGTATTTCGTCTAACTACCACCTGCCCGTGGCAACAGAGGATTGGAACCCGCTCAGTTACTAGTATTTCGTCTTACTACCACCTCCCCGTGAATACTGAGGGCTCGAGCCCCACTCATTTACTAGTATTTCGTATAACTCCCACCTGTCCGTGACTACTGAGGGTTCCACCCCCGTTCAGTTACTAGTAAGTCGTCTAACTACCACCTGCCCGTGACAACTGAGGGTTCGAACCCGCTCAGTTACTAGTATTTTGTATAACTACCACATGCCCGTGACTATTGAGGGTTCGAACCCGCTCAGTTACTAGTATTTCGTCTAACTACCACCTGTTCGTGACTATTGAGGGTTCGAACCCGCTCAGTTACTTGTATTTCGTCTAACTACCACCTGCCCGTGACTACTGAGGGTTCGAACCCGCTAAGTTGCTAGTATTTCGTCTAACTACCACCTGCCCGTGACTACTGAGGGTTCGAACCCGCTCAGTTACTAATATTTCGTCTAACTACAACCTGTCCGTGACTTCTGAGGGTTCGAGCCTGGCTCAGTTACTAGTATGTCGTCTAACTACCACGTGCCCGTGACTACTGAGGGTTTGAACCCGCTCAGTTACTAGTATTTCGTATAACTACCACCTGCCCGTGACTACTGAGGGTTCGAACCCGCTCAGTTACTAGTATTTCGTCTAACTACCACCTGCGCGTGACTACAGAGGGTTCCAGCCCCGCTCAGTTACTAGTATTTCGTCTAACTACCACCTGTCCGTGACTACTGAGGGTTCCTGCCCCGCTCAGTTACTAGTATGTCGTCTAACTACCACCTGTCCGTGACTACTTAGTGTTCCAGCCCCGTTCAGTTACTAGTATGTCGTCTAACTACCACCTGTCCGTGACTACTGAGGGTTCCAGCCCCGCTCAGTTACTAGTGTTTCGTATAACTATCTCCTGCCCGTGACTACTTAGGGTTCGAACCAGCTCAGTTACTATTATTTCGTCTAACTACCACCTGTCCGAGACTACTGAGTGTTCGAACCTGCTCAATTACTAGTATTTCGTCGAACTACCACCTGTCCGTGACTACTGAGGGTTCCAATCCCGCTCAGTTACTAGTATGTCGTCTATCTACCACCTGCCCGTGACTACTGAAGGTTCGAATCCGCTCAGTTACTAGTATTTCGTCTAACTACCACCTGTCCGAGACTACTGAGTGTTCGAACCCGCTCAATTACTAGTATTTCGTCGAACTACCACCTGTCCGTGACTACTGAGGGTTCGAACCAGCTCAGTTACTAGTATTTCGTCTAACTACCACCTGTCCGTGACTACTTAGGGTTCCAGCCCCGTTCAGTTACTAGTATTTCGTCTAACTACCACCTGTCCGTGACTACTTAGGGTTCCAGCCCCGTTCAGTTACTAGTATGTCGTCTAACTACCACCTGTCCGTGACTACTGAGGGTTCCAGCCCCGCTCAGTTACTAGTATCTCGTCTAACTACCACCTGTCCGTGACTACTTAGGGTTCCAGCCCCTTTCAGTTACTAGTATGTCGTCTAACTACCACCTGTCCGTGACTACTGAGGGTTCCAGCCCCGCTCAGTTACTAGTGTTTCGTATAACTATCTCCTGCCCGTGACTACTTAGGGTTCGAACCCGCTCAGTTACTATTATTTCGTCTAACTACCACCTGTCCGAGACTACTGAGTGTTCGAACCCGCTCAATTACTAGTATTTCGTCGAACTACCACCTGTTCGTGACTACTGAGGGTTCCAACCCCGCTCAGTTACTAGTATGTCGTCTGACTACCACCTGCCCGTGACTACTGAAGGTTCGAACCCGCTCAGTTACAAATATGTCGTCTAACTACCACCTGCCCGTGACTATTGAGGGTTCCAGCCCCGCTCAGTTACTAGTATGTCGTCTAACTACCACCTGCCCGTGACTACTGAGGGTTCGAATCCTCTCAGTTACTAGTATTTCGTCTAACTAACACCTGTCCGTGACTACTGAGGGTTCGAACCCGCTCAGTAACTAGTATTTCGTCTAACTACCACCTGTCCGTGACTACTGAGGGTTCGAACCCGCTCAGTTACTAGTATTTCGTCTAACTACCACCTGACCGTGACTACTGAGGGTTCGAACCCGCTCAGTTACTAGAATTTCGTCTCCCTACCACCTGTCCGTGACTACTGAGGGTTCGAACCCGCTCAGTAACTAGTATTTCGTCTAATTACCACCTGTCCGTGACTACTGAGGGTTCGAACCCACTCAGTTACTAGTATTTCGTCTAACTACCACCTGCCCGTGACTACTGAGGGTTCGAACCGCTCAGTTACTAGTATTTCGTCTAACTACCACCTGCCCGTGACTACTGAGGGCTCGAGCCACGCACAGTTACTAGTAATTCGTCTAACTACCACCTGTCCGTGACTATTGAGGGTTCCAGCCCCGCTCAGTTACTAGTATGTCGTCTAACTACCACCTGCCCGTGACTACTGAGGGTTCGAATCCGCTCATTTACTAGTATTTCGTCTAACTAACACCTGTCCGTGACTACTGATGGTTCGAACCCGCTCAGTGACTAGTATTTCGTCTAACTACCACCTGTCCGTGACTACTGAGGGTTCGAACCCGCTCAGTTACTAGTATTTCGTCTAACTACCACCTGACCGTGACTACTGAGGGTTCGAACCCGCTCAGTTACTAAAATTTCGTTTCCCTACCACCTGCCCGTGACTACTGAGGGTTGGAGCCCCACTCATTACTAGTATTTCGTCTAAATACCACCTGCCCTTGACTACTGAGGGTTCGAGCCCCGTTCAGATACTAGTATGTCGTCCAACTACCACCTGCCCTTGACTACTGAGGGTTCGAGCCCCGTTCAGTTTCTAGTATGTCGTCTAACTACCACCTGCCCGTGACTACTGAGGGTTCGAGCCCCGCTCAGTTACTAGTGTTTCGACTAACTAATACTTGCCCGTGACTACTGAGGGCTCGAGCCCCGCACAGTTACTAGTATTGCGTCTAACTACCACCTGCCCGTGACTACTGAGGATTTGAGCTCTGCTCAATTACTGGTATTTCGTCTAACTACCACCTGCCCGTGACTACTGAGTGTTCGAGCCCCTCACAGTTACTTTTATGTTGTCTAACTACCACCTGCCCGTGACTACTGAGGGTTCGAGACCCGGTCAGTTACTATTATTTCGTCTAACTACTACCTGCCCGTGACTACTGAGGTCTCGAGCCCTGCTCAGTTACTAATATGTCGTCTAACTACCACCTGCCTATGACTACTGAGGGTTCGAGCCCCGCTCAGTTACTAATATGTCGTCTAACTACCACCTGCCCGTGACTACTGAGGGTTCGAGTCCCGCTCAGTTACTATTATTTTGTCTGTCTACCACCTGCCCATGACTACTGAGGGCTCGAGCCCTGCTCAGTTACTAGTATGTCGTCTAACTACCACCTGTCCGTGACTACTGAGGGTTCGAGCCCCGCTTATTTACTATTATTTCGTCTAACTACTACCTGCCCGTGACTACTGAGGGCTCGAGCCCTGCTCAGTTACTAGTATGTCGTCTAACTACCACCTGCCCGTGACTACTGAGGGTTCGAGCCCCGGTCATTTACTATTATTTCGTCTAACTACCACCTGCCCGTGACTACTGAGGGTTCGAGCCCTGCTCAGTTACTAGTATTTCGTTTAACTACCACCTACCCGTGACTACTGAGGGTTCGAGCCCCGCACAGTTACTAGTATGTCGTCTAACTACCACCTGCCCGTGACTACTGAGGGCTTGATATAAAGTACGCCTGGGGTATGGGTTAATAATAAGGTTGCCTTTGAAGTCCTTCAATTGAATGAGGCATACATAAGATAGCCAAATATTGTGTAAGCGGATTAGAGTCTTTTTCAATGACGGTGTTCATTTGTTCTGTTATTTTGAAATGGAACAACACAGGGGCTTCATGTTTTTACAACTTCTAAGAGAATTTCTCATTTGCCTATTCAGAACGGTCATGGCGAGACAGTGCAGTCATGATTTCGCCTAAACAAATAAACAGTATGTGGCTCATCAGGTTTATATATTATTTTATCCTATTTGGATAGAATAAATTACATTTTTATTACGTAATAGATCGCTTCTATTGGAATTGTGTTGGCAACTTATACAACTAATCTGTGGTTTCATTTCAAACATTTATGTACATGATAATTGAAAATTTTACTGTTTGATCAACATATTTAAGGTTAATTTTTGTGCATCAAAGTGATTACACTTTGTTGTTTGTTTTCTTGTTGTTGGCATGTACTTAAAGTTTCATTAAGTTGGCTTAAGGTCTGGCTAGTAGGTGACTGACACATCAAATGAGAGATTGTAAGCATGTCTGTGGTTAGTCTGTCTGTGGATAAAGGTTCAGTTAGTATGGTACATAGTAGTTAGATTTATATTGTACTACATTACAACCAACCATGCTTCAGAACGAAATTTAACGTAACGTAACGCGAGAAATGAGAGGATATTTATAGTAAAATTTATAAAATGCTTTGCGTAATTTCTGATAATAGAGGCCTTGAATGAGACGGTATTTTACTAGCGTTAATTAGAATCTTTCTTCTAGCGAAACAAAAGCGTTGAGTTGTGTAAACCCATACGATGTAGTCAATCGTACATACTCGGGCAATTCCGCCATCTAAGATGTAGTTCGGTGCGCATACAGGAGAACAATTTTCACAATCAAGTTTTGCAATAACTGTTGTAATTAAACAATATTCTCCTACACAATTTATTCAATTATTTTTTCATAAATCCTTACACACTGAATATTTTTTGCATGTATGTTTTTAAATAGCAAGAGTGTAATTTGTATCTACATGACTGCATCTGAATTATCAAACCATAGTAACAGCCAAAAAATATCACATTCATGGCTATAGCTTTTAATGACTCGTATAAGGGACTGACATAATAATATACATAGTGTTACTATTGGTTATTGGCAATAATGAAACTGGGTGGCTGTTATATTGGCATGTCGTGTTCTAATGGAATAGGGTTATTGACAAGTACAGCAGTGTTTAAATGCTATGCTTAATTGTGGAATATTGTATTGAGGTTTCTTTAACAAACCTGGGTATGATTGGATAACTTGGGCCCAGTGTATCCATTGAGTTCTTTGTTAGAAAACACGATTCATGATATTCGGAACCTGGTCACTCTGTTTCAGATATATATAGTTTTGGACCTGAATAAAAACCCACTTCATTCGAAAGAAAACTAAATGACTTTATCAGATGATGATTTTTATGTATTCATTTTGAAAAAGCAGATTCAAATGGGTATAAAACAGTTCTAGTAAATTCAAGTAAGCACAAGATTGAAACAAGATTGAAAAAACAATTCTATTAAGACTGAATGTAGGCATATAGGATTGAAGAGAACTGTGTTGTAATAGTTTGGTAGATAGCGATGGTAATGTTAGTGGAATTACTGATAGCAAAAAAGTATGGTATTGGGAAAGGTAGATGGTGACAGTATGCTAAGTAGTGATGGTATGGTACATGGTTGGAAAGACCTGGTAGGCGGTAATCACAATGTAGGTGGATATAATACAAAAGACGATATTCACATTATGGTGGCAGTATGTGTAGTAATATTCTGAGTGACAACTGCTTGGAAAGAAGTGATGGTAGGGTAAATGGTTGCAGTTTGGTGTCTACTAATCACACCATGAGTGGTGATGGTACAGTAGGATTGTGTTGATGGGGATATTTTCTAATGGTAAAACAGGTAAGTTAAATGATACTGTGGGCGGTGATGATACTGTAGGTGGTTGTGGTTATATTGTGGATGGTAATTGCTTGGAAGGTGGTAGGTGGCCCCGTTGGTAGGAAATGCTTTGTTTGCAATAATGGTAGGGTAGGGCTTGATGGTATGACAGGTAACATGTGATCATGGTCATGGTAGACTTTGATAAAAGTATAGGTGATGACGGTATTGTAGGTGGCGATTGTACTGTGAGCATGAAATGATTGGTGGGGTAGGGTTGGCAGTAGGTGAAAGTATAGTAATGGTGGAGGTAGGGTAGGTAGTGGCAGTGCAGTAAGTGGCGATGCTAATGGTCTCACTACACAGTTGAATTTTGTTCTTTGTTCTATATAAAATAAGGTCTAGGATTTCCATTGTAAAAAAAGAATTCCACATAGATTTATTTTCCATAGTAGGAACGTAAACCCACATACAAGCACACAATAACTGGTAGACTGACCATGTTGGTTTTATTTAAAAAATTTAAAAAAAAATGTCCTCAAATGCTCATAAATAGATGCATATGTTGAAATCCCATAAAAATCACTTTTTTATCACCAGTGATGTCTTATTGCAGTATATGCTAAACCAACTTTTGCTCTACTCATCTGCAACAAGAAATCACAACTACTACGTACCATTTTGAAAATATTTCAAAACCAGATTACATAGGCCTTGTTTTTAAGCGTAAGAATCGCGTTACCTTGAGGAAAAAGAGGCGTAACTGTATAGTGAGACGTAGTGTGAGCGATAATGGATGGTGGCAGTTTGGTAGGTAGTGACAGTACATAAGTAAGAGGTGACGGTATAGCATGTGATGATGTCAGTGATAATAGTAAAGTAGGTGGTGACAGTATTGTGAGTGGTGATGGTACATTAGTAGTGATGGTATGGTAGGTGGTGGCAGTATGATAGATGGTGATGGTACAGTCAGTGGTAATGGTAGTGTAGATGGTGTTTGTATGATAGCTTGCGGTGCTGTTGTTAGTGATGACGAAACTGTAGATGGGGAAGGTTGAATATATCGTGGCAGTATGATAATTTGTTACTATATAGTGTGTTGACAGTATAGTCTTACAGTACATGGTCTTAATAAAGTAGGTGGTGCCATAATAGTAAATGGTAAATTCATACTATTAACAGCCTGTTTGTCTTCAGAGTTTTTTTCCTGGAAATTGGGAAGTGGTCCATGCCTTCAACGTAGGGAAATAACGTGCGATTGTCTTGGAAAAATGGGATTTTTTTATTGCTTAGATTAGCAAACTGGAAAATAAAGTGCAGTACTCTAAAGATCATGTTCTAACAATTAATTATTACAATACTGTTTCATATCCAGAGATATTTTGTCCCCTAATATAAGAAAAAATATGTCAAATATTTTATTTCCATTTGGGATTATTCTTGGGATCCTCAGTTGGGAAAAAACATGTTTGCATTGGGAAGTAGCCATATACTGACCTCTGTTTAATAAGGCAAACCAGTCCTGATCTTAATACTAAGAATGTCTAGAACCAGGCATAACTTCTACACTTAATAATAATAATAACAACCAGGAGTTCTTTGCTATTTCATCAACCCCTTTTGACTTAAAATGTTCCACAAGTGTCAATATGGATACAAATATTATGATATATGGTTTAGGCAATATTTTTGAATAAAAACAATAAACAAGCATTTATATATGTCTTAAGGTTTATTTTAAAAGTATTCTAAATCGAGTTAGCATACATTTGCGTCAAAAAATAATTAGATTATGAAACTAAACAGTATCGCAAGACTATTCTAACTTAAGTTAGAATAGTCTTGCATAACAGTCAGAGAAGAAAATGATATTGTTCTCTGGCAATACTGATATTGTTGATTATTCATATCATGTTTTAACATGTGTTTATGAAAAGACAATTTTATGAAGTCAATATTAACATTAAAAACAAAACAATCGACTTCCTAAAATAAATTCTGAAAATAGAGTTGAAAATGTCTTGCACAGAGCACTCGATATAATGCCTAATCTTGTTGTTTTAAATGCATCGGTGACATCAGCTTGTGTATTATCAATATATTTTGAATTAAAATGTCTATTCAAATATTTAATATACCAAAACCAGATTGCCCTAGAAACAATAGACTTTAAATTTTCTTTAAAACAGGTAATCCATTATGTTAACAATATCAGATATATGGTAGTATTACATGACCTAAGCGTGCTATTTGTAATATCGAACATATGGAAGTAGTACATGACCTAGACGTGCTGTGTACAATATCGAACATATGGTAGTAGTACATGACCTAGACGTGCTGTGTACAATATCGAACATATGGTAGTAGTACATGACCTAGGCGTGCTGTAAACAATATCGAACATATGGTAGAAGAAAATGACCTTGACGTGCTGTGTACAATATCGAACATATGGTAGTAGTACATGACCTAGGCGTGATGTTTACAATATCGAACATACGATAGTAGTACATGACCTAAACGTGCTGTTTACAATATCGAACATATGGTAGTAGTACATGACCTAACCGTGCTGTTTACAATATCGAACATATGGTAGTAGTACATGACCTAGGCGTGATGTTTACAGTATCAAACATATGGTAGTAGTACATAAATTAGACGTGCTGTTTACAATATCGAACATATGGTAGTAGTACATGACCTAAGAGTGAGGTTTACAATGTGGAACATGTGGTAGTAGTACATGACATAGGTGTAGTGTTTACAGTTTCAAACATGTGGTAATAGTACATGACATAGGCGTAACGTTTACAAGTATCGAACAGGATTTAGTAGTTCATGACTTAGGTGTGATGTTAACAGTATCGAACATGTGGTAGTAGTACATGACCTAGGCGTGATGTTTACAGTATCGAACATGTGGTAGTAGTACATGACCTGGGCGTGACGTTTACATTATCGAACAAAAGGTAGTAGTACATATCCTAGGATTGATGTTTACAGTACTAAATATGTGGTAGTACACGTCCTTGGCGTGATGTTTACAGTATCGGACATGTGGTGGTAGTACATGTCCTAGGTGTGATGTTTACAGTATCGAACATGTGGTAGTAGAACTTGACCTACGCGTAACGTTTACAGTATCGAACATGTGGTAGTAGCACATGAACTAGGCGTGATGTTTACAATATCAAACATGTGGTAGTTGTACATGACCTAGTCGTGATGTTTACAATATTGATCATGTGGTAGTAGTACATGTCCAAGGCGTTATGTTTAAAATATCGAACATATGGTAGTAGTACGTGACCTACGAGTGACGTTTACAGTATCGAACATGTGGTAGTGGTACATGACCTAGTCGTGACGTTTACAATATTGAACATGTGGTAGTAGTACAGGTCCAAGGCGCTATGTTTAAAATATCGAACATATGGTAGGAGTACATGTCCTAGGCATGAAGTTTACAAATATCGAACATGTGGTTGTAGTACATGACCTTGGCGTGACATTTACAATATCGAACAGGTGGTAGTAGCACATTACCTAGTCGTGACGTTTACAGTATTGAACATGTGGTAGTAGTACATGTCCAAGGCGCTATGTTTAAAATATCGAACATATGGTAGGAGTACATGTCCAAGGCGTGAAGTTTACAAGTATCGAACGTATGGTAGTAGAACATGTCCTAGGCGTGAAGTTTACAAGTATCGAACATATGGTAGGAGTACATGTCCTAGGCGTGAAGTTTACAATATCGAACATGTGGTAGTAGTTTATGACCTAGGCGTGATGATTACAGTATCAAACATGTTGTAGTAGTACATGACCTAGACGTGATGTTCACAATACGAACATGTGGTAGTAGTACATCAAATAGGCATGACGTTTACATTATCAAACATGTGGTAGTAGTACTTGACCTAGGCATGAAGTTTACACTATCGAACATGTTGTAGTAGTACATACCCTAGGCGTGATGTTTACAGTATCGAACATGTGGTGGTAGTAAATGTCCTAGTCGTGATGTTGACAGTATCGAACATGTGGTGGTAATACATGATCTAGGCGTGATGTTTACAGTATCAAACATGTGGAAGTAGTACACTATCTAGGCGTGACGTTTACAATATCGAACATGTGATAGTAGTACATGTCCCAGACGTGATGTTTACAGTAAAGAACATGTGGTGGTAGTACATGTACTAGGCGTGATGTTTACAGTATCGAAAATGTGATGGTCGTACATGACCTAGACGTGACGTTTACAATATCGAACATGTGGTAGTAGTACATGATATAGGCGTGAAGTTTACATCATCGAACATGTGGTTGTAGTGTAAGACATAGGTGTGCTGTTTACAGTATTTAACATGTGGTAGAAGTACATGACCTATGCGTGATGTTTACAATATCGATTATGTGGTGGTTGTACATGACTTAGGCGTGACGTTTACAATATCAAACATGTGGTAGTAGTACAGGGCCTAGGCGTGACGCTTACAATATCAAACATGTGCTGGAAGTACATGACCTAGGCGTGACGTTTACAATATCAAACATGTGGTAGTAGTACATGACCCAGGCTTGACATTTACAATATCGAACATGTGGTGGTAGTACATGACCAATGCGTGACGTTTAAAATGTGGAACATGTGGTGGTAGTACATGAACTAGGCGTGACGTTTACAGTATCGAATATATGCTAGTAGAACATAACCTATGCGTAACGTTTACAATATAGAAATTCTGGTAGTAGTACATGTCCACAGCGTGATGTTTACAGTATCGAACATGTGGCAGTAGTACATGACATAGGCATGATGTTAACAGTATCGAACATGTGGTAGTAGTACATGGCCTAGGCGTGACGTTTACAATATCGAACATATGGTAGTAGTACATTTCCTAAGCGTGATGTTTACAGTATCGATTATGTGGGGGTAATACATGTCCTAGGCGTGATGTTTACAATATCGAACATGTGGTGGTATTACATGTTGTAGGCATGATGTTTACAGTATCGAGCATGTGGTAGTAGTACACGACCTAGGCGTGACGTTTACAATATCGAACATGTGGTAGAAGTTCATGTCTTTGGCGTGATGTTTACAGTATCGAACATGTGGTAGTATTAAATGTTGTAAGCATGATGTTTACAGTATCGAACATGTTGAAGTAGTACACGACATAGGCGTGACGTTTACAATATCGAACATGTGGTGGTATTAAATGTTGTAAGCATGATGTCTACAGTATCGAACATGTTGAAGTAGTACACGACCTAGGCGTGACGATTACAATATCGAACATGTGGTAGAAGTACATGTTCTAGGCGTGATTTTTACAGTATCGAACAAGTGGTGGTAGTACATGTCCTATGCGTGACGTTTACAGTATCGAACAAGTGGTGGTAGTACATGTCCTAGGCGTGATGTTTAAAGTATCGAGCATGTGGCAGTAGTACATGACCTAGGCGTGACGTTTACAGTATTGAACATGTGGTAGAAGTACATAACCTAGGCGTGACGTTTACAGTATCGAACATGTGGCAGTAGTACATGACCTAGGCGTGATGTTTAAAGTATCGAACATGTGGCAGTAGTACATGACCTAAGCGTGATGTTTACAGTATCGAACATGTGACAGTAGTACATTACCTAGGAGTGGTGTTTACAGTATCGAACATGTGGTAGAAGAACATGACCTAGGCGTCACGTTTACAGTATCGAACATGTGGTAGAAGTACATGTCCTTGGCGTGATGTTTACAGTATCGAACATGTGGTTGTAGTGTATGACATAGGTGTGCTGGTTACAGTATCGAAAATGTGGTAGTGGTACATGACCTATGCGTGATGTTTACAGTATCGAACATGTGATGGTACATGTAGTACATAACCTAGGCGTGATGTTTACAGTATCGAACATGTGGTTGTAGTGTATGACATAGGTGTGCTGGTTACAGTATCGAAAATGTGGTAGTAGTACATGTCCTAAGCGTGATGTTTACAGTATCGACCATATGTTGGTAGTACATGACATAGGCGTGAAGTTTACAGTATCGAACATATGGTTGTAGTGTATGACATAGGAGAGCTGTTAACAGTATTGAACATGTGGCAGTAATACATGAAATTTCCGTGATGTTTACAATATCGAATATTTGGTGGTTGTACATGACTTAGGCGTGACGTTTACAATATCAAATGTGTAGTAGTTATACAAGACCTAGGCGTGACGCTTACAATATCGAACATGTGCTGGAAGTACATGACCTAGGCGTGACGTTTACAATATCGAACTTGTGGTAGTAGTACATGACCCAGGCTTGACGTTTACAGTATCGAACATGTGGTGGTAGTACATGACCTAAGCGTGACGTTTACAATATGCAACATGTGGTGGTAGTACATGACCTAAGCGTGCTGTTTACAGTATCTAACATGATTTTGATAGTAGTACATGACCTAGGCGTGACGTTTACAGTATCGAACACATGCTGGTAGTACATAACCTATGCATGACGTTTACAATATCGAACATGTGGTAGTAGTACATGTCCACAGCATGATGTTTGCTGTATCGAACATGTCGTGGTAACAAATGAATTAGGTGTGATGTTTACAGTATCGAACATGTGGTAGTAGTACATGACCTAAGCGTGGTGTTTACAATATCGAACATGCGCTAGAACTACATGACGTAGATGTGATGTTTACAATATCAATCATGTGGTAATAGAACATGTCCTACTCGTGATGTTTACAGTGTCGATCATGTGGTAGTATTACATGTCCTATGCATGATGTTTACAACATCGAACATGTGGTAGTATTACATGACCTTTGCGTGATGTTTACAGTATCGAACAAGTGGTAGTAATACATGTCCTAAGTGTGATATTTACAGTATCGAACATGTGGTGGTAGTACATGTTCTATGCGTTATATTTACAGTATCCAACATGTGGTGGTAGTACATATCTTAGGCGTGATGTTTACAGTATCGAACATGTGGAAGTAGGACATGAACTAGGCTTGATGTTTACAGTATCGAACATGTGGTAGTCGTACATGACCTAGACATGATGTTTACAATATTGAACATGTAGTAGTAGTAGTAGTACATGACCCAGGCGTGATGTTTACAGTATCGAACATGTGAAAGTAGTACATGACCCATGCGTGATGTTTACTGTATCGAACATGTGGTAGTCGTACAAGACCCAGACGTGATGTTTACAATATTGAACATGTAGTAGTAGTACATGACCCTGGCGTGATGTTTACAGTATCGAACATGTGGTAGTTGAACATGACCTATGCGTGATGTTTACAATATAGAACACGTGGTTGTAGTACATATCCTAGGCGTGATGTTTGCAGTATCGAACATGTGGTAGTAGCACATGTCCTAGACGTGATGTTTACAGTATCGAACATGTGGTGGTAGTACATGTACTAAGCGTGATATTTACAGTATCGAACAATTGGTAGAATAACATGACCCAGGCGTGATGTTTACAGTATCCAACATGTGGTGGTAGTACATATCTTAGGCGTGATGTTTACAGTATCGAACATGTGGAAGTAGTACATGAGCTAGTCTTGATGTTTACAATATCGAACATGCGGTAGTCGTACATGACCCAGACGTGATGTTTACAGTATTGAACATGTAGTAGTAGTAGTACATGACCCTGGTGTGATGTTTACAGTATCGAACATGTGGAAGTATTAGATGACCTAAGCGTGATGTTTACAGTATCGAACATGTGGTAGTCGTACATGACCCAGACGTGATGTTTACAGTATTGAACATGTAGTAGTAATAGTACATGACCCTGGTGTGATGTTTACAGTATCGAACATGTGGAAGTAATAGATGACCTAGGCGTGATGTTTACAGTATCGAACATGTGGTAGTCGTACATGACCCAGACGTGATGTTTACAATACTGAACATGTAGTAGTAGTAGTACATGACCCTGGTGTGATGTTTACAGTATCGAACATGTGGAAGTAATAGATGACCTAGGCGTGATGTTTACAGTATCGAACATGTGGTAGTCGTACATGACCCAGACGTGATGTTTACAGTATTGAACATGTAGTAGCAGTAGTACATGTCGTAGGCGTGATATTTACAGTATGGAACATGTGGTAGTAGTACATGTCCTAGGCATGATGTTTATAGTATCGAACATTTGGTAGTAGTACATGTCTTAGGCGTGATGTTTACAGTATCGAACATGTGGTAGTAGTACATGTGCTAGGCGTGACGTTTACAATATCGAACATGTGGTAGAAGTACATGTCCTAGGCGTTATGTTTACAGTATCGAACATGTGATGGTAGTACATGTCCTAGGCGTGACGTTTACAGTATCGAACACGTGGTGGTAGTACATGTCCTAGGCGTGATGTTTAAAGTATCGAACATGTAACAGTAGTACATGACCTAGTTGTGATGTTTACAGTATCGAACATGTGGTAGTAGTACATGACCTAGGCGTGACGTTTACAATATCGAATATGTGGTGGTAGTACATGTCTTAGGCGTGATGTTTACAACATCGAACATGTGGTAGTAGTACATGTCCTAGGTGTAATGTTTACAGTATCGAACATGTGGTAGTAGAACATATGCTAGGCGCGATGTTTACAGTATTAAACATTTGATAGTAGTACATGTCTTAGGCGTGATATTTAGAGTATGGAACATGTGTTAGAAGTACATTTCCTAGGCGTGACATTTACAGTATCGAATATGTGGTAGTAGAACATGTCCTAGGCGTGATGTTAACGGTATCGAACATGTTGTGGTATTACATGTTGTAGGCATGATGTTTACCGTATCGAACATAATAAAAGTAGTACATGACCTACGTATGATGTTTACAATATCGATCATGTGGTAGTAGAACATGCCCTAGGCGTTATGTTTACAGTGTCAAACATGTGGTATCAGTAAATGTTCTATGCGTGATGTTTACTGTATCGAACATGTGGTAGTAATACATGACCCAGGTGTGATGTTTACAGTATCGAACATGTGGTGGTTGTACATGTCCCAGGCGTGACGTTTACAGTATCGAACTTGTGGTAGTAGTACATGTCCTAGGCGTGATGTTTACAGTATTGAACATGTGGAAGTAGCACATGACCTTGGCGTGATGTTTACAGTGCCGAACATGTGGTAGTCGTACATGACCAAGCCATGATGTTAACAGTATTGAACATGTAGTAGCAGTAGCAGTAAATGACCCAAGCGTGATGTTTACAGTATCCAACATGTGAAAGTAGTACATGACCTATGCGTGACGTTTACAATATCGAATATGTGGTGGTAGTACATGTCTTAGGCGTGATGTTTATAACATCGAACATGTGGTAGTAGTACATGTCCTAGGCGTAATGTTTACAGTATCGAACATGTGGTAGTAGTACATGTGCTAGGCGTGATGTTTACAGTATTGAACATGTGTTCGTAGTACTTGTCTTAGGCGTGATATTTAGAGTATAGAACATGTGTTAGTAGTATATGTCTTAGGCGTGATGTTTACAGTATCGAAAATAAGGTAGTAGTACATTTCCTATGCGTGATATTTAGAGTATCGAATATTTGGTAGTAGTACATGTCCTAGGTGTGATGTTTACAGTATCAAGCATGTGGTGGTAATACATGTCCTAGGCGTGATGGTTACAGTATCGAACATGTGGTAGTAGTACATGTCCTAGGCGTGATATTTACAGTATCGAACATGTGGTGGTAGTACATGTTTTGTGCGTGGTGTTTACTGTATCGAACATGTGGTAGTAATACATGACCCAGGTGTGATGTTTACAGTATCAAACATGTGGTAGTAGTACATGACCCTGGCGTGACGTTTATAATATCGAACATGTGGTAGTAGTAGATGTCCTAGGCGTGATGTTTACAGTATCGAACATGTGGTAGTAGTACATGACCTAGGTGTGACGTTTACAATATCGAACATGTGTTAGTAGTACATGTCCTATGCGTGATGTTTACAGTATCGAACATGTGGTAGTAGTACATGCCCTAGGTGTGATGTTTACAGTATCGAACATGTTGTTGTAGTAAATGTCCTAGACGTGATGTTTACAGTATCGAACATGTAGAAGTTGTACATGACCTAAGCGTGACGTTTACAATATTGAACATGTGGTTGTAGTTCATGTCCTAGGTGTGATGTTTACAGTATTGAACATGTGGTAGTAGTACATGACCAAGGCGCGACGCTCACAATTTCGAAAATGTTGTAGTGGTACATGGGCTATGCGTGATGTTTTCAGTATCGAACATGTGGTGGCATTACATGTCCTAGGTGTGATGTTTACAATACCGAACTTGTGGTAGTAGTACATGACCTAGGCGTGATGTTTACAGTATAGAAGATGTGGTGGTATTACATGTCCTAGGCGTGATGTTTACAATATCGAACTTGTGGTAGTAGTACATGACCTAGGCGTGATGTTTACAGTTTCGAAGATGTGGTAGTATTACATGACCTAGGCGTGATATTTACAATATCGAACATGTGGAAGTAGTGTAACGTGTTTCGAGCTAAACACAGATTATTCGTTTTATTTTAACATAAACTGAACAATGATATTTTTCTCAATCACAGACAGAGCATAGAACGACTCCTAAATAAAATGATTACCGTAATTATAAGAATTAATCAACCAATAAATCGACAAACAAATATAACTAAATAAACGTGGGAACCCCCAGATAATTTCTAGGGACTGAGTGATTCAATCACATATTGGTACTCACTCTAAAATGAGACGCGCATGAGTTATCAGTTAATATTAATGAAATGAGATAATTGCTAGAACTGTGTCTGCTTTACACTATAGTAGTACATGTCATAGGCGTGATGTTTACAGTATCGAACATGTGGTGGAAGTACATGTCCTAGGTGTGATGTTTACAGTATCGAACATGTTGTAGTAGTACATGACCTAGGCGTGATGTTTACAGTATCGAACATGTGGTGGTAGTACATGTCCTAGGTGTGATGTTTACAGTATCGAACATGTTGTAGTAGTTCATGACCTAGACGTGATGTTTACAGTATCGAACATGTGGTGGTAGTACATGTCCTAGGTGTGATGTTTACAATATCGAACATGTGGCTTTACTACATGTCCTAGGCGTGATATTTACAGTATCGAACATGTGGTTGTAGTGCATGTCCTAGACGAGATGTTTACAGTATCGAACACGTGGTAGTAGTAAATGACCTAGGCGTGACGTTTATAATATGGAACATGTGGTAGTTGAACATGACCTAGGCGTGACGTTTACAATATCGAACATGTGGTAGTACATGACCTAGACGAGATTTTTACAGTGTCGAACACGTGGTAGTAGTACACGACCTAGGCGTGACGTTTACAATATCTAACATGTGGTAGTACATGACATAGACGTGATGTTTACAGTATCGAACATGTGGTAGTATTACATGACATAGACGTGACGTTTACAATATAAAACATGTGGTAGTAGTACATGTCATAGGTGTGATGTTTACAGTATCGAACATGTTGTGGTAGTATATGTCCTAGGTGTGATGTTTACAGTATCGAACATGTGGTAGTCAGTGCTCCAGATAAGCTTTTGGCCAAATGCTTGTTTTACTCCCTAAATTAAAATTTAATGCTTAACATGAGTATTTTCAGATCAGCATTTGGCCAAATGCTTATTTTCCTCCCTTAATTAAAATGCAATGCTTTAAATGGAAATTGAAAGAGTATTTTCAAAATTTACCTTAACTGCTGACCAGACACTGTTAATGTTTGCTTTAATACAGATATGAGGTTGTCTTCAATTTCATTTATTATCAGTGATGGGAATTTTACTTTCCATGATTCAATGGTATTTGTATTGACCTTGCCTCCCGTGTGTTTTTTGTTTATTTTTTGTGACTTCGTAATACATGCATCAATAACTCACTTTTGAGAGTATTGTTTTTCTTAAAGAACTGGAATAAGTTAGAATAATGATAGGGTTTCTTTTGTTGTTATTTTTTTTGTTTTCCGACGCCAGAAGCAGACGATGCCATTTAAAATAAATACGATAAAGTAATCGGCTAAAGTAATGCAGGTTCGATATAGCAGGCTTCTTTAAAACACTTGGAAATACTGAACATACTCAGTGACAATGATCTACGGGAAATAACTCTTATTGTATATAGTTAGTGTGGTTCCCCGATCTACCAGTAAACAGTCGATTTTTATCGGTATAGGTCAGGGAACCAGACTATGTTTTACATAGCAGTTACTTCCCTTAGATTTGTTTATTTCACGGTGTCTACTTCCGTTGTGAAAACCCCGGTCTTTGAAAATACGATACGCACAAGATCGCCAATGAAATGCTTAAATCCAATTGTTTATACGTATCTGTACGCACATTTATTATTTTCAATGCTTTCTTTTGTCAATTTCAATGCTTATTTACGCAAATACGCACCTTATCTGGAGCTCTGGACCGTAGTAGTACATGTCCTAGGCGTAATGTTTTCAGTATCGAACATGTGGTAGTAGTACATGTCCTAGGCGTAATGTTTTCAGTATCGAACATGTGGTAGTAGTACATGTCCTAGGCGTAATGTTTTCAGTATCGAACATGTGGTAGTAGTACATGTCCTTAGCGTGATGTTTAGAATATCGAACATATTGTAGTAGTACATGACCTAGGCGTGATGTTTACAGTATCGAACATGTGGTAGTATTACATGACCTAGACGTGACGTTTACAGTATAAGGTAGTAGTGAATAGTAGTAAGAATAGAATCACTGCCAGTCTCTGCAGATGGGTAGGAATCTTCCGAATGGATGTCATGTTCATTTTAACATTTTTTGTCATGTTCACTATTGTGGTTAAATTATTTACTTCTGTGTGGTTCCAGGGAGCCATGTGAGTGATGGCAAGAATAGGTCACTGTGGCTCAAGCATGTTGAAGGAAGCGACAATTACAGTAATACGATATAATTTGATGAAACTCTGCAGTTCTGCAGGTATCAAGGTTCTAGGTTATTCTGCATATTAATTTGTTGATGTAATTTATTTAATCTGTTTGTAAATTTGTTGTTTTTTGTACTTGTAGAGTGAACCTGGAATCTTCCTTCCTGTTGGCGTCGAATAACCTACAATGTGTTGGTATGCCGTAAAACACTATTCATTGATTCATTCTTACCGGCATTTTTTAAATTACATTTCCAATGTCAATCTGCTCACGTCTGTAACTATAAATGTAGCACGATTAGTCCAGAGCGGCATTCAGCTCCAATGGTTGACGTTAGATAATCCGCACTCTATGCATGACACTGAACGACATTTCCGCACTAGCATGGTTATAAGTTCAACCAGACAGGAAAGGATAGTGTTAGGGTTACCTACATTTACGGACATAAACATCCCATATTGGCGATTACCCGAGAAGAGTGTTAACCTTTTTAGATTCCAGGGAGAAAGTGCAGGATACAGATTGAAACCCATTGTATGTTTCTCAACGTGTTCAGTGTATAGCACCGTCACACGGATCCTCGATTTAAAGTCCCATCGGAACGACTGTTTTTAATTGGCAAGCCCCCACAACCTCGATGCTAGAAATTTTGTGCTTTACCGACTGAGCTAATGGGGCTAACCAGACTATACTGGTTATGCTGCCATCAAAACAGCTATGTATTTTTGGACAACTTATTGAATACCGCCTGGAGATAATTGAATGATAATTGATCCAGAATAGCTTTTCTACTTGGCCAGTGACTTGTACAATTTTCTACTTGTCAAGAACATCCGACTATAGGATTGTACAACACTGTCAGGGTTGGTATTTTAACAACATTATTACGCATGGTACTAAATATAGTATATCTATGCTTAATTTTGACTATTATCACTGTTACAATGGGCTCATATTCACATTCCTTGCATAATTCCGATGAGCAGGGCATTATCACTACTCAGAATTCATTTAGGCAGGGCATTATCACTACCCAGAATCCTAATTTTGATAACAGCCCCGGGCAAGGGTAAATGGCATGAGGGAAAGGTGTACATGTGAAAATAAATTGGAAGTTGATAATGGGTGAACAATGCCTTGTACTGACAATGCAAGCTGTACTCTCTGTGCAATAATGAACATGAACATAAAAAGGTATCGGAAGGTCTCCAAAAAGTAACATAAGTCTGAGTAGAACCTGTCAGGAGAAATTGGTTAACTCTAATAAATTGTATGTATATAGCTTGACTTGAACCAACAACTTCATATGTGACGGAAGTGCTCTCAGTAAAAGAGAGTTTCACTATGGCATCAAAATAACTTGCTAAAAATGCAGCTACTTAAACTTTTTATTGCCTTTCAAAGCATTACATTTATTTTTTCATGATATCTGTCCATTTTTTTTAAAATAACTAGTTTAAAATCTGTCAAAATTATTTTTTTACCTATCTACCGGTACCTACACACATGAAAAATACTGAGTCGAGGCACAGCAATCAAACATTCTTTTAAGATGACCTGGTCAAATATGGCAAAATTGCTTGGTCAATCTTGATGATAACAAACAATTGTATTGATACACATGGTGCGGCGGCATATTATAGTAGTTGATAAATAGTTATAAAACTTTAATTAATGAGAAAAGTGATTTAAATGCATTATTTTTTTTAATCGGGTTTAACGCCATTGTCAACACATTTCATGTTATAAATGGCTTGTCTAGTTTTACTGGTGGAGGAAGACAACAGGCTGAGTACAACTACTGTCCTTCCGCAAGTAACTGGAACCTAGACCTTAGCGGTGAGAAATAAGTAATCTTGAGATGGCGCCTTAGACCACTTGGCCACAGGGGACCATTCAATCTACCAAAATGCCCTCAACTTTAATCTCAGTCGGTCTTTTTAGGTCACCTGAGACTTTGTCTCAATGGACCTTTTGTCCATCATCATGCGTCTGCAAACAATTAACTTTTTCGACTTCTTCTCAGAAACCGTAAGCTCAATTGTAATGATATATTGTATGCAGCTTTGGTATCCACGGGTGAATCAAAATCATGAAAACAGTCAAAGTAAGGTAAACTTTGAAAATCTTGTTCTCAATATAGGAGGCACTGGGAAACAAATGGTGAGCATGATTATGGACATATATGGGTCCTTTATACAAATTGTGAATTGCATGTCCTAGGGTCACACGGTTTTGCCCTTGGAGTGAAGCCTACTTTACTAAATCTATATAAGAGAAATTGACCAAAAGTTATTTCTTACGACTGAATAGATTTATGTGTATGTTTTTTTAGATAATCAAGATGACTGTTAAGGCCAATGGGCCTTTGTTTAAGAAACACTTAAATTACAGTTTCCAACTATGTATGTACTAATATAATTATATATATATAAGTCAGTTACCTCCCTGTTCATGTCATGATGTAATTATTTCAACAGAGAACAGTACTTATAACATACATTTATTGCCCATGGTTAGTTGGCCTTTTGCTTTGTTTTCATTAGAATTTTGGTAAATACATTGTAAATTCTGACGGAGTTGTCTTTGTTACCGTAGCCCGGCCCGATTAGCTCATTCGGTTACGCTTCTGACTATCAATCCAGGGGTCGTGAGTTTGAATCTCCGCCTGGCAACAGTCTCCGTGATGATTGATATACGACATTGTGTCTCATTATCATTCGTCTCTCACCACTGATTCAAGTGGGAAAGTTATCAGTTACTTGCAGAGATGGGTTGTGCTCGAGTACTGGTTAATCCCACGAAACAGTGGTTAGGTTAACTGATCGTCAGTTAGCCCTTGACGGCATAAAGATGACGCTAAATATTCAATCTATCAATCAAAATTGTTACCGTTATCTATTAATAAATTGTTTTTTAGCTCGACTTGTCGAAGAATAAAGAGAGCTATTCTGCTCACCCGGGCGTCAGCGTCCCACCTTGGTTAAAGTTTTGTGTACAAGTCCCCATCTCAATAACCATTGCATGTATTGACTTGAAACTTAACACATCACTCCCCAGTCATCAAACATACTACAATAACTAAGTTAGATAACTCTTGCATTAATATAAGGCAAATTATTGCTCTTGTTTGACTTAGAAATTCTGGTTAAAGTTTTGCTTGCAAGTACCATCAAGTCCATACTTTATCAACCACTCAATGTATTTGATTTGATTTAAACTTGACACAAGAATTCCCAGCCATTAAACATACTACAATGAATAAGTTAGATAACTCTTGCATGAATATAATGCAAATTATTGTCCTTATTTGACTTATTTAACTTTTTACGCGCAAGTACCATCAATTGGAACTAACTACCCTTGAATTGACAGTCGGACACATTATTGACTTAACATATAACATGAATAAACTCCCAAGGTGTAATTCATTTTACAAAGGGGGGCATTTATTTGGGAGCGAGAAATCCAAATTTAACCATTTTATAAAGTACATATATTTATGTGAAAAATACCATAAAACACCAAGCTGATGCTTTAGCTGTTTCAACCTGACTTGAAATCAATACATGTATATTATGATTAAAGGCTAGATTCCAGATTGTTGAAGCGTTTTCCTCCATAAAAAAGGAGGAGTCAACATGATTTTTAATTTCACAAAATTTGATATTATACTACATATACATAGTATAAGAAACACACATGTAGTGCTGTGTTTCAAGAGTGCATTTTATAAACAGAAATTTGGGCTACTTCAAATATTAATTTCTATTAATTTACATAATTTGATTTGGTAAATATTTAAGTCCAATATATGCTTCCGTGACAATCACATCTACTTTTGTAGAAATTCTGGGTTCGAATCCCAGCAGTTGCAAACAACATGAAAAAGATGGCTAAGATATGGTGAAAAAAGAAATGTCTGTTTTATTTTTTATTGAAATTATTCTCTTTTATTAAATATTTATATTTTTTATAATATTTGCTGCTGCTAAGACAAATTGCTAGTGAAATGTTTTTATTGCATGTATTTACCAGTATTAAAGAAATTTTATTTGGGCTGCTCACATTTTCAATTCAACTTTTATATTTTAAGTTTTATGGGGCATCAGGGTTTTTGCGGTTTCCTTGAGCAAACCACCTTTTCCGTATATGCTTTGTACTGGTTCTACCCAGGAAAACTTCACGCGTGATTTGTCTTAGTTCACAATCGAAGTAAAACAAATTAGTTTAAACTAACTTATGCTTACTCTTTCTGACTGCCTTACATTCGAAAAGTATATTTTTACATTTCCCATTGACTGCAGTTTATAATCATACATGGTCTATATTTTTTGTCAAATTGGATACCTACAGCTGGACTATAAGACAAAACAAATTTAGAGTATATGTCAACCTACTGTTGGACTATAAGACAAAACAAATTTACAATATGTCGACCTACTGCTGGACTATAAGACAAAACAAATTTAGAGTATATGTCAACCTACTGCTGGACTATAAGACAAAACAAATTTAGAGTATATGTCAACCTACTGCTGGACTATAAGACAAAACAAATTTAGAGTATATGTCAACCTACTGCTGGACTATAAGACAAAACAAATTTACAATATGTCGACCTACTGCTGGACTATAAGACAAAACAAATTTAGAGTATATGTCAACCTACTGCTGGACTATAAGACAAAACAAATTTAGAGTATATGTCAACCTACTGCTGGACTATAAGACAAAACAAATTTAGAGTATATGTCAACCTACTGCTGGACTATAAGACAAAACAAATTTACAATATGTCGACCTACTGCTGGACTATAAGACAAAACAAATTTACAATATGTCGACCTACTGCTGGACTATAAGACAAAACAAATTTAGAGTATATGTCAACCTACTGCTGGACTATAAGACAAAACAAATTTAGAGTATATGTCGACCAACTGCTGGACTATAAGACAAAACAAATTTACAATATGTCGACCTACTGCTGGACTATAAGACAAAACAAATTTAGAGTATATGTCAACCTACTGCTGGACTATAAGACAAAACAAATTTACAATATGACGACCTATTGAAATATAAATAAAATCACATGACACATATACTACGTCACAAAATATGTTGAATTTTTAAGCTGGAAACCTATTTAGTCTAACCCAGGCGCGTAGTCCAATTTAGAAATCTTTTTTCACATGTTTCGATCACCCATCTCTCTGGACATATATGTTTCTTCGACCGTTGGGGTTATCATATTTATTAAATTAAGTAAAGTCGAAACAACTAAACTTCGATTTTTCCCATCGTAGCTTCGACTTTTCACCATCGTTGTTTCGACTTTTCACCAACGTAGTTTTTTTTCGTTGTTTGACATATCAACCATGGCCCAAATGGGACACCGTAAAAAAATTCCCTCCATCCATAATTAAAAGCGTTATTACAACTTTGATAAACTACGCTCGACGTGTTCCTGGGTAGAACCAGTACTAAGCATATGCATGTAAAGTGCCTCCAGTACACCACACATAGCCGTGGCGGAGGATAGAACCCAAGTCCTCCAATCTTGGATCCGATGCTCTACAACTAACAAAACAGACAACGTGAAAGTCGATTTCCACGTGCATGCACTGACCAATATGTTCCGTGTTTATCAAATCAAACTTTTCTGTTCAGTCTTAGTTTAGACTGTCTCGTCAATGAGAATAAGCATGAGAAACATTGAAATATGTTCAGGTTACCTTTGTTTTAATATGACAATTTATGTGAGCGTGCCATTACTGAATAAAATAACTTCCACTCTTCTGCTATGTTTAAATGCAGCTGTAAATTTCATTTTGACCTCCTGCAACATTTAATTCTTAATTTCATCCTTTTCCCGTAACCGTAGAGCCATAATCTTTTCCATAGAAATGCATCTTAGAATACTCTTGCGCTATATTTCGCTAGATACATGCATGCACTTAAATATAGCGAAAGTTTCTTTTTGTCAGTATACTATTGACTCTAGGAAAAACTATGGAAGTTAGACTTTCAGTGAGGGTGTTCATAAAAAATACCTTTCTCAACAATAATATTAAATACATTTTATTGAGTACACAAGCACATCGTTAATTTATAAGCAAAATTAATATACAGATGCAATTTATAATAAACCATACAGTACGAACAATTTAGAATGGTTAGACCGAAATTATGCTGCAAAACACATATTTATGGCATTTTCTGAAAATATATTGTATTTACTTAATGTATATTATTAATTTTATCATGTCAATACATTCATTTCTGTTGATAAACTGCCTGTCTGATAAACATAGATTTATCATGTTAAGGTTTACCAGGCACATAACGTCATTATGTATAAGTATACGTTTTGACAGAATCTCTTCAGGCTGTAACAAAAGTTTGATGTTGATTTTCAATTTAATAAAAAAAGACGAATTAGAAATATTGACATGTTGAAAGAGAATAACATGTTAGTGTCTGATATTATCAACTTTATCAGGTGAGGCACGAGGCTTTCGTCCAGGTCAAAATGTATAATCAACCTACATCCGGCAGAGCATCGTCGTGTTTTTTTACTAAGCCTTACCTGATAAAGTTGATAATATCAGACAGTAACATGTATTCTCTTTCATCAAAGCTTGATGCATTATGCTACATAACACGATGGGGTATGATTACTAAAACATCTTTTGCATGAAAATAAAATATTGCAATTTGTCATTGTTAACATTGTATAGATTTTAGCGCGTACATGTATCTGCTCCAAATATTGTTTTATTTAAAACATTGTATTCTTGATATTATTGATTTAAATGTGTTATTCAGAGGGCCTCATTGAAAATATGATTTATATTGAATATAAAACTTAAAGAGTTTACCCTCTCTAAATAAAGACCTTATTATTATTATTATTACTATTAATTAATTAATTTGGAACTATTTTCGGGCGCATTTGCCGCAAATGTACAGATGCGCGTCCGATCTGTTATTACTTTTTTTGATATAAAAAATAAAACAACACAATTAATGACATAAGAAAGAGAATATTATGTAAGTGCCTGATAGTGTAAAACTTATCTGGTGAGGAAGAGAAATAAAGCAGTGCTGTCGAGGTGTTGTTGAGCCTACGCTGATATAGCATTCTCTGTAGGTTCCATCTCTAGTTAACACATGTTATAAATACCACTGTCAATGGCGTGAACATTATTTAAAGTGTTTGCACTATGTTAAACGAAATACACACTAGTTTTTATCAAAATAATCACAGCCACCTACCTTAGAGCCCCAACTGCCATATAAAAGCCGAAAGCAGGTTTTATATAATTCAGTACATGATTCAAATCAGAGAACTCTTTTTCAAAATTTCAGTCATCAATGCATTGTTTTTGTTATAATGTTGCATTCGACTAGATTATTGTTAATACATTTAATTGGCAAAACAATAATTTCCAAAAGGTGATTATTATATGAAGTTTGAATAAAAAGTTAAAAAAATTGAAATTGGAGGGACATGCTCTCTGTTTACATGGATCTGTGTTAATTCACCATCAGCAGTTAGCCTAGTGTAGCGGTGTCATTTGATAGTCTCCTCTTACAAAGGCAGTAAATGTTGCGCGGTGTAGTTTGTCAGGTTTTTTAAAAAAAATTCAAATTTACACATTGTTTTTTTGTTTCAAATATGGCATGCTTATATACGTATCAACTGAACCCATATTGACCTACATATGGTGGAAATCTTACATGATGACTACAGGGTATTGAGTGGTGTGAAAACGGAGGAATATTGTCAAATTTAGGGAACATTTTTGCAGATAACATTATCAATAGTTCATGAAAATTCACAAAACAAAGGGGAACGCCATCTCTGCATAGAGATAAACCGTCAGTGCTATCAAATGTCCACGCAAATATTTTTTTTTTCAAAAGTTTATTTTTTTCAGTCGAAAATATAGTGTGGGGTGGTGCAATTTACAAAAATACGCCGTTGCACTATTCGCTGTTCTGATTGCTGTCAAATGATACAACACACTTTTGAAGTCGGTTTTCTCACTGGAACTATGCATCAAGGTGCTATTTTTGAGTAGCCATTGGCCGACCGTGGGATTGAACCCAGACCTCTTTACTGAGCGGCCAGCACTCTATCCATTGCCCTATAGCATCATTTCAACCATGACAGTCTGAAATAATGGTCGAGTATGACATTGAGTTGAGCATGGAAATGTTTTATAACTTCTGAGCCTGGATATTTCATTAATTTAAATTGTTTCATAAGAAAACACGTTTCTTGCAAAAGAAAAATGAAAATGCATACTTCATATTCTGTCATCCCTCCGTTCAACACGACAATAAAATTCGGGTACAAACAATGCGGCACCATATCTAAATGTTCTAGGGTCATAGTTCGGCAAGTGCTCATCTGACGGAGGCAACAACTTCAGCTCGTATAGCACAGTGGAAAGGTAACGATAAACTGTTGATGTTGCGAAGTCCTTCCCTTTACAGGAACGGACCCCTGTTCCGAATGGAAACAGAGATTTCCGAAGCTGATGGGATGCTGGTAAAAGTTCACATGCACTGGTCAACCACCTTTCTGGACGAAAAACCCACGGGTCGCCCCATATTTGTTCATCATGGTGAATATTCCAAATGTTCCCGAATACAGAAGTACCTCCAGAAATGTGGAAACCTCCGATATCGACATCCTCCTCGGAAAGATGCGGAGCGGTGGTGGCTACCAAGCTATTGTATCTCCAAGATTCTAGAATAGTAGCTTCAAGATACGGCAGACGCGTGTTGTCCGCAGGTGGTCCGTCTGTACAAACAGTGGCCATTTCGTCTTGTATCTTATTTTGAACGTCTGGGTTTTGAAGAACACAAAGTATAGTTATGGTTATCTGACCCTTTATTGCAGCCAGCCCGCCACTGACCACATTCACTATACATCCGTGAACATTGTCATCTGTTATAATCATGGCCCCGTCCTCAGCGTTGTTCTTCTCTTGAAAGTCAATGAAGCTCTTTATAACGCCGTGTTCATAATCACCTTCTGACGCGTCTTCCAACAGTAAGTTTACCATTGTTTTCATGAATTTGCTATTCGACTCGTAAACATTTTTTAATTTACCGGGTACATATCGTAGAACCGGTAACATTGTCAGCAAATATCCTAGTCCCCCCTCAAAGAGAGCATCTGCTTGCATTCCATAGTCAAGAATAACTTCACTCTGTCTGGCATTGGATTCTTTACCAGTTAGAATTATTGCAAATTGTCTCGCCACTGATTCGCTAACGACGCTAAAGAAGTCAATATCGCAGTCGAATACTAAATTACGCACAAATCGCGCTGTTTCGTCCCTTTCAAGTTCTTCAATCCTGGATCCCCTTTTCAACGACTCGTGCATTCCATCAATAAACATCTTCCTTACCGCCGGCTGGTTCCCTTTAATGCTTGAGAACGTAATGGCACTGTCATCGTAGATAAGAAATCCTTGAAAGTTGAAAGGTCGGTGTATGATTTTTGTCGAAACTTCCCGTAACAATTCATTATCATTTATCATAACCATTTTAGTTCCAGGGAAACTAATCGAAAATATCTGGCCGTATTCCGCCATCCATTGCGTAAAGAATGTATGGAGTTTATTACGGTCTATCTGAGGCAAGTTGCCTAGTAAGGGCAGCCCAGAAGGCCCCGGCACTTGCTTTAATCCAGTTGGAATTATTTCTCTTCTCCGCCATAGCCAAATTCCAGCACATAAACACAAAATAAACGCTATAACTATATCCATTCCGAACACCATTATATGCGCGCATGTAATACTTCACGCTGTATGCTTGCTGTCTGTGTGTTGATTTATACACTGCGTGTTGACTTATACACTGCGCTGAATACTCCAGTTCGTTTAAATTTGAATTGGAGTAAAACTACACCTCTTGCCGGTATACGTTATTTCAATAAAATAAATTAAGATTGTTTGATAACACAGTTACAATGTTCAGTGGCATATTACGTATTAATAGCGTAATCGGGAACACACGGCCTGTCGGAAAATTAGATACTATATAACAGTCTAACCTGTCCTTGCGGCCACCTGTTATAAGCGGTCACCTGTGTTAAGCGGCCACTTCAAAATCCCCCCGTGTAAATTGCCTATATAAAGTACATGTATTAAACGGTCACCTCTTTAACGCGGCCAGCGGCCAGTCTATTTCATCCCAAACAATGCCCATAAGCGATCAGCGGCCAGGTGTAAGCGGCCAGATGAAGTGGCCGACCCTTATCACTTATGTTTAAATAGAAAATATCTACCGTTCCAATTATAGGAAATATATGAAATATTTACTAAATAACAAAATAACAGCACTGACATTATTCATTACTCGATCAATTTCGATTTTTGTTAAGCAATACAAGTCTATTTTTAAACATTTAGGAAAAAACCGCAAGTCACGTGATCGACATTGGTATATCTGTATTTTTTGAACGAGTATTGATTGTGTATTGGCATAAGCAAGGAACTATATAAGTATAGTTCCTTGGCATAAGGGACAGATCTAGAAAAGTTCCGTTCCCGTATTCAATAAAATATGTTAAAAAAAAATACGACTTATAGTTAAAAACGCAGTTGTCTGTCTTGAATTGCTGTCCAAGATGGCTTCTGAAAAATCTTTTGGTCACGTGACCATAGTTCAGAGCGTCCGTATTCATGCGCTTTAATTCCTGTGTGCTAATTAATAGCACTGAATATAAACTTGGAATTTATACGGTACACAATTGTTTATAGGTATAAATCGTCGCTGTCTGTTATAAATTTTATGTTTTCGATGGAATAGGCGAATCTACTGTTTAAAGTGAGTTCGAACGCTTACCAGAGGGTGGAACTATTTGATTGTTGGTTGTCAGGTTTACATTGACACGATACACGCTTGTAGATTTGCGGTATAGGAAAATAACCATGTTAGCTCTGAGAGCAGCTGCTAAAGCACCGCCTCCAAAAAACAATATGGACCTGGTATATAATTACCGCAGACAACTTCCTCTTATTTTTATAGGCATGAACTATAGCTGAACTCATGACTTCAGCTTTCTCGGTAAAAATATGGACCCTCTATTAAGAAGCCACCTGTGTTAAGCAGCCAGTTTGACCATTTCCATTGGGTTGGTTAGATTGTATATATAAATCAACACTCAAATTAGAATTCTGTACCGCGTGGTCTATTGGTAGAGCATCAAAGCCATTATCGGAGGGACAAGGATTCGATACTCTGCCACGGCGTGTTCTTGGTGTACTTGACATATGCTTAGTACTGTTTCTACCCAGGAAGACTTCGAGCGTGATATGTATAAGCTATAAGTCATTCAAAGTAAAACAAATAGGTTTAACATTTTTTATCCAGTATATATACCGAACTTTAATTAATAATGTAGCTTTGAAAGGGGCTTAACATTTGTAAATGGTCGAAAGTGACCATAATTTCCATATCCTGGGTTAAACATGAAAAAAAACAACAACACATTTATAATAAAAAAAAGTATTTACTAAACCAGATAACTCATTTGAGCAAGTCAATATTCCATGAGGCTCTCAAATATATACATTATTAACATTAAGGCTCTAAATAGCACAGTAACATGAAAATGAGCACTAACAGTTTATGCAGATATTCATGAATTTTATGTTCAAAACTACGAATTATAAAATGTATTTTTGACAATTATTGTAATGCAACAAGTTGGCTGCTTTTAAAAAGCATCAAATGGTAAGAGCTGGCAATTAGAGTGAATAGATGTTTTAGTTTTAGTTTGTACGAAATAGGCTTGTATATTGATGTAAAGATACAAAATATGAGTGAAACATCATATTTGATTTAAGAAAGATAAAAAACAACCGTGCACATGGTACTAAATACACGGGTGATACCAAACCCTGACCAGGAGTTTAAATGTACTTATGTCAGTCATTATGCATTTCGATTTGCATATTTCAAAAAAAATGTCTCGAAACTTACCATTTGTATTTTCAAACGCACTTACTGTTATGTTCTATGAAATTTACTATTGTGATCATATGTATTTTTAATCAATTTGTGGATATATCATTTTATAAATACAATTAGAAATTTACTGATTTTTTTTCTTCAAAACTTGTACATGTCGGAGATATGTATGATTGGTGCAGCGTGCTGAAAATAAGCCACACCAGTAAACACACCTTGTTTTTTTTAAGGAAAGCATATTTCTGTTGAATCGAGTAAAATAACAACTGAAGCTGCATGATTTTGTTATTATTTTCGATGTTATGTGTTCAACATATCATAATAATTGGTTATTTGAAAATGATTTACATCAACTCAGCAGGAATCGGTAAAAAAGGCGATAAATGTTCAAAAAAGGGAGATAAGTTTCAAGACCTCAATTAAGGCATTTTTATTTAATTTTTCAATATTTTCTCATTTTGAATATGGGCAATGTATAATAATTCCAATTAGCGCATTAAAACGCCACTATTAATTATTACACACACCGCATTTCATTTTCCTTGCAGCCGAAAAGTGGTCGGGTCAGTCGGTACATATGACCGGGTTTTCCTATCAACTAAAGTTATACATTCCCATAATGCACTGTTTTGAAAAGCAATGGCGTCCTCCTTGTATCGAATGCCGTATTTTTAACACGTGATCGTGATGTTTCAATATGGCAGCGCCCACAGTCAACTTCTAAAGTGACCCTTATATAGAGTTCGGTCGCTCCTGCGACCTAACCAAAAAGTAATATATCAAAGCATTAATGCATTAATGCATCCTAAGATACGACGGAGCAAGGGTATGTAATGTTTCACACATAAGAACTGCTTTTATAATTTTTACTCTTTTTAAAGACAAATTACAATTTCACCAAATAAGATAGCGGTAACCGAGATGAGGAACAGTACAGGCACTAAGAAACATTTTTCGCATATGATCTTAATTCGTGATAAAAAATATAATAATGAATTGTATTCTCAAGACTTTATTTATCAACATGTTATTCCCAGGAAAGAGTTAATCAATTGGTACACCAAATAACTTTTAATGCAATGATTTTATTCACCATTAAAATGGATAGATAGTGACGAAACTTCTTCATAAAAAAGGATTACTTTTGTTTTTGGATGAAATGTATTAATATTTAATTTTCAGTGCATTGACAGACATATCATTCTAATCACAACAATAATAGTATTACTAAGTTGAACAAGTCATCAACAATATAACCGATCTGCACAAAATTCATTATTAATATTTTCAATGACAAAAAGGCAAATGATTGATAAAAGAGGTTCCAGGACAAAATCCCCGATGTAATTACAGATACTTTGATATATTCTGTTCTATCATTATATGTTGGTGAAATGACAAAAGTATACAGACTTAGCCTTTATAGAACAATAGAATGATCTAGATATTACTAATTTAATAAAAGGTATTGATAATTGTTTATATGAAGTTTTAGATTGTAACATTTGGATATCGATATATAAATTAGTAGTTTAATTCAGTACGAGAACATCAATAACATTGCCGTGTGTGCTTTACAGCTGACAGCAAGAACATTGTGCTGTCAGTGCGGCAGATTGTTATGCTCCGTTTTGTTTTGTATATATTGTCTATGAAAGTGAATAAGTAAAATAAGACAATCCAGCTTATACTTTCTTTCCACTGATGTACATTCATCCACTTTTAATAATTGACAATTCAATATGCATTTATCTATTCCGGCATAACCAGACAGAACTATCAATTATATGACAAGTGGAGAATGGCATAAATGATGCAAAATACACAATCATGTTTCGCCTATAATTGATATCAGGTATAATTTATAACTTTTTCATTTTTTATTGCGCAGGAAAGCAAAATTTCTTTGATAAATGCATTTTAAATGTGCAACAATCGGTTGTTTCCTGGAACACGTTAAGATAACAAAACAAATGCAGAGACTCCCGAGTAAATAGAAACACGTCTGTTTCTGTAGTTACAGAGAGTGGTCTGTTGCTACTGAAGTGAAATCAGAAAAGTGATAAGGTTTTCTTACTGTATTAAACATTGTGTATGACCTTTAAGTAACGCTACCGTTGTCACTTTTTAACTAAGAAGTGGTCCGTATAGTATGAGAAGATGCGGCAAGGATTTGTGTTACAGCAGGTCACTATGGTATGTATTTCTTCTGTATGTATATATTGATTATGTTTTTAAACTTGTGTCCATAGAATGCCTCGTTTCCTTTTGAACATTTAGTTCTATTTTTTATTTGTTTATCCCGTCTACGTATTTGTAATAAGTTTTATCAGTTGTACTCTCATGCACCTATTTCAGATTTTCTCCATTTCATTTCTTCTTGAATTTTTGTCTTATAATTATGATTGATCGATACATTTGATGGCATACGAATTTGATGAAATTATAGAAGATATATGGAATCAATTATCCAATAATAACTAGAGGGGCAAATGTAATCAGTTAATTTTAGAACATCACGTACAGTTTAACCAAATTATTTTTATCGTCGCTCATATTTGTTTGACGAATGCTTTTACAAGTAACTAATAATTTAAAAAAAAAACAACAACTACAGTTTGCCTGTCATTCATTAGCCAATCTGAAACATATTTCTTCTTTTTTGTGGACTTTTTCTATACATGGTTGTAACGCCGTATTAACTCATTATAGCGTATACATGAGAACGATTTTCATTGGTACTATTCACTATCATACAGTGCTTTTAAAATATACTAGTAAATCGTTTTTTATATTTCAGTTTTTTGCAGTGACATCACAATGCCTTTGTTTGACATACGGTGAGTATTTTCTATTGACTTTTTTACACTAAAATTGTTAATCACCGTATATTGTATAACATACTTTATTCAAATGCCTTTTTAGGTAACCCATTTGAATGTCACCATTCTTTTCTCTTTAACGATGTGACAATTCTATCACACTGTTCTTCTTTTTATACTATTATCCATGTTCACCTCTTTTTTCTTTCTTTTTTTCTTACTTTTCAAGAGACAAATAATAATTATGATGAATAATTTCTCAACACTATTTCTAATAATTGTATAATGAAATGATACAAAAAATGAGCTTTATATGCTCAAAACTATATGCTGACGGTAAACTTGTAAGTTGCTGAAGAGGATCGTTTGCATTGGTATGATAAGACGATCCTTAAGCAATATACTTTATCAGCACATCCTTAGTTCTGGTTCTACCAAGCAACAATTTGAGCTTGATTTGTTGTAAAAACTTGTTTCACATCGATGTAAAAAATAAGATTATAACATGGAATGGAAACCACGCAAGTACAGTCAATATTTATATATCTTTTTTTAAAGATGTGTTTCATACTTTCAAAACTAGCGTGCCATCTAAACTATCAGTTATTTCAACAACATGATTACAGTGTTGTTGTTTTTTCTGATGTACCACCTTTCATAAATATTTTTACTCCTTTTTCTATAATTTGTCATGAATATAACTATTACAGCTTCAGACAGGTGTTGCATCAACTGGATGAAACAAAAAGGTAAATGTTATAGAGCTTTCGAATCGGCGTTGACATGGAAACAAGCGGCAAAGACATGTGACCGGGAGTCATCCCAACTGGTCACCTTGTATGACATCACTGTGCAAACTTTCGTTTTACAAATGCGACCGCAGTATAGTGATCTTGATTACTGGATTGGATATTATCGAAATGTGAGTGGATATTATCATTTTTTTATTTCTTGGAATCTTACCTTTTTTTCTTGTATTTTTTTTAATAAATAAGCCAAGTCCATGCTTTGTAGGACCTTATTTTTCCAAGATCATATTCTTCCCACCTTGGGAAAAATAGGATCCTATTTCTCACAGCTGGGAAAAATAAAATCTCATTTGTCACACATTTCGAGCATATATGTCACAGGTCCTGGGAATTTTATGATCGAAGTCGGTTTTGTATGTACCATGGAATCACATTCCTCACAGGTCAAAAATTGCATGATTTTTTAGCAACAAATTACCTTTTTAAAACTGAGTCACATTTGTCACAGATTGCTATTGTCGGTATTGTAGACATATTTTGTTGCTATACATGTATGCGTTTATATTATAGTTATAAAGAATCATCGATTATGTTGTTGTTGTTGTTTTTGTTTTTCGCTGGTGCTGCTGTTAGTTCTCGACTTGACTGATGCTGTAAAAGTGGAAATAGTAATCATTGTTGTTGGCAGCGTAATAGTAAGTGTAAAAGTAGTGGTATATGGCAGTATGGTTGTTGTTGTGAATTGTATAGGCATTGTTTTGCTTGCTATCGATAAATGGTGGTTGATGTAGGCGCAGACAAGGTAGTTGTTGGCTTTTATTTTGTTGTTATTATAGCAATCGTTGTATTCGTATATAGTCTATACCATTTCATATTAGCTACATTGAAATAGAAAGATGGCAGTTTCTTTGATCACTCTCGAGTCCGCTTCCTGGGTCAAACTCATCATTACTGAGTGCTCATGAGAAAAGTTATATGAGAACGTTCACCTACCGAGGATAGAACCCGGGACCTCTACATCTGAGCGCCTGTTACAGTATAGATAAAGTTAAGATGTGTTAAATGAAATAATTATAGTTGTTGTTTGTTTTATTGTTGGAAATATACGTGCCGTTGTTGGACGCAGTACTTCCGCAATAATTGGAGGTGGCACTTGTTTGTAATGGTACTAGTAGGCGTAATAGTGGTAGTTGTTGGCGTTGTTGTTGTGGTGTTTGATCGCTTAATTGTTTTCCGCTCACCTGAGTACGAAATGCCAAATGTGAAATATTGTGATCAATATATATCCGATGTATGTTCGTCGTAAATATTTTTTAAACATATCGTCTTGTCTGAACCCATTTATATTTGGTAAATATGTAGCACCATAAAGTGATCCTTGACAACGATTTTCAAATCTGGCACCGCCCCAGAGGTCAAACGTTTCATTTATACTTGTATACGAAACTCTTCTTGTCTGAAACTGCAATGCCCGTACCTTTGATATGTGGTATGTAGCTAGTGATCTTTTATCGACACTGTTCAAATAAGGTCCGATCCCTTTGATTATCGAGTGGGAAATTCAGACGCCCTGTGCTTAAAAGAAATGCTAGAAATAAGTAATCATGAATAGGATTTGCAAAGATAGACTGGTTCTGAACTAAATCAAGACTTTCCGATGATGTATACGGGTAACTTATGTGTTTTTAAAAACAGACGGTGGAATGTGTGAAATCCGTCCATCCCCGCAACGTATTGTCAACCACTCTACAATCGTATTTACTATTTATATATTTTTCTACTGTAATTATTAATTAATCATAATACTGTTGGTATGTTATAAAAGAGCAGACTATGTACTGTGTACGTTAATAAGAAATATCCTCATTGACCGAGACTCATACATATCTGAAATTATAAGTAAGGATTTATGACTGTACATGTTGTTTGCAAAATTGAATATTCTTAGTATAGAATACTATTTGAAATGGGAGAGCTTCTCAATAAGTCACTGGTTTTCATAGACAGATGTTATCGAAAAAGTATTTCCAACGTTTTAATTTCGTGCAAGCAGTAATAATTGCAGTGCCAACAGAGTTTTGGTTTAAAGATAGTTCTGTTCTGAGCCTGCCTGATATGGTCGAGCTTTAACGTTAGTGTAACAGTTCAACCCCCGGGGTCACAATCCGAACAAGATAGATAAGGACAAAATTTTAAAGATTTGTTGGTGTTGTTGTTGTTTTTTCAATGGCGTAGTAGTGGTTATTGTAGGTGTTTGGCATTGGGGGACATATAATATAAACTTCTTAGCTTGCCCAAATATAACGTACAACTAGTATAAGGCTTTCGTTAGAATAAATAACTCATTACATTTATTATGCATTTTCAAAGAAGTGCATACAGTTTTATTTTATTGTGTACACATTGTTGTTGTTGTTGTTGTTGTTGTTGTCGTTGTTGTTGTTGTTGTTGTTATTATTATTATTATTACTTGTATCATACTATTATTGTTATTAGTGTTTAGTTCCTTTTAGTATTATATTTTTATTATCAAATTTACAAACAGCAATGTCATCGACAAAATCTGTGAAGAATATGATTCTCTTGTCTACTACCATTTTGGTCAATCATATATGTCACAGTTTGAAACTGTGAGGAATAGGATCCTATTTTCCCCAGACCTGTGAGGAATATGATCTGGGAATAATAAGGTCCTACAAAGCTTTGTAAATTTGATAATAAAAATATAATAATAAAAGGAACTAAACACTAATAACAATAATAGTATGATACAAGTTATACTAATAATAATAATAATAATAATAATAATAATAAATAATAATAACAACAACAACAACAACAACAACAACAACAACAACAACAACAACAACAACAACAACAACAACAACAACAACAACAACAACAACAATGTTTATAAGAAGGGGTAGTAGTAGTATAAGGAGGAGGATCGTCAGTAGTTGGTAGTGGTTGTGATGGCGGCGGCGGTAATTGCAGCAGCAGCAGCAGCAGTAGTAGCATACGTAATAGTAGTAGTCGTATATTGAACTGATTCGAGAAAAAAGTTTGCGGGTACATATTGCAGGGACATTATAAATGCCCGGCTTAACTGACGTATAAGACATATTTTATCAATCGGACAGGCTTTGGTATACCGGCTGACCGACCGACGGGACGATCACCTACCGACCGACTGACATGTACACAATAAAATAAATGTGTATGCACTTCTTTGAAAATGCATAATTAATGTAATGAGTTATTTATTCTAACGAAAGCCTTATACTAGTTGTACGTTGTATTTGGGCCAGCTAAGAAGTTTATATTATATGTCCCCCAACTCCAAACACCTACAATAACCACTACTACGCCATTGAAAAAACAACAACAACACCAACAAATCTTTAAAATTTTGTCTTTATCTATCTTGTTCGGATTGTGACCCCGGGGGTTGAACTGTTACACTAACGTTAAAGCTCGACCATATCAGGCAGGCTTAGAACAGAACTATCTTTAAACCAAAGCTCTGCTTGCATTATGGTATTCACTGTTGGCACAAAATTTATCCGTTGAAAGTGTTGGAAATACAATTTCCAGTACATATTTTTATGAAAATAAATTGCTTATTAAGAAGCTCTCACATTTTAAGTATGCCATACTTAGTTTGTGCAATTTACTTACAATTTCAGAGATGTTATAATGTATGAATATCGGCCAATGACGATATCTTTTACGTACAACGAACGTAGTCTGCTCTTTTACAACATACCAACATTATTATGATTAATTTAACACCACACATTGAGTATTTCGTGCTCAGGTGAGCGGAACACATTTAAGCGATCAAACACCACAGCAACACCAACACTTAACACTATTACGCCTACAAGTACCTCCAATTATTGCGGAAGTGTTGCGCCCAACAACAGCACGTATATCTCCAACAAAAACAACAACAATAATTTGTACATTTACCACATCTAAACGCTTATGAGGAATAGGATCCTATTTTTCCCAGGTGGGAAAAATATGATCTGGGAAAAATAAGGTCCTACAATGCTTTCTCGTATCTTTAATACTACTGTAATTAAAATGACAATATACTCAATTTTGATTTTTCTAATCTTTCTATTGATATACACGTATTTCAGGGAACGACATGGCAATGGACAGATACATTGAACAACGTCAGCATTAACTTCTTACAAAGAAGCAATTTGTCAGACAGTAAGTTTCACTTGAATGTGTCAGATATCATGTTGCGTCATCTGAAACGTAAATTGTAAGATATATATAAATATGATTATATTTCTTCAATGTTTTGGTCAAAATACTTTTTATCAAAGAGTTAGACAATTATATTACATAGCGTGTTATTAATTTTTGGTAATTCTTAAGAATAAAACCACTAGTTCTTAAGTGACATCATCGTCAGCGCCGTGTTCCACTGTTGATGTAAACGCTTTGCCGCCACGGCTTTTATACTAGTCCCAGCTCCTGTTTCACAACATGTACTTCGACACTTAAAATCTAAAATCTAAGAAAAGCAGCCAGTGATCATAGTTATAGACTGGTACCAGTAAAATGCCACATTGTATTAGTGATAATGATTATATAATACATAAATAACCAATCTAAATAAAGTTCAGTTTTTTAGTATTTGAATAAACTGTCAACTTGGAGATACAGAGACCTATTATATTGGCAAGGCGACGTCTTCGATATTACACCATTGTGGATATCCTAATTATTTGGTCTGTATATATTCCAGCAACTGTAACCTCTCACCTTTGTAAACTCGTTCCAGGACTTAGCTTTTTATGTTTGACGGGTGGGAAATGCCAAAGTGAGCAACTATTGGATTTCTTTTAAAGCGTACTATCACATCCTCGCTCTTTCTCTTATGAGTGCGAGCGTAAATTTTATGTATATTTAATAATGGAAATGGAATTAAGATTGTTTGTGAGATACAGGAGATAGTGTAGCGCGTGGTCCAGTGGTAGACCATCGGACAAAGACTGGGGGATCGTGGGTTCGATCTTCCTCCACGACTATGTGTAGTGTACTTTAGCAAAACACTTAATCCGTATATACTTAATAATGATTCTACCCATAAACACTTCGAGCATGAGTTGTTTCACAATCGATGTAAAATAATAAGTTCAATTTTTATCAGGTGGCGCCTGTGCAGCCATAACAAAGAAGGGCGTTTGGTTGCCAAAGCCTTGTAGTAACAAGTTGCCATATCTTTGTCAAACGGATACATTCGGTGAGTAAATACAGTGTATATTTCAGATGGGTCATGACGCATATTAGCGGGGTAATATGGTGCAGTACATTGAGAGAATTGTGCTTTTTTTGAGAAAAGCACCAATCTTGGCACAAATATAGTACAAGGTTAACTGATTATTTTAACACCGAGACCCACTCTCAAAATGGCGGAAAATCAACGATGGCCGCCAAATTTTACAAATTTCACGTTTGTTCTTATATTTACAGTATTCTATGACATCTTCTAACTCTTTATGACTAATATAATTAAATTATACTTATATCTAATAATTCTAATGGTTTTATCGTGACAAATTATTCTAAAAGAGAAAAAAAAGCAAACTAATGGCTAAGATCGTCAAAATTAGCAAACATTTCTATTATTTAGATGTTATTTTATATTGTTGCATAATGTTTGCATCGAATTTTACAAAAAGACATGCTTGGACATGCAGGATACAAAATTGCCAAAATAATGCACAGGAAAGGTTTGTATCTATATGCAACTTAAAATGTATGGGGTAAATCAACATGACAGTATGTACCAGCATCAGTCAATGCTAGATCAAATGAAAGATTAAATTTTAGAAATATCCAACAGCTTCTGGTATATTTCTATGATGTCAAAATACTTTAGCCTTGGTACGTTTACATCTTTTGAAATGCCATTTGTCAGCATGTACAGAGACGACCAGATTGGTTCCGATACGTTTTCCAATCTGTTTTTTTGGGCTTTGAATGGTTATAAGAAAAGACTTGATAAGCTGTTCGTTTGTTGCATTATAGCTGAGCTGTCGATCTAAAGGTTGGTCACCTTTATGTGTGAACAATTCCATCTATATTTGAAGAAGTCCCTGTTGGGATAAATACAAATCATTTGTGGACCACGTGGTTCAGCGGTAGAGCACCGATCCCATGGTCGGTTTGATCATCCACCACGTCCGTGCGGGGTAACTTTGAGCAAGACACTTTTTTCTGCATATGCTTTGTACTGGTTCAACCCAGGATGACTTCGAACATAATTTGTATCATTTGTACACAATCGAAGTAAAATAAATAAGTGTAATCTAAACTTAAACTATAAATCACTCTATAAATGGCATTGCACCTCTATGGATTCTTTAGTGAAAGTAGTGAATATAGTTTTAAATGTCTTATTGTTTCCGGTTTCCCCTTCTCTATAGTTTTCTTTTCCCACTAAATAATGAAGTCTGTACATACACCGTGGATGAATGAAATGCTAGCAGGGACCTTATCCACTCTTTATCAAGTTAATCAAGTTGATTTTTACGGTATGCATATGAGAAGTATCTTCCAGTTCCAAAATCCAACCCAATTCACACTCAAATCAGTTTGTCAACTTAAATCAATGGCTTATACTAGGACATATGTATCAACAGCTTTCTATCATGACCTTTCATATACATTTAGTGGCAGACCATATCTGTGGTTGTTTTACAAACAAATATACTACATGTACCTATTATTGAACACACTGGCCAGAAGCTCATTCTTGTTGTCATCAACCTCAAGAAATTCATCCAGGAAGTTTGGAGCTTCACAATGCTTTCTACGTACTAGTATTTCATTTCCTATCGTAGACCATGCTAAAGACTACCATGCACATACTTATCCCTACCAACCTGCTTACGTCGGAGATCTGTGTCAACGAGAATGACATAGTTATTATGTTGTACACTGGGTTTAGTTTGAAGGTCACATTTCACAAGACTTGACAAGCGGAATAGTAGTGCCTTCGATATCACTGGCCGCTCATGCCAGATTTCGAATCCAAACTCGATTCAAAAACAACTATGTTTCTACATAGAATAGGGACTCCAGAGTGACATTTATATTCTGATCTTACTTCGCAGCCTAGCTATATGTTATAAACTAAACCTATACTATTGCCTATTTCGTATACCAGCATATTTCCAGAGTTGATTATGTCAACAAAGAACCAAAGTAAAAGTTTAACAAGAGTCATTTGTTAAGCTGAAGTTGCCTTCTCACAGCGACCTGACTAAACTTCAAGTTAAGAGATCAGTTAAAAATTCTTCGGTGATGCAAATAAGAAAAAACGTTTACTGCTGCCAACATCTGTATGTTGGTTTCCTAATCCAAAATCATTTAACATAAGTATGTGAAATCCACAAGCATTCACCTGAAAGCCAAAAAGTTTCCTTTTATTTGGATGGCCTTGAGGAATGACCTGGCCCTCTGATACATTATCTACCTTTACCAGAGCACTAATGCAGTCATTACCTCTAAGCCAGTTACCAAAATTGCTCAAAGGAGCCACCCCAATGTGAAGGTTTCCAAAAAATATTGACTACTAATATCTACTAATGTACCTGGTCATTTTTATTGAATTTGTTGGAGGCTGGTCACAAGCGATAAAGATTGAAAAGGTTTACAGACGCTCTTTGATGTTTACTGACTGACGTACAGACTGAACAGGTTGAGGTAGAAGGGCGCATTTGTCAATGTTTGAATATGTAGCTGATCTTTCCAACATATTGGCGCATGACAAAACGACTATGACTATTGTGCATTTTGTTAAAAAAGTTAATCATGAAACTAATGTTGCTTTTGAATTCTAAATTTATAAAATAAAGAATACGCAAAAACTTGTAACTGGTAGTTTTGAGATATCAAACACAATTTACATCAACCCCTTTGTGTCTGCTATATTTTTTTTTTTGAGTTTTGGTACTTGTATTGCATGGAAATTATATGAATCAGTACAGTAAAGCATTAAAACATAACCGGCATTATTAGTATTTTTTTTACATTTTAAACAAATAGATGCGATATACACAATAGCTGTCGTATTGTTTTCATATCACTCACTTATATACTTTTACATCTTATTTCTTTTAAATTTATTTATGAACCTTAAATACATTTCGTTAGATTAACAAGGCTAAGTAAGCTGAATGATGTAAATATAACATCAGTATCTATATACATGTAATATTGATTTACCCCACTCATCGTATTTCGCATAATGCCATACACAATACAATGTTTTGCTCTACATCATTAGAAACTTTATTTTTATATGTTTATAAAGTGAACTTATATTGCAAAATATCTATGAAAAAATTGGGCAAAATCGTTATACTACAATATTCAAATTATAGAAATTATTGCTATTTTTTAAGTTTTTAAGTGTATCTTTTGCATATATTTATATCTAAAAATATTCTTTCGCAATAAAAAACATTAAAATAAACAACTATAAATATGTTTTGATAACATTAGTCATAAAGAGCTACCAAATACCGTTAACTAATGTAAATATAAAGACTTATATGAATTTTGTCAAATTAAGCGGCCATTTTGGCGGCCGTCTTGGATTTTCTGTCGTTTTGTAAGTAGGTCTCGGTGTTAAAATAACCAGCTAACTTTGTTCTATGTTGTGCCATGTTTTTTGCTTTTCTCAAAAATGGCACAATTGTTTCATGAAAAGGTTCCACTGTAAAGAAGTAATCAATGTGCTTACATTTCTTGTGCTATTCATCGTTTAATCAAGTTTAAATATTGAAAATTATTTAGAAGAGTTGAATCAATACATACAGGAGAGAAAAACTTTCAACATTATTAATGATAACAAAAAAGTTAATAAATAGTATCTGTAAGCTATAGTTGTTAAATCTATCTAAGCTTGAAAGTAGATAAACGAGACCTTGTGGCCGTAAAACATCGCCGCGAACTTCTACAGTGATGTTGTTGTTGTATTCGCTATATCACGTGATCTGGAATAATGAGCTTATTCAATGTGTTGCTCGAAAACGCAAGTTGGTGCTAGGGGTTATAGAGGTGTTGCACATGTAATTTATGTAGTCGTTTTTATAAATATTTGTATCATAATATACGTTGTCATAGAGAATTTCTCTGCGAATTGTCATAAAATTGACATACAACCGTGCACCTTGACCATTATACTGGCATCCTGACTTATTGACATAATACAACCATATACCTTACACTAACGTTATGTAGTGTAACGTCGGACATTATAAATAAATCATAATACTGGAAGTTGACATACTTATAAACATTTAAGCATAGAGAAAAAGTCAGTTTTGAAGAAGGACTGGATTTTGATCGAACAATGACTGACCTATGATGACGTGGTTTGTCCTGGGACTGGTAAAATCAAGGCTGGCTGAAATATATTGGTTAATTGTCGAAACGCACGCGTGGTCTCTGGCGCATGCAGATAGTTAAGCCAGAGTTAATTGAAACCTAAAGTTACATTAAACATTGTATATTATGACATAAGTTTTATATATAATGTGGATTTTAATAAAGCAGAGTCATATCTGTCACCGGCATTAAATAACTGAAATTGCACTGCTGTTTTGTTGGTTATTTTCGCCAAAATGACGCACATGTTCAATGACATCGCGTCTACTTGTTTTTTAATTTGCGTTTCTTGCTTCTGAAGTAGTGTTTTATTCCAAATGTAAAGACATGTTCTGGTTACTTATCTATATGTCGTTTATAACTGAACTCTTTTTTAGCTCGCCGGGACGAAGTCCCCGGCGTCGTCGTCGTCGGCGTCGTCTGTAGACACATAGGTTAAACTTTTGCGGTTAAGTTTCAGTTATCTATGCAACCACTCATTGGATGTGAATGAAGCTTTGCATGTGTGTTAACCGTCATAACTCTGGATTGCATTTTGGCACAGTTATTGCCCTTTTCGGACTTAGACACCAAGGTTAAACTTTCCGTTTAGTTGTGTTTAAGTTGAAAATATCTATGCAACCACTTATTCGATGTGAATGAAACTTCACATGTGTGTTCACCATCATCAATGGAACACACAGAAACAAGAACAATAACTTTGGATTGCTTATTGGCTCAGTTATAGCCATTTTTTGAGTTAGACATCCAGGTTAAACTTTGAGTTTAGTTGCGTTTAAATTTATGCAACCACTAAATGGATGTGAATGAACCTTTACATTTGTGTTCACCATCATCAATGGAACGCACAAAGACAAGAACCACAACGCTGGGTTGCAGTTTGGCACAGTTATGGCCCTTTTACGACTTAATTTTTCAGGTTAAAGTTTTTTATCAGGTAAGACATCTATGCAACCACTCATTGGATATGAATGAAACTTTGTATGTGTGTTCACCATCATCATTAAAACACACAGAAATAAAAACCATAACTCTGGGTTGTACTTTGGCACAGTTATGGCCCTTTTTACTTAATTTTCAGGTTAAAGTTTATGATCACGTAAGATACCTATGCAACTATTCATTAGATATGAATGAAACTTCGCATGTGTGTTCACCATCATCATTAAAACACACAGAGACAAAAACCATAACTATGGGTTGCATTTAAGCAGAGTTATGGCCCTTTAAGACTTAATTATTCGTCTGTACACACCCAGGTTAAACTTTTGCGTTTAGATGCGTTTAAGGTTTGGTGTTTGCCTCCAATCTCAAACTTTGCATTCGTGGTGAGTTTCATTCCATCGGCGAGCTTTGTTGACTTTTGACAACTCTTGTTGTACATATTAAGTTAAGTTCGGTATTCAAAGGACAGAGCAACAACCACACCGACACAATCATACCAACAAAATCACAACGACACAATCACACCGACACAATCACACCGACAAAATCATACCGACACAATCACACCGACACAGTCATACCGACACAATCATACAGACACAATCACACTGACACAATCACACCGATACAGTCACACCGAAATAATCACACTTACTGCATAACTTAATCCGACACAAGCACACCGACACAATAACACCGACACAATCACACTTATTGCATAACTTAATCCTACACAATCACACTGACACAATCACACCGACACAATCACGCTTATTGCATAACTTAATCCGACACAATCACACCGACACATTCATACCCACACAATCACACAATCACACTCTCACAATCATACCGAAACAATCACACCGACACAATCATATCGACATTATCACACAATCACACCGAAATAATCAAACTTATTGCATAACTTAATCCGACACAAGATCATCGACACAATCACACCGACACAATCACATCGACAGAATCACACTGACACAATCACATTTATTGCAGAACTTAATCCGAAACAATCACACCGACACACTCACACTTATTGCATAATTTAATCCGACACAATCACACCGACACAGTAACACCGACACAATCGAACCAACACAATCACACTGACACAATCACACCGACACAGTTACACCGAAATAATCAAACTTACTGCATAACTTAATCCGACACAAGCACACCGACACAATAACACCGACACAATCACACTTAATGCATAACTTAATCCGACACAATCACACCGACACAATCACACTTATTGCTTAACTTAATCCGACACAATCACACCGACACAATCACACTTATTGCATAACTTAATCCGACACAATCACACCGACAAAATCACACTTATTGCTTAACTTAATCAGACACAAGCACACCGACACAATAACACCGACAAAACCACACCGACACAATCACATCGACACAATCATACCGACACAATCACATGTATTGCATAACTTAATCCGACACAAGCCCACTGACACAATAACACCGGCAAAATCACACCGACACAATCACACTGACACAATCACACCGATACAGTCACATCGAAATAATAACACTTACTGCATAACTTAATCCGACACAAGCACACCGACACAATAGCATCGACACAATCACACGTATTGCATAACTTAATCCGACACAATCACACTTATTGCATAACTTAATCCGACACAAGCACACCGGCACAATAACACCGACACAATCACACTTATTGCATAACTTAATCCTAGACAATCACACTGACACAATCACACTGACACAATCACATCGACACAATCACACTTATTGCATAACTTCATCCGACACAATCACACCGACACATTCATACCGACACAATCACACAATCACACTCTCACAATCATACCGAAACAATCACACCGACACAATCATACCGACATTATCACACAATCATACCGAAATAATCAAACTTATTGCATAACTTAATCCGACACAAGATCATCGACACAATCACACCGACACAATCACATTTATTGCATTACTTAATCCGACACAAGCACACCGACACAATAACAACGACACAATCACACTTATTTCATAACTTAATCCGACACAATCACACCGACACAATCACACTTATTGCTTAACTTAATCCGACACAAGCACACAGACACAATCACACCGACACAATCACACTTATTGCATAACTTAATCTGACACAAAATCACCGACACAATCACGCTGACACAATCACACCGACACAGTCACACCGACACAAACATACCGACACAATCACACCGACACAATCACACTTATCGCATAGCTTAATCCGACACAATCACACCGACACATTCATACCGACACAATCACACCGACACAATCGCACTTATTGCATAACTAAATTCGACACAATCACACCAACACAATCACACCGACACAATCACACCGACACATTCATACTAATTGCAGAACTTTATCCGACACAAGCACACCGAAGCAATCACACCGACACAATCACACTTATTCCGACATAAGATCATCGACACAATCACACCGATACAATCACACCGACACAAACACACTTATTGCATAACTTAATCCGACACAAGTACACTGACACAATCACACCGACACAATCATAATTATTGCATAACTTTATCTGACACAAGATCACTGACACAATCACACCTACACAATCACACCGACACAAACATACCGACAAAATCACACCGACACAATCATACTTATTGCATTACTTAATCCGACAAAATCACACCGACACATTCATACCGACACATTCACACTTATTGCATAGCTTAATCCGACACAAGTACACTGACACAATCACACCGACACAATCATAAATATTGCATAACTTAATCTGACATAAGGTCACGACAGAATCACATCGACACAATCACACCAACACAAATATACCGACACAATCACACCGACACAATCATACTTATTGCATTACTTAATCCGACACAATTACACCGACACAAACATACCGACACAATCACACCGACACAATCACACCGACACAATCCTATCGACACAATCACACCGACACAATCACACTTATTGCATAACTTAATCCGACACAAGCACACCGACACAAACACTTATTGCATTACTTAATCCGACACAAGCACACTGCCACAATCACACCCACACATTCACACCGACACAATCAGACCGATACAATCACACATTTTGCATAAATTTATCCGACAAAATCACACCGACATAATCACACTTTTTACATAATTTTATCCGACACAAGCACACAGACACAATCACAACGACACAATCACACTTATTGCATAACTTAATCCGATACAAGCACACCGACACAAACACTTATTGCATTACTTAATCCGACACAAGCACACTGCCACAATCACACCGACACATTCACACCGACACAATCACACCGACACAATCACACATTTTGCATCAATTTATCCGACAAAAGCACACCGACATAATCACACTTTTTACATGATTTTATCCGACACATTCACCCCGAAACAATCACAACGACACAATCACACTTATTGCATAACTTAATCCGATAGCATCACACCAACACATTCATACCGACACAATCTCACCGACACAATCATACTTATTCCATAATTTAATCCGACACAAGCACACCGACACAATCACACCGACAAATTTACACTTATTGCATAACATAATCCGACACAAGATGACCGACACATTCACACCGACACAATCACACCGACACAATCACACCGACACAAACATACATACACAATCACACCGATACAAACATACCGAAAAAATAACACCGAAACAAGCATACCGACACAATCCCACTTATTGCATAAATTCATCCTACACATTCATACCGACACATTCATACCGACACAATGACACCGACACAATGACACCGACACAATCACACTTATTGCATAACTTAATCCGACACAATCACACTAACTCAATAACACCGACACAATCACACTTATTGAATAACCTAATCCGACACAATAACACCGACACAATCGCACCGACACAACCACACCGACACTATCACACCGACACAATCACACTTATTGCATAACTTAATCCGAAACAATCACACCGACACAATCACACTTATTGCATAATTTAATCCGACACAATCACATCGAAACAATCACACCGACACAATCACACTTATTGCATAACTTAATCCGACACAATCACACCAACACAATCACATCGACACAATCACACTTATTAAATAACTTAATCCGACACAATAACACCGACACAATCACACCAACACAATTATACTGACACAATAACACCGACACAATCACACCAACACAATCACATCGACACAATCACACTTATTGAATAACTTAATCCGACACAATAACACCGACACAATCACACCGACACAATCACACCGACACTATCACACCGACACAATCACACTTATTGCAAAACTTAATCCGACACAATCACATCGAAACAATCACACCGACACAATCACACTTATTGAATAACTTAATCCGACACAATAACACCGACACAATCACACCAACACAATTATACTGACACAATCACACCGACACAATCACACCGACACAATTACACTGACACAATGACCCCGACACAATCACACTTATTGCATAACTTAATCCGACACAATCACACCGACACAATCACACCGACACTATCACACCGACACAATCACACTTATTGCATAACTTAATCCGAAACAATCATACCGACACAATCACACTTATTGCATAATTCAATCCGACACGATCACATCGAAACAATCCCACCGACACAATCACACTGATTGCATAACCTAATCCGACACAATCACACTAACACAATAACACCGACACAATCACACTTATTGAATAACTTAATCCGACACAATAACACCGACACAATCACACCGACACAATCACACCGACACTATCACACCGACACAATCACACTTATTGCAAAACTTAATCCGAAACAATCACACCGACACAATCACACTTATTGCATAATTTAATCCGACACAATCACATCGAAACAATCACACCAACACAATCACACTTATTGCAGAACCTAATCCGACAAAATCACACCAACACAATCACACCGACATAATCTCACTTATTGAATAACTTAATCTGACACAATAACACCGACACAATCACACCAACACAATTATACTGACACAATCACACCGACACAATCACAACGACACAATTACACTGACACAATCACCCCGACACAATCACACTTATTGCATAACTTAATCCGACACAATCACACCGACACAACGCACCGACACAATCACACCGACACATTCACATTTATTGTATAACCTTATCCGACACAATCACACCGACACATTCACACTTATTGCATAACTTAATCCGACACAATCACACCGACACAATCACATTTATTGCATCAACCTTATCCGACACAATCACACCGACACAATCACACTGACACAATCACACTTATTGCATAACTTAATCAGAAACAATCAAACCGACACAATCACACTGACACAATCACACGTATTGCATACCTTTATTCGACACAATCACACCGACACAATTACATCGACATAATCACACCGACACATTCACATATATTGCATAACTTAATCCGACAAAAGATCCCCGACACAATCACACTGACACAATCACACCGACAAAATCACACTTATTGCATAACATTATCAGACACAATCATACCGACACATTCATACCGACACAATCACACCGACACAATCACACCTATTGCATAACTTAATGCGACAAAAGATCCCCGACACAATCACACTGACACAATCACACCGACAAAATCACACTTATTGCATAACCAAATCCGACATAATCACACTGACACTATCACACCGACATAATCACACTTATTGCATAACTTAATTCGACACAATCACACCGACACAATCACACTGACAAATCACACTGACACAATCACACTTATTGCATAACTTAATCCGACACAATCACATCGACACAATCACAACGACACAATCACACTTATTGCATAACTTAATCCGACACAATCACACTGACACAATCACACCGACACATTCACACTTATTGCATAACTTAATCCGACACCATCACACCGACACAATCACACTGACACAATCACACCGACACTATCACACTTATTGCAAAACTTAATCCGACACAATCACACTGACACAATCACACTTATCGCATAACTTAATCCTACACAATGACACCGACACTTTCATACCGACACATTCACACCGACACAAACATACCGACACAATCACACCGACACAAATATACCGACACAATCAGACCGACACAATTACACTTATTGCATAACTTAACCAGACACAAATAAACCGACACATTCATACCGAAACAATCACACTTATTGCATAACTTAATCCGACACAATCACACCGACACATTCAAACCGACACAATCACACTTATTGCATAACTTAATCCAACACAATCACACCGACACATTCATACCCACACAATCACACTTACTGCATAACTAAATCCGACACAATCACACCGACACAACCACACCGACACAATCACACTTATTGCATAACTTAATCCGACACAATCACAGCGACACAATCACACTTATTGCATAACTTAATCCGACACAATCACACCGACACAATCACACTGACACAATCACACCGACATAATCACACTTATTGCATAACTTAATCCTACACAATCACACCAACACTTTCATACCGACACAATCACACCGACACAAACATACCGACACAATCACACCGACACAGTCACACTTATTGCATAGCATAATCCGACAAAATCACACCGACACATTCATACCGACACAATCACACCGACACCATCACTTTTATTGTAAACTTTATCCGACACAAGATCACCGACACAATCACATTGACATAATCACACCGGCACAATCACACCGACACGAACATACCGAGACAATCACACCGACACATATATACCGACACAATCAGACCGACACAATCACACTTATTGCATAACTTAATCCGAATCAATCACACTGACACAATCACACCATCACAATCACACTTATTGCATAATTTATCCGACACAATCACACCGACACATTCTTACCGACACAATCACACTTATTGCATAACTTAATCCAACACAATCACACTGACACAATCACACCGACACAATCACACTTATTGCATTACTTAATCCGACACATTCATACCGACACAATCACACTGACACAATCACACCGACACAACCACACAGACACAATCACACTTATTGCATAATTTATCCGACACAATCACACCGACACATTCTTACCGACACAATCACACTTATTGCATAACTTAATCCAACACAATCACACTGACACAATCACACCGACACAATCACACTTATTGCATTACTTAATCCGACACATTCATACCGACACAATCACACTGACACAATCACACCGACACAACCACACAGACACAATCACACTTATTGCATAATTTATCCGACACAATCACACCGACACATTCTTACCGACTTAATCACACTTATTGCATAACTTAATCCAACACAATCACACTGACACAATCACACCGACACAATCACACTTATTGCATAACTTAATCCGACACAATCACACTGACTCAATCACACTGACACAATCACACCGACACAACCACACAGACACAATCACACTTATTGCATAATTTAATCCGTGTCGGATTGCAATAATCACAGCGACACATTCATACTGACACAATCACACTTATTGCATAACTTAATCTGACACAATCACACCGACTTAATCACACTTATTGCATTACTTAATCCGACACAATAACACCGACACATTCATACCGACACAATCACACTTATTGCATAGCTTAATCCGACCCAATCACACCGACAAAATCACACCGACACAATCACACTTATTGCATAACTTAATCCGACACAAGTACACCGACACAATCATACCGACACAATCACACCGACACAATCATACCGACACAATCACACTGACACAAATACACTGACACAATCAAACTTATTGCATAGCTTAATCCGACACAAGCACACCGACACAATCATACCGACACAATCATACCGACACAATCACACTGACACAAATACACTGACACAATCAAACTTATTGCATAACTTAATCCGACACAAGCACACCGACACAATCATACCGACACAATCACACCGACACAATTATACCGACACAATCACACCATCACATCATCACACCAACAAAATCACACCGACACAATAGAGAACACAAACATGCTGATAAAAGTGACAGCAATGTTTGCCGGCTAATGGCAGACGGAGATATTAGTCGTCACTGGTGAATCTGGTTTTTGAGTGCAACCCAAACTCGTTCGTACATTTATACTTTATACCTGATGCATTTCTAATAAGGGAATGTGACTCGAGTGACTTAACCATTGATATATTTTGAAATTCTAGGGAAAATCTTTCTTTGGTCAATCTTTTTTTTAACATAAATGCATCTCAAACTCTGACCAAACCCTCATTTCGACTGTGATTAAAATATTCAATCCAGTGCACCTGTTTCATAGTAGCCTACAGTCCCAGACATTGACTAACAGACATATTCAAAATAAAGCGATATGAATTTTGTAATAACAACGTTAGCGACTTGAAGTGGATACGCTGTATGTGCTGCTTCTGTTTTTATAAGTTTTGAATGGTTTGTTTTTTACAATTTCAGATTATAAACTGCTGCTGCTGCCATGGTTTATTGTTGCTTTATTATTTATTTTTGCAAGAAACTTGAAATGAAAATGATAAGATAGCCAGGTACGATTGAGGAAATCTTGATAGGGATAATTGTTCATTACATTTTCATAAATAAAACGCATACGTTATACCAAAATCAAGTTTAAAAGAATGGCACATGTATTGAGCGATGCATATTTGTGTGAAATAAGATGATTAATTATAAAGTGCATCGAAGGATTTCGTGTTACAAAGTATACGAAGTTTGTTAATGAAGCTGTCAAAACCATACAAAATTTAATTTTTATGCACAAAATATCTGCAACTGAACATTGAGCAACTTGGTCGAATTAAGCTGTCTCAAGAACACTTATCGTCTTGTGTGATCAAACATTTTGTATTTTTAATTGATTTAATATGTAAGTTTTCATTAAGCTATTGTTAATTGTATTGAACGATACGTTTGAATAAAAGCATAATTACACTGTAATATATTATTGTATGATATGACTATGGGGAAAGAGCGATTGGTGCACCCATTAACCAAGCTCCCAAGTGGCGTCTTTTACTACTGATTATCACAAGGCTGTGATCCTTGTTGTCAGAGCTTATCTTTGTAAATACCTATATGATAATAATTATAATTATAATAATTTCTTATATAAATTATAACCATGTTCCCTTGGTTGTTGCGCTTGTTGAATGTTATGACTCCTGTTGGTTACATATTTAATTGTTATGATTATCTTATGTATAACATGCATGTGTTTATTCTGTTGTTGTGGTTCTACGTCTCATTTTGAGATATGTATTCCTTTCACAGTTCCAAAAAAATCATTAATAAAAACATAAACATTTGTATTTATAAGCTGTATAATGTATGAATAAGAATTCAACATGTATAGTTATATATTACCAATATACAATAATATCCGATATAAAAGATTTCCTTGGAAGCACACAATGCAGCACAAGAGAAGAAAATAGAAGATTCGATTTACATTAAGTCTGTTTGTGAGAGGACATGTTACATTTAACAACCCTAACACTTCCAAAAAACAATGGTTTAAGCAGCATTCTATTTACGAGTCACAGGAATTCAATAAGCTTTATTATCCCAAACAACTATAATTACTAGAAAACTGATTAAATTCTAAAAAAGACACATTTTCTTTACTTTGTCTTTCTGCATAGCTTGTGTATTCTTTTGAATTTTCACAAAATCAACCAATATTTCTTTCCTACCCTCAAATCGGCTTGGATTCCGTTAAAAACAATAACTTGTGCCCCAATATCTGTTCACTTGACATACTGTTCTAGTAGTTTTACCTACACAAAATGCTATTTTCAAAGACGTATATTAAGTTTACATTTACAACAAACAAAGATGTGTACAAGGAAGAGGTTGAGTTAAACAACACGGTTGTTAAGTAAAATAAAAATAAAAGTAAAAAATACAGGATACAGGATCCCCTTTTCAAGCACAGAATGCAACAAAGAAAGAACAAAAACCTATACTCAGTTTTATTGCGTATGCTCATGAGAAGTAAAGAAACATGCAACACCACTACCGACCCACTAGTACCGGCTTAAGTGGTATTCATTCTTTGGGGGAAGAGCGAATGAACTCAAAATAAACTTTATTGCAGATACCTCCACGACATCTTTGTCCACTAAACGTAGGGATTTTACACCCATGCGATTTTCTACCAAGTTACAAAGAACAACTTCAGTTCCTGTTCTAACCAGATTCAATACTACGACACAATTACGAGGCAGTAACTTGTTGTCATCTACAAGAGAATTCAATATTTCTTTAGTATTTTCATCTATTTATTCGACCACAGCTTTAGAAAAATCCTCTCGAGACGCACCTGCTACTATGCTTGATAAGATAATGGAGGTTAGTATGTTACGAGACGCACCTGCTCCTATGCTTGATAAGATAATAGAGGTTAGTATGTTACTAGACGCACCTGCTCCTATGCTTGATGAGATAATAGAGGTTAGTATGTTACTAGACGCACCTGCTACTATGCTTGATAAGATAATAGAGGTTAGTATGTTACTAGACGCACCTGCTCCTATGCTTGATAAGATAATAGAGGTTAGTATGTTACTAGACGCACCTGCTCCTATGCTTGATGAGATAATAGAGGTTAGTATGTTACTAGACGCACCTGCTCCTATGCTTGATGAGATAATGGAGGTTAGTATGTTACTAGACGCACCTGCTCCTATGCTTGATAAGATAGTGGAGGTTAGTATGTTACTAGACGCACCTGCTCCTATGCTTGATGAGATAATAGAGGTTAGTATGTTACTAGACGCACCTGCTCCTATGCTTGATGAGATAATGGAGGTTAGTATGTTACTAGACGCACCTGCTCCTATGCTTGATAAGATAGTGGAGGTTAGTATGTTACTAGACGCACCTGCTACTATGCTTGATAAGATAGTGGAGGTTAGTATGTTACGAGACACACCTGCTCCTATGCTTGATAAGATAATGGAGGTTAGTATGTTACTAGACGCACCTGCTACTATGCTTGATAAGATAATGGAGGTTAGTATGTTACTAGACGCACCTGCTCCTACGCTTGATAAGATAATGGAGGTTAGTATGTTACTAGACGCACCTGCTACTATGCTTGATAAGATAATGGAGGTTAGTATGTTACTAGACGCACCTGCTCCTATGCTTGATAAGATAATAGAGGTTAGTATGTTACTAGACGCACCTGCTACTATGCTTGATAAGATAATAGAGGTTAGTATGTTACTAGACGCACCTGCTCCTACGCTTGATAAGATAATGGAGGTTAGTATGTTACTAGACGCACCTGCTACTATGCTTGATAAGATAGTGGAGGTTAGTATGTTACTAGACGCACCTGCTCCTACGCTTGATAAGATAATGGAGGTTAGTATGTTACTAGACGCACCTGCTCCTATGCTCGATGAGATAATGGAGGTTAGTATGTTACTAGACGCACCTGCTCCTATGCTTGATGAGATAATGGAGGTTAGTATGTTACTAGACGCACCTGCTACTATGCTTGATAAGATAATAGAGGTTAGTATGTTACTAGACGCACCTGCTCCTATGCTTGATAAGATAATAGAGGTTAGTATGTTACTAGACGCACCTGCTACTATGCTTGATAAGATAATAGAGGTTAGTATGTTACTAGACGCACCTGCTCCTATGCTTGATAAGATAATAGAGGTTAGTATGTTACTAGACGCACCTGCTACTATGCTTGATAAGATAGTGGAGGTTAGTATGTTACTAGACGCACCTGCTCCTACGCTTGATAAGATAATGGAGGTTAGTATGTTACTAGACGCACCTGCTCCTATGCTTGATGAGATAATGGAGGTTAGTATGTTACTAGACGCACCTGCTCCTATGCTTGATGAGATAATGGAGGTTAGTATGTTACTAGACGCACCTGCTACTATGCTTGATAAGATAATAGAGGTTAGTATGTTACTAGACGCACCTGCTCCTATGCTTGATAAGATAGTGGAGGTTAGTATGTTACTAGACGCACCTGCTCCTATGCTTGATGAGATAATGGAGGTTAGTATGTTACTAGACGCACCTGCTCCTATGCTTGATGAGATAATGGAGGTTAGTATGTTACTAGACGCACCTGCTACTATGCTTGATGAGATAATGGAGGTTAGTATGTTACTAAGACGCACCTGCTCCTATGCTTGATGAGATAATGGAGGTTAGTATGTTACTAGACGCACCTGCTCCTATGCTTGATAAGATAATGGAGGTTAGTATGTTACTAGACGCACCTGCTACTATGCTTGATAAGATAATGGAGGTTAGTATGTTACTAGACGCACCTGCTACTATGCTTGATAAGATAATGGAGGTTAGTATGTTACTAGACGCACCTGCTACTTTGCTTGATAAGATAGTGGAGGTTAGTATGTTACGAGACGCACCTGCTCCTATGCTTGATAAGATAATGGAGGTTAGTATGTTACTAGACGTTTCTCCAAGGTTTATGCAGATATTTTATCCGCATTGACTTAGCCCTGGTTATACCAAGGAAGGCTACGAGTCTTACAAGGACTCATTTTACAATTTGTTTACAAGAAATAGGTTTAACATGTTTGTTGTATCTCGTTTATTTTTTATAGTAAGGACAATTTCGCTATTGAAATATGAAGTTTCGAATTTTAAAAGTATTTTTCGTAATTTATCAACGATATAAAACCTTGGGTGACCATTGTTTTCATTTTCTCTGTATGTTTGTAAATTATATTTTAAAATGAATCCATATATACAGTCTTAGATAATACTTTTAGGATATTTCAGTCAAACTTGCTGCCGCATAGTAAATTGTCTCGTAGACATTTGGTATGGAATACCGGTAGTCACAAGAAAAGATAATACATTGTTACACCAAATAGATTTGTTCTTTATATAACATTTGAAACATATGGTATTGTCTAGCCGAATATCTAACTCAGGAACCTTCAAGGGAGTTTGACTGTCAATCAATGAGTCACCCTAATACAGGCACTTTAATTGCGTTAAACGCCATAGTAACATACATATAGCACACACAGTATTCAACAAAATATATGCAATAAATAACATGGATTCACGGTACTTATAACTACTTAAGTATTGTCTTGTGTCACACAATAATTCATGTGTCATTATGTACTATGTCGTGTTTTGATTTCTTCTCAGTTGACATGATATTTATGTCCTGTATTGCAAGTGGTAATAACAATTTCAGTGTTTCCGAAATAAGGGAACTGAAGCCGAAGCTGTCCAATTGTCCAGTGAATGTTTAGAGAGGGTTTTCAAGGCGCACAAAGTGCTATGTTACAAGTCAATAAAGAATGTGTTCTGTGATTCCAGATTCATATCTTTTACAACTTCTGAAAAAGAAAGTTTTTTAAAGGTTAGTGCTTTTTACAACAGTACACTATTACAAATAAAATATGTTGTTCGATTTAAGAATATACGACAGAGTAATATTTATTGCTTGTAACAAGGCGATGTGATGGTGCGGAAAGAGTGAGATTTGGTCCACCTCTAAACCAGTTTTAAGCTTTCCCGCCGCAGTGTTGCTACAGGCCGTTCCAAGGGGGGTTGACTCTTTTTTCGTTGTTTTTATACATGTATAAATATTCATGTCGATTTTGTTTATGCAGTTTTGGAGGCTGTGCCTTTCCTAATACTGCCGGTGTAACATTAACTTTTCACCGGATCAGTGATCCATTTTTAACATTGAAAACTGACTCCGGCCGTTATTTAATGTAAAAAAATTGACCTTCGTTAAAATCTGGTCATCAACAGTTGGAAACTGACCAAATAATCGGCAGGTCCACATTTCAACATTGAAATCTGCTATTATAAATCTGAATGTTATCGTGTATGTAACGTGTGAATTATAACCGGAAAATGTTGACATACGATATATATAAAATAAGCCGGTATGCTGTTGTTTCATTGGTGATAACACGTGTATAATATGAATGGTGTTTGTTGGAATTGCTTTTCGAGGCATTCCTACATCAACTCTCTCTCTCTTTCTCTGTCTCCGTCTCTCCCCCCCCCCCCCCCTCTCTCTCTCTCTCTCTCTCTCTCTCTCTCTCTCTCTCTCTCTCTCTCTCTCTCTCTCTCTCTTTGTTATTCGGGGCATCGGCTTCACACTTTTCGGTTAATAATCAACTTCCGGATTGATATGAAACTTCACCAAGTCTTCAGAGTTATCAAACAATCAAGTTAATTAACTCATTGAAATAAATTCAATGCAAATTACTGTAACCTTATATGCGATTGATTTGAAACTACACTAACGCCCTCGTGTTATCAAACATGGTATCTCAGCAATTTCCCATACCTCTGATGGTGATTTTGACATTAGTTATACTCATTTTCTACATTTGTATATTTTATACATATTTAACTCTCATATGACCCACGGAGAGGGCCGAATTTAATGTTTGAAGACCTTGTGGCCCAAACCAATTTCTATATTATAAATAGAAATAAATATGTTTAAACCACAAACAAACCTCTTGGTTAAACGTCTTTCCTCACTTAAAGCGTTTAATTACTCAGAAACAGATAAAGAATCCGAAACGTAATAACACTCACTTGTGTGTGAAAAGTGGGTATATGTAACTAATAATATAACTTGGTCAGGTATTTAGTATTTATTGACAAAGCAGTGCGAATAGTTCAGCGCGCTGTCTTACGGACATGTCTTGTATTTTCTACAATTACCTTCCTATTTTCGATGCAATTCATTATTTTTTTCTGTAAAATGCAATTATATATAAATGCAGATTGTACATTGTTGTTAAAGAGAGTTGCCTTCCATTATATAATGATATGATTAGATTAAATGGTTCCAGGGGCGTAGCTTGGCTGAAAACGATGTGTAAAGGCACAGTTGTAGTAGGATCCGGGGGTATGCTTCCCTTATTTTTTTCCAGCTAGACTGTCGAAGATGCGTTTTGGCGTATATTTTCTTTTGTTGTTAAGGGAGGGGGATATATTCTTAATATTAACCTTCAATTCACTGTATTATAACCAAATAAATTGATAACAAATGTGATGTTTTAAGGTTCGTCACTTTAATAAAGGGACAAATGAAATAGTCTTCTGTTTCATGGTTTCAAGTGGCTTCTTTTTCCAAACAACAGTTGTTGAATGTTTATCACTGAGATACGAATAAAATGACATAGTTACTAGTATAATATATGTATGCACATACATTGATGATGGTAATTTTATTTATCGTCGCAATCGGTTTCTCATATGGGCGACACCTCCAAAAGAGTATTAGTTATTTTCGAAATTGGAGGATAGTGCAGAGATACAGAAGACACTTCTGTAGCGTCCTTGTTTCTTTTACATGACCGATGTTAAGCACCGATACATGGGACATCGATATTTGTTCCATCCGAAAGACTGATAAGTATTTTAAGTTGGACGAGCAGGTGATCAAACCTGCGATCAAACCTGCGACCCCAGAGTTCACAGTGCAACGCCTTAACCACATATGTGCCGTAATGCGGAAAGTCACTTCAGAAAATCTCTAGTTTTCTACAATTAACGGTTTCATACCATTATTACGGACTCGGCTTAGAAATATATACATTGCAAATTGGAGGGAATGTATGGTCACATGTACATCTTTATATATATACAGACATTTAAAACAGACATTTGAGCCTTCTACTTATTTATGTTTAGAAAATGTAAAATATAGAAACACTATAGCTAAAATACGATTATCATCACATAAACTAGCTATAGAAACAGGACGACATCAAAACATTGCAAGAGACCAAAGAAAATGTTTATGTTGTGACTTAAATGACATCGAAGACGAATACCATTTCATACTTATTTGCCCATTTTATAATGATCTGAGAAAATTATATATACCTAAATATTATTCAACTCATCCAAGCATGTTTAAATTTATTAACCTTCTTAATATTGACAACAAATCGATTTTAAACAAACTTGCAACTTATTGTATTAAGGGTTTCAAACTCAGGGATTCTCGTTTAACAGTTTTAATGTAGAAAACATTGTATTTATTGTAATTTAAATTTGTATTGAGCTTAAAATAATTTTGTATGATTGTTTCTAAATACCAAGATAACACTCTCACAAAATATCAACTTAATGAAACGGTATTCATATACCACCTTATTTCAACGTATGTATTGATTTTATATATATGTATGACGATGAGCTGTAATGCTTAAATTTAATAAATTATATGTTCTGTTCTGTTCTGTTCTGTTCTGTTCTGTTCTGTTCTGTTCTGTTGAAACTAAAATATAACAATAAGTTGAAATTAGATTTTACATATGAAGATTACTTATTATTTTATTTCAAACGAAAATCACAAATATTTGACATGTTTACGTCTTAGTGCCCATACTAGTTTAATCTACAAATAAAAGACTAGTGCGTAATACATCAGGATATATTCCTCAGACTTGTATGCTTGGAAAAACTACATTGAATTCAATGACTGCTTCCAGTATATTCACTGAATTGAAATATCAATTTTGATATAACTTATAATTGATTATCGATAATTACCATCCAAATTTTGTTTCACCGCAAAAATAACAGTGCTTCTAGACTTCACGGATGATTTATAATATAATAGGTACATGAAACACACCGCCTTTATTAAATAAAAATTGATCGATTGATTCTTTTATTCCATCATGAATGTATACAGGAGAGTATAATATCCCAATCTTCTTTGCCGGGTTATCGTCTTTACACTCATTTCAATGCGAATATAATAAGTCGAATGTGTTAGAGAGTGGGCAAGGATCTGTTTGGTTACAAATTTTATAATAAAGCGCTGCGCCAACTTTTATGAGATCGATTGAATGTTTATATGACGTCATCAACTCGTGAACATTAGGAAAATTAACAAATTGTTCAAATCTGTCACAAAAACATTTATACGTTGGTGATGATGTTAAATATCTTCAATGATTTTTTGTTGCGAAATAGTAAAGTTTCATCCCCACCATCCGTTCCCTTGGGTCAGATTTTTATTGCATTTTTGGTATTTTTCTTTTTTCGATTTCTCAGAAAAAAGTGTAGTCACGTGCCTACAGTGTCTATAGTAAGCTACGCTCCTGGATTTTGTCAATGTCAGTTCAAAAAGGAATTGATTGTTTTTTTGTTATACTCAATAGCTACTTTAGCAACCATTTATAATCATAGCAACCGATCCTAACAAAGCTTACCAGGGCTTATGTTTAATTGTTGCAACATACGACAGCTGCGATATGATGTAATATTTACCAAACCGTTGAAAAAGAACCCCATGTCTGATCAAAATGTAACACTGATTATTTTTCAATGACAATTTTGATCAGAATTTAATGTTGAAATGTGACCCGGTTCAATTTTCAACGGTGTCAAAATTAAATATTATACCGTTCCTAATGGACACTAATCAGATAATTCTTTATTGAGTTCACAATAAGACGTTGATATTGGTCAAAGTCATTTTTGGTTTGGACATTATCTCCACAGACAATGCTATGTGTTCGGGTAAATGGATTGTAACCGTTGCGCTTCTTTATGTATGAATGTGACTGATTTGTTTAAAACTCCGAAAGGTGAATAAAGTTAAAAACGATCATCTTAATATATTTCAGTTCGTTGTACAGTATACCGATAGATTTTTGCAAACGGGTACAGTTCAGAATACGTGTAACGTGGTTAGTGTTTTTCATAATTGTATAGAAAACAGATAGCTTAGATATTCTGACTTTGTCCAGATTTAAAGTGTTTATGATAAGTTTAAATTTATAAAATCACAGCCATTATCTTTAATTGTTTACTACTATAAGAAAAGAACCTATTAGCATATCATGTATTCTACTTATTATTTTGATTAGTATATGCATTGACTAGGATGGCACTGTTGTGATTGATGTGTTCCCTGATTGCTACGCCTCTTGTTGGACATATGTTTTATTTTTTTTAACACATTGTATGAATTTATTTAATATATCTTATGCTTTGTATAGTTTCTCTCTTATGAAAAAATGATGTACACTTATTATAATTACTTATTATTGATTCCTTTTAATATTGAAATATTTAATAAAGCATTAGTATGTGTATTTTATAAAAGTACATGAATATATGTCAGTATAAACATTTTATTCACTTGATGCGGCAAGCTTGCTTGCTTTATTACTTTATTTGTTCAATAATTTTTAATTTTATTTTACTCATAGTCCTGGACTTCCAAGCATTTCTTTCACCTGATATTAAGATAACGGGTATTTATTATTAATTGGACCAATTTTTCTTTTCCTTACAAGTCTTTTTACCACCTGATGGATGCAATAGATGTGCTATCTGGTTGGCCAATCATACTGGGGACATCAGACAACCAAAAAATTGAATCGGAGAATTTGGGTTAGATATGATTTATACAGCCATGTCATTGTACGCACACTAGGATATAAAATCCGTTACATAATAACTTCAAATATAATAACAACATATTTAGTCAGATTTCAAACTTATTATATTTGTTTAATATGTGTTTTATTGCTTTTTGTGATATTTTTATTATATATTCCTGTACCCGGTGCCGACACTCAGTACTGGGCTACCCAGAAAACGGATACAATAGTGGTTATATAAGTTCTGAGAAATATTCGCAGTCAAGCTAAAATAAATAAGTAGTAACTAATTAAGTAATTAAAGTGTGCATAAAAATGACCACACCCTCTAGTCTGTACTTTAGAAATGTTAACTGTATTAATCTTCTCCTTACATAATACCTCAATATAACTACTCCAATATTGACAGGAGTCCACATTTTTCAATTAGACTAAGTGTTCGCCATGCAACACAGGCATTGAAACTTTTCGCTGTGTTTTGATATACGCGGTGTAATCTTTAGATGTACTAAATGGTGTTTTGGTCCAAATGCAGTCAAACATATGGCGAAATGTCCATAGTCTTCAGATTTGCTACGGTTCATATGTAAGACAATCTACATCTACATGCTACTGCTTATTACGTACCCCTGCACCGTATCGATATTTATTATTGATAAGAACTGATTTAATTTCGAATATTTATTTATTAGTACATATACGTATTTGATTTTTGTTTGTTTCAGAATTAAAGACCTTATTGCAAAAAATGTCAGATATTGATCATGATGAAATATATTTTGAATCAGCCATTACCGGATGTGTCGTCACCAATATATCTGCACCAATGGCGACAGCTGTAACAACAACTGGAGATAACACAACGACGCACAGTAATCTATATAAATTACATTTTGATGTTGTAAAGTACATCATGGATAAGGGTATTTACGTCCGATACAGGGATTGAAACAAAATTTCATTTCATTTTAAGATATTATCAATGATTAATTGAACAGTAAGTATCATGGTACACAAACCAATCATGGGACAAATACCATTAACTTAATTTCGAAAAAAGTGTAGCGCGTATTTAGGTGATGGATTTAGGGACCAAAACTGAATGTGTCAATGTGTTCGATCCCTAAAACAAGCACATGTCTTAAATTCATATTTAATCAACATAAGTTCGTGTTTTACCCAGACATGTGACAGAGCAGGATTTGTACAAGATGTTAGCAGTTGATTCACAATATGTAACTTTTGTAAAACAAGTATATAGTAAATTATGTTAGAAGCTTTCATGCACCACTTATTTTGTATAGTATTGAATAAAGCATGTAGTAGGGAATTTTTTTATCTTCTTATTTACATTATGATAACGTGTTCGGTCGTCATTTTCAGACAACACCCTGGTTATTACCATTAGTGTGGCCAATACAGAACCTCGCAAAGTACAAGTTGAAAACAGGTCGTTATATGTGTTTTAACTCTCTTTTCTTTACATTTTCTTATGTTTTTTTCATTAATGTCTACATTTTTATCATCATTTTCGTCATCGTCGTCATCATTATCATCATCATCATCATCATCAGTTTAATAATCATCATCAGAACTCACACCACTATTATCTCTGGACCTACAGATGAAGGCGGTAGAAATAAAACTTAAGTTCTCTTTTTCTTCTTTTTCAGGGCTTTGTACTGCAATGTTTTGTTTTGTTTTTTGCTAGTATGAGTTAAATGGTCAGTATTTTAAAAATCACCACAGAAAATTTGATGATAATACCAGCTTTCTGGACAATTATGTGTCATTTCAGAATTGTTGGTTCGAACTGCATCTAGGGCGAATAGTTAACATATTATTCTCTGGAAATTGATAGGTCTCACAAAAGCATTGAATTTAAAAAAAAACAACAACCTGGTCAAGGTATACTTTTTTTTCTTTATAATTGCATATCTTGAACCAGTGAAGAGTTTGAGCCCAGACACCTGCTGCAGAATTTAATTTTTCACTCTGTTTTGGACATAAATGTTACAATGGAGCCCTCTGGGAAATGTAATAGTGGTGTGAGACGTTAACAGAAACTGACAGATCTGCATGTTGCAGTGTTGAGGGATGCTGATTTCTTTAAATAGAAGGTATTAAACTATAATTTGGACATATTATGAATAGTTGAACACAATGTGAGTTTTTAAACATTTCAATATAACTGATGGTGCAGATTTGCATTTTTTTTCATGCATTTATGATAGAGATTACACACATTGACCAAACTTTGTATATGTCAATTTCTTGACATTCATATTATCCATGTATGATTTAGTATTATGTTAAATATGGAAACAAAAAGAGAGATACATCATGTCTAAGCATGGCAGAATGCTGGTATAATCTGTAGATGGTCATTTTGGTGTTTCCTTGCCCTAAGTTTAGGTTTATGAGCAGAGTCCAGTCTCATATTTCATGAACACCTGTCCTCATAGACAGATCCTATTTGTGACACTCTTTCCATCATGTGTGGTTTTGCCATATTTCTGTAGAGCTACCAACCTTAAATTCAGGTTGAAGTATCTGCAAGATCACACTGAATTCCAATGGGCATGCTTATTGCTCAGATTGTGAATTTTAAGCTGATTTTTACATTAATTTATTACCCCACCCACTTAACATACAAAAATAAAATTGTTTGCAAAATGAAATAAATTGCATATTTACAGTGAACTGGGAGTTTGTACTAATTTTTATTGTTTAATTATGAAAAGGCAGTAGTTGCAATCTTGCTAAGAGGTCAGTTTACGGTTAACTTTGGTTGTTTTCGGTTGTCGTCGCATTAAATTCTGCGTCAAATCATTGAATTTGGCGAAGTTTTGCTCGTACTCCATTTTTATAGAAAATGCTATAGATATGCAGAATTTTACATTGAATGTCATGTATGCATTATCTATTGGGCCCTGTTGTACTTCTTATATTGGAATTGATGTGTAGACAGGGTAATGGAGTACTTTAGCATGAAAATAGCTTGAATTGTTTGCTTGTATTGCTGCCATATCATTCTGATATTGAAATTTTATCTAAAATATGTTATGTTTAATAAGTTTTGTTCCACAATATCATTTTTTTGCAATCAAACTGTCTGTTTTTCTTCCCATTTTCAGACACCTTTTCATTTTACCATGTAGTTGTGAAAGTTTCAGACTTTTTTAGACACAATTGGTCAAGTTATCATGAAATTTAGACTGTAGGGTTGTGAATTCTTGCTTTTTTACAAGAAATAGCAGCATTTTGACTGAAACCATGTGTCAGTATTTTAGAAATCACCACTGAAAATTTGATGCTGATACCAGCTTTCTGGACAATTATTTATCATTTCAGAATTGTTGGTTCGAACCGCATCTAGGGCAAATAGTTAACATATTATTACTCTGGAAATTGATAGGTCTCACAAAAGCATTGAATTTAAAAAAAACAACAACCTGGTCAAGGTATACTTTTTTTCTTTATGATTGCATATCTTGAACCAGTGAAGAATTTGAGTCCAGACACATGCTGCAGATTTTAATTTTTCACTCTGTTTTGGACATAAATGTTACAATGGAGCCCTATGGGAAATATAATAGTGGTGTGAGACGATCATCATCATCGTCGTCGTCGTCGTCGCCGCCGCCGCCATTATCATCATCATCATCATCATCATCATCATCATCATCATCATCATCATCATCATCATTATCATCGTTATTTTCTTCTTTTTCTTCTACTTCTTCTTCTTCTTCTTCTTCTTTTAGTTCATCATTATCTTCTTTTTCTTCTGTTTCTTCTTAAACAATTAAGAAAGTTCTATACAAATTATATAAATATCATTCCCAACATGTAATTACAAAAACATGTTTGCTTTGTCATGAGATTATTGAAAGCGCTTTCAACCCAAGTCATAAACAGCTTTATAAACATTCACGTGATTAAAGTACAAAGTGGTTATATGCATAATTTGAAACACACTCTACACAAGGATTGCAATTGTCCTTAAGCATTTAAACGGATCACTAACCCTATCTAAAGTTTATCATCATCAGTTGTTTATGATAATACATATCATATTCAGTGATATGGGAACAGGTGATAAGTTATAAGCATAAACATATTAATAGAAATGAACCAATTATTGGCAACAGATAATAGACAAATATAATATAAAATATAAGAATGGTATCATTTGTTTAATCTGGTGTAAAAACCTAATAACTTACTCAAGTCATTATCATCTCTATTCCATGACAATAATGTAATTAAAGCATCTATAAATAAAGTAGGAATGCAAGTGTGCCACCTATTATATAGCCACTATGGAACTTTTTTTTATTCAAACTACAATGATATCTTTATGATACTATAAAAAGTAGACCATGAATAAAAATATTTTTAAAAATCACATAGTTTAGGGTTGTATGTAAAAAAATCTATTTTTCATGGGGTTTTCGATGCGAATAGAAAATTTCATTCTTTGGGATGACAGAATAAAACAATTATCCCTCGTGTCATAATTTTCCAACCGTACCTCAAAACCATGATATAAGTCAACCTTTCTTACAAACGTCTGACAAAAGTAAGAGTCACTATACAGGGTGTAAATTCATTAGAAATATTAGTCACTTAAATGGATATAAATTAATGGAACAGTGAATATATTTAAGAGAAAATTATATAAAAATATGGTTAGTGAGTTTCAATCCATGCTTTATACCAATCACTTTTTACTTCAGCGACAACGCATATGACCACTTTATAGCCAGTTCAATCCTAACATTAGCAGCTTATCAAGACGGGAAGAAGTTGTCCATATCCCTCACATTTATCCTATTTCACGTGAACAAGGAGGACATTGTAAGTCACATTTGAAAAAGTCTGTATCTGAACTGTCGTCTCTGGGTAATATATTGACAATGCGTGTTCATTCGCTAGAATGTAGTTGCTAGAAACATACCAATCTGTTGTAAGACAAACCAATTGGTTGTAAGACATACCAATATGTTATAAAACATACCAGTTGGTTGAAAGACATACCAATATATTGTAAAACATCAATATGTTATAAAACATACCCATTGGTTGTAAGACATACCAATTGGTTGTAAGACATACCAATATATTGTAAAACATCAATATGTTATAAAACATACCGATTGGTTTTAAGACATACCAATTGGTTGTAAGACATACCAATATATTGTAAAACATCAATATGTTATAAAACATACCAATCTGTTGTAAGACATACCAATTGGTTGTAAGACATATCAATATATTGTAAAACATCAATATGTTATAAAACATACCAATCTGTTGTATGACATACTAATTGGTTGTAAGACATACCAATATGTTATAAAACATACCAGTTGGTTGTAAGACATACCAATATATTGTAAAACATCATTATGTTAAAAAACATACCGATTGTTGTAAGACATACCAGTTGGTTGTAAGACATATCAATATATCATAAAACATACCAGTGGGTTGTAAGACATACCAATATGTTGTAAAACATCAGTATGTTATAAAACATACCAATTGGTTGTAAGACATACCAATATATTGTAAAACATCAATATGTTATAAAACATACCAATTGGTTGTAAGACATACCAATATATTGTAAAATTCATCATGTTATAAAACATACCAATTGGTTGTAAGACATACCAATATATTGTAAAACATCAATATGTTATAAAACATACCAATCTGTTGTAACACAAACTAATTGGTTGTAAGACATACCAATATGTTATAAAACATACCAGTTGGTTGTAAGACTTACCAATATATTGTAAAACATCAGTGTGTTATAAAACATACCAATTGGTTGTAAGACATACCAATTGGTTGTAAGACATACTAATATATTGTAAAACATCAATATGTTATAAAATATTTCGATTGTTATAAAACATACCAATTGGTTGTAAAACATGCCAATGTATTGTAAAAATCAATGTGTTATAAAACATACCAATTGGTTGTAAAACATACCAATGTATTGTAAAACATACTGAATGGTTGTAAAACATACTCATATATTGTAAAACATCACTATATTGTAAAACATACCCAATGGTTGTAAGACATATCAATATATTGTAAAACATACCAATTGGTTTTAAGACATACCAATATATTGTAAAACATACCAATTGGTTGTTAGACATACCAATATATTGTAAAACACCAATATGTTATAAAAACATACCAATTGGTTGTAAGACATACTAATATGTTATTAAGACATCAATATGATATAAAACATACCAATTAGCTGCAAGGCATACCAATGCATTGTAAAACATCAACATGTTAAAACATACCAGTTGGTTGTAAGACATACCAATATGTTTTAAAACATACCGATTGGTTGTAAGACATACCAATATATTGTAAAACATCAATGTTATTAAACATAACAATTGGTTGTAAGACATACCATTATATTGTAATACATCAATATTGATAAAAACATACCAATTAATTGTAAGCCACACCACTATGTTATAAAACATACCAATCGGTTGTTAGACATACCAGTATGTTATAGAACATACCAATCTGTTGTAAGACATACGAATATGTTATAAAACATACCAATCGGTTGTAAGACATTCCAATATATTGTAAGACATACCAATATATTGTAAAACATCAAATATGTTATAAAATATATCAATTGGTTGTAAGACATACCAATATGTTGTAAAACATCAATATGTTATAAAACATACCAATTGGTTGTAAGACATACCAGTATATTGTAAAACATCAATATGTTATAAAACATATCAATTGGTTGTAAGACATACCAATATGTTGTAAAACATCAGTATGTTATAAAACATACCAATGTTGTTAGTCATATCAATATGTTGTAAAACAAACCAATCTGCTATAAGACATACCAATCTGTTGTAAGAAATACCAATCTTCTGTACAATGTAATGCAATGCAATGGTATAAGTAGTGTCATTTTCATTAATGTTCACCCTGTATATGATGGTTTAAACACAGATGATAGAATGTTAGTTAAAAATAAGAATTAAATAGACTGTGCTCATCTAACAGTTCATGTTTTGACATTAATTACATTTTATGTATTGTAGCAATGATATGTTGAACTTTTTCACATATTTACAGGTTGAGAAGACGTTATGGAATAAAACAACAAGTGATATTTTGTGTGCATACTATATACTACAGGAGAGGTATGTTTTGGTTTAATCTATATAGCATTGCAACAGTATATTACTAGACAGGTGTATTATATGTAAAGTGAATGCCGCGGTTTTCACTTTCAAATCCTTTGATTTACTGAAATAGCATATTTATAACACAGATGATTCCTTAACTTTAAGGTAAAAGTGAAAGTATTTAATGTTTTTTTGTTTGCCATGTCCATAATCTTAGTTTAACGGAAAGACAGTTGGTGCCTCGGTTTCTATCCCCGACTCGATATATTGACTCCTAAAAACAACACCCAGTACTGGTTCTACCCAGGAAAAGAACTCGATAACGGTTCATATAAGCTTTGAGCATCACATCCGATCTAAAATAAAATTTGTAAATTTCACAAACGGTTGAACATCGGTTGCAAGTTATAAAAAAATGATATAGCAAAATTGTATGTTGTCTAGCTATGTTTTATAATTACTGGATGCTAACAATTAGGTGTAAGAGGAACAGCTGCACTGTAATGATGAACAGCACTAAACATGTATGCATGAGAAACATTTATCGAACAGTGATGTGTAAGTTTTGTCCAGTAAAATTATATCCAGCATTAATTTGGCTTGTAAGACAACAAAAAGAAACGGTATGAAAACAAGTGAATAGTTTGAATAAAACAGAAATTTAAACATGTGTGTGGGATCAACTGATATTCTGTCAATAAGGAAAATGTTACTTCCATCTAAAATAAATTTTCATTTTTATATATCTTGTAACTTGTTCATTTATATAATTTGTGTATATATACTTTACGCCTTTAAAAACGCAAATCTGTGTATTATAGCATATCTAGATATGTAATTTTGAAAATAGATGACCACAGTTTGTGTGCAGATTCTTCGTTTTGTTTCTTTTTTCGGAACGGGCATACCTTTTGTAATCATATATCGCATATTCGCGATATTATATAACGAAGCTTAATTCATTGTTTTCATCAATTTTTATTGATATAATAAGATTTAATTGAAGAAATATAACTTTCTATTTCTTTAAAAATATGACATTTTTTTTGTATTCATATTTTCAAAACAAACGAAATTTCAGTAGTTTTAGTTGTTGTATGGTGTTTAGCGTCGCTTTTAACAATTTTTCAGTCATATCGCGACGGTGTCTACTTGAGACAGTATTCTAAGCACTGTCACACTGGAGTATCATACCGCAGACACATGGTATGATACCCCACCCAGTCACATTATACTAACACCGGGTCAACCAGACATAAAACTCCCCTCTAAATGAGGAAGCTTCTAGTACCAACTTAGGTATGACCCGGCCGGGGATTGAACCCACAACCGTCCACATGCGAGGCGGACGCTCTACCACTAGACCACGCCGCGGTAGTTTTAGAAAAAATGTTAAGTAATAGTTGAAGATAACGATAAACATAAGAATAAACTTTTATTGATATAAAGATTGATATAGAGAGTAAACTTGGTTTATAATTTAATTCAATAGTCCCTTTAATGTAGACCTTTTTTGTATTGTTCCGCTGACTGTGTCTTTGTATTGTATGTACTGTTATGGCAACTGTGTTCCTTTAATGTAGACATTAGTTGTATTGTTCAGCTGATTGTGTCTTTGTATTGTATGTATTGTTCAGGCAACTTCGTCCCTTTAATGGAGACACTATTTGTATTGTTCAGCTGACTGTGTCTTTGTATTGTATATACTGTTATGGCAACTGTGTTCCTTTAATGTAGACATTAGTTGTATTGTTAAGCTGACTGTGTCTTTGTATTGTATATATTGTTAAGGCGCCTATGTCCCTTTAATGTAAATATTAGTTGCATCGTTCAGCTGACTTAGTCATTGTATTGTATGTATTTTTCATGCAGCAGTGTCCCTTTAATGTAGACATTTTTTTTGTATTGTTCCGCTGACTGTGTCTTTGTATTGTATGTATTATTCAGGCGCCTATGTTTCTTAATGTAGGCATAAGTTGTATAGTTCAGCTGACTGTGTCTTGTATTGTATGTATTGTTCAGGCAACTGTGTCCCTTTAATGTAGGCATAAGTTGTATAGTTCAGCTGACTGTGTCTTTGTATTGTATGTATTGTTCAGGCAACTGTGTCCTTTTAATGTAGGCATAAGTTGTATAGTTCAGCTGACTTTGTCATTGTATTGTATTTACTGTTCAGGCAACAGTGTCCATTTAATGTAGACATTAGTTGTATTATTCTGCTGACTGTGTCTTTGTATTGTATGTATTGTTCAGGCGCTTATGTCCCTTTAATGTAGGCATTACTTATATAGTTCAGCTGACTGTGTCTTTGTGTTGTGTGTATTGTTCAGGCAACGTTGTCTTTTAATGTAAACATTAGTTGTATTGTTCAGCTAACTGTGTCTTTGTATTGTATGTATTGTTCAGGCGCTTGTGTCCCTTTAATTTTGTTATTCTTTGCATTGTTCCGCTGACTGTGTCTTTGTTTTGTATGTACTGTTCTGGCAACTTTGTCCTTTTAATGTAGACATCAGTTGTATTGTTCAGCTGACTTTGTCATTGTTCAGACATCTGTGTCCCTTTAATGTAGACATCAGTTGTATTGTTCAGCTGATTTTGTCATTGTATTGTATATATAGTTCAGACATCAGTGTCCCTTAAATGTAGACATTGTTGTATTTTTCCGCTGACTGCGTCTTTGACTGTATTGTATGTACTGTTCAGGCAACAGTGTCCATTTAATGTAGACATTAGTTGTATTATTCTGCTGACTGAGTCTTTGTATTGTATGTACTATTCAGGCAACTGTGCTGCATTAATGTAGATATTAGTTGATAGTTCAGCTGACTGTGTCTTTGTATTGTTTCTATTGTTCAGGCAACTGTGTCCCTTTAAAGTAGACAAACGTTGTATTGTTCAGCTGACAGTTTCTTTGTATTTTATGTACTGTCCAGGCAACTGTGTCCCCTTCATGTAGACACTATTGTATTGTTCAGCTGACTGTGTCTTTGTATTGTATGTATTGTTCAGACGCCTGTATCCCTTTAATGTAGACATTAGTTGTATTGTTCTGCTGACTGCGTCTTTGTATTGTATGTACAGTTCAGGCCACTGTGTCCCTTTAATGTAAATATTATTTGTATTGTTAATCTGACTGTGTCTTTGTATTGTATGTAGATTTAAGGTAACTCTGTCCCTTTAATGTAGACATTATGTGTATTGTTCTGCTGACTGTGTCTTTGTATTGTATTTACTGTTCAGGCAACAGTGTCCCTTTAATGTAGACATCAGTTGTATTATTCAGCTGACTTTGTCATTGTATTGTATATATAGTTCAGACATCAGTGTCCTTTTAATGTAGACATTTTCTGTATTGGTCCGCTGACTGCGTCTTTGACTGTATTGTATGTACTGTTCAGGCAACAGTGTCCATTTAATGTAGACATTCGTTGTATTGTCAGCTAATTGTGTCTTTGTATTGTATGTATTGTTCAGGCACCTGTGTCCCTTTAATGTAGATGTCATTTGTATTGTTAAGTTGACAGTGTCTATATATTGTATGTATTGTTCAGGTAACTGAGTCCCTTTAATGTAGATATTATTTGTATTGTTCAGCTGACTGTGTCTTTGTATTGTATGTACTGTTCAGGCAACTGTGTCCCTTCAATGTAGACACTCTTTGTATTGTTCAGCTGACTGTGTCTTTGTATTGTATGTATTATTCAGGCGCCTATGTCCCATTAATGTAGGCATTAGTTGTATAGTTCAGCTGACTGTGTCTTTGTATTGTATGTATTGTTCAGGCGCTTGTGTCCCTTTTATGTAGATATTCTTTGCATTGTTCCGCTGACTGTGTTTTTTTTTGTATGTACTGTTCAGGCAACAATGTCCATTTAATGTAGACATTATTAAATTTTGTATTATTTTGCTGACTGTGTCTTTGTATTGTATGTACTGTTCAGGTAACTGTGTCCCTTTAATGTAGACATCAGTTGTATTGTTCAGCTGACTTTGTCATTGTAGTGTCTGTATTGTTGAGACATCAGTGTCCTTTTAATGTAGACATTAGTTGTATTATTCCGCTGACTGCGTCTTTGACTGTTTTGTATGTACTGTTCAGGCAACAGTGTCCATTTAATGTGGACATTAGTTGTATTATTGTGCTAACTGTGTCTTTGTATTGTATGAACTATTTAGGCAACTGTGTCCCTTTAATATAGACATTCTTTGTATTGTTCAACTGACAGTGTCTTTGTATTATATGTTTTGTTCAGGAGCCTATGTCCCTTTAATGTAGACGTAAGTTGATAGATCAGCTGACTTTGTCTTTTTATTGTTACTATTGTTCAGGCAACTGTGTCCCTTTAAAGTAGAAAAACGTTGTATTGTTCAGCTGGCTGTGTCTTTGTATTGTATTAACTGTTCTGGCAACTGCGTCCCTTTAATGTAGATGTTATTCGTGTCATTTAATATAGACATTATTTGTATTATTCTGCTGATTGTGTCTTTTTATTGTATGAACTGTTAAGGCAACTGTGTCACTTTCAAGTAGACAAAAGTTGTATTGTTCAGCTGACTGTGTTTTTGTATTGTATGTTTTGTTCAGGCCCCTATATCCCTTTAATGTAGACATTAGTTGATAGTTCAGCTGACTGTGTCTTTGTATTGTATGTACTGTTCAGGCAACTGTGTCCCTTTAATGTAGATATTATTCGTATCATTAAACTGACTGTGTCTTTGTATTGTATGCACTGTTCAGGCAACTGTGTCCCTTTAATGTAAATATTATTTGTATTGTTAAACTGACTGTGTCTTTGTATTGTTTGTACAGTTCAGGAAACTGTGTCCCTTTAATGTAAATATTATTTGTATTGTTAAGCTGACTGTGTCTTTGTATTGTATGTATTGTTCAGGCGCCTTTGTACTTAATGAAGGTATTAGTTGTATTGTTCTGCTGACTGTGTCTTTGTATTGTATGAACTGTTCAGGCAACTGTGTCCCTTTAATGTAAATATTATTTGTATTGTTAAGCTGACTGTGTCTTTGTAATGTATGTACAGTTCAGGCAACTGTGTCCCTTTAATGTAAATATTATTTGTATTGTTAAACTGACTGTGTCTTTGTATTGTATGAACTGTTCAGGCAACTGTGTCCCTTTAATATAAGTATTATTTGTATTGTTCTGCTGACTGTGTCTTTATATTGTATGTTAAGTTCAGGCAACTGTGTCCCTTTAATGTAGACATTATTTGTATTGATCTGCTGACTGTGTCTTTGTATTTTATGTACAGTTAAAGCAACACATCCACGTTTGAACTTTTAAATTTTTTTTTTAATTAAGTTATGAGCACATTTCCCATACAAACATATGATCAATTAGCTGTATATGAGCATATAAACACAATCCCGAACAAAATGATGCCCAAATTAAAATGCGTGACTAACACTTTATAAAACAAGCGTGTAACTCACCCGAGTCAAAAAAAATTGTCAAAATGACTTTCAAGGCAGGTAAAGTACACTACGCACTAAAATGTGAAGTTTTTTAATACGACTCGCATAATTCAATTTGAAGCCAAGTTGGAATCTTCGGCAATTTATAAATAATTTATAAAGCGTTTGTCACGCTTCATAATTTGAACATCTTTTTTTATACTTCTAAAGCGTTCTGGATAGTGTTTGTTAGCACATATACAGCTCACTGACCATATATTTATGTATGGGAAATGTGCTCACAACTCAATTGAAAAACTTTTTAAAAAAGTTTAAACGTGGATGTGTTGCTTTAAGGCAACTGTGTCCCTTTAATGTAAATATTATTTGTATTGGTAAACTATATTTGTATTGTATGTCTTGTTTAGGCAACTATATCCCTTCAATGAAGACATGTGTTGTGTAGGTCAGCTGACTGTGTTTTTGTATTGTATGTATTCTTCAGGCACTTGTATCTCTTTAATGTAGATATTTTTCGTACTGTTAAGCTGACTGTGTCATTGTATTGTATGGACTGTTCTGGCAACTGTGTCCCTTTAATGTAAATATTATTTGTATTGTTAAGCTGACTGTGTCTTTGTATTGTATGTACAGTTCAGGCAACTGTGTCCTTTTAATGTAAATATCATTCGTATTGTTAAGCTCACTGTGTCATTGTATTGTATGTACAGTTCAGGCAATTGTGTCCCCTTCATGTTGACATTATTGTATTGTTCATCTGACTGTGTCTTTGTATTGTATGAACTGTTCAGGCAACTGTGTCCCTTTAGTGTAGACATTGTTCTGCTTACTATGTCTTTGTATTGTATGAACTGTTCAGACAACTCTGTCCCTTTAATGTAGGTATTAGTTGTATTGTTCAGCTGACTGTGTCTTTGTATTGTATGTATTGTTCAGGCAACTGTGTCCCTTAATGCAGACATTCTTTGTATCCTTCTGCTGACTCTGTCTTTGTGTTGTATGTATTGTTCAGGCAACAGGCAAATATATTACATTGTAGTTGTATTATTTTGCTGACTGTGTCTTTGTATTGTATGTACAGTTAAGGCAACTGCGTCTCTTTAATGTAGACATTATTTGTATTGTTCTGATGACTGTGTCTTTGTATTCGATGTACAGTTCAGGCAACTGTGTCCCTTTAATGTAAATATCATTTGTTTTGTTAAGCTGACTGTGTCTTTGTATTGTATGTATTGTTCAGGCAACAGGGTCCTTTTAATGAAGACATACTTTGTATTGTTCCGCTGACTGTGTCTTAATATTGTTTGTACTAATCGGAAAACTGTATCCCTTTAATGTAGTAATTATTTGTATTGTACAGCTGACTGAGTCTTTGTGTTGTATGTATTGTTCAGTCAACTGTGTCACTTTTATATAGCTATTATTCGTATAGTTAAGCTGACTGTGTCTTTGTATTGTTTGTACTGTTCAGCAACTGTGTCTTTTTAATTGAGACATTAGTTGTACTGTTCTGCTGACTGTGTCTTTTTATTGTATGTACTATTCATGCAATACTGTCCCTTTAATGTAGACAGTATTTGTATTGTTAAGCTGACAGTTTATTTGTATTGTATGTACTTTTCAGGCAACTGTGTCCCTTTAATGTAGACATTTGTTGTATAATTCAGCTGATTGTGTCTTTGTATTGAATGCATTGTTCAGGCACCTGTGTGTCTTTAATGCTTACATTCTTCGTATTGTTCTGCTGACTGTGTTTTTGTATTGTATGTATTGTTTAGGCGCCTGTGTCTCTTTAATGTAGATATTATTTGTATTATTTTTGTTTTTCTGATGACTGTTTCTGTGAATTGTATGTACTGTTCAGGCAACTATGTCCCTTTAATGCAGATATTCTTTGTATTATTTGTGTTGTTCTGATGACTGTTTCATTGTATTGTATGTATTGTTAAGGCAACTAAATCTCTTTAATGTAGACATTAGTTGTATTGTTCTGCTGACTGTGTTTTTGAATTTTATATACCGTTTAGGCAACCGAGTCCCTTTAATGTAGACAGTATTTATATTACTCTGCTGACTGTGTCGTTGTATGGTATGTATTGTTCTGGCAACAGTGTCCCTTAAATGTAAACATTGTTTGTATTGTCCTGCTGACTGTGACATTCTATTGTGTGTATTTGTATTGTATATACTGTTCAGGCAACTGAGTCCCTTTAATGTAGATGTTATTTGTATTGTCCTGCTGACTGTGTCTTCGTATTGTATGTTTTGTTCACGCAACTGTGTCTCTTTAATGTAGACATGTGTTGTAATATTCTGCGAACTGTGACTTTGTATTGTATGCACTGTTCAAGCATCTTTGTCCCTTTATTTTAGACGTGATTTGTATTGTTGTTCTGACTGTGTCTGTTCTGTATGTACTGTTTAGGCAACTGTGTCCCTTCAATGTAGACAGTATTCTTATTGGTCAGCTGTCTGTCTTTGTATTGTATGTTTTGTTCAGTCAACTGTGTCCTTTTAATGTAGATATTCTTTGAATTGTTGTGATGACTGTGTCTTTGTATTGTGTGTATTGTTATGGCAACTGTTTTACTTTAATGTAGACATTATTTGTATTGTTCTGCTGACTGTGCCTTTGTATTGTTACTACTGTTCAGGGCTACAGTGTCACTTTAATGTAGACATTAGTTGTATTGTTCTGCTGAATGTGTCTTGTATTGTATGTATTGTTCTGGCAACTCTATCTCTTTAATGTAGACATTATTTGTATTGCTCTACTGACTGTGCCTTTGTATTATATGTATTGTTCAGGCACCTGTGTCTCTTTAATGTAATCATTGTTTGTATTGTTCTGCTGACTGTAACTTTGTATTGTTACCACTGTTCAGGCAACAGTGTCACTTTAATGTAGACATTGGTTGTATTGTTCTGCTGAATGTGTTTTTGTATTGTATGTATTGTTCTGGCAACTGTGTCTCTTTAATGTAGACATTGTTTGTATTGCTCAACTGACTGTGCCTTTGTATTATATGTATTGTTCAGGCATCTGTGTCTCTTTAATGTAATCATTGTTTGTATTGTTCTGCTAACTTTGTCTTTGTATTGTATGCACTGTTCAAGCATCTTTGTCCCTTTATTGAAGACATTATTTGTATTGTTCTTCTGACTGTGTCTGTACTGTATGTACTGTTCAGGCAACTGTGTCCCTTCAATGTATACAGTATTCGTATTGGTCATCTGACTGTCTTTGTATTGTATGTTTTGTTCAGTCAACTGTGTCATTTTAATGTAGATATTCTTTGAATTGTTCTGCTGACTGTGTCTTTGTATTGTGTGAATTGTTATGGCAACAGTGTCCCTTTAATGTAGAATTATTTTTTTTTTTGTAATGTTTTATTTTTATTCTCACATACATGAGATATAACAAAATGCTAATACAATTTCATTAACAACATGTATAGTATATATATATTTAAATTACAGATTATTTTCTACAGATAATATCTTATTTTAATTATATTATTTGAATAGTGGATAACATTGGATTTTACCATATGGTGCTATTAAGTAAGTGTCAATTTTGGAGGCAGTAAATCAATTTTTTGAGTGTGTATTTTTCGTGTTTTAGAAAGTTCAAAGAAAAAAAGAAAATGAACAACAGCAAAAACAAACACAACAAAACAAACAACAACATACAGTCAAGAATATCAAAATCTAAAAAATATGCCTGACCCTTTTTGTTTATAATTCGTCTTCTGATTATGTTGCTGTTTACATTTAACAATGGAATTATCAAATCTAAGGTAACTTTCATAATACATCAAAAAGCATAAAAATGAAAATTATCTCTACAAAAGTGAATTGATTCTTGTAGATGTAAATATGTATTTAATATCAACTCTGGGTATTTTATGAAAGCAAAAATGTTTGAAAATATATATATATATATATATATATATATATATATATATATATATATATATATATTTTAATTTACTGCCTATGAAATTAATTAAAAATCGATGGTGTAAAAACATGAAACGCAAAAAATAGAATGTACCAAATAGGTTTTCACATACATGTATACTTAAATATATATAGCGAACTGTTTAAATGATTCATGAAAACATTCTGCACAAATTCGTCTTTGTATCCTTTTTTATTCATAAACGATATATATCATTCTGGGGAAAAAATCTAAAGTATAATCTATTGATTTTGTATGTATTGGGTTTACTTTTTTTTAATTTATACACATAATCTTTTAAATATAAAAAAAAAATTAGATGCGATTTTTAACATCAGATCGGAAGTTAGAGTTTATGGTTTTCATAGAAAATTATGGAACATGAAGTTATATTATATATATATATATATATACACCTATAGCTTTATGCTATGGTATGTTGAATATGTTTAAGTGTTAACATAACTCTAGAATGCTCATATATGGAGTCCACAAGTTTTTCTGAGAGATACATGTTCCTATGTTGTATTTTGTCCTAATGAATTTTTTTAACTATATTTATTTGTTTAAATATATAATACTTTGCAGAAACAGTGTATTATTAATAACATCATCAAATTTATATATAAAACTAAAACTATATCAATATCTTGCCATTTTATATCTTTTGTGGGGCATTTTTTATTTAAAAAGTGTTCAAGATTGGCCCAAAATAATTATGTGACCCTACATTCACAGAGTAAGTGTTTTATTGTCTCATCATGTGTTTTGCAAAGTAAACAAAGGTTGGAGTTACTAATGTTCATTTTTTTCTAAAAGATGATTTGTAGCCAATATTCGATGATTTATTCGGTATTGAAACCATTGCAGATTAGTGACATTACTGCATTTAAAAGGGATATTAAATCTCTTTGTTATGACCGATTCTCCAATTAGTTTAAATTCTTTTGCCCATTTTTTGGATGATAATGGAGATTCATGTTTTGAAATAATCCTATCATATATGTATCTACATCCTTTTTTATTTCTAATATAATTGATATTTGCAAAGGAAATAATGGATTCTTTGCTTTAGAGCTAGAGTGTGAAAAAGAAAAGATACCTAGATATGTCTTTAAAGCGGATATGAGTCCAGAGTATTTTAAAAAGTTACAACACCATATTGTTGTGTCATTTCAGCAAGTGTAATAAAATTTCCATTACTGTTCAACTAATCATTGGTAAAGCATATACCTTTCTTAAAATATCTATCAATAAAAACACTCGAACCTCTGACCTTAATATAAGAATTATGCCATAGTGGTATCACTTGAAATTCACGCCATGAATATGGCGTAACTTGTTTTTAAAAAATCATGAAACAATTAAAATCATCTCTCCAGAAGGGACTTTTAACTTTATCTAAATGTTTTTAATAAATACAGCTCCAAATGTGCTAAAATGTATAAGTGGGTCATATGAAACTTTAAAGATTTCTAAAAAAAAAAATTTCACCTTGTAATTTTCTTCTTTTCCATTATCTGGATTTCCATTACATAAAAATTTAGAAAATAGCAATTTAAGTTCTTTTATAGTTTCAGAATCTGGGTAAGGCAATGCAAAAATAAGATGAATAATTTTTCCAGTAGGTGTTAAAATTCTTCTTGACCATGTAATAAGCTGATTCTTGATTTCTCGAATCTTATTGTCATAACTAAGCTTAACCATTGAGTCAAGATTTATTGAAAAGTTTATACCTAATACAGTAAATTTATTATCCCAGTTAAGTTGTATATCACTGCATAATTTTGAATGACAGTCTCGTTTTGCACCTATCCATACAACTTTAGTTTTATCTATATTGATATTAAGGCCGGAGATTCTTCATAGAATTTTAACACGTTTAATGCGTTTCTAAGTGATTTTTCAGAACCATCTAATATTTAATATGTATCATCCGCAAACTGAGATATTACATTATCTGTGGATCTTACATTTATTCCCCTAATATCTGGACTGTTCCTGACAAGGGCAGCAAGTATTTGAGCACACAAAATAAAAATGTATGGTGATACTGGGTCACCTTGACGACATCCTCTTTTGAAAAAAAAAAAATCTGAGAGATGTCCATTTACAAAACAGCATGATTCTGTAATTGTATATAATATATCTATCCATTTTTTGAAATCTGGACCAAAGTTATAAAAAATTAACACTTGGTGAATAAAGTGCCATGCAACCGAGTCAAAGGCTTTTTCAAAGTCAATTAAAAGTAATAGTCCAGGTAATCATTCTTTTCAGTATAAAACATTAAATCGTATAAAAGTCTTGTATTTTCTCCTATATATCTGTTTGGGATGAAACCTGTTTGATCTTCATTAATAATACCTCCCAAAATATGTGTTAATCTATTCGCAATACTTGCTTATGCAATTTTATAAGACACATTTAGTAATGAAATGGGACGCCAATTTTCTAAGTATTTTTTTATCTGTGTTTCCCTTTGGGATACATGTTATTACACATTGTTTTTGTGATATAGACAAATCTCCTTTATTGAAACCGGCATTAATAGATCTTACCAAAAATGTCCTATATCACGCCAAAAAAAACTTGCAAAATTCAACTGTGAATCCTGAGTGTCCAGGGCTTTTTTAGTTCTTCATTTTCTTTAAACTGTAAAAACATTCTTTATATGATATTTGCCCTTTCATTGATTATTTTTCATTTTCATTTAGTTTAGGAATATCACAATTTGAGAGCATTTCAAACAAATTAACTGTTTCAGTATCATGTAAGGAATATAAGTTTTTATAAAATTTCATAGTTTCTTTCAAGATTCCTTCTTGAGTATCAAAAAGAACATTGTTTTTAGACATAAGACTTAGCATTACTTTTGACACACAATTTTTATTTTCCAAATTGCAATAGAAAATTGTTGATTTTTCTCCTTCTTCAATCCATTTTACCTGTGATCATATTATAACACCTTCAATGTTTTCACGTATTTTATATAGTACTTGTTTTTTAATTTCCAACAATTCATGTTAAATAAAAATGTTCCTTTTCAAGTTTTTCAATATCTTTAGGAAGTAGATATTCATTATTTTTTTTTTGTTTTTTTAAGGAATGAGGAGTATTTAATTGTTTGACCCCTTATTTCAAAAAGTAGTGTTTATAAAAACAATTGATCATCAATATCTAATTGAAGTATATCATTTCCAATGCCATTTATATTTTTATCCGAGAGTTGATCTTTTTAGGATATTGTAATTTTACTCTTTCAATAGTTTGCTTGATAATATGTATATAGTAAGTGTCTTTTAGCAAAGAATTATTCATTTTCCAGTATGAATTGCCTTTACTAAATTTAATAAAATCTAATTTTAAAAGAATCAAAGAGTGATCAGTTTTATAACCTGGAAATATTTTAACATCAACTATATCAGTAAGTGAATGCTGGAAGATAAGAAAAAAGTATAATCCAACTTTTTTATTAGTGTTTTTTCGAAGCCATGTATATTCTTTTTTTTCTAGATTTTGATCACTCCAACAATCTACTTAATCGCAATCAATAATTGTTTCTAGAACAACTTCCCTTGCGTTAGGGTTGTTTAGATAAACATAATCATAACAGTCTATTTGTAGGTTTAAGATCAGGTTAAAATCACCTGCATTTAAAGATAAATTATCTGAATCTTTAATTCCATTCTTCAATTGTTTATAAAAGTCTGGGTCATCGTTATTAGGACCATATATATTTATTAAGTTAAATATTTTATCATTGACGGTACAGTCTAAAATTAATTTATTGCCATTATTTTCAGTGGTTTTTGAATGTAATATAAAATCAAAGTTATTATTTAAAAGAATGGCCACTCCTCGAGATTGACTAGAGTAGTTACTAAAACAAACATTCAAACCCCCATTCAATACGTATAATGTTCTCAACTTTTTCGGTAAAATGTGTGTCTTGTAAAAAGTACATTGATCCATTTTTGCTTTTCAGAAAATTAAAGGTATCCCTCATTTTGTTCTTATCGCCAAGACCATGTACATTCATAGAATATATAGTTATTTTATTTGTCATACTGTTTTGGTGAAGGTATACTAATTTTGCTGCATGCTACTCTTATCATCAACACTCAAGACACCAAGGACCCATAACAAATAATTGAAAAAGTGGTCATTTTAGACCTTAAATATTCATCATACCATTGCATGTTAATGTTCCATTTTATATTTGTAAATTTTGTTACAAGATTTGAAAAAAAAACATGTCTTTAATGAAAAGCCTAAGGTATATTTGACGGAAATTTCAATATTCAAAAAGTAATTTTGGGATTCATGATCCAATAAATTTCAAAGTGGAAAAGTCAACATTGTATATAAATATCGAAAGAAGAATTCATTATGCATGAAAGTAAAACATGTCATGTTGTATCCCGCCCAGATGCATACACATGTGAAAAACAGTTTCTTCATTAGAAATTATTTTTATTGTTCTGCTGACTGTGTCTGTGTATTGTATGTACTGTTCAGGCAACAGTGTTACTCCAATGTAGACATTATTTTGTATTGTTCAGCTGGCTGTGTCTTTGTATTGTATGTACTGTTCAGGCAAAAGTGTCCCTTTAATGTAGATATTAGTTGTATTGTTCTGCTGACTGTGTCTTTGTATTGTATGTACTTTTCAGGCAACTGAGTCCCTTTAATGTAGATATAAGTTATATTGTTCTGCTGACTGTGTCTTTGTATTATATGTACTGTTCAGGCAACTGAGTCCGTTTTATGTAGATATTAGTTGTATTGTTCTGCTGAATGTGACTTTGTATTGCATTTACTGTTCAGGCAATTGTGCCTTTTAATTTAGATATTATTCGTATTGTTAAGCTGACTGTGTCATTGTATTGTATGTGTTGTTCAGGCAAAAGTTTCCCTTTAATGTAGACATTAGTTGTATTGATCTGCTGACTGTGTCTTTTTATTATATGTACTGTTCAGGCAACTCTGTCCCTTTAATGTAGATAGTATTTGTGTTGTTCTGCTGATTGTGTCTTTTAATTGTATGCACTGTTCAGGCAACTCTGTCCCTTTAATGTAGATAGTATTTGTATTGTTAAGCTGACAGAGTCTTTGTATTATTCGTACTGTTTAGGCAACTGTGTCCCTTTAATGTAGACATTAGTTGTATTGTTCAGCTGATAGTGTCTTTGTATTATATGTATTGTTAAGGCACCTGTGCCACTTTAATGAAGATATCCTTTGTATTGTTCCGCTTACTGTGTCTTTGTATTGTATATATTGTCAGGCGCCTGTGTCCCTTTAATGTAGATATTATTTGTATCATTTGTGTTTTTCGGATGACTGTTTCAATGTATTGTATGTATTATTCAGGCAACTAAGTCCCTTTAATGTAGACATTAGTTGTATTGTTCTGCTGACTCTGTCTTTGTATTTTATGAGCTATTCAGGCAACAGTCTTCATTTAATAAAACAATAGTTGTATTGTTCAGCTGACTTTGTCTTTGAATTGTATATACTGTTTAGGCAACTGATTCCCTTTATTGTAGACATTATTTGTATTGCTCTGCTGACTGTGTGATTGTATTGTTTTGGCAAATGTGTCCCTTTAATGTAGACATTGTTTGTATTGTTCTGCTGACTGTGACATTCTATTGTATGTACTGTTCACGCATCTGTGTCCCTTTAATGTAGACATTCTTTGTATTGTTCTGCTGACTGTCTTTGTATTGTATGTTTTGACATTGCAAATGTGTCTCTTCAATGTAGGCATTATTTGTATTGTTCTGCTGACTGTTTCTTTGTATTGAATTTTTTGTTCAGGAAATTTTGCCCTTTTGTGTCCTGTTAATGTAGACATTATGTGTATTGTTCTGCTGACTGTGTCTTTGTTTTGTATGTAATGTTCAGGCAACTGTGTCCCTTTAATGTAGATATTATTTGTATTGCTAAGCTGACTGTGTATTTGTATTGTATGTTTTGATCAGGCAACAGTGTCCCTTTAATGTAGACATTCTTTGTATTGTTCCACTGACTGTGTCATTGTATTGTATGGACTGTTCTGGCAAATGTGTCCCTTTAATGCAGACATTATTGTATTGTTCAGCTGATTGTGTCTTTGTATTATATGTATTGTTCAGGCGCCTGTGTCACTTTAATGTAGATACCCTTTGTATTGTTCCGCTGACTGTGTCTTTGTATTGTATATATTGTTCAGGCGCCTGTGTCACTTTAATGTAGATACCCTTTGTATTGTTCCGCTGACTGTGTCTTTGTATTGTATATATTGTTCAGGCGCCTGTGTCTCTTTAATGTACATATCATTTGTATTATTTGTGCTTTTCGGATGACTGTTTCAATGTATTGTATGTATTATTCAGGCAACTTAGTCCCTTTAATGTAGACATTAGTTGTATTGTTCTGCTGACTCTGTCTTTGTATTTTATGAGCTATTCAGGCAACAGTCTTCATTTAATAAAACAATAGTTGTATTGTTCAGCTGACTTTGTCTTTGAATTGTATATACTGTTTAGGCAACTGAGTCCCTTTATTGTAGATATTATTTGTATTGCTCTGATGACTATGTGATTGTATTGTATGTATTGTTCTGGAAAATGTGTCCTTTTAATGTATACATTGTATTGTTCTGCTGACTGTGACATTCTATTGTATGTACTGTTCACGCATCTGTGTCCCTTTAATGTAGACATTCTTTGTATTGTTCTGCTAACTCTGTATTTGTATTGTATGTACTGATATGGCAAATGTGTCTCTTTCATGTAGACATTATTTGTATTGTTCTGCTGACTGCTTCTTTGTATTGTATTTATTGTTTAAGCAATTGTGCCCTTTTGTGTCCTGTTAATGGAGACATTATGTGTATTGTTCTGCTGACAGTGTCTTTGTTTTGTATGAACTGTTCAGGCAACTTTGTCCCTTTAATGTAGATATTATTCGTATTGCCAAGCTGACTGTGTTTTTTGTATTGTAATGTGTCATTGTAATGTATCGACTGTTTTTGCAAATGTGTCCCTTTAATGCAGACATTATTGTATTGTTCAACTGACGGTGTCTTTGTATTGTATGTATTGTTCAGATGCATGTATCCCTTTAATGTAGACATTAATTGTATTGTTCAGCTGACTGTGTCTTTGTATTGTATGTATTGTTCAGGCAAAAGTGTCCCTTTAATGTAAACATCTTTGTATTGTTCCGCTTACTGTGTCTTAGTATTGTTTGTGCTGTTCGGGCAACTTTTTCCCTTAAATGCAGACATTATTTGAATTGCACAGCTGACTGAGTATTTGTATTGAACGACTTGTTCATGCGCCTGTGTCCCTTTAATGTAGATATTAGTTGTATTGGTCAGCTGATTGTGTCTTTGTACTGTATGTATTGTTCAGGCAACTGTGTCCCTTTAATGTAGCTATTATTCGTATGGTTAAGCTGAATGTGTCTTTGTTTTGTATATACGGTTCAGGAAACTGTGTCTATCAAATGTAGACATTATTTGTATTGTTCCACTGACTGTGTCTTTGTATTGTGTGGACTGTTCAGGCAACTGTGTCCCTTTAATGTAGATATTATTCGTATTGTTCTGCTGACTGTGTCATTGTATTGTATGTACTGTTCAGGCAAGTGTGTCCCTTTAATGTAGACATTAGTTGTATTGTTCTGCTGACTGTCTCTTTTTATTGTATGTATTGGTAAGGCAACAGTGTCCCTTTAATGTAGACGTTATTTGTATGTCCTGCTGACTGTGTTTTCGTATTGTGTATACTGTTCAGGTAACTAAGTCCCTTTAATGTAGATGTAATTTGTATTGTCCTGCTTACTGTGTTTTCGTATTGTGTATACTGTTCAGGGAACAGTGTCCCTTTAATGTTGACATTATTTGTATTATTCTGCTGACTGTGTCTTTGTATTGTATGTATTGTTCTGGCAATTGTGTCTTTTTAAAGAAAACATTGTTTGTATTATTCTGCTGACTGTGTCTTTGTATTATATGTATTGTTCAGGCAACTGTGTCTTTTTAATGAAGAAATTGTTTATATTGTTCTGCTAACTTTGACTTTGCATTGTATGCAATGTTCAAGCATCTTTGTACCTCTATTGTAAACATTATTTGTTTTGTTCTTCTGACTGTATCTGTATTGTATGTACTGTTCAGGCAAATGTGTCCCTTTAATGTAGACATTATTCGTATTGGTCATCTGACTGTCTTTGTATTGTATGTTTTGTTCAGTCAACTGTGTCCCTTTAATGTAGATATTCTTTGAATTGTTGTGATGACTGTGTCTTTGTATTGTGTTTATTGTTATGGCAACTGTTTCCTTTAATATAGTCATTAATTGTATTGTTCTGCTGAGTGTGTCTTTGTATTGTATGTACTGTTCTGGCAATAATGTTTATTTTATATAGGCATTGTTTATATTGTTCTGCTGACTGTGTCTTGTATTGTATGTATTTTTCAAGCAACTGTGTCCCTTTCCCTTTGATTTAGACATTAGTTGTATTATTCTTTTAAACTATTTCTTTTAAATGTAGATATTGTTTGTATTATTTGTGTTGTTCTTCTGACTGTGTCTTTGTATTGTATGTACTGTTCATGCAACTGTGGCCTTTTTATGTAGATATTGTTTGGTATTATTTGGGTTGTTCTGTTGACTGTGTCTTTGTATTGTATGTATTGTTCTGTCAACTATGTCCCTTTAATGAAGATATGAGTTGTATTGTTCTGCTGACTGTGTCTTTTTATTGTATGTATTGTTGAAACAACTGTGTCTCTTTAATGTAGACATTATTTGTATTGGTCTGATGACTGTGTTTTTCAATTGTATGTACTGTTCAAGCATCTGTGTCCCTTTAATGTAGACATTATTTTAATTGTTCTGCTGACTGTGTCTTTGTATTTTATGTACTTCTCAGGCAAATGTGTCTCTTAAATGTTGACATTATTCGATTTGTTCAGCTGACTGTGTTTTTTTATTTTATGTATTGTTCAGGCAATTGTATCACTTTAATGTAGACATCATTTGTATTGTTCTGCTGACTGTGTTTTTTTATTGTATGTATTGTTATGGCAACTGTGTCCTTTTAATGTAGATATTGTTTGTATCATATATGTTGTTCTGCTGACTGTGTCTTTGTATTGTATGTACTGTTCAGGCAACTGTGTCCTTGTGATGTAGATATTATTTGTTTTGTTTTGCTGACTGTATCTTTTAATTGTATTTATTGTTCAAGCATCTGTGTACCTTTAATGTAGACATTATTTGTTTTATTCTGATGACTGTTTCTTTCAATTGTATGTATTGTTAAGGCAACTGTGTCCCTTTAATGTAGACATTGTTTGTATTGTTTTGCTGACTGTGACTTTGTATTGTATATTTTGTTCAATCAACTATGTCCCTTTACTGTATACATTGTTTGTATTGTTCTGCTGACTGTGTTTTTTGTATTGTATGTACTGTTCAGGCAACTGTGTCCCTTTAATGTAGACATAATTTGTATTGTTCTGCTTCATGTATTGTTCAGGCAACTGTGTCCTTTTGATGTAGATGTTATTTGTATTGTTCTGCTGACTGTATCTTTTAATTGTATCTATTGTTCAAGCATCTGTGTCCCTTTAATATAGACATTATATTTATTGTTCTGATGACTGCGGACTGTGATTTTTTGTATTGTATGAACTGTTTAAGCACCTTTGTCCCTTTAATGTAGACATTGTTTGTATTTTTCTGCTGACTGTGTCTTTGTATTGTATGTATTGTTCAAGCTACTGTGTCCCTTTAATGTAGATATAATTTGTATTGTTCTGCTGACTGTGTCTTTGTATTGTATGTATTGTTCAGTCAACTATGTCCCTTTTATGAAGGTGTTAGTTGTATTGTCCTGCTGACTGTGTCTTTGTATTGTATGTATTGTTCAGACAACTGTTTTTCCTTTAAAGTAGACATTTGTTGTATTGTTCTGCTGACTGTGTCTTTGTTGTGTATGTATTGTTCAGGCAACTATGTCCCTTTAATGTAGACAATAGTTTTATGGATCTTCTGACTGTTTTTCTATTGTATGTGTCACGGATGTTTTATATATGTAAGCTATCTGTGTATCGTATCAGTCCGTGGATTCTCTTACGGGGTTTAGAAACGGTCTGTTAAATACAGAATAGCTTGGACTTGGAAGAATAGCTGTGGCTAACAACATAAACGACTCCCGCCAATTCAATGTAATTCTAAAGTGCATACATAAACATGGCATTAACAAGTATAATTTTATGTCAAGCGATAATAATAATTCACATTATATTTACCTGTAAAATACAGAATAGCATGGACTTATAAGAATAGCCGGAGCTAACAAAACATTCGCCAATTCAATGTAATTCTAAAGTGTGCATGCGGGAGAAAAGCTTAACGGGAAGATACAGCCTGAGGCCCGAATAGTGCTGTTAGTAATAACGTGTTAGACATCATAACTATATGAATGACATGAATACTGTATACATGGAATGAATGATGAAAATACATGATGATACATTATAACTAATTAAGAAAAACAAATACACGATGTTTATAGGGAAGACAACACAGCCATATTACATTAAACATATACAACAACATTAAACAAACATATAAACTGTTAAACATGATGAACTGACCCTGCGACATATGTTTTGTTCAGGCAGCTGTGTCCCTTTAGTGTAGACATTAGTTGTATTGTTCTGCTGACAGGTCTTTGTATTGTATGTACTGTTCAGGCAACTGTGTCCCTTTAACGTAGATGTTGTTTGTATTATTTGTGGTGTTCTGCTGACTGTGTCTTGTATTGTATATTCTGTTTAGGTAGTTGTGTTTTTTGAATGGTACTTATTATGTTTGACATATGTTGACTTAGTTTCTTGAATATAATGTGATTATATTTCACAGAGTCTGGTCCACGAGGGGATGTTCGGTGATGATGAACGACGACAGCACAACGATGTGCCACTGTAACCACACAACAAGCTTTGCCATTCTTATGAAAATTAGACAGTTTGAGGTTTTTGTATTTATATGCATTGTATATGCATAACGCCTTTGAAAACGCAATTATGGGTATTATATCAAACCTAGATATGACATGAATGATAAACCAAGACAATACAGGTTTTCCTGGTAGTTGGGGGTTCGAATGACCAACTACCGGCCAGTTGCCAGTTGGGGATTCGGATTCGTTATCATAATTACTATTTAATTTACATATTTTACTTGTGTTTCTATTTAAAAACATAATAAATAAAAAATGTATGTAAATTAATATAAAATCTGAATCCCCAACTGGCAGCTGGTTGGTAGTTGGCGATTTGCGGCGAATCCCCAACTGGTCATTTTGAAACACCTCCTGATAAATACATTCATGATATTAAAGAAACAACGCAGGGATGGTGTTCATTTATTGTTATAAACAATTTTTTATAGCATGATGTGTTTTTAAATTCGCTGTTTTATTATTTCAACAAATTAATTCAAATAAAAAACAAATTAATAATAATAAATAACACACCAGTGCCGGGTTGGTTCTTCAATATAACGAGTATACTCACCATGGCGGTGATTCAAAATTGGGGATTCGCGGCGAATCGCAAACTTCAAACCAGCTGTCAGTTTGGGATTCAGCTTTTGTTTTCAAACCGCTGTTTTATTATTTTAACATATCAATTTAATATAAAACAAATATACTCACAAGACGGGTATTCAAAATGGCCAGTTGGGGATTCGGATTTTTTTTTAAAATCGATATTTGTTTTCGAAAACTAATCAATTCAATAAAAAAAAACAAGTTTATAATAATAAATAACACAATAGCGCTGGATTGGTTATTCAATATACCGAGTATACTCACCAGACGGCGATTCAAAATGTCCACTTTGGGATTCGCCGCGAATCGTCAACTACCAACCAGCTGCCAGATTTTTTTTCTTCAAATCGATATTTTATTATTTTTAAATGTCAATTCGATAAAGAAAACAAGTTTATGAAAATTGATAACACCAGCGGTTGTTTGGTTCTTCAGTCAAAAAAATGATATGTGAAAAAAATGAAACAGCCATTTTTAAAAAAAGATCCGAATCTCCAACTGGCAACTTGTTGGTAGTTGGCAATTCGTGGGGAATCTGGAATCGCCTTCTTGTGGGTATCTTCGTTATATTGTGGAAACAACCCGGTTCTGGTGTCACTCCTTAATTATCTATCTGAATTAAGTGCACTCTAGTATGAAATTATCTGGGGTGGGTTTGGGTGGGGGCTAGGGGCGGTTCTTTTGACATTATCTGTGCTATTTAGTTATTGACCGACGATAAAATTTAACAAGAATGATAGAATCATAAAAGCATATAAACATTTTCTTTCTGTATTTTAATACACACAAACATAACGTGACAACATAGAAATTTGATATATTGAATTATCATATATTTCAAATCAACTGGTTTCTGAAATTTAATTTGTAATTTTATATACTCTTCCAAAATATTGCGCTATATAGCAAACTTTCACAATGTTATAATTGCATGCTGATTAAACAGGTGCGATAATCCAATAAACAATAAAAAGAAGATGTTAATGCCAAAACATAAGGAGTGAAAACGACATGGTATCTAAAATTTATTATCAAAATACAAATAAAAGCAATTTAATTGTGACAGGCCCGATTAGCTTAGTCAGTTTCGTGCCTGATTATCAATCCAGGTGTCGCGAGTTCGAATCCCCACCCGGCGACAGTGTTTGTGATGATTGACATACAACATTGTGTCTATTATCATTTGTCTCTCACCGCTGATTCAAGTGGTAAAGTTATCAGTTACTTGCGGATATGGGGTGTGCTCGAGTACTGGTTAACTTTTCAAGATCCCAGGAAACAGTGGTTAGGTTAACTGAACATCTGTACAGAAAACCCTCGACGGCATAAAAAATGACGCTAAATATTCAGTCAACCATTAATTGTTTAAACTCATTTTATTGATTTTATAAACAATAGGCAATTTAGTTTATTGATGTATGGCTTTTCACAGTCAGCTAGGTCTTTATTCTTGAATAGAAATTTGAACTACATCTACTTCGTAATGAAAAAAGATAAATTAAAACCTTTGTTCCTTTATTATTTATAAATATATGAAAATGTACGTTCATTTTCCTTCTTATGCTTTGCTATTGTATGTTATTCAACAGCAGAGTTTTGTTTTTACTGTTTAAATGGTGTACTGGTATACAATTTATGAAAAATATACATAAAATCAAATAACATTTTTTTTACTTGTAAGTTTGCATTGATATTGAACCCGTAATTAACTGAACATATTTAAATATATTAAAAATATTTATCAGCCATTTCCCAGTGTGCAACAATGGCCTCAAAAGCTAAACGCGATAAGAAAAGAGATCTCTTGGACACGTAAATATATGTAACAGACCATTTTCCCATAATTCCAATCTCATTATCATGTATGTATTTAAAGCATTTTCATTGGACAACGTCAATTTTTTAAAGACTTTTATTTTTCGATAAAACCCTGTAACCGGACTACTTTTACGTTTCTCGCGTAAACAAAGAAGCATCGACATTTTGATGGTCGGTTAAACATTATACGAACTTAAATGATGTTCACTACGGTTCCACGCTTATTTAATATCGCCAACTACCAACCAGCTGCCAGTTGGGGATTCAGATTTTATATTAATTTACATACATTTTTTATTGATTATATCTTTAAACATATTAACACGAGTAAAATATGTAAATCAAATGGTAATTATAATAACGAATCCGAATCCCTAACTGGCTGCTGGTCGGCAGTTGGTTATTCGAATCCCCAACTACCACCTGCAAACTACCTACTAACTTTACAGTCATCATATATTTTTATTCCAACAATTTCGTCTCGTTGAAACTTAAACTTAGCAAATTCATTGCGGTCGACATATAATATGAACCGCGTAGCATAATAGCACATCCAGGATAAGATATGTCCAATATTTAAACATTTCCGTCTTTAAAGACGTTAAATATATATTAGTATATTAGCTGTCAGAGAATAATTTGATATTTTACCAGCACAAGACATTTGATCGATGTTTTATCGCATTGTGACAGTAGGAGTATCTCACATGGTGCAGTCATTGTTAAGCATTAGACGCTTTTTTAATAAGAATTTTGTATAACTTTCAACTAAGCAATTTGTTTACAATTACAAAAAAAATAAAGCACCAAAAGCACCCTATGGCCTTTAGAATGCATTGAATGCAAGCTAGATATTAAAACATGAGAGAAAAATATCAACGCGGTCGTCATAACTATAACTTAACCAAATAAGCATTATGTATAACGTACAGACAACCCTGTCTTAAGCCGCCAGTCAAGAGAACGGGCAAAAGAAGCATTTAAAGACAGATTATGGCGTAATACAGGTTAATTTGCTCTGAAATAAATTGAAATGAAAAATAGCAAATGTGGTTGCTTAAGACAAGTGGCTGTTCAATGGAGGTGAGCATAAACACAGGTTTTACTGCATACTATTTCAGATTCCACAAGAGCACGAGTTGGCGTTAAGTGTGATAACTGTTATAGGGTCCAGTATCTCAATGTTGACAATGTTCATCAGCATCACTGTGTTCACCTGTGTCAGGTCAGCTTTATTTCTTTTACCCATTTCAAAATGTCACATGCAAAATGCTCCCAGATTGTATATGTTATATAAATAGTCCATATATTGTATATGCTGTATTGCTATTGTATATACATATATCTATGCTATCCACATATCATTATTTCGTTTAGTTATTTTCCAGATCCTTAAACTCCGAAAGAGTATATGTTCACAGGAACTTATGTTTGGCAATCCTGTGTGCTCAGATATCATTTCTAGCTGGAGTACGAGCCACTGGAAACCAGGTATGGACGCCTTAAAGCAGTTTTAAATTCATTTTAATATGAAGTAGGTATCAAATTAAACAAGTAAAGTATATTATAAATTAAATATAAAAAAAACGCATAAAGATCTGCCTCTCCAAGATAGACTAAAATAATGATTTTATGACTATATTTGGCTCCTTGACTTCTCGTCGGAATTTAAGTCATATTTTGAACACTACGTTGCATTTCTATTCATTAGGCTCAATGTAACTCATAAGACGCTTTGCTATATGTTATTTACAAACCAATGAGCATCTAGTGTTAATTTGTTTGGGCACTGAACGGGCTTTGCCGGTATTACTAGTTATTACGATTGTTTTTCGGCAAACCAAAATGTATCGGACATTCTGAACTACATAAAGCCTCTTCTGCGATCCTGACCCATTATACGTATTTGATAATCAAAAGAAAACATGGATGGATTTTAGTAATAAAATAATTAAAAAAACAACAACAAAAAAACCGCGCATACTTATGAATCACTTGAACTCATTAATTCAATTTATTATATGAGAAATTCATAATTATGAATGGAGTTCCTATATCAAACAAACTGTGCTTTTATGTGTGTATTGCAATGCGTAAAAGTCAGAATTAGTGTAATTGTATGTAATTGAGAAGCTTGTATAATGTTAACATAAGATATTTGTTCTAGACGGTATGTCGAGTGGCTGCCATTCTCCTGCATTACTGCTTCATTGCTGTCTTCACATGGATGCTGGTGGAAGGTTTGCATCTTTATACGAAAGTGATTCAAGTATTCGGAACAGAAAAATCAAGGACAAGTTACTATCTTTTCTTTGGTTGGGGTAATATTTCATATTCATCAATGATTCTCTTTTTTTTACCTTAAATGAAATATTAGAAGTATTAGAAATAAGATAAATTTTATTGTTGAAAACCTTTAAGACCATGATATTCTTTTCTTTACTGAAACTCACCTTGATAATCAGATACGAAATGACTGTTTAATACTTAATGAGAACTTTGATATATTTTATAGAAAGGACCGTTCTAATCATGGAGGGGGATACTTGTTATGTTTCAAATAGTGTTATTCATTCCAGGTGAAATGACTTGGAAATATTTATAACGAATCAATTTGGATAAATGTCAAAATCAAAAATGAAAGTACACTATTAGGTGAGTTCTATAGTCCCATAACTGCAGATACCACGTTTTTCAATAACCTGAATGCAAATATTGAGAAGGCCTATGAAACTTCCAAAAATATCGTCCTTATAGGTGTTTTAAATGAAAACCTTCTCAACTTATCATTCCATAACCTGAAAGATATATTATCTTTAAACTCAGTTATCAATACTATAAATGAGCCCACCAGAAATCTAACCATTCTTGATCTAATTATTGTACCATATGGTATGCCATATAGAAATGCTGGTACTATAGAAGTTCCAGCTAACATAAGTGATCATAAAGCAACATATGTAAAATTACAATTCCTGTACGAGTTAAATTCTACATATAAAAGACAAATATGGTTATACAACAAAGCAAATTTTAATCTCTTCTATGATAAAGTTGAATCATAGGATTGGGACTGCTTAATAAACTGCTCTATTAATGAAGCATGTGACAAGTTTACATATATATTTATTGAAATGGTTAAAACTTGCATACAATCTAAACTAGTAACTGTTCGTCAAAACGACAGGTCTTGGTTCGCTTCGGAAGTTACAAAATATCTTAAAATAAAGGATAGATTAAAGAAAACAGGCAAGGCAAATGATTGGCGTACATATAATTAATCTAGAAACAAAATATATAACAACAAAAAAAAAAAGCTAAAGAAAACTTTTTTAATAATCTGGAAATTTCATTAAACGATTTACAGTTGAACGATAAAAGAGGTTTCTCGAAAATTATTAGACATTTTGTTCAAAATTCAGACTCTTCATCTACAATCTTTGTAAAACAAATATAAATGGCACTTAACATTTTCTTATTTCTTGCAAAGAAAAAGCTGGACACCTTAATGACTAGTTTACGTCTATATCGACCCAAGACGAGATAAATGTCCAACAACCAGTATTTACACCAAAAACAAATGAGAGTCTTACAAATTTTGTTATTTCAGAAAGTGATATATCTGACATTTTAAACACCCTTTATATAAATAAAGCATGTGGCAATGACTCTATAAGCCATAAGATGATTAAATGGGAAACAAAACCTATCTCTTAACCTTAAGCCATACTTTTTAACCGCTCTCTGAATGAAGGGATTTATCCTGACATTTGGAAGATAGCAAATGATACACAAATATATAAAACGGTGACAAGTCTATAGCTTCAAACTTTAGACCAATTTCTTTACTGAGCTGTTGTGGTAGGCTAATTGAAAGAATACTTTTTAAACACATGTACAACTTTCTTCTTATCAATAAATTATTGTATAAATATCAATCAGGATTTCTACTAAACCATTCAACAACATTTCAGTTAAAAGACATCTATCATCATATCTGCAAAACCTTTGATAGCAAACAATTTTCTTGCATGGTATTCTGTGACACATCGAAGGCTTTTGATCGTGTCTGACATCACAGGGGCTCTCATTCAAACTGAAAGAAATTGGCATAATTGGTATTTATAAAGTTATCTGAAACACAGATAGCAACGTGTAGTTATACAATCATCAGAATCCACTCTTAAGTATATAAATGCAGGTGTTCCCTAAGGGTATTTTCTTGGACCTCTATTATTTCTAATATATGTTAACGATATCCCTGATTCACTATTAAGTTTAACTAGGTTGTTTGCGGACGATAGTTCCTTATATTATTCTGCAACTTCTACCCAGGATCTTGAAGGTATCATAAACTTTGATTTTGATATTATATCTAAATGGTCTAAGCAATGGATGGTGAATTTTAGTCCGAACGAAACTGAAGCAATGTTCTTCTCTTTAAGAAAACCTGATAGACTACCTAATATTATATTTGAAAATATTTCTTTACAATTTGTTAATTCTCATAAACATCTTGGTGTTACTTTAAGCCATGATGGTAACCGGTCATCACATATTGAAAGCTTATTACTTTTTGCTTCCAAGATAATACACATTTTGATACGTTTAAAATTCACTATTGGAAGAAATGCATGCAAGCAAATATATATATATATATATATATCGTATGTGCGTCCAATCCTAGAGTATTCGTCATTGGTCTGGAATGGTTGCACTGTGCACCTCACAGACTCAATAGAAAAACTACAAAACGAAGCAGCACGATATGTCACTGGACTTACCCGATCAGTATCTATTCAAAAACTGTATACTGAATGTGGATGGGAACCACTTAAAAGGAGAATAGAAATTCAAAAATATAACTTATGTATAATGTATACCATTCAAATATTCCAAGTTATATAAATGATCTTTTCCCGCCTCTAGTTGGTGCAACAACTGAATACCCACTTAGAAACAGAGATAACTATACTACTCCATACTGTAGAACAGAGATAATGCGAAAGGCATGTATTCTCTCTTCTATTTGTCTTTGGAATCAGCTAGATGACAATATTAGAGCAGCACATTCACTTTCCATGTTAAAAAATACATTACGCCAAAATACTTAATTTAAATACCACCATAATATTCTCATGGCAAACGACGTGTCTTAGTTTATCATGCAAGACTTAGAAACAACTGTAGTAATTTAAATGCCGATTTTTGTAGAAATCGTCGCATACATCGCCGTTTTTCGAGTGTCAGCTGGTTATAGAAGATGCTGAACACTACTTCTTTAAATGTCCTAGATAAAACAATCAAAGACTCGTCTTGTTTCAAATAACACGAGTATTACATCCATTAGATATTAATTTACTATTGAGTGGAAGTGAAACTATATCTATAGAAGATAACATAACTATTGTAGATGCTGTCCATAACTTTATTAAAGATACCCATAGATTTTGATATAATAATAATAATAATAATAATAATAATAATAATAATAATAATAATAATAATAATCATAATGATTATAAATAATAAATGAGTTTAAATATATTATATATTAAGTTAAAAATATAAACCCATATAAATATATATATATTTGATTATATGTCCTGTCCAAACACAAAGTTATGATATCTGAGAATGCCTGTCATAAGGGAGACAAGAAAATATAATCAAATACTACTTATTATTTTTATCTGCTTATAAAGTGTCTCTCTGTCCCCACCCCACTCTTTCTTCCTCTCACTTAATCACCTACTGTATGTTTATAATTGTTTATTTTAGCATAAACATGTAATTTGTTTTGTTACACACTGTAAATTTGTTACTTGTAGTGGGAGTGCCGAATCTAAGTTGGAAAAACTTGTGGTCAAACCCCATTTCAAAATATGTGAGATAAAATATGTTTAACTAACACAATAAAATGTTTATGGGGATGTTGAGGAGATAATTGTGTTTCCCCTGATACTGCCGAACTGCCAACTTCCCTTCATGTAAAAGCATACAATATAGAATACCTGTTACAAATGGAAAGTTGGCCTTACATCAGTGCAGTATTAGATACAATTATATCCGTCTACATACATTTGAATACTGCTGGTTATTGTTCCCCAGCCACTGCCGTACTTCCAACTTTCCGGTAGGTATATGTGTATACAATATACTACCTGTTTCAAATGGAAAGTTGGCAGTGAATCAGCGCATTGTTAGAAACAAGTATATGTTTATATCAATTTACAAATCTGGCGTTTATATTGCTAGAAATTTAACGTTCCGTTATATATTTATATCAGTTTACAAGCTTGGCGTTTATATTTCTAGCTATCTAATGTTCCGTTATATGTTTATATCAGTTAACAAACCCCGTGTTTGTATTGCTAGCTACCTAACATTCCGTTACATGTTTATATCAGTTATCAAACCCCGTGTTTGTATTGCTAACTACCTAACATTCTATTACATGTTTATAGCAGTTAACAAACCCCGTGTTTGTATTGCTAGCAATCTAACATTCCGTTACATGTTTATATCAGTTAACGAACCCCGTGTTTGTATTGCTAGCTACCTAACATTCCGTTACATGTTTATATCAGTTAACAAACTCCGTGTTTGTATTGCTAGCAATCTAACATTCCGTAACATGTTTATATCAGTTAACAAACCCCGTGTTTGTATTGCTAGCTACCTAACATTCTGTTACATGTATATATCAGTTAACAAACCCCGTGTTTGTATTGCTAGCTACCTGGCATACCGTTACATGTTTATATCAGTTAACAAACCCTGTGTTTGTATTGCTAGCTACCTAACATACCGTTACTTGTTTATATCAGTTAACAAACTCCGTGTTTGTATTGCTAGCAATCTAACATTCCGTTACATGTTTATATCAGTTAACAAATCCCGTGTTTGTATTGCTTGCTACCTAACATACCGTTACTTGTTTATATCAGTTAACAAACCCCGTGTTTGTATTGCTAGCTACCTAACATACCGTTACATGTTTATATCAGTTAACAAACCCCGTGTTTGTATTGCTAGCAATCTAACATTCCGTTACATGTTTATATCAGTTAACAAACCCCATGTTTGTAATGCTAGCTACCTAACATTCCGTTACATGTTTATATCAGTTAACAAACCCCGTGTTTGTAATGCTAGCTTCCTAACATTCCGTTACATGTTTATATCAGTTAACAAACCCCGTATTTGTATTGCTAGCAATCTAACATTCCGTAACATGTTAATATCAGTTAACAAACCCCGTGTTTGTATTGCTAGCTACCTAACATTCCGTTACATGTTTATATCAGTTAACAAACCCCATGTTTGTATTGCTAGCTACCTAACATTCCGTTATATGTTTATATCAGTTAACAAACCCTGTGTTTGTATTGCTAGCAATCTAACATTCCGTTACATGTTTATATCAGTTAACAAACCCCGTGTTTGTATTGCTAGCTACCTAACATTCCGTTATATGTTTATATCAGTTAACAAACCCCGTGTTTGTATTGCTAGCAATGTAACATTCCGTTACATGTTTATATCAGTTAACAAACCCCGTGTTTGTATTGCTAGCTACCTAACATACCGTTACTTGTTTAAATCAGTTAACAAACCCCGTGTTTGTATTGCTAGCTACCTAACATACCGTTACTTGTTTATATCAGTTAACAACCCCCGTGTTTGTATTACTAGCAATCTAACATTCCGTTACATGTTTATATCAGTTAACAAACCCCGTGTTTGTAATGCTAGCTACCTAACATTCCGTTACATGTTTATATCAGTTAACAAACCCAGTGTTTGTATTGCTAGCAATCTAACATTCCGTTACATGTTTATATCAGTTAACAAACCCCGTGTTTGTATTGCTAGTAACGTAACATTCCGTTACATGTTTATATCAGTTAACAAACCCCGTGTTTGTATTGCTTGCTACCTAACAATCCGTTATATGTTTATATCAGTTAACAAACCCCGTGTTTGTATTGCTAGCTACCTAACATACCGTAACATGTTTATATCAGTTAACAAACCCCGTGTTTGTATTAATAGCTACCTAACATACCGTTACTTGTTTATATCAGTTAACAAACCCCGTGTTTGTATTGCTAGCTACCTAACATACCGTTACTTGTTTGTTTCAGTTAACAAACCCCGTGTTTGTATTGCTAGCTACCAAACATACCGTTACATGTTTATATCAGTTAACAAACCCCGTGTTTGTATTGCTAGCTACCTAACATTCCGTTACATGTTTATATCAGTTAACAAACCCCGTGTTTGTATTGCTAGCTACCTAACGTTCCGTTACTTGTTGATATCAGTTAACAAACCCTGTGTTTGTATTGCTAGCTACCTAACGTTCCGTTACATGTTTATATCAGTTAACAAACCCCGTGTTTGTATTGCTAACTACCTAACATACCGTTACTTGTTTATGTCAGTTTACAAACCCTGTGTTTATTTTGCTAGCTACCTAACATTCCGTTACTTGTTTATATCAGTTAACAAACTCCGTGTTTGTATTGCTAGCAATCTAACGTTCCGTTACATGTTTATATCAGTTTACAAACCTGGCGTTTATATTACTGGCAATATTACGTTCTGTTACATATTTATATTAGTTTACAAACCCCGTGTTTATATTGCTAGCAATCTAATGTTCCGTTAAATGTTTAATCAGTTTACAAAACTGGCGTTTATATTGCTAGCTATCTTACGTTCTGTTATATGTCTACATCAGTTTACATACCCCGTGTTTGTATTGCTAGTAATCTAACGTTCTGTTATATGTTTATATCAGTTTACAAACCTGGCGTTTATATTGCTAGCAATCTAACGTTCTGTTATAAGTTATATCAGTTAACAAACCTCGTGTTTGTATTGCTAGCTATCTAACGTTCTGTTCTATGTTTGTATCAGTTTACAAACCTGGCGTTTGTATTGCTAGCTATCTAACGTTCTGTTATAAGTTTATATCAGTTTACAAATATCATGTTTGTATTGCTAGCTATCTAACGTTCTGTTATAAGTTTATATCAGTTTACAAATATCATGTTTGTATTGCTAGCTATCTAACGTTCTGTTATAAGTTTATATCAGTTTACAAACTAGGCGTTTATCTAACGTTCTGTTATATGTTTGTATCAGTTTACAAACCTGGCGTTTGTATTGCTAGCTATCTAACGTTCTGTTATAAGTTTATATCAGTTTACAAACTAGGCGTTTGTATTGCTAGTTATCTAACGTTCTGCTATATGTTTATATCAGTTTACAAACCTCGTGTTTGTATTGCTAGCTATCTAACGTTCTGTTATAAGTTTATATCAGTTTACAAACTAGGCGTTTGTATTGTCAGCTATCTAACGTTCTGTTATATGTTTATATCAGTTTACAAACCTCGTGTTTGTATTGCTAGCTATCTAATGTCTGTTACATGTTTGTATCAGTTTACAAACCTCGTGTTTTAATTGCGAGCTATCTAACGTTCTGTTATATGTTTGTATCAGTTTACAAACTAGGCGTTTGTATTGCTAGTTATCTAACGTTCTGTTATATGTTTGTATTAGTTTACAAACCTGGCGTTTGTATTGCTAGCTATCTAACGTTCTGTTATAAGTTTATATCAGTTTACAAACTAGGCGTTTGTATTGCTAGTTATCTAACGTTCTGTTACATGTTTGTATCAGTTTACAAACCTGGCGTTTGTAGTGCTAGCTATCTAACGTTCTGTTATCTGTTTATATCAGTTTACAAACCTGGCGTTTGTATTGCCAGCTATCTAACGTTTTGTTATAAGTTTATATCAGTTTACAAACCTCGTGTTTTAATTGCTAGCTATCTAACGTTCTGTTATATGTTTGTATCAGTTTACAAACTAGGCGTTTGTATTGCTAGCTATCTAACGTTCTGTTATATGTTTGTATCAGTTTACAAACTAGGCGTTTGTATTGCTAGTTATCTAACGTTCTGTTACATGTTTGTATCAGTTTACAAACCTGGCGTTTGTATTGCCAGCTATCTAACGTTCTGTTATAAGTTTATATCAGTTTACAAACCTCATGTTTTAATTGCAAGCTATCTAACGTTCTGTTATATGTTTTTATCAGTTTACAAATCTGGAGTTTGTATTGTTAGCAATCTAACGTTCTGTTTTATGTTTGTATTAGTTAACAAACCTGGCGTTTGTATTGCCAGCTATCTAACGTTCTGTTATAAGTTTATATCAGTTTACAAACTAGGCGTTTGTATTGCTAGTTATATAACGTTCTGTTATATGTTTGTATTAGTTTACAAACCTGGCGTTTGTATTGCTAGCTATCTAACGTTCTGTTATATGTTTATATCAGTTTACAAACTAGGCGTTTGTATTGCTAGCTATCTAACGTTCTGTTATATGTTTGTATTTGTTTACAAACCTGGCTTTTGTATTGCTAGCTATCTAACGTTCTATTATAAGTTTATATCAGTTTACAAACTAGACGTTTGTATTACTAGCTATCTAACGTTCTGTTATAAGTTTATATCAGTTTACAAACTAGGCGTTTGTATTGCTAGTTATCTAACGATCCGTTATATGTTTGTATCAGTTTACAAACCTGGCGTTTGTATTGCTAGCTATCTAACGTTCTGTTCTAGGTATACCGTTCGTACTTGTAACAATATCTGCTTTCGCTGACTTTGAAGGGTATGGATCAAGAACTAGGTTAGTTACATATAGTTATAAATAAGTACAGTTCAATATAATACATATATTTATGACATTGTTATAAAAATACCCAATATATACATGTATGTCACACTGAAAACTATAACAACTACGTATTGTTTACATTAATGTTGATGAATGAAAAAGTTTAAAAAAATATTATATATATATATAGCGTATATCAAAAATATTATATATATATATAGCGTATATCAAAAATATTATATATATATATATAGCGTATATCAAAAATATTATATATATATATATATATAGCGTATATCAAAAATAATTAATATTATACATTTTTATCGCTATATATTTATTTTGTTGTTTACATAATAGATTTCACTCATACAGATACGTTATGTTTGATATGAGAACTGAATTTGTAGTTTAAACTTATTTATTTTACTTCGACTGTGAAACAATTTCTTACAACTCAGGCAAATCACACTCGAAATATTCCTGGTCAGCACATGCGGAAAAGTGTCTTGCTCAAGGACACCACACATAGCAGTGGCGGAGGATCGAACCCACGACACTCCGATCATTGGTTCGGTACTCTACCGCTGGACCACGCGCTCCACACAAACTGAATTTGTAGCTTCGGGTTGTTAAGAAACAATACAAACATATAAATATATCGATAATATAATTTTTTAACATCAATGACTAAAACGTAAATAGTCAGTTTGATAAACTAGCTATTATACAGTTATTTAAACATATAAAGCTGATTGTAAACATTGGCAATTTGCTTTCCCAAGGAATCCAACCTGGAATCGTGTGAACAGAAAATGTAAACAAAATAATTAAAGATTGACCTAATGGGATATTCAGTCGATTAATTTTGTTGCTATTTTAACTTTTTGTTAAAATTAAACCCAACTCCCTTTTGAGTGACGTTTGGAGGGCAGATAAATTTTATTTAGCGGTTCATTCGTTACTATTTAAAAGTCTTGTTCTTGTGACATTATAGGTTAACATAAATTACATTTGATTTCCATAAATCTATTTATGCAGGCGAACGTTGCATTAAAATAGTTGTTGTAATAACATCAATTGATAATATTATTATATGGATTTAAAAAAATGAACACGATCGACAACATAATACCGTTTTATTATTACTTTTATATGTAAAAGTCGCACATATCTGTTCCTTGAACTGCATTGTGACACAATTGTTCCATTAATGATTATAATTCTGGAACACACTCTTATCGTAATTGTCAGTTATTGTTACAATATCAGAGATACAAGATAAACATACAAGATGTCTTGTTTACAGTCGGCCATAAACAGCACAAAACTCAGCTCAATGAGATACTATCCAACAAACAATAAAAGTAAAACAATAATAAGGAATGCCACGTCAGTTAGTATCAACAGCGTTGGTAAGGCTAAAGATAAGGCATACCGTTTGTTCCGAATTCCAAGAATCTATTTCAACGAAATATCCACATATCCATATTTATATACATATATATTTAGTTAAGACATGATTGAAAATGACACGTTTAATACTGTGATTATTGTTTTAGATACACATATATCTTATTTACATATGTTATTAAGGAGCGAACAAAATATACAGATAATTTACCTTTCAACACGTGCGTAAGTTGCAATGTTTTGTAACGTTAATAATAATTGCATCTAGCAACAGTAGCACACTAAGTACATATCGTCAGTTGTAAAAAATATTATGTACTCATTTATTTTGTAGCTGTTGGCTGTCTATCTACAGGAACACAATTTGGGCATTTGTGGGACCGGCAATAGCAGTAATTATAGTAAGAATGGCAGAATTCTATGACTGATTATTTTTAAGAATATACATTTATAGCTTAATTTATGATATATAATTATACAGTAATGTAGTGTTGAAATAATAGGATACATTGGAAGCACAGAAGGATACCACAAATAAGATAATAGCAGACCCAATGAAAACGATTATGAGTTATCAAAAAGGATTACACCAATGAAAGGGAAGAAAAATATTCATGAAAATATAGATATTACGAATATCATCATGCATTCTTTTTGTGTTCGAAATATACGGATATGAGACTACGATATTTACATTCTTGGTATTTCGGTGAAAATAGTTTACACGATTTTTATCACCTACTACAGCTAACAGATACCTCCAACAATTTGAAAAAAGGAGTTGCATATGTCCTCTATATTTTAATACAAAACGGATCACTATATTAATAAAACAACTACTGATAAAACTTTTCAACATAAGCTGTATGCCATATCATAATTTGACCTAAATGTTTGTAAATAATGATATATATGCCTCTTTATGCGAAATAAAACACTTGTAACAATAACTGGAATAATGAGAACATTTTCACTGGCAAGATTCAAACTGATGAAATCTGCTATGGCCAATAACCAATGTAGATAGTATCTAAATCATATCTTACATACATGGCAGAATATCAAGTTAATGGAACTTTCTGTTCAGCTCAATTTGCATGTCCAAAGTTGTAGAGGAAGTTACGCGCGTGTTTACTTACCACTCTCTTCAAATGACATTATATGTATGTGTAGAACACGTCATACCACGAAATGGGAATAATGTGTATTAACCTCACCAAGTCAAGTAAAATATCGTATATTAAAACATGACAGTTTCCTCTCTCTCACAGGTCATATCCAGTCATTCCTAAGGCCAAATCAGACAATGGATTTTTTTAAATCCTTGAATAACTGAATATTATTATTAAATGTGACTGTACCAGCACAAACAAATTACAATCACGATGTTTCACGATAAGGTAATATATGTGTTATATTAAGATTCAGAAAACAAACGCTGGTTTTAATATTTAAAAACATTTACGAGAAAGCGATTGTTGGATAATCATTACCATTACCATAGACTTGGTTTCGGTAAATATAGTTTTCACGGTCTGGTAATGTGATGCATTTCGAAAATAATGTTAGATTATTTTATAAAAAAAACAATATAAAACAGATTCACTGTTTATAATTTATTGTAATAATTTCAATTTCTTTTTAGGTGAATATAGTTATTCTTGCTATGGTTTTAAGGATTGTTGTTGCATCCGCCAAACTGGAAAGGCCGAGGCACAGTGACCAAGTGAGGTATTCACTATTAATACAAATCTAGACATAAGTCTGTAAGTTATGACATTTATGGCTATAACGGTATAATGAAATACTGGAATGAGCATGATTTATCGTTAAGTCACGTCAAAAAGTACAAGGACATATGCTGACTGGATGAAATTGCAGCGAAAAGCGTTACGCACAAATTAAGTACATAATAGTCTTAAAATGGAAAATCAATGGAAATCAATATTTTACTAGTTTTGTAATATTTAATCATTTTATGTTATGCTTAACAATTATTTTAGAAAAAATTAACATGAATTTAATAATGTTCTGTAAACATTCCGAAATTATTTCCAAAAGCAAGAATAAGCTCTTTAAGTTAACTGATTATACAACTTTGACCCTAAAAACCCCCAACATATTTCAAATTCGCGAAGAACTTTCTAAAATTATTTGAACAACGTAATTGTTTAGACACCTTGTCTCAGGTATAAATGATAAATTACATTTCACCTGAGATAAATAGGTAACATAGCAACTCCTCGCAATGATCATGTATAAGTAAATCAAGGGAGGCAAGTGCCGACATATCTAATTCAGATAACGTTGTTAAGATTTGACTCCCCTTCAACATTAAAAGAGAAACATCAAGTATAGGTTTTTATGTCCATTTGGACCTATCATTCCAAAACACAAATGCAAGCGTAAATGTATACGCACATATGCAATTCAAATATTGAAATAAGCTACATTTTATTTGTTTTCAAATCATACAATGTATAAGAATATTTCTAAAAAAATATATATGATGGTCCAGGATCGAGGGGTTGTAGATTAGATTCTCAGCCATGGCTATGTGTAATGTCCTTGAGCATGCCACTTTCTTCGCATGTGTGCAGTACTGGTTCTACCCAGAAAGACATCGAGCTTGATGTGTCCAAGTTGTAATAACTTGTTTCACCAGTTGAGGTAAAATTTGAAAGTTTAAAACAAAACAAAAGAATCCCTAGGAAACACATAACGCAATCAAAACTAATAAAGATAAACTATTCTATAAGGCTCGGTTTTATTTAATCTGTTCATGAGTGCAACACTCCTCACGCCCCATCCGCACCGGTTGATGTGGTCTTCTACAGTATATGAGCACCATTCCAACAAATCCTATATAATGAGTCTAGGTAGGGGGCGGGGTGTCTTTGACGACAGCCACACAGCACGTGAGACAGTTGATGGGACATGGTAGTCAATTAATAATTCGTCCAATCAGTACAATAATGTGCCAAGTGTATACAAAATAAGAAGGCATTTGGTACCTTTTTGTAACAATGGGGCGTAATATGTCTGATAAAAGAAACAATTGCAATAACAGAACGCAACAAAAAAAACCCCAAAAAAACACTCAGTTTTAGTTATTCACAAAAATGAAAAGAAAATAGCACACTCAGTTTCAATTTTTCGCAAAAATGAAAAGAAAATAGCACACTAAGTTGTAGTTAACATCAAAAATGAAAATAAAATAGCACTTATAGTTTTAGCTATTCACAAAAATGAGAAGAAAAAAAGCACACTTAGTTTTAGTTGTTCACAAAAATAAAAAGAAAATAAGCAAACTCAGCTTTAGTTGTTCACAAAAATGAAAAGAAAATAGCACACTCAGTTTTAGTTGTTCACATAACCAAAAAGAAAATAGCATACTCAGATTTAGTTATTTACAAATATGAAAGAAAATAGCACACTCAATTTTAGTAAGCAACAAAAATGAAAAGAAAATAGCACACTCAGTTTCAGTTATTCACGAAAATGAAAAGAAAGTAGCAGACTTAATTTTATTTAACATCAAAAATGAAAAGAAAATAGCACACCCAGTCTAAGTTATTTGCGAAAATGAAAAGAAAATAGCACACTCAATTTAAATTATTTGCAAAAAAGAAAAGAAAATAGCACACTCAGTTTTAGTTCTTCACAAAACTGAAAAGAAAATAGAACACTCAGTTTTAGTTTTTCACAAAAATGAAAAGAAAATAGCCAACTCAGTTTCAGTTATTCGCAAAAGTGAAAAGAAAATACCAAACTCAGTTGTAGTTAACAGCAAAAATGAAAATAAAATAGCACTTATAGTTTTAGTTATTCACAAAAATAAAAAGAAAATAGCAAACTCAGTTTTAGTTCTTCACAAAACTGAAAAGAAAATAGCACACACCGTTTTAGTTATTCACAAAGATGAAAAGAAAATAGAACACTCAGTTTTAATTGTTCACAAAAATGAAAAGAAAATAGCAATCTCTGTTTTAGTTCTTCACAAAACTGAAAGGAACTTTGAGCAAAGACCATCACGAACTAGCTCCCGGGTTCTTATATAAGCTAGTTTATATGAGAAGGTTGCAAGTAGTTGATGGTAGTGTTCGGGTTGAAGTCTGCCTATATTCAATAGACGGAAGAAAGGTTTTCACCACAAACTGTAGCCCGTGTTCTCTCTAAAGCTTAGCTTTACAGAGAGGGTGGAAAGTAGTTTGTGACAAAGTTGTAATCGGCTGAACACAGATAGTTGATCAAAGAAGCCCATAGAAAAATTACTGAGTTCAGCTATTCTTTTTATCTAGTTGAGCATTTATGCATTACCGCTCGTGCATGATAACATATTAACACAGTAAACTCGGTACACGTTACAGTGCTACTTTCTTTTCAATTTTCGCGAATAACTAAAACTGAGTGTGCTACTTTCGTTTCATTTTAGTTGTTAACTAAAACTGAGCGTGCTATTTTTTTTTACCTTTTTTGAAGAACTAAAACTGAGCGTGCTATTTTCATTTTATTTTTTGTGAATATATAAAACTGAGTTTGCTATATCTTTTCATTACTGTGAGTAACTAAAACTGAGTGTTCTATTTTCTTTTCGTTTTTGTGAATAACTAACACTGAGTTTGCTATATCTTTTCATTATTGTGAGTAACTAAAACTGAATGTTCTATTTTCTTTTCATTTTTGTAAATAACTAACACTGAGTTTGCTATATCTTTTCATTATTGTGAATAACTTACACTGAGTGTGCTATTTTCTTTTTATTTTTTTGCGAAAAACTAAAACTAAGTGTGTCATTTTCTTTTCATTTTTGCGAATAACTAAAACTGAGTGTGCTTTTTTCTTTTCATTTTTGTGATCCATATTTAATGAGCATTAACTGATATTAGTTATACTGTTATGTTCAATGAGCGCCCAATTTGAATATCCCCGATCCCAAAGTAATTACACTATAAAAGATTTGTAAACAACTTATTCTATGTTTTAACTGTTTTATCAACTAATTAGAAAAAAGTGTTGACATCACATACTAACCTAACTGGTTGTTGATAGAATAGAAATGATAAATAATGTTCACAATATAATCGCTATTTAAATTCGTTACATTACCCCCTTCCGAGATTATGCGTCCCGCATAGATTAAAAAAACAACTAATATAAAAAAAATAACACACTCTTAACTCTTTAATAAAAATAAAAATGAACACGTCAACCAATTAGAATATAAACACGTCTGAGCTACCCCAATGAAACGTTACTTGGATCGTTTGAAGCCAATTTCAAATACAACTTTTCCACCTTCTTGCAAGAAAACTCTACTACACTGAATATCAGTGGGCTTAATAATTGCATCAGCTGGTAAGAAATCACCTAAATTTAAAACTTGCTCATTACAAGCTTTTCCGTTGTTAGCTGTCTGAAACAAAGAGTACACTTTCGTGCCTTCATCTTTTATACAAATCTCCTGTGTCATCAGGGTCTTTTTCTGGTTACAACCAAATTCAACTTGTAATTCAGCTTTCACAACTTCACCTTCGTTCTTTTCTACATGAATACTTTTGTTCACGAGGGAGGGTCTGGGTTCTAATCCAATGAGGCATCAACTCTTGGTAGTGGATATGCATATTTTACTGTTGCATCATTCAACTTTCTATAGTCTACACAGAACCTGCGTGTCCCATCTTTCTTTTTAACCATGACTTTGCCACTTGCCCATGGATTTACGATGGCTGTATGAAATATTTCTTTAGCATGTCATCGATATGTTCGTCAACTTCAGTTTGCATATGAACTGGAACTTTCCTAGGGGGTTGTTTGATGGGTTGCGTGTCACCTATAGGTATCTTATGTTTGATTAAGTATGTCCTACCTAAATCATCATCTGATTCTGAGAAAATATTAGCGAATTTGATAAGCAATTTTGCTATTTGACTTCTTTGTTCTTTCTGCATACCCAAAACTGTACATTCAAAAAGATCATTAAGGTGCTGCTAATCCCGTACTCCTATTTACTATTAGTTGTTTAGTTAGTTTTTTCTTCTTTGGTATAATCACAGGCAGTGGCGTCGTTGCCTTTCTTATGACTCGACTAGAAGATAACCACTAAAATCAACTCCAACTTCATTTTCTACTATTTTTTTCTGGTTCTGAAATTGTTTTATCTACATAAGTCTCTATAATCGCACAAGATAACTTTTGCTCTTTCATTTTTCTCAACCTGTCTACATGTATAACCTGATTTTGTTCTGATCTACCACAATTAACTGTATAAAGAACATCTGACATTTTTTCTAATTCTTTAAAAGGACCCCGCCAAAATGATGTAAATTTGGACGTACACCCGACCTTTTTAACTGGAAAATACACGTATACGTTGTCACCAGGTTGTAATATTTCAAATGATAATTGATTATCATGATATTGCCTTTTTATTGAATGACCTGTATATGCTCAGACCATGTTATACGATGTTTCTAAACGTTCGTTTAATTCCCAAACCCATTGATTTGTCGGTATTGACTTAACGCTAGGTGGCGTTTCATATACTAGGTCAAGAGGGGTGGTAGTTTCCCTGCCAAACATCATCATGTTAGGACTCATTTCTGTAGTTTCATGCTCTGTTGCTATATAAGCTATCAAGACATATCTCAATGATGTTCATCAACATATGCACTCAACATTGCACAACGTGTACGATCAAATCATTCAACCATCCCATCTGATTCCGGATTATAAGGAATGGTCCTAGTTTTCTCTATTTGTAACATTTGACACATTTCCATAAACAATTTGCTTACAAACTTTCTACCCTGATCGGTCTGGAACCCAAACCTTGAAATAACCTGTTCCATAATTATTCTAGCCAATGTTTTTGCCTCCATATTCGGTATTGCAAAGCTTTCAGTCCAATTAGTAAAACAATCTGAGATAATTAGTATATATTTGTTACCAATTTCTGTCAGAGGTTTTTCACCAAGAATGTCCTGCTATACGTTCCCTTGAATACCCACTTCTCGCTATTTGCATAGACGCTTTTTTCGTCTTCGGAGGATTTTTCCTCTTCATATAAATTTCACAACCGGCTACATAAGCTCGTACATCATTCTGAAGTCCAGGCCATTAATATTTTTGTCTGATCTTACTTAATGTTTTCTTCATACCCAGACGACCGGACGCCTTAATATCATGTGAATACTTTAGTACAAGTCTTCTTTGAGTAAGTGGTACAATAGCTTGCCAATTCACTATATCTGTTCCGAAACAAACCATCACAGATTTCTAATCTTTGCCACTGCTTCTAAAATAATTTCAAAAAGTGGCTCTTGTCTGAAATGTCTATACTGTTTAGTCTAACGTATTCTTTCAACCAATTCTTTATCCTGGTAATATCATTATCATTTCTGTGCCGTAAGAAGATTTTGAACACTGTCACTTACATCAGAATGTTTTTGTTTCATCTGTTCAAGTTTTAAAACACGCTCGTTACTCAACTTTTTTGTGATATCTTCAATGCCATACTGTCTGCATGGTATTCGACTAAGCCCATCTGCGTTACCATGTAAGCGTCCAGGTCTGTGTTCAATCTTCATGTCATATGATGAAAGAACTTCCAACCATCGAGCTACTTGTCCCTCGGTTTTTTTTTTAAGTTCATCAACCACCTTAACGACCCATGATCTGTTCTTATCATAAAGCCCTTCCCATAGAGATAGTGTCTGAAATATTTCACGAAGTGGACAAGTGCTAACAGTTCTTCCCGGGTAACACAATATCTACGTTCTGTTTAACTTAATGTTCTGCTTGCAAATGCTACCACGTGTTCTTGTCCATCAATTTTCTGAGATAACACTGCACCTATGGCCATATCACTTGCGTCAGTATCGAGGATAAAACTATGATTGAAATCAGGATGTGCCAATACTGGAGCTTCAACCAATTTAGTTTTTAAAGAATGAAAAGCAGCTAAACATTCGTTTGTCCATTGAAATTTCTGTCCCTTTTCCATAAGTTTATGCAATGATTTGGCAATAGAAACGAAGTTAAAAATGAAACGTCTGTAGTAACTGCAGAGACCAAGAAACGATCTGACTTCATGAACATAGTTGGTGATGATCATGCTTTCATGCAGTTTGTTTTCTTTTGGTCAGTTTTAATGCCATCTGCAGACACAATGTGTCCAAGAAACTCTACCTCCTTGGAAAACAACTGACATTTCCTCGGCTTAAGTTTAAACCCAGCATCTTCACATCTGTCGAATACTTTACTGAGGAATTGTAACATATCGGTAAACGTTTTACCTGTCAATATGATATCGTCCAGGTAAATCAGGCAGATTTCCCAATGTAATCCAGCAAGAACGATTTTCATCAATCTTGCAAACGTTGCTGGTGCATTGCAGAGTCCAAACGGCACGACAGTAAACTCAAACAGGCCTCTTCTACTTGCCGTTTTTGCTCTGTCGCTGGGATCAACTTCAACCTACCAATAACCAGAATTCATATGAAGGCATGAAAACCAATGCCAGCCTGATAGCTGGTCCAATGAGGCATCAACTCTTGGTAGTGGATATGCATATTTTACTGTTGCATCATTCAACTTTCTATAGTCTACACAGAACCTGCGTGTCCCATCTTTCTTTTTAACCATGACTTTGCCACTTGCCCATGGATTTACGATGGCTGTATGAAATATTTCTTTAGCATGTCATCGATATGTTCGTCAACTTCAGTTTGCATATGAACTGGAACTTTCCTAGGGGGTTGTTTGATGGGTTGCGTGTCACCTATAGGTATCTTATGTTTGATTAAGTATGTCCTACCTAAATCATCATCTGATTCTGAGAAAATATTAGCGAATTTGATAAGCAATTTTGCTATTTGACTTCTTTGTTCTTTCTGCATACCCAAAACTGTACATTCAAAAAGATCATTAAGGTGCTGCTAATCCCGTACTCCTATTTACTATTAGTTGTTTAGTTAGTTTTTTCTTCTTTGGTATAATCACAGGCAGTGGCGTCGTTGCCTTTCTTATGACTCGACTAGAAGATAACCACTAAAATCAACTCCAACTTCATTTTCTACTATTTTTTTCTGGTTCTGAAATTGTTTTATCTACATAAGTCTCTATAATCGCACAAGATAACTTTTACTCTTTCATTTTTCTCAACCTGTCTACATGTATAACCTGATTTTGTTCTGATCTACCACAATTAACTGTATAAAGAACATCTGACATTTTTTCTAATTCTTTAAAAGGACCCCGCCAAAATGATGTAAATTTGGACGTACACCCGACCTTTTTAACTGGAAAATACACGTATACGTTGTCACCAGGTTGTAATATTTCAAATGATAATTGATTATCATGATATTGCCTTTTTATTGAATGACCTGTATATGCTCAGACCATGTTATACGATGTTTCTAAACGTTCGTTTAATTCCCAAACCCATTGATTTGTCGGTATTGACTTAACGCTAGGTGGCGTTTCATATACTAGGTCAAGAGGGGTGGTAGTTTCCCTGCCAAACATCATCATGTTAGGACTCATTTCTGTAGTTTCATGCTCTGTTGCTATATAAGCTATCAAGACATATCTCAATGATGTTCATCAACATATGCACTCAACATTGCACAACGTGTACGATCAAATCATTCAACCATCCCATCTGATTCCGGATTATAAGGAATGGTCCTAGTTTTCTCTATTTGTAACATTTGACACATTTCCATAAACAATTTGCTTACAAACTTTCTACCCTGATCGGTCTGGAACCCAAACCTTGAAATAACCTGTTCCATAATTATTCTAGCCAATGTTTTTGCCTCCATATTCGGTATTGCAAAGCTTTCAGTCCAATTAGTAAAACAATCTGAGATAATTAATATATATTTGTTACCAATTTCTGTCAGAGGTTTTTCACCAAGAATGTCCTGCTATACGTTCCCTTGAATACCCACTTCTCGCTATTTGCATAGACGCTTTTTTCGTCTTCGGAGGATTTTTCCTCTTCATATAAATTTCACAACCGGCTACATAAGCTCGTACATCATTCTGAAGTCCAGGCCATTAATATTTTTGTCTGATCTTACTTAATGTTTTCTTCATACCCAGACGACCGGACGCCTTAATATCATGTGAATACTTTAGTACAAGTCTTCTTTGAGTAAGTGGTACAATAGCTTGCCAATTCACTATATCTGTTCCGAAACAAACCATCACAGATTTCTAATCTTTGCCACTGCTTCTAAAATAATTTCAAAAAGTGGCTCTTGTCTGAAATGTCTATACTGTTTAGTCTAACGTATTCTTTCAACCAATTCTTTATCCTGGTAATATCATTATCATTTCTGTGCCGTAAGAAGATTTTGAACACTGTCACTTACATCAGAATGTTTTTGTTTCATCTGTTCAAGTTTTAAAACACGCTCGTTACTCAACTTTTTTGTGATATCTTCAATGCCATACTGTCTGCATGGTATTCGACTAAGCCCATCTGCGTTACCATGTAAGCGTCCAGGTCTGTGTTCAATCTTCATGTCATATGATGAAAGAACTTCCAACCATCGAGCTACTTGTCCCTCGGTTTTTTTTTTAAGTTCATCAACCACCTTAACGACCCATGATCTGTTCTTATCATAAAGCCCTTCCCATAGAGATAGTGTCTGAAATATTTCACGAAGTGGACAAGTGCTAACAGTTCTTCCCGGGTAACACAATATCTACGTTCTGTTTAACTTAATGTTCTGCTTGCAAATGCTACCACGTGTTCTTGTCCATCAATTTTCTGAGATAACACTGCACCTATGGCCATATCACTTGCGTCAGTATCGAGGATAAAACTATGATTGAAATCAGGATGTGCCAATACTGGAGCTTCAACCAATTTAGTTTTTAAAGAATGAAAAGCAGCTAAACATTCGTTTGTCCATTGAAATTTCTGTCCCTTTTCCATAAGTTTATGCAATGATTTGGCAATAGAAACGAAGTTAAAAATGAAACGTCTGTAGTAACTGCAGAGACCAAGAAACGATCTGACTTCATGAACATAGTTGGTGATGATCATGCTTTCATGCAGTTTGTTTTCTTTTGGTCAGTTTTAATGCCATCTGCAGACACAATGTGTCCAAGAAACTCTACCTCCTTGGAAAACAACTGACATTTCCTCGGCTTAAGTTTAAACCCAGCATCTTCACATCTGTCGAATACTTTACTGAGGAATTGTAACATATCGGTAAACGTTTTACCTGTCAATATGATATCGTCCAGGTAAATCAGGCAGATTTCCCAATGTAATCCAGCAAGAACGATTTTCATCAATCTTGCAAACGTTGCTGGTGCATTGCAGAGTCCAAACGGCACGACAGTAAACTCAAACAGGCCTCTTCTACTTGCCGTTTTTGCTCTGTCGCTGGGATCAACTTCAACCTACCAATAACCAGAATTCATATGAAGGCATGAAAACCAATGCCAGCCTGATAGCTGGTCCAATGAGGCATCAACTCTTGGTAGTGGATATGCATATTTTACTGTTGCATCATTCAACTTTCTATAGTCTACACAGAACCTGCGTGTCCCATCTTTCTTTTTAACCATGACTTTGCCACTTGCCCATGGATTTACGATGGCTGTATGAAATATTTCTTTAGCATGTCATCGATATGTTCGTCAACTTCAGTTTGCATATGAACTGGAACTTTCCTAGGGGGTTGTTTGATGGGTTGCGTGTCACCTATAGGTATCTTATGTTTGATTAAGTATGTCCTACCTAAATCATCATCTGATTCTGAGAAAATATTAGCGAATTTGATAAGCAATTTTGCTATTTGACTTCTTTGTTCTTTCTGCATACCCAAAACTGTACATTCAAAAAGATCATTAAGGTGCTGTGGAACAGTTGGCTCTTTGTTGACACTGTTCTGTTTAAGTTTGATAACTTCGCAAACAGGGCTCGCAATAGCAATGTTTGTACCGGGATATATTGTTTGAGTTTTGTTTGTAAGATTCATCAAACGCATTGGTAATTTTGTATTTCCATGAACTAAGCATTTTGCAATAATTGTATTCCCAGTTTTAAGTGCTCTTTTTGATGGTTCAACTAAACATAAACCTTCTGCCGAAATAGCTTGAGAAAAAAATCCTATGATTCCTACTATAATCTCAGATCTTTCAGGTACATCAACCTTTTCTGTAACAACTATGTGATAACACCCAACTGAACCCATACCATTTAACTGACAACTTTTCCCATGTAAATTCAAAGTATCGTTCTTGAGATCTATTTGACCATTTTCTCTTTTCAAGAAATCCAGCCCTAAAATTACGTCAACGTCAATGTCTGCATGTCACTTCTACACTGAATTCCGCCGATCTCTATCCCAACAGTAGTTTTACCCTTTATTTCAAGTGGACTACCTGAAGTAGATACAATTAGCTTATTGAAACTATGTAGACTTGTATAATCACCATGAATTATATTCCACATACGCGATGAAACAGTGCTCAAAGTAGCTCCTGTGTCTACTAAACAATGAATGGTATGTCCATCAACCTTAGCTTTGATGTATAATCCGGAGCCATAGTACTTTGTTTCCCTCTTTATTTTGTTGAGATGAACGTGTTTTACTTTGTAACTTTGGACAATCCCTTTAAAAATGCTTTTCTGAGCCACATTGATCGCATGACCTTGTCTTACTTGGTCTATTGAAATGAGACTGACTCTGACGGTATTGTTGTTTGTTTTGTTCTGCTGCATTAGGCGATTGTAGTTGTTTCTCAGGTTGATTTACAGCTTGACTCTGTTGTTTCCGAGTTCTGAACTCATTTTTGAGCTCGAGTCAGGCATCATGAAGTATCATTGTGTCATTTGAACTAGAATTCCCTTTCTGTTCTGATAGTGATAAGTGGCTGAACGGATGCAACCTTGTTTTTCCAACGTCTTAAGTTCAGCCCGATTAAATGCCTTTAGTTCAACCGCATGGCGAACAGCATCATGTTAAATAAGTTAAATAACGAGTTTACGAACTGTTCTTTCGCAAGAGTTTCCCTAACATCATACGGTGTCGTTGGATAGGCCAGATTTGTAAGCCTTCTAATTTCTTGAGCACGTTCTGAAAGTGTTTCTGTCGCTTTCTGTCGCTTTTCCCTTAGCTGAACACTATATAGTTTTTTTGTTTGATAGGGTGGTGCAAATCTCTCCTGCAATGCTAATACCAACTATCCATAATTATTCGATTTCGTGGTTAAATTACCAAAGAGGACCTTTTTTAATCAGTCCAGCCATTGATTTCCGGACATACTTCAAAATGTGCTTGGTAATCTGTCCAAGATCCTGTACCATCATACGATGCAGGTTTCATCATCACACTGCTCTGTTTGCTTACGTTCCTTTCTTCTATAAGTAACAAATATGTCGGGCTTTTCATACACTGTTGTTGACAAACAGAAACATTTTCATTATATTTTGGTGTAAACAAAGGTTCACTTCCATCTCCACCAATTTTGGTGTGTTTGACTGGAGTTTGCTACAACTGTCTTCTTCGACGTGAGATTAAAGGAGTTAAAAGTTGTTCTTGCTTGACAGACTCCGAGTACAATAAGTTGGACAACTGTTCACCATCATGAGTTGGGTTGATATCTAACCTCCCTTTTAGTGTTGAATTAAGCCTTGTTTCATCAATTTGACGTTCTAATGAACTTATTTCGTTCTGGAGTCTATGCTTATTGTTTTGTTTCTGCGTTCATCTAACTGCTCATACAGCATTTGGAGCTCATCTGTATGTGGCAAAGACGCCAAGTTGAAAGATTAAACTGTTAATATTCGAGGGTATGTGATAATGGTTATCAAATAATCCCACCGCTGCCACCAAATTGTACCGAGTTCGTGTTGGTCAACATAACATAATATGTTAACATGCACGAGCGGTAATGCATAAATGCTCAACTATATGAAAAGAATAGCTGAACTCAGTAATTTTTCTATATGCTGTCTGCCGGTTGATTAGTTACAAATGATTCTTTAAATGATTCGTTTTAAAACAGTTAATCACTAAAAATCACAGTCAAACAATATGCAAACTATAAACAACATATAAACTTTGATCAACTATCTGTGTTCAGCTGATTACAACTTTGTCACCAACTACTTTCCACCCTCTCTGTAAAGCTTAGCTTTAGAGAGAACACGGGCTACAGATTGTGGTGAAAACTTTTCTTCCGTCTATTGATTATAGGCAGACTACAAACCAAACTCTATCATCAACTACTTGCAACCCTGTCATATAAGCTAGCTTATATAAAAACCCAGGAGCTAGTTTATGATGGTCTTGGCTCAAAGTTCCAGTCACCTTTTCTCAAGTAGTAACACGTAATGCTCCTTTGTCTCTTAAAGATGTGAACACTACGGCGGTCTGGTATGGACTCGACTCGATTTACATTGAAACATATGCTTATATAGTCCCTCAAACAGCGCCACCTAGCGTCAAACGCCCCAATGAGCATTGCATATTTAATGAGCATTAACTGATATTAATTATACTGTTATGTTCAATGGGCGCCCACTTTGAATATCCCCGATCTCAAAGTAATTACACTATAAAAGATTTCTAAACTTCTCATTCTATGTTTTAATGGTTTAATTTACTAAATACAAACAAGTGTTGACATCACATACTAACCTAACTGGTTGCTGACAGAATAGAAATGATAAATAATGTTCACAATATAATCGCTATTTATATTATTTTATGCTCTTGATTTATGGGTATTTTTTCTGGAATAATTCTCCCAACGCATCCTTTATTGTATGTAGGTAGAAATGGTATGATATACATGTTAAAAAAATACATTCAAATATAATATTATACTATTAAGATTATGGATATATTACAATATACAAGTTATTAAATAGTTTACAGTATTCAGACGTGTAATTAACACAATAATATGTAACACTCAAAGACGCATGTATGCATAATTATATTATACCACCATAATGAGAGCCTCTCTAGAGATTACTATGTTCCATTGAGTTTGCCAATATATAACACCTTAACAGTAATGATTTACACATCATTCCAATTACCCAATAAAAGCATAAATTGTAAAATTGAATTATTCAGTTGATATTCCTTATTCAATAGAAGTTTTTTTATTTAATATGAGAGGTGATATAACACATTGCCAATTTGACCAAAATCATACTCATAATCAACCGAACAAGTTTGTTTGTTTATAATTCTACATGAAATGGAAATGCATTATCAAAATAAGTTTGTATTCGTTAAAACATTTCAAACCGGATTTTTATCGGAAAAGGCGTTTGTACAATATAAAAATTGAGTTAACAACGAAATGACCGTTAACTCCAATAATATTATTAAAATATGATTTACCAAAAATCTAATTATAAGTTGTCTTCAAAACCTAGCTATGTTAATAATAAAAATCTAAATATAGGTTGTCTTCGAAACCTAGTTATGTAAATAATTTACTAATCTCAATATAATAAAGAAATGATTGTTAACTCCAATAATAATGTTAAGGTATGATAAACCAAAAATCTAACTATGTGTTGTCTTGAAAAAGTAGTTATTTTAACAATTTACTTTATTCAAAAATTCATTAATGAACCAAGTATTCATTCAAAAATCTATAAGTAATAATATTTAATGATTGAAATTAAAGTCGAAAAAATGTCTAGAACATATTTTAGCAGCAGAGTTTCCGCACTGAGCAACATTATGTGTTGAATGATATATAAAAGATAGTAAACTCTCAATTACAACATGTCCGCATTTTAAACAATGTAATAAAACACATGGGAGAACAAGCATATTCAAAGCAAAATAGAAGTTTAAAAGAATAAAAATGAAAAATAATGGTTTCACATACCTGGAATAATATAAGACCTTTGTGTAAGATCTCCAAACGTATCCTTTATTGTATATAGATAGAAATGGTATGATCTTTGAACATCATCGTCTTGTATTTTATACCGAAAACCCAATTCAGGTGTGATAACCATTATGACAACAAGAAATAACTTAATTACAAATTGTATTGATAGCGTCTGATAGCTGTGATACCTCTTTGTAAACAAGTAATACTTGGCTTATGTTTGCACCTTGGCTTGGCCAGGCAATTAACTTTCCATTAGTAAAATAGTTTAAAGTGACAAATATTATGTGACAGTGGACATCTGTGATTAAGTATGTTTTTAGAACTTAATTGAAGAATGTTACATGGATAGTATAGACAAACAATGTTTTACTTCAACAAAATAGCCCTGATTGCCTGCTATACGTTAAGTATTTACCGCAATCAATTAATACAACTTATCAATCAAATTGTTATCAGAGTTATTAAGTTTGAAAAAAAACAAAACAAATAATATAACAAAAGAGACCAATATATTCTCTAAAACCCAAAACTAATAGACATCACAAATAAATATATTGTAAGTAATATTTTTATATGTATGTATATATATGTTTTTATATATTATATTATATAATATAATTACGTAATAAAATATAAAATTATGTAACTAAAATGTAGTGCATTATAGTTAGACCAATATATTCTCTAAAACCCAAAACTAATAGACATCACAAATCAATATATTGTAAGTAATATTTTTATATGTATCTATATTTATTTTTTTATATATTATACTATATAATATAATTACGTTATATAATATAAAATTATGTAACTAAAATGAAGTGCATTATATTATTATTGTAAAAGCAAATGGCGCCGATTATAGTAAGGAAAGTAACTTTGCATAACTGTGCAAATTCGTCACAGCACAATCAGTTTAAGTGATTCATATAAATGAAAATGAAATAGTACACTTAGTTTTAGTTATTCATGAAGCGAAAAGATGTAGTTATGAACATAAATAGCAAAATAAAATAGCACACTCAATAGTAGTTTACAACAAAAATTAAAAAAAAAATACTTTCAATTTAAGTTATTCACAAAAAATGAAAAGAAAATAGCTCACTCATATTTAGTTGTTCACAAAAATGAAAAGTCAATAGCAAACTCATATTTAGTTAACAACGAAAACGAAAAAAAAATGCACACTCAGTCTTAGTTCTTCAACAAAATGAAAAGAAAATAGCACGCTCAGTCTTAATTAACAATAAATTAAAGAAAATAGCACACTTAGTTTTAGTTATTTGCGAAAATGAAGGGAATGTAGCCCACACAGTTTTAATTATTCACAAAAATTAAAAGAAAATAGCAAACACAGTTTTGATTATTCGCTTAGTTTTAGTTATTTGGGAAAATGAAGGGAAGGTAGACCACACAGTTTTAATTATTCACAAAAATTAAAAGAAAATAGCAAACACAGTTTGGATTATTCGCAAAAATGATAAGAAAGTAGAACACTAAGTTTTAATCATTCACAAAAATGACAAGAAAGTAGCACTTTCAGTTTTAGTTATTCACAAAAATGAAAAGAAACTAGAACACTCAGTTTTAGTTACGAACAAAACTGTAAAGTAATAGCACACTGAGTTTTAGTTATGCACAAAAATGAAAAGAAAATAGCACACTGAGTTTTAGTTATTCATAAAAACAAAATTAAAATCACACAGTTGTAGTTAACAAAACAAATGAAATGAAAATAGCACACTCAGTTTTAGTTTTTCACAAAATTGAAAAGAAAATAGTACACTCAGTTTTATTTATTAGCAAAAATGAAAAGTAAAACACACATTCAGTTTCAGTTATTCACAAAAATAAAAACAAAATATCAAAAAAATGTTTTGGATATAAACAGAACTTATTGATGTAAATGATTTTTTTTGATTTTGGTCAACTGTATGCTCATAAACAGTTAATATGATTAACTTTGTTCAGGGCTGGTATGAAAGCTGCTATATTACTTCTACCATTGCTCGGATTAACCTGGATTTTCGGCTTACTCGCCGTAAATAAAGACCTGATAGTGTTTGAGTATTTGTTTGCCATTTTCAATTCTTTACAGGTAAGTGAAGCTCATTTCATCAAAACATTTTTTTCACTGAAGTTAAATATATTTCATAACTATACAAATAAACATAGATTTATGTATGAAGTTTTTATCACAGAAAAAAAAAAACAACATAAAATTATGCTTTATTTCACCGTTGCCTTCCAGTGAATTACAACATGACATAGCAATAAAATAATGAAATTGCATTTATTTTGTAGGCCCATTTTGTGCAGTTTGAAACATTATGCAAAGATGGTGTTCATTTATTTTTGAAAATCACCCGTTTGTCATTGGTTAAAATGTTTAAACTATAAATATAATATGTAATATGTTAAAGTTACATCTTATTTTATATAGCATCTACATATATATATATATGATACTTGTAACTGATGTCTCACCCACGTAACAATACATTTTGTTCCACAGGGATTTTTCCTGTTCCTTTTTCATTGCGTTCTTAATACTGAGGTAAGTGAATGACTTGATGGCGATAAATGGAAAATAGTGATGGTTGCATGAATAGTAGTACCAAAAACAAACATTATAATATCTTTATCAATTACAGAACAAATTTAAACAATTTGTGATTTTTACCATGTGTAATGCTATAGAAAACTATGCTAATATGATGTGTTACGGTACCTTTCAAATACATATATCCAATTTGGCCGTTAATAAATTAGAATTTTGAAGATAATTCACGATATATGGAGGACACAAAATGACAGTCGTGGAAATAGCGACAAAAACTTCCAGCTATTTGCAATGTATTATAAAATACTGGTTCCGCCACTGAAGATGAAATTAGACTTATTGTCTATCGCAATGTACTTTGATGATGCAGCAAATAACGATTACTCAAGAACACGTGATCATTGTACTTACAGGGTTCACGGCCATGGAACAGCCGCCATCAAAATTGGCAATAACAAGTTTAAACCTGATATACATGTGCAACGAAATATATCCTTCCATATCATTTAACGACAATGAGATAATAAAAATATCGCCGCCATTTTTGTTTACAAACAAAACTATGGCTTTCCATATCATTAAACGAATAAATAAAACTATCGCCGCCAGATGATTTTAAACACCGAACTATTCCCTTTTAATTCATTAAACGAGACATAGTCAATAAAAATATCGCCGCCAGATTATTTTACAAACCAAACTATGCCCTTCATATCATTAAACGAGACCGAGTAAATAAAAATATCGCCGCCAGATGATTTGACAAACCAAACTATGCCCTCCATACTGTTAAACGAGATACAGTCAATAAAAATATCGCTGCCAGATGATTTTACAAACCGAACTATTCCCTTTTATAACATTAAACGAAGCATAGTAAATAAAAATATCGTCGCCAGATGTTTTTACAAACCGAACTATGCCCTCATATCATTAAACGAGACAGAGTAAATAAAAAGATCGCTGCCAGATGATTTTACAAACTGAACTATTCCCTTTTATTTCATTAAACGAGACAGAGTAAATAAAAATATCACCGCCAGATGATTTTACAAACTGAACTATGCCCTTCCATATCATTAAACGAGACATAGTAAATAAAAGTATCGCTACCAGATGATTTTACAAACCAGACTTTTACCTTTTCTTTCATTAAACAAGACAGAGTAAATATTAATATCACCACCAGATGATTTTACAAACTGAACTATGCCCTTCATATCATTAAAAGAGACATAGTCAATAAAAATATCGCCGCCTTATGAATTTACAAACAGAACTATTCTCTTTTATTTCATTAAACGAGACAGAGTAAATATAAATATCGCCTCCAGATGATTTTACAAACCGAACTATGCCCTACCATATCATTAAACGAGACATAGTTAATTAAAGTATCGTCGCCAGATGATTTTAGAAACCGAACTATTCCCTTTTATTTCATTAAACAAGAAAGAGCAAATATAAATATCGCCGCCAGATGATTTTACAAACAGAATTATTCTCTTTTATTTCATTAAACGAGACACAGTTAATAAAAGTATTGCCGCCAGATGATTTTACAAACCGAACTTTGCCCTTCCATATCAATAAACGAGATATAGTAAATAAAAGTATCGCCGCCAGAATATTTGACAAATCGAATTAATCCCTTTTATTTCATTAAACGAGACAAAGTTAATAAAAATATTGCCACCAGATGGTTCTACAAACCGAACTATTCTCTTTTATTTCATTAAACGAGACGGAGTAAATATAAATATCGCCACCAGATGATTTTACAAACCGAACTATTCCTTTTTATTTCATTAAATGAAACAGAGTAAATATAAATATTGCCGACAGATAATTTAACATACCAAACTATTCCTTTTTATTTCATTAAATGAAATAGAGTACTAAATATGAATATTGCCGCCAGATGATTTTACAAACTGAACTATGCCCTTCATATCATTAAACGAGACATAGTCAATAAAAATATCGCCGTCAGATGAATTTACAAACCGAACTAATCACTTTTATTTAATTAAACGAGACAGAGTAAATATAAATATCACCGCCAGATGATTTTACAAACCAAACTATGCCCTACCATATCATTAAACGAGACATAGTTAATTAAAGTAACGTCGCCAGATGATTTTAGAAACCGAACTATTCCCTTTTATTTCATTAAACGAGAAAGAGCAAATATAAATATCACCGCCAGATGATTTTACAAACAGAATTATTCTCTTTTATTTCATTAAACGAGACACAGTTAATAAAAGTATTGCCGCCAGATGATTTTACAAACCGAACTTTGCCCTTCCATATCAATAAACGAGATATAGTAAATGAAAGTATCGCCGCCAGAATATTTTACAAACCGAACTATTCACTTTTATTTAATTAAACGAGACAGAGTAAATATAAATATCGCCGCCAGATAATTTTACAAACCAAACTATGCCCTTCCATATCATTAAAAGGGACATAGTAAATAAAAGTATCGGTGCCAGATGATTTCTCAAACTTAACTATTCCCTTTTATTTCATTAAACGAAACAGAGTAAATATAAATATCGCCGCCAGATAATTTTACAAATTGAACTATTCCCTTTCATTTCATTAAACGAGACAGAGTAAATATAAATATTGCTACCAAATGATTTTACAAACCAAACTATGCCCTTCCATATCATTTAACGAGACATAGTAAATAAAAGTATCACTGCCAGATGATTTTACAAACTGAACTATTCCATTTCATTTCATTAAAGGAGAAAGAGTAAATATAAATATCGCCGCTAGATGATTTTACAAACCAAACTATTCCCTTTTATTTAATTAAACGAGACATAGTAAATAAAAGTATCGCCGCCAGATTATTTTACAAACCAAACTATTCTCTTTAATTTCATTAAACGAGAAAGAGTAAATATAAATATCGCCGCCAGATGATTTTACAAACCGAACTATTCCCTTTTATTTAATTAAACGAGACATAGTAAATAAAAGTATCACCGCCAGATGATTTTACAAACCGAACTATTCTCTTTATTTCATTAAACGAGACAGAGTATTTGTAAATATCATCGCCAGATGATTTTATAAACCGATCTATGCCTTCCATATCATTAAACGAGTCATAGTGAATAAAAGTATCACTGCCAGATGATTTTACAAACCAAACTATTACCTTTTCTTTCTTTAAACTAGACAGAATAAATATTAACATCACCGCCAGATGATTTTACAAACTGAACTATGCCCTTCCATGTCATTAAACGAGACATAGTTAATAAAATTATTGTCGCCAGATGATTTTACAAACCGAACAATGCCCTTCCATATCATTAAACGAGACATAGTAAATAAAAGTATCGCTTCCAGATGATTTTACAAACCAAAATATTACCTTTTCTTTCATTAAACAAGACAGAGTAAATATTAATATCACTGCTCTATGATTTTACAAACTGAACTATGCCCTTCCATATCATTAAACGAGACATAGTAAATAAAAGTATCGCCGCGAGATAAGTTTACAAACTGAACTATTCCCTTTTATTTCATTAAACGAGACAAAGAAAATAAAAGAATCGCCGCAAGATGAATTTACAAATAGAACTATTCTCTTTTAATTCATTAAACGAGACAGAGTAAATATAAATATCACCTCCAGATGATTTTACAAACTGAACTATGCCCTACCATATCATTAAACGAGACATAGTTAATAAAAGTATAGTCGCCAGATGATTTTACAAACCGAACTATCCCCTTTTATTTCATTAAACGAGAAAGAGCAAATATAAATATTACTGCCAGATTATTTTACAAACCGAACTATGCCCTTCCATATCAATAAACGAGACATAGTTAATAAATGTATCATCGCCAGATGATTTTACAAACTGAACTATTCCCTTTTATTTCATTAAACGAGAAAGAGTAAATATAAATATCACCACCAAATGATTTTACAAACCGAACTATGCCCTTCTGTACCATTAAACGAGACATAGTAAATAAAAGTATCGCCACCAGATTATATTACAAACCGAACTATTCCCTTTTATTTTATTAAACGAGACAGAGTAAATATAAATACTGCCGCCAGATGATTTTACAAACCAAACTATGCCCTTCCATATCATTAAACGAGACATAGTAAATAAAGGTATCGCCGCTAGATGATTTCACGAACTTAACTATTCCCTTTTATTTCATTAAACGAAACAGAGTAAATATAAATATCGCCGCCAGATAATTTTACAAACCGAACTATGTCCTTCCATATAATTAAAGGGGACATAGTCAATAAAAGTATCGCCGCCAGATGATTTCACAAACTTTACTATTCCCTTTTATTTCATTAAACGAAATTGAGTAAATATAAATATTGCCAACAGATTATTTTACAAACCGAGCTATGCCCTTTTATTTCATTAAACAAGACATAGTTAATAAAAGTATCATCGCCAGATGATTTTACAAATCGAACTATTCCCATTTATTTCATTAAATGAGACAGAGTAAATATAAATGTCGCTGCCAAATGATTTTACAAACCGAACTATGCTCTTCCATATCATTAAACGAGACATAGTCAATAAAAGTATCACTGCCAGATGATTTTACAAACCGAACTATTCCATTTCATTTCATTAAACGAGACAGAGTAAATATAAATATCGCCACCAAATGATTTTACAAACCGAACTATGCCCTTTCATATCATTAAACGGACATAGTAAATAAAAGTATCACCAACAGATGAATTTACCTGCTAAACTATTCCCTTTTATTTCATTAAATGAGACAGAGTAAATATAAATATTGCCGCCAGATGATTTTACAAACCAAACTATGTCCTTCCATATCATTAAACGAGACATAGTAAATAAAAGTATCGCCGTCAAATGATTTTATAAACCGAACTATCCCCTTTTTTTTAATTAAAAGAGACAAAGTAAATAGAAGTATCGCCGCCAGATGATTATACAAACCAAACTATTCTCTTTTATTCATTAAACGAGACAGAGGAAATATAAATATTGCCGCCAAATGATTTTACAAACCGAACTATGCCCTTCCATATCATTAAATGAGACATATTAAATAAAAGTATCGCCGCCAGATGATTTTAAAAACCGAACTATTCCCTTTTATTTCACTAAACGAGACAGAGTAAATATAAATATCGCTGCCAGATGATTTTACAAACCGAACTATGCCCTTCCATATCATTAAACGAGACATAGTAAATAAAAGTATAGCCGCCAGATGATTTTACAAACTGAACTATTCTCTTTTTTTTCATTAAACGAGACAGAGTAAATATACATATCTCTGCCAAATGATTTTACACATCGAATTATGCCCTAATATATCATTAAACGCGACATAGTGAATTAAAGTATCGCCGCCAGATAATTTTACAAACCAAACTGTTCCCTTTTATTTCATTAAATGAGGCATAGTAAGTAAGAGTATCACCGCCAGATGATTTTACAAACCAAACTATTCCCTTTTATTTCATTAAACGAGGCATTGTAAATAAAAGAATCGCCGCCAGATAATATTACAAACCAAACTATTCCGTTTTATTTCATTAAACGAGACATAGTAAATAAAATTATCGCCGCCAGATGATTTTACAAACCAAACTATTCTCTGTTTTTTCATTAAACGAGACCTTATGAATAAAAGTATCGCAGCCAGATAATTTTAGAAACCGAACTATTCCCTTTTATTTCATTAAATGATATAGAGTAAGTATAAATATCGCTGCCAGATGATTTTACAAACTGAACTATTCCATTTTATTTCATTAAATGAGAAATAATAAATAAAAGTATTGCCGCCAGATAATTTTAGAAACCGAACTATACCCTTTTATTTCATTAAATGATATAGAGTAAATATAAATATTGTCGCCAGATGATTTTACAAACCGAACTATGCCCTTCCATATCATTAAACGAGACATAGTCAAGAAAAAAAAAACTGAACTATTCTCTTTTTTTTCATTAAACGAGACAGAGTAAATATAAATATCGCTGCCAAATGATTTTACAAACCAAACTATTCTCTGTTTTTTCATTAAACGAGACCTTATGAATAAAAGAATCGCCGCCAGATAATTTTAAAAACCAAACTATTCCCTTTTATTTCATTAAACGAGACATAGTAAATAAAATTATCGCCGCCAGATGATTTTACAAACCAAACTATTCTCTGTTTTTTCATTAAACGAGACCTTATGAATAAAAGTATCGCTGCCAGATAATTTTAGAAACCGAACTATTCCCTTTTATTTCATTAAATGATATAGAGTAAGTATAAATATCACTGCCAGATGATTTTACAAACAGAACTATTCTCTTTTATTTCATTAAAAGAGACAGAGTAAATATAAATATCACCTCCAGATGACTTTTTAAACCAAACTATGCCCGTCCATACCATTAAACGAGACATAGTAAATAAAAATATCGCCACCAGATGATTTTACAAACAGAACTATTCTCTTTTATTTCATTAAATGAGACAGAGTTAATATAAATGTCGTCTCCAGATGATTTTACAAACCGAACTATGCTCTTCCATATCATTAATCGAGACATAGTTAATAAAAGTACCATCGCCTGATGATTATATAGTTCAAACTATTCCATTTTATTTCATTAAACGAGAAAGAGTTAATATAAATATTGCCGCCAGACAATTTTACAAACAGAACTTTTCTCTTTTATTTCATTAAACGAGACACAGTAAATAAAAGTATCAGCGCCAGATGATTTTACAAACCGAACTGTACCCTTCCATATCATTAAACAAGATATAGTTAATAAAAGTATCGTCGCCAGATGATTTTACAAACCAAACTATTTCCTTTTATTTCATTAAACGAGAAAGAGTAAATATAAATATCGCCGCCAGATGATTTTACAAACCGAACTATGCCCTTCCATACCATTAAACGAGACACAGTAAATAAAAGTATCGCCGCCAGATGATTTTACAAACCGAACTATTCCCTTTTATTTCATTAAACGAGACATAGTAAATAAAAGTATCGCCGCCAGATGATTTTACAAACTAAACTATTACCTTTTATTTCATTAAACGAGATAGAGTTAATGTTAATATTGCCGCCAGATGATTTTGCAAACCAAACTATTCTCTTTTTTTTCATTAAACGAGAAAGAGTAAATATAAATATCGCCGCCAAATGATTTTACAAAAACCGAAATATGCCCTTCCATACCATTAAATGAGACATAGTAAATAAAAGTATCACCGCCAGATGAATTTACAAGCTAAACTATTCCCTTTTATTTCATTAAACGAGACAGAGTAAATATAAATATCGCCGCCAGTTGATTTTACAAACCGAACTATGCCCATCCATACCATAAAACGAGTGATAGTAAATAAATGTTTCACCGCCAGATGATTTTACAAACCAAACTATGCCCTTTTATTTCATTAAACGAGACAGAGTAAATAAAAGTATCGCCGCCAGATGATTTTACAAACTGAACTTTTCCCTTTTATTTCATTAAACGAGACATAGTTAATAAAAGTATCGCCTCCAGATTAGTTTACAAACCGATCTATGCCCGTCCATATCATTAAGCGAGACAGAGTTAATAAAATAACGCCGCCAGATTAGTTTACAAACCGATCTATGCCCGTCCATATCATTAAGCGAGACAGAGTTAATAAAATAACGCCGCCAGATTAGTTTACAAACCGATCTATGCCCGTCCATATCATTAAGCGAGACAGAGTAAATAAAATAACGCTACCAGATTACTTTACAAACCAATCTATGCCCGTCCATATCATTAAGCGAGACAGAGTAAATAAAATAACGCCGCCAGATAAGTTTACAAACCAAACTATGCCCTTCCATATCATTAAACGAGAGATAGTAAATAAAAAGATCGCCGCCAGATGAATTTACAAACCGAGAAATTCTCTTTCATTTTATTAACAGAGACAGAGTAAATATAAATATCGCCGCCAGATGATTTTACAAACCGAACTATGCCCTACCATATTATTAAACGAGACATAGTAAATAAAAGTATCGCTGCCAGATGATTTTACACACTGAACTATTCTCTTTTTTTTCATTAAATGATATAGAGTAAATATAAATATCGCCGCCAAATGATTTTACAAACCAAACTATGCCCTTCCGTACCATTAAACGAGATATAGTAAATAAAAGTATCACCGCCAGAAGATTTTACAAACCGAACTTTTCACTTTTATTTCATTAAACAAGACATAGTAAATAAAATTATCGCCGCCAGATGATTTTACAAACCAAACTATTCTCTTTTATTTCATTAAACGAGACATTATGAATAAAAGTATCGCTGCCAGATAATTTTAGAAACCGAACTATTCCCTTTTATTTCATTAAATGATATAGAGTAAGTATAAATATCGCTGCCAGATGATTTTACAAACCGAACTCTTCCCTTTTATTTCATTCAATGAGAAATAATAAATAAAAATATCGCCGCCAGATAATTTTAGAAACCGAACTATTCCCTTTTATTTCATTAAATGATATAGAGTAAATATATATATTGCCGCCAGATGATTTTACAAACCAAACTATGCCCTTCATATCATTAAACGAGACATAGTCAAGAAAAAAAACCACTGCCAGATGATTTTACAAACAGAACTATTCTCTTTTATTTCATTAAAAGAGACAGAGTAAATATAAATATCACCTCCAGATGACTTTTTAAACCGAACTATGCCCGTCCATATCATTAAACGAGACATAGTAAATAAAAATATCGCCACCAGATGATTTTACAAACAGAACTATTCTCTTTTATTTCATTAAATGAGACAGAGTTAATATAAATATCGTCTCCAGATGATTTTACAAACCGAACTATGCTCTTCCATATCATTAATCGAGACATAGTTAATAAAAGTACCATCGCCTGATGATTTTATAGTTCAAACTATTCCGTTTTATTTCATTAAACGAGAAAGAGTTAATATAAATATTGCCGCCAGACGATTTTACAAACAGAACTTTTCTCTTTTATTTCAATAAACGAGACACAGTAAATAAAAGTATCAGCGCCAGATGATTTTACAAACCGAACTGTACCCTTCCATATCATTAAACAAGATATAGTTAATAAAAGTATCGTCGCCAGATGATTTTACAAACCAAACTATTTCCTTTTATTTCATTAAACGAGAAAGAGTAAATATAAATATCGCCGCCAGATGATTTTACAAACCGAACTATGCCCTTCCATACCATTAAACGAGACACAGTAAATAAAAGTATCGCCGCCAGATGATTTTACAAACCGAACTATTCCCTTTTATTTCATTAAACGAGACATAGTAAATATGAATAACGCCGCCAGATGATTTTACAAAGCGAACTATGCCCTCCCATATCATTAAACGAGACATAGTAAATAAAAGTATCGCTGCCAGATGATTTTACAAACTAAACTATTACCTTTTATTTCATTAAACGAGATAGAGTTAATGTTAATATCGCTGCGAGATGATTTTGCAAACCAAACTATTCTCTTTTGTTTCATTAAACGAGAAAGAGTAAATATAAATATCGCCGCCAAATGATTTTACAAACCGAAATATGCCCTTCCATACCATTAAACGAGACATAGTAAATAAAAGTATCGCTGCCAGATGATTTTACAAACTAAACTATTATCTTTTATTTCATTAAACGAGATAGAGTTAATGTTAATATCGCCGCCAGATGATTTTGCAAACCAAACTATTCTCTTTTTTTTCATTAAACGAGAAAGAGTAAATATAAATATCGCCGCCAAATGATTTTACAAACCGAAATATGCCCTTCCATACCATTAAACGAGACATAGTAAATAAAAGTATCGCTGCCAGATGAATTTACAAGCTAAACTATTCCCTTTTATTTCATTAAACGAGACAGAGTAAACATAAATATCGCCGCCAGTTGATTTTACAAACCGAAGTATGCTCATCCATACCATAAAACGAGTGATAGTAAATAAATGTTTCACCGCCAGATGATTTTACAAACCAAACTATGCCCTTTTATTTCATTAAACGAGACAGAGTAAATAAAAGTATCGCCGCCAGATGATTTTACAAACTGAACTTTTCCCTTTTATTTCATTAAACGAGACATAGTTAATAAAAGTATCGCCTCCAGATTAGTTTACAAACCGATCTATGCCCGTCCATATCATTAAGCGAGACAGAGTTAATAAAATAACGCCGCCAGATTAGTTTACAAACGGATCTATGCCCGTCCATATCATTAAGCGAGACAGAGTAAATAAAATAACGCCACCAGATTACTTTACAAACCAATCTATGCCCGTCCATATCATTAAGCGAGACAGAGTAAATAAAATAACGCCGCCAGATTAGTTTACAAACCAAACTATGCCCTTCCATATCATTAAACGAGAGATAGTAAATAAAAAGATCGCCGCCAGATGAAATTACAAACCGAGAAATTATCTTTCATTTTATTAACAGAGACAGAGTAAATATAAATATCGCCGCCAGATGATTTTACAAACCGAACTATGCCCTACCATATCATTAAACGAGACATAGTAAATAAAAGTATCGCTGCCAGATGATTTTACAAACTGAACTATTCTCTTTTTTTTCATTAAATGATATAGAGTAAATATAAATATCGCCGCCAAATGATTTTACAAACCGAATTATGCCCTTCCGTACCATTAAACGAGATATAGTAAATAAAAGTATCGCCGCCAGATGATTTTACAAACCGAACTATTCACATTTATTTAATTAAATGAGACAGAGTAAATATAAATATCGCCTCCAGATTATTTTACAAACCGAACTATGCCCTTTTATTTCATTAAACGAGACAGAGTAAATATAAATATCACAGCCAGATGATTTTACAAACCAAACTATGCCCTACCATATCATTAAACGAGACATAGTTAATTAAAGTAACGTCGCCAGATGATTTTAGAAACCGAACTATTCCCTTTTATTTCATTAAACGAGAAAGAGCAAATATAAATATCACCGCCAGATGATTTTACAAACAGAATTATTCTCTTTTATTTCATTAAACGAGACACAGTTAATAAAAGTATTGCCGCCAGATGATTTTACAAACCGAACTTTGCCCTTCCATATCAATAAACGAGATATAGTAAATGAAAGTATCGCCGCCAGAATATTTTACAAACCGAACTATTCACTTTTATTTAATTAAACGAGACAGAGTAAATATAAATATCGCCGCCAGATAATTTTACAAACCAAACTATGCCCTTCCATATCATTAAAAGGGACATAGTAAATAAAAGTATCGGTGCCAGATGATTTCTCAAACTTAACTATTCCCTTTTATTTCATTAAACGAAACAGAGTAAATATAAATATCGCCGCCAGATAATTTTACAAATTGAACTATTCCCTTTCATTTCATTAAACGAGACAGAGTAAATATAAATATTGCTACCAAATGATTTTACAAACCAAACTATGCCCTTCCATATCATTTAACGAGACATAGTAAATAAAAGTATCACTGCCAGATGATTTTACAAACTGAACTATTCCATTTCATTTCATTAAAGGAGAAAGAGTAAATATAAATATCGCCGCTAGATGATTTTACAAACCAAACTATTCCCTTTTATTTAATTAAACGAGACATAGTAAATAAAAGTATCGCCGCCAGATTATTTTACAAACCAAACTATTCTCTTTAATTTCATTAAACGAGAAAGAGTAAATATAAATATCGCCGCCAGATGATTTTACAAACCGAACTATTCCCTTTTATTTAATTAAACGAGACATAGTAAATAAAAGTATCACCGCCAGATGATTTTACAAACCGAACTATTCTCTTTATTTCATTAAACGAGACAGAGTATTTGTAAATATCATCGCCAGATGATTTTATAAACCGATCTATGCCTTCCATATCATTAAACGAGTCATAGTGAATAAAAGTATCACTGCCAGATGATTTTACAAACCAAACTATTACCTTTTCTTTCTTTAAACTAGACAGAATAAATATTAACATCACCGCCAGATGATTTTACAAACTGAACTATGCCCTTCCATGTCATTAAACGAGACATAGTTAATAAAATTATTGTCGCCAGATGATTTTACAAACCGAACAATGCCCTTCCATATCATTAAACGAGACATAGTAAATAAAAGTATCGCTTCCAGATGATTTTACAAACCAAAATATTACCTTTTCTTTCATTAAACAAGACAGAGTAAATATTAATATCACTGCTCTATGATTTTACAAACTGAACTATGCCCTTCCATATCATTAAACGAGACATAGTAAATAAAAGTATCGCCGCGAGATAAGTTTACAAACTGAACTATTCCCTTTTATTTCATTAAACGAGACAAAGAAAATAAAAGAATCGCCGCAAGATGAATTTACAAATAGAACTATTCTCTTTTAATTCATTAAACGAGACAGAGTAAATATAAATATCACCTCCAGATGATTTTACAAACTGAACTATGCCCTACCATATCATTAAACGAGACATAGTTAATAAAAGTATAGTCGCCAGATGATTTTACAAACCGAACTATCCCCTTTTATTTCATTAAACGAGAAAGAGCAAATATAAATATTACTGCCAGATTATTTTACAAACCGAACTATGCCCTTCCATATCAATAAACGAGACATAGTTAATAAATGTATCATCGCCAGATGATTTTACAAACTGAACTATTCCCTTTTATTTCATTAAACGAGAAAGAGTAAATATAAATATCACCACCAAATGATTTTACAAACCGAACTATGCCCTTCTGTACCATTAAACGAGACATAGTAAATAAAAGTATCGCCACCAGATTATATTACAAACCGAACTATTCCCTTTTATTTTATTAAACGAGACAGAGTAAATATAAATACTGCCGCCAGATGATTTTACAAACCAAACTATGCCCTTCCATATCATTAAACGAGACATAGTAAACAAAGGTATCGCCGCTAGATGATTTCACGAACTTAACTAATCCCTTTTATTTCATTAAACGAAACAGAGTAAATATAAATATCGCCGCCAGATAATTTTACAAACCGAACTATGTCCTTCCATATAATTAAAGGGGACATAGTCAATAAAAGTATCGCCGCCAGATGATTTCACAAACTTTACTATTCCCTTTTATTTCATTAAACGAAATTGAGTAAATATAAATATTGCCAACAGATTATTTTACAAACCGAGCTATGCCCTTTTATTTCATTAAACAAGACATAGTTAATAAAAGTATCATCGCCAGATGATTTTACAAATCGAACTATTCCCATTTATTTCATTAAATGAGACAGAGTAAATATAAATGTCGCTGCCAAATGATTTTACAAACCGAACTATGCTCTTCCATATCATTAAACGAGACATAGTCAATAAAAGTATCACTGCCAGATGATTTTACAAACCGAACTATTCCATTTCATTTCATTAAACGAGACAGAGTAAATATAAATATCGCCACCAAATGATTTTACAAACCGAACTATGCCCTTTCATATCATTAAACGGACATAGTAAATAAAAGTATCACCAACAGATGAATTTACCTGCTAAACTATTCCCTTTTATTTCATTAAATGAGACAGAGTAAATATAAATATTGCCGCCAGATGATTTTACAAACCAAACTATGTCCTTCCATATCATTAAACGAGACATAGTAAATAAAAGTATCGCCGTCAAATGATTTTATAAACCGAACTATCCCCTTTTTTTTAATTAAAAGAGACAAAGTAAATAGAAGTATCGCCGCCAGATGATTATACAAACCAAACTATTCTCTTTTATTCATTAAACGAGACAGAGGAAATATAAATATTGCCGCCAAATGATTTTACAAACCGAACTATGCCCTTCCATATCATTCAATGAGACATATTAAATAAAAGTATCGCCGCCAGATGATTTTAAAAACCGAACTATTCCCTTTTATTTCACTAAACGAGACAGAGTAAATATAAATATCGCTGCCAGATGATTTTACAAACCGAACTATGCCCTTCCATATCATTAAACGAGACATAGTAAATAAAAGTATAGCCGCCAGATGATTTTACAAACTGAACTATTCTCTTTTTTTTCATTAAACGAGACAGAGTAAATATACATATCTCTGCCAAATGATTTTACACATCGAATTATGCCCTAATATATCATTAAACGCGACATAGTGAATTAAAGTATCGCCGCCAGATAATTTTACAAACCAAACTGTTCCCTTTTATTTCATTAAATGAGGCATAGTAAGTAAGAGTATCACCGCCAGATGATTTTACAAACCAAACTATTCCCTTTTATTTCATTAAACGAGGCATTGTAAATAAAAGAATCGCCGCCAGATAATATTACAAACCAAACTATTCCGTTTTATTTCATTAAACGAGACATAGTAAATAAAATTATCGCCGCCAGATGATTTTACAAACCAAACTATTCTCTGTTTTTTCATTAAACGAGACCTTATGAATAAAAGTATCGCAGCCAGATAATTTTAGAAACCGAACTATTCCCTTTTATTTCATTAAATGATATAGAGTAAGTATAAATATCGCTGCCAGATGATTTTACAAACTGAACTATTCCATTTTATTTCATTAAATGAGAAATAATAAATAAAAGTATTGCCGCCAGATAATTTTAGAAACCGAACTATACCCTTTTATTTCATTAAATGATATAGAGTAAATATAAATATTGTCGCCAGATGATTTTACAAACCGAACTATGCCCTTCCATATCATTAAACGAGACATAGTCAAGAAAAAAAAAACTGAACTATTCTCTTTTTTTTCATTAAACGAGACAGAGTAAATATAAATATCGCTGCCAAATGATTTTACAAACCAAACTATTCTCTGTTTTTTCATTAAACGAGACCTTATGAATAAAAGAATCGCCGCCAGATAATTTTAAAAACCAAACTATTCCCTTTTATTTCATTAAACGAGACATAGTAAATAAAATTATCGCCGCCAGATGATTTTACAAACCAAACTATTCTCTGTTTTTTCATTAAACGAGACCTTATGAATAAAAGTATCGCTGCCAGATAATTTTAGAAACCGAACTATTCCCTTTTATTTCATTAAATGATATAGAGTAAGTATAAATATCACTGCCAGATGATTTTACAAACAGAACTATTCTCTTTTATTTCATTAAAAGAGACAGAGTAAATATAAATATCACCTCCAGATGACTTTTTAAACCAAACTATGCCCGTCCATACCATTAAACGAGACATAGTAAATAAAAATATCGCCACCAGATGATTTTACAAACAGAACTATTCTCTTTTATTTCATTAAATGAGACAGAGTTAATATAAATGTCGTCTCCAGATGATTTTACAAACCGAACTATGCTCTTCCATATCATTAATCGAGACATAGTTAATAAAAGTACCATCGCCTGATGATTATATAGTTCAAACTATTCCATTTTATTTCATTAAACGAGAAAGAGTTAATATAAATATTGCCGCCAGACAATTTTACAAACAGAACTTTTCTCTTTTATTTCATTAAACGAGACACAGTAAATAAAAGTATCAGCGCCAGATGATTTTACAAACCGAACTGTACCCTTCCATATCATTAAACAAGATATAGTTAATAAAAGTATCGTCGCCAGATGATTTTACAAACCAAACTATTTCCTTTTATTTCATTAAACGAGAAAGAGTAAATATAAATATCGCCGCCAGATGATTTTACAAACCGAACTATGCCCTTCCATACCATTAAACGAGACACAGTAAATAAAAGTATCGCCGCCAGATGATTTTACAAACCGAACTATTCCCTTTTATTTCATTAAACGAGACATAGTAAATAAAAGTATCGCCGCCAGATGATTTTACAAACTAAACTATTACCTTTTATTTCATTAAACGAGATAGAGTTAATGTTAATATTGCCGCCAGATGATTTTGCAAACCAAACTATTCTCTTTTTTTTCATTAAACGAGAAAGAGTAAATATAAATATCGCCGCCAAATGATTTTACAAAAACCGAAATATGCCCTTCCATACCATTAAATGAGACATAGTAAATAAAAGTATCACCGCCAGATGAATTTACAAGCTAAACTATTCCCTTTTATTTCATTAAACGAGACAGAGTAAATATAAATATCGCCGCCAGTTGATTTTACAAACCGAACTATGCCCATCCATACCATAAAACGAGTGATAGTAAATAAATGTTTCACCGCCAGATGATTTTACAAACCAAACTATGCCCTTTTATTTCATTAAACGAGACAGAGTAAATAAAAGTATCGCCGCCAGATGATTTTACAAACTGAACTTTTCCCTTTTATTTCATTAAACGAGACATAGTTAATAAAAGTATCGCCTCCAGATTAGTTTACAAACCGATCTATGCCCGTCCATATCATTAAGCGAGACAGAGTTAATAAAATAACGCCGCCAGATTAGTTTACAAACCGATCTATGCCCGTCCATATCATTAAGCGAGACAGAGTTAATAAAATAACGCCGCCAGATTAGTTTACAAACCGATCTATGCCCGTCCATATCATTAAGCGAGACAGAGTAAATAAAATAACGCTACCAGATTACTTTACAAACCAATCTATGCCCGTCCATATCATTAAGCGAGACAGAGTAAATAAAATAACGCCGCCAGATAAGTTTACAAACCAAACTATGCCCTTCCATATCATTAAACGAGAGATAGTAAATAAAAAGATCGCCGCCAGATGAATTTACAAACCGAGAAATTCTCTTTCATTTTATTAACAGAGACAGAGTAAATATAAATATCGCCGCCAGATGATTTTACAAACCGAACTATGCCCTACCATATTATTAAACGAGACATAGTAAATAAAAGTATCGCTGCCAGATGATTTTACACACTGAACTATTCTCTTTTTTTTCATTAAATGATATAGAGTAAATATAAATATCGCCGCCAAATGATTTTACAAACCAAACTATGCCCTTCCGTACCATTAAACGAGATATAGTAAATAAAAGTATCACCGCCAGAAGATTTTACAAACCGAACTTTTCACTTTTATTTCATTAAACAAGACATAGTAAATAAAATTATCGCCGCCAGATGATTTTACAAACCAAACTATTCTCTTTTATTTCATTAAACGAGACATTATGAATAAAAGTATCGCTGCCAGATAATTTTAGAAACCGAACTATTCCCTTTTATTTCATTAAATGATATAGAGTAAGTATAAATATCGCTGCCAGATGATTTTACAAACCGAACTCTTCCCTTTTATTTCATTCAATGAGAAATAATAAATAAAAATATCGCCGCCAGATAATTTTAGAAACCGAACTATTCCCTTTTATTTCATTAAATGATATAGAGTAAATATATATATTGCCGCCAGATGATTTTACAAACCAAACTATGCCCTTCATATCATTAAACGAGACATAGTCAAGAAAAAAAACCACTGCCAGATGATTTTACAAACAGAACTATTCTCTTTTATTTCATTAAAAGAGACAGAGTAAATATAAATATCACCTCCAGATGACTTTTTAAACCGAACTATGCCCGTCCATATCATTAAACGAGACATAGTAAATAAAAATATCGCCACCAGATGATTTTACAAACAGAACTATTCTCTTTTATTTCATTAAATGAGACAGAGTTAATATAAATATCGTCTCCAGATGATTTTACAAACCGAACTATGCTCTTCCATATCATTAATCGAGACATAGTTAATAAAAGTACCATCGCCTGATGATTTTATAGTTCAAACTATTCCGTTTTATTTCATTAAACGAGAAAGAGTTAATATAAATATTGCCGCCAGACGATTTTACAAACAGAACTTTTCTCTTTTATTTCAATAAACGAGACACAGTAAATAAAAGTATCAGCGCCAGATGATTTTACAAACCGAACTGTACCCTTCCATATCATTAAACAAGATATAGTTAATAAAAGTATCGTCGCCAGATGATTTTACAAACCAAACTATTTCCTTTTATTTCATTAAACGAGAAAGAGTAAATATAAATATCGCCGCCAGATGATTTTACAAACCGAACTATGCCCTTCCATACCATTAAACGAGACACAGTAAATAAAAGTATCGCCGCCAGATGATTTTACAAACCGAACTATTCCCTTTTATTTCATTAAACGAGACATAGTAAATATGAATAACGCCGCCAGATGATTTTACAAAGCGAACTATGCCCTCCCATATCATTAAACGAGACATAGTAAATAAAAGTATCGCTGCCAGATGATTTTACAAACTAAACTATTACCTTTTATTTCATTAAACGAGATAGAGTTAATGTTAATATCGCTGCGAGATGATTTTGCAAACCAAACTATTCTCTTTTGTTTCATTAAACGAGAAAGAGTAAATATAAATATCGCCGCCAAATGATTTTACAAACCGAAATATGCCCTTCCATACCATTAAACGAGACATAGTAAATAAAAGTATCGCTGCCAGATGATTTTACAAACTAAACTATTATCTTTTATTTCATTAAACGAGATAGAGTTAATGTTAATATCGCCGCCAGATGATTTTGCAAACCAAACTATTCTCTTTTTTTTCATTAAACGAGAAAGAGTAAATATAAATATCGCCGCCAAATGATTTTACAAACCGAAATATGCCCTTCCATACCATTAAACGAGACATAGTAAATAAAAGTATCGCTGCCAGATGAATTTACAAGCTAAACTATTCCCTTTTATTTCATTAAACGAGACAGAGTAAACATAAATATCGCCGCCAGTTGATTTTACAAACCGAAGTATGCTCATCCATACCATAAAACGAGTGATAGTAAATAAATGTTTCACCGCCAGATGATTTTACAAACCAAACTATGCCCTTTTATTTCATTAAACGAGACAGAGTAAATAAAAGTATCGCCGCCAGATGATTTTACAAACTGAACTTTTCCCTTTTATTTCATTAAACGAGACATAGTTAATAAAAGTATCGCCTCCAGATTAGTTTACAAACCGATCTATGCCCGTCCATATCATTAAGCGAGACAGAGTTAATAAAATAACGCCGCCAGATTAGTTTACAAACGGATCTATGCCCGTCCATATCATTAAGCGAGACAGAGTAAATAAAATAACGCCACCAGATTACTTTACAAACCAATCTATGCCCGTCCATATCATTAAGCGAGACAGAGTAAATAAAATAACGCCGCCAGATTAGTTTACAAACCAAACTATGCCCTTCCATATCATTAAACGAGAGATAGTAAATAAAAAGATCGCCGCCAGATGAAATTACAAACCGAGAAATTATCTTTCATTTTATTAACAGAGACAGAGTAAATATAAATATCGCCGCCAGATGATTTTACAAACCGAACTATGCCCTACCATATCATTAAACGAGACATAGTAAATAAAAGTATCGCTGCCAGATGATTTTACAAACTGAACTATTCTCTTTTTTTTCATTAAATGATATAGAGTAAATATAAATATCGCCGCCAAATGATTTTACAAACCGAATTATGCCCTTCCGTACCATTAAACGAGATATAGTAAATAAAAGTATCGCCGCCAGATGATTTTACAAACCGAACTATTCACATTTATTTAATTAAATGAGACAGAGTAAATATAAATATCGCCTCCAGATTATTTTACAAACCGAACTATGCCCTTTTATTTCATTAAACGAGACAGAGTAAATATAAATATCACAGCCAGATGATTTTACAAACCGAACTATGCTGTTCCATATCATTAAACGAGACATAGTAAATAAAAGTATCGTCGCCAGATGATTTTACAAACTGAACTATTCTCTTTTTTTTCATTAAATGATATAGAGTAAATATAAATATCGCCGCCAAATGATTTTACAAACCGAACTATGCCCTTCCGTACCATTAAACGAGATATAGTAAATAAAAGTATCGCCGCCAGATGATTTTACAAACCGAACTATTCACTTTTATTTAATTAAATGAGACAGAGTAAATATAAATATCGCCTCCAGATTATTTTACAAACCGAACTATGCCCTTTTATTTCATTAAACGAGACAGAGTAAATAAAAATATCGCCACCAGGTGATTTTACAAACAGAACTATTCTCTTTAATTTCATTAAACGAGACAGAGTAAATAAAAATATCGCCACCAGATGATTTTACAAACCCAACTATGCTCTTCCATATCATTAATCGAGACATAGTTAATAAAAGTACCATCGCCTGATGATTTTACAAACCGAACTATTCCCTTACATACCATTAAACGAGACAGAGTAAATAAAAGTATCGCCACCAGATGATTTTACAAACCGAGCTATTTCCTTTTATTTCATTAAACGAGATATAGTAAATAAAAGTATCGCCTCCAGATTAGTTTACAAACCGATCTATGCCCGTCCATATCATTAAGCGAGACAGAGTAAATAAAATAACGCCGCCAGATTAGTTTAAAAACCGAACTATTCCATTCCATTTCATTAAATGAGACAGAGTAAATATAAATATCGTCGCCAGATGATTTTACAAACCGAACTATGCCCTTTCATATCATTAAACGGACATAGTAAATAAAAGTATCGCCGCCAGATGATTTTACAAGCTAAACTATTCCCTTTTATTTCATTAAACGAGACAGAGTAAATAAAAATATCGCTGCCAGATGATTTTACAAATCAAACTATGTCCTTCCATATCATTAAACGAGACATAATAAATAAAAGTATCGCCGCCAGATGATTTTACAAACCGAACTATGTCCTTCCATATCATTAAACGAGACATATTTAATAAAAGTATCATCGCCAGATGATTTTACAAACCGAACTATTTCCTTTTATTTCATTAAACGAGAAAGAGTAAATATAAATATCGTCGCCAGATTACTTTTCAAACTGATCTATGCCCGTCCATATCATTAAGCGAGACAGAGTAAATAAAATAACGCCTCCAAATTAGTTTACAAACCGAACTATTCCCTTTCATATCATAAAACGAGACAGAGTAAATAAAAATATTGCCGCCAGATTATTTTACAAACCGAAGTATGTCCTTCCATATCATTAAACGAGACAGAGGAAATAAAATTATGGTCGCCAGATTATATTACAAACCGAATTTTGCCTATTCTCTTTAATTTCATTCAATGAAATAGAGTAAATAAAAATATTGCCGCCAGATTATTTAACAAACCGATATATGTCCTTCCATATCATTAAACGAGACAGAGTAAATAAAAATATCGCCGCAGATTATTTTACAAACCGAACTATGCCCTTCCATATCATTTAACGAGACAGAGTAAATAAAAATATTGCCGCCAGATTATTTTACAAACCGAACTATGTCCTTCCATATCATTAAACGAGACAGAGTAAATAAAAATATCGCCGCCAGATTATTTTACAAACCGAACTATGTCCTTCCATATCATTAAACGAGACAGAGTAAATAAAAATATTGCCGCCAGATTATTTTACAAACCGAACTATGTCCTTCCATATCATTAAACGAGACAGAGTAAATAAAAATATCGCCGCCAGATTATTTTACAAACCGAACTATGTCCTTCCATATCATTAAACGAGACAGAGTAAATAAAAATATCGCCGCCAGATTATTTTACAAACCGAACTATGTCCTTCCATATCATAAAACGAGACAGAGTAAATAAAAATATCGCCGCCAGATTATTTTACAAACCGAACTATGCCCTTCCATATCATTTAACGAGACAGAGTAAATAAAAATATTGCCGCCAGATTATTTTACAAACCGAACTATGTCCTTCCATATCATTAAACGAGACAGAGTAAATAAAAATATCGCCGCCAGATTATTTTACAAACCGAACTATGTCCTTCCATATCATTAAAAGAGACAGAGTAAATAAAAATATCGCCGCCAGATTATTTTACAAACACAACTGTCTCAACAAATGTATGCTGAAAACACATATTCCATTTTACTTGATTTTGCTTTATTTTGTGTAAAAATTACCCTTATCAATGATACATGCAATTATTTTTGTCAAATGATGCATTCTGCATTCTCATTGTTTTGTTATCCTCGTTAAACCATTTAACTTTCAGAATTTTTATAACAAAATCAAATCCCTTAAGGCTTATTGATTTGTGTAAAATTCAATTAACACTTTTAATAGATGATAAATTATTCCGTGAGTTTTACCGGGAGTTTTTTTCCAGTTTAGAAATTGCTTCAATTTAAAAACGTCATTTTACAACTAAAACTTGTTGCTTTGATATTTTGATTTTCAAAATGTATTTGTTGAAAAAACACCTATCAACTTCATGTGGAAGTTCTTCTAAATCAAAAACCTTTTTTGACAAAAATGAGTGAAAAATGGAAAAAAAGATAAACATCCCGCTAAATAAGAGATGGCAAACATGGTTTTGTCATAGTCAGTTTTTGCTAAATTTGCAAAATAGTTGTTCATGGTATTACTTTATTGTTAAATTATTTATTATTTATTGTTTTGTTGATTTATTTTCATTCGATTGTAAAGCAGCATTGAGGCTTTTTCTCTGGTAATACAAGTATTAAATAATAATTTTGAGCGGTAAATGTGCTGAGCTTGGATTTGAATTCGAGACTCAACACGATCTCGCTTAATTTTTTATATGATGTTACTGTGTATACATATGTATTAGTATTTATAATCCTTTGTTTCACCTAAATAAACAACTTAAATTCAAAATGTTATGCTTTTTCATTTATTACAGTGTACTTGTATTTGGTTTTGAATTTTAAAGAATGTTTCAGCTTTTCGTTAATTTACGCACTTTACGACATTAGGAAATATCATTTGCTGCAGATATTGACATATTCTTCAAACATGTACATCCTTTATATCCGGCCTCAAAAACAAACGCGTTTCAGTTGTCATGTTAACCGTCACATGCTATGGTGTGACGGCGGAACTATTGCGATGTTGAATCCCCCTGTAAGTTTCAGCTTCCCAGTGACAGTCTAGGCGTTCACATATTTTGTCATTTCATGTTTATTTTGCATATTTTAATGGTAATGAAGTCTCTATGTATTTTATGGTGACTATGTTGATGATGGTGACTGTATCGATGGTGACTGTGTTTATGGTGAATTTGTTGATGTTGACAGTGTTGATGGTGACTGTGTTAATGTTGACTGTGTTGGTTGATGGTGACTGTGTTAATGTTGACTGTATTAATGTTGACTGTATTGGTTGATGGTGACTGTGCTGATGATGACTGTGGTGTTGATGGTAACTGTGATGATGTCAACTGTGATGATGTTGATTGTGTTGATGTTGACTGTGTTGGTTGATGGTGGTTGTGTTGATGTTGACTGTGTTGGTTGATGGTTTTTATGTTGACTGTGTTGATGGTAATTGTGTTGATGTTGACTGTGTTGATGGTGACTGTGATGATTGATGTTGACTGTGTTGATGGTGACTGTGTTGATGTTGACTGTGTTGATTGATAGTGGTTGTGTTGATTGATAGTGGTTGTGTTGATGTTGACTGTGGTTTTGATGGTGACTGTGTTGATGGTGACTGTGTTGATGGTAACTGTGTTGATGTTGACTGTGTTGGTTGATGATGACTGTGTTGATGATGACTGTGTTGACGGTAACTGTGTTGATGTTGACTGTATTGATAGTGTCTGTGTTGATGGTAACTGTGTTGATGGTGACTGTGTTGATGGTGACTGTGTTGACGGTAACTGTGTTGACGTTGACTGTATTTATGGTAACTGTGTTGATGATGACTGTATTGATGGTGTCTGTGTTGGTAAATGGTGACTGTGTTGATGGTGACTGTGTTGATGGTGACTTAGTTGATGTTGACAGTGTTGTTTGATGATGACTGTGTTGACTGTGACTGTGTTGATGGTGACTTTGTTGATGTTTACTGTGTTGATTGATGGTGACTGTGTTGATTGTGACTGTGATGATTGTGACTCTGTTGATGGTTACTGTGTTGATGGTGACTGTGATGATGTTGACAGTATTTATGGTTACTGTGTTGATGTTGGCTTGGTTGATGTTGACTGTATTTATGGTGACTGTGATGATTGTGACTGTATTTATGGTGACTGTGTTGATGTTGATTGTATTTATGGTGATTGTGTTGATGTTGATTGTATTTATGGTGACTGTGTTAATGTTGATTGTATTTATGGTAACTGTGTTGATGTTGATTGTATTTATGGTGACTGTGTTGATGGTGACTTTGTTTATGTTAACTGTGTTGTTAAATGATGACTGTGTTGATGGTGACTGTGTTGATGTTGACTGTATTTATGGTGACTGTGTTGATGTTAACTGTATTTATGGTGACTGTGTTGATGTTGACTGTGATGATAGTGACACTGTTGATGGTGACTGTGTTGATGGTGACTGTGTTGATATAGACTGTATTTATGGTGACTGTGATGATGGTGGCTCTGTTGATGGTGACTGTATTGATTGTGACTGTGTTTATTGATGTGGCTGTGATGATGTTGACTGAGTTGATGCAGACTGTATTGATGGTGACTATGTTGATGGTGACTGTGTTGATGTAGACTGTATTGATGGCGACTGTGTTGATGGTGACTGTGATGATGGTGACTTAGTTGATGTAAACTGAATTGATGGTGACTGTGTTGATGGTGACTGTGTTGAATGAGACTGTGTTGAGGTGATTATGTTGATGGTTACTTTGTTGATGTTGACTTTGTTGATAGTGACTTTGATGATGGTGTTTCTGGTGACTGTGTTGATGTTCACTGTGTTGATGTTGACTGAGTTGATGGTCACTGTGTTGATTGTCACTGTGTTGATGTTGACTGTGTTGATTGATAGTGGTTTTGTTGATTGATAGTGGTTGTGTTGATGTTGACTGTGGTTTTGATGGTGACTGTGTTGATGGTGACTGTGTTGATGGTAACTGTGTTGATGTTGACTGTGTTGGTGATGATGACTGTGTTGATGATGACTGTGTTGACGGTAACTGTGTTGATGTTGACTGTATTGATGGTGTCTGTGTTGATGGTAACTGTGTTGATGGTGACTGTATTTATGGTAACTGTGTTGATGATGACTGTATTGATGGTGTCTGTGTTGGTAAATGGTGACTGTGTTGATGGTGACTGTGTTGATGGTGACTGTGTTGATGGTGACTTAGTTGATGTTGACAGTGTTGTTTGATGATGACTGTGTTGACTGTGACTGTGTTGATGGTGACTTTGTTGATGTTTACTGTGTTGATTGATGGTGACTGTGTTGATTGTGACTGTGATGATGGTGACTCTGTTGATGGTTACTGTGTTGATGGTGACTGTGATGATGTTGACAGTATTTATGGTTACTGTGTTGATGTTGGCTTGGTTGATGTTGACTGTATTTATGGTGACTGTGATGATTGTGACTGTAATTATGGTGACTGTGTTGATGTTGATTGTATTTATGGTGATTGTGTTGATGTTGATTGTATTTATGGTGACTGTGTTAATGTTGATTGTATTTATGGTAACTGTGTTGATATTGATTGTATTGATGGTGACTGTGTTGAGGGTGACTTTGTTGATGTTAACTGTGTTGTTAAATGATGACTGTGTTGATGGTGACTGTGTTGATGTTGACTGTATTTATGGTGACTGTGTTGATGTTAACTGTATTTATGGTGACTGTGTTGATGTTGACTGTGATGATAGTGACACTGTTGATGGTGACTGTGTTGATGGTGACTGTGTTGATATAGGCTGTATTTATGGTGACTGTGATGATGGTGGCTCTGTTGATGGTGACTGTATTCTTGTGACTGTGTTTATTGATGTGGCTGTGATGATGTTGACTGAGTTGATGCAGACTGTATTGATGGTGACTATGTTGATGGTGACTGTGTTGATGTAGACTGTATTGATGGCGACTGTGTTGATGGTGACTGTGATGATGGTGACTTAGTTGATGTAAACTGAATTGATGGTGACTGTGTTGATGGTGACTGTGTTGAATGAGACTGTGTTGAGGTGATTATGTTGATGGTTACTTTGTTGATGTTGACTTTGTTGATAGTGACTTTGATGATGGTGTTTCTGGTGACTGTGTTGATGTTCACTGTGTTGATGTTGACTGAGTTGATGGTCACTGTGTTGATTGTCACTGTGTTGATGCTGACTGAGTTGATGGTCACTGTTTTGATGTTGACTGTGTTGATGGTCACTGTGTTGATGTTGACTGTGTTGGTTTTGACTGTATTTGTTAAAGTAGACTGCATTGATGGTGACTGTGTTGATGGTGACTGTGTTGATGGTGACAGTGTTGATAGTGACTGTGTTGATGCTGACTGAATTGATGTAAACTGTGCTGATTGATGGTGACTGTGTTGATGGTGACTGTGATGATGGTGACCCTGTTGATGGTGACTTTGTTGATGGTGACTTTATTAATGGTGACTGTGTTGATGTTGACTGGGTTGATGTTGACTGTATTTATGGTGACTGTGATGATGGTGACTGTATTTATGGTGACTGTGATGATGTTGATTGTATTCATGGTGACTGTGTTGATGTTGATTGTATTAATGGTGACTGTGTTAATGGTGACTGTGATGATGGTGACTCTGTTGCTGGTGACTGTGTTGATGGTGACTTTGTTGATGTTGACTGTATTTATGGTGACTGTGTTGATGTTGACAGTATTTATGGTGACTGTGTTGATGGTGACTGTGATGATAGTGACCCTGTTGATGGTGACTGTGTTGATGGTGACTGTGTTGATTTTGACTGGGTTTGTTGATATGGCTGTGATGATGTTGACTGAGTTGATGTTGACTGTATTGATGGTGACTGTGTTGATGGTCACTGTGTTGATAGTGACTGTGTTGATGCTGACTGAATTGATGTTAACTGTGTTGATTGATGGTGACTGTGTTGATGGTGACTGTGATGATGGTGACTGTGTTGATGGTGACTTTGTTGATGGTGACTTTATTAATGGTGACTGTGTTGATGTTGACTGGGTTGATGTTGACTGTATTTATGGTGACTGTGATGATGGTGACTGTATTTATGGTGACTGTGATGATGTTGATTGTATTCATGGTGACTGTGTTGATGTTGATTGTATTTATGGTGACTGTGTTAATGGTGACTGTGATGATGGTGACTCTGTTGCTGGTGACTCTGTTGATAGTGACTTTGTTGATGTTGACTGTATTTATGGTGACTGTGTTGATGTTGACAGTATTTATGGTGACTGTGTTGATGGTGACTGTGATAATAGTGACTCTGTTGATGGTGACTGTGTTGATGGTGACTGGGTTGATTTTGACTGGGTTTGTTGATGTGGCTGTGATGATGTTGACTGTGTTGATGTTGACTGTATTGATGGTGACTGTGTTGATGGTGACTGTGTTGATGGTGACAGTGTTGATGTTGACTGTATTTATGGTGACTGTGATGATGCTGACTCTGTTGACGGTGATTATGTTGACGGTGACTGTGTTGATTTTTACTGTGTTTGTTGATGTTGCTGTGGTAATGTTGACTGAGTAGTTGATGTAGACTGTTTTGATGGTGACTGTGTTGAAGGTTACTGTGTGGATGGTTACTGTTTTGATCTTGACTTTGTTGATGGTGATTATGGTGATGGTGACTATGTTGATGGTGACTGTGTTGATGGTGATTGTGTTGATGGTCACTGTGTTGATGGTCACTGTGACTGTGTTTATGGTGACTGTGTTGATGGTCCCTGTGTTGATGTTGACTGAGTTGATGGTCACTTTGTTGATTGTCACTTTGTTGATGTTGTCTGAGTTGATGGTCACTGTGTTGATGTTGACTGTGATGATGGTGACTGTATTTATGGTGACTGTGATGATGTTGATTGTATTCATGGTGACTGTGTTGATGTTGATTGTATTAATGGTGACTGTGTTAATGGTGACTGTGATGATGGTGACTCTGTTGCTGGTGACTGTATTGATGGTGACTTTGTTGATGTTGACTGTATTGATGGTGACTGTGTTGATGTTGACAGTATTTATGGTGACTGTGTTGATGGTGACTGTGATGATAGTGACCCTGTTGATGGTGACTGTGTTGATTTTGACTGGATTTGTTGATGTGGCTGTGATGATGTTGACTGAGTTGATGTTGACTGTATTGATGGTGACTGTGTTGATGGTCACTGTGTTGATAGTGACTGTGTTGATGCTGACTGAATTGATGTTAACTGTGTTGATTGATGGTGACTGTGTTGATGGTGACTGTGATGATGGTGACTGTGTTGATGGTGACTTTGTTGATGGTGACTTTATTAATGGTGACTGTGTTGATGTTGACTGGGTTGATGTTGACTGTATTTATGGTGACTGTGATGATGGTGACTGTATTTATGGTGACTGTGATGATGTTGATTGTATTCATGGTGACTGTGTTGATGTTGATTGTATTTATGGTGACTGTGTTAATGGTGACTGTGATGATGGTGACTCTGTTGCTGGTGACTCTGTTGATAGTGACTTTGTTGATGTTGACTGTATTTATGGTGACTGTGTTGATATTGACAGTATTTATGGTGACTGTGTTGATGGTGACTGTGATGATAGTGACTCTGTTGATGGTGACTGTGTTGATGATGACTGTGTTGATTTTGACTTGGTTTGTTGATGTGGCTGTGATGATGTTGACTGTGTTGATGTTGATTGTATTGATGGTGACTGTGTTGATGGTGACTGTGTTGATGGTGACAGTGTTGATGTTGACTGTATTTATGGTGACTGTGATGATGGTGACTCTGTTGACGGTGATTATGTTGACGGTGACTGTGTTGATTTTTACTGTGTTTGTTGATGTTGCTGTGGTGATGTTGACTGAGTAGTTGATGTAGACTGTTTTGATGGTGACTGTGTTGAAGGTTACTGTGTGGATGGTTACTGTTTTGATCTTGACTTTGTTGATGGTGATTATGGTGATGGTGACTATGTTGATGGTGACTGTGTTGATGGTGATTGTGTTGATGGTCACTGTGTTGATGGTCACTGTGACTGTGTTTATGGTGACTGTGTTAATGGTCCCTGTGTTGATGTTGACTGAGTTGATGGTCACTGTGTTGATTGTCACTTTGTTGATGTTGACTGAGTTGATGGTCACTGTGTTGATGTTGACTGTGTTGATGGTGTCTGTGTTGGTAGATGGTGACTGTGTTGATGGTGACTGTATGAATGGTGACTGTGTTGATGGTAATTGTGTCGATGTTGACTATGTTGATGGTGACTGTGTTGGTTGATGGTGACTGTGTTGATAGTGACTGTGATAATAGTGACTGTGTTGATGTTGACTGAGTTGTTGGTCACTCTGTTGATGTTGACTGTGTTGATGGTGATTGTGTTGGTTGATGGTGACTGTGTTGATGGTGACTGTGTTGATGGTGACTGTGTTGATGGTGACTGTGTTGATGGTGACTGTTTTTTATGGTGACTGTGATGATGGTGACTGTGTTGATGGTGATTGTGTTGGTTAATGGTGGCTTTGTTGATGGTGACTGTGTTGATGGTGACTGTGTTGATGATGACTGTGTTGATTGTGACTGTGTTGATGGTGAATGTGCTGATGGTGACTGTGCTGATGGTGACTGTGTTGATTGGGACTTTATTGATGATGACTGTGTTGTTTGACGGTGACTGTGTTGATGTTGACTGTGTTGATGGTGACTTTGTTGATGTTGACTGTGTTGATTGATGGTGACCATGTTGATGGCGACTGTGATGATGTTGACTGTGTTGATGGTGACTTAGTTGATGCTGACTGTGTTGATGTTGACTGTGTTTGTTGATGTTGGCTGTGAAGATGTTGACTGAGTTGATTTAGACTGTATTGAAGGTGACTGTGTTGGTTGATGGTGACTGTGTTGATGGTGACTGTGTTAATGTTGAGTGTGTTGATTTTGACTGTGTTTGTTGATGTTGGCTGTGATGATGGTGAATGAGCTGATGTAGACTGTATTGATGGTGACTGTGTTGGTTGATGGTGACTGTGTGTTGATGGTGACTGTGTTGATGTTGGTTGTTGATTTTGACTGTGTTTGTTGATGTAGACTGTATTGATGGTGAATGTGTTGATGGTGACTGTGATGATGGTGACTGAGTTGATGTAGAATGAATTGATGGTGACTGTGTAAACGGTGACTGTGTTGAAGGAGACTGTGTTGAAGGTGACTGTGTTGATGGTTACTTTGTTGATGTTGACTTTGTTGATAGTGACTTTAATGATGGTGTTTATGGTGACTGTGTTGATGGCCACTGTGTTGATGTTGAATGAGTTGATGGTCACTGTGTTGACTGTCACTGTGTTGATGTTGACAGAGTTGATGGTCACTGTGTTGATGTTGACATTGTTGATGGTCACTGTGTTGATGTTGATTGAGTTGATTGTCACTGTGTTTATGGTCACTGTGTTGATGGTCACTGTGTTAATGGTGACTGTGTTGATGTTAACGGAGTTGATGGTGACTGTGTTGATGTTGACTGAGTTGATGGTGACTGTTTTGATGGTCACTGTGTTGAAGGTGACTATTTATGGTCACTGTGTTAATGGTGAATGTGTTGATGTTAACTGAGTTGATGGTGACTGTGTTGATGGTTACTGTGTTGATGTTGACTGAATTGATGGTTACTGTGTTGATGCTGACAGAGTTGATGTAGACTCTGTAGATGGTGACTGTGTTGATGTTGACTGTGTTAATGGTCACTGTGTTGATGTTGACTGTGTTTATGGTCACTGTGTTGATGGTGACTATGTTGATGTTGACTGTGTTAATGGTGACTGTGTTGATGGTGACTGTATTTATTGTCACTGTGTTGATGTTCACTGTGTTGATGTTGACTGTGTTGATGGTCACTCTGTTGATGGTGACTGTGTTGATGGTGACTGTGTTAATGTTGACTGAGTTGATGGTCACTGTGTTGATGGTGACCTTGTTTATGGATGCTATGCTGATGATGACTGTGTTGATGTTGACTGAGTTGATGTTCACTGTGTTGATGGTCACTGTGTTAATGTTGATGAGTCGATGGTGACTTTGTTGATGGTCGCTGTATTAATGTTGACTGAGTTGATGGTCACTGTGTTGATGGTCACTGTGTTGATGTTGACTGTGTTGATGGTCACTGTGTTGATTGTGACTGTGTTATTGTTGACTGAGTTGATGTTGACTGTGTTGATAGTCACTCTGTTGATGTTGACTGTGTTAATAGTGACTGTGTTGTGGTTGACTCTGTTGATGTTGACTATATGTTGACGGCGACCGTGTTGATGGTGACCGTGTTGATGTTGACCGTGTTGATGGTGACCGTTTTGATGGTGACTGTGTTGATGGTGACCGTGTTGATGGTGACCGTTTTGATGGTGACTGTGTTGATGGTGACTGAGTTGATGGTGACTGAATTTACTGTGATGATGACTCACGCAAGAAGTTGCATGTTCAATCCCCAGCTCAACCCAATAATTCTCATAAAATAACACAAAGTACTGGTTCTACCCAGGAAGCAGACTTGAGAGCGGTTCATATAAGCTCTGAGCAGTTTTTATCGTAATCGAGCTAAGATTAATTAGTATGAAAATGGTTTCTAAAAACATTTTAATAAACTCTTATGTAGACATCATGGTGCAGTTTTCATAAGCTCAGTGTTTTAACATGTTTCTTTGTAGTTCACCTTTAGGGCATTAAGTTTGTATTGTTATAGATACGTTTCGCTCGAGATTAACGATTGTATCATATATTGATAAGTGTATATACAATGCAAATGCATTTCGTGTAAAATTGGTATATACTTTATTTGTACATAACGAAATTTTGCCATGTAAACTGTGCTTGATTTTATGAGAGAAATTATATCTCTCAGTCTCTTGCAACTCTTCAAAGAACGACTTAGTGTATGGTTTTGCTGATATATTATTGTAGGTGATTGTATATGTGTATACTATGATGAGACACTAATAAAGTATATAATAAGTAACTATGCAAACTAAACAAACATGGAAAAATCACGATAAGAAATGTACAATAGCCAGAGTAAACACAATGATACAATACTCATTCATAGTGTCACAACTTTATATTATAGAAATCAATTAAGAATCTTTTATTTATATTTAGGTCCGTCAAGCACTGCAGCGCCTCCGGGAAAAAAGAGCCCTGCTGAACGGTGAAACACTAACATCGTATTCTGACGAATCTGAGACCTTTACGGTAGTTAACCCTTTTCTTTGGTCTGAACAATCTGAACCATATGTTAGCTTAAACTGTGATTATTTATTTTAAATGGGGTTTAACGCCATTTTCAACACATTGCGGGTTATATATGGTATATCCAGTTTTACTGGTGAAGGAAGACCTCAGACTGATTCAGACTGAGTAGAACCACCGTCCTTCCGCAAAAAACTGGACACTTTCTCAAATAAAGTTTTTCACGTACAGTTTTTGGAGCGAGCGGGACTCGAATCAACAATCTTAATGGTAGAAGGTAAGTGATCTGGAGACGGTGCCTTAGATCACAAAAAATGTGATTAAAAGAAATTATGAGGATTGAATATTTTCCAAAATCATAAGTTGTTGTATCAAGTTCAATACATTTTAATAAAAGATTACTTTATTTATATGATTTTTACAAGCTTGCTCTACTAGTCTTAAACATCTAAGATATTAAAATGTAGAAAAGGCACCTCAACGAGTGTTAGGCTAACGGAGATTTGAACAACTATTGTTTATAAGATAATTAATTTAATAACATTAATGTAATCACATATTGAGAAACAATATACCATTAAGGGAAGTCACTATCTGAACCGTTGCACAATGAGTCATATACATAATATTCGAATGGTGACAACAAAAAATATATTTTAAGTTTCAGACACCCCACAAGTGAAATATTTGCATGAAAACTCTAACCATTCGCTGCATAGCAATCGCGTAGGAATACATAACTTGAAACTTAAGAAAGGAGTCCGACTTAAATGTTTTTATCGAATATGGATCCATATGTGATATTAACCAGTGTATATTAATACATTTTAAATTTCTATTCAAATGTTTTAAGTAGCCGCCCAACAGAATCAATAATTAAATAGCGTGTTAATCAAGAGACAATAACCAAACGTCTTCTATTTCAACGGAAAAGATTATTCGGAATTTTTTAAAACTTCAGCTTACAATTTAATCTCACATTACTCAAAACAATGTTTATTCCAAACGTGTTCATTATTTCAGTATACGCTCGTCTGTTAGCCCTCGATGGCATAAAAATGACGCTTAATATTCAATCAATCAATTCAGTATACGCTTGCGCCACCTTATTAAAACGCTCGTCAAGCATCTGTCTATATTTCACCACTTCCTCCACGTTTAATGAGTACACTCTGGTAGTTAACTTAACGCCACATGTCACTATTTTTCATTTGTCGACAGCGGTTATGAACTTTTTTTCTTTTAAAATTAGAAACGAAAGTTATTATTACGTCATTTTTGTTTTCTTGTAATGACATGCTCAGATGGTCATATCTTTGTTAGCAATATTTTGATTGGCTTATTGATAACAATGCATGCAAAGTGACATATGTTTTTCGAGCAGAATAGTAAGCAGTTACTTCCTGATCGCTGCAACGGAGTGCACTTTTTTCATGAATTAACGATGAACAAACTAATATACGAACAGTTCGAAAAATAAAATGAATGAATGAATGAATGAATGCATGAAGGAAGAAGAAGTGTGGATGGACTGAAAAACAGACATATAGACGCATAACCAAATGACCATGTCAAACTATTTAACTATTTTCAAATGGTTGAAACTAATAAATCATGACCGTTTCGATATGTTAGCAGACATCGTCTACATTGCACAATGAACATATCAAGGGTTCAGGGCAACACTGTTCTATATGCATATAAACAAATGAGAAAATAGAACAGTGTTGTGCTGAACCATCAATATACAGTCGATTCAAAGTTAACTGATAGGCAAAGCTGGTAATTATTAGGCAACTATATCATTGCATGGTAAAGGCAAAGCTGGTAATTATTAGGCAACTTTATCATTGCACAGTACAGGCAAAGCTGGTAATTAGGCAAGTTTATCATTGCACAGTATAAGCAAAGCTGGTAATGAGGCAACTGTATCATTGCATGATATAGGCAAAGCCGGTAATAAGGTAACTTTATCATTGCATGGTATGGGCAAAGCTGGTAATTAGGCAAATTTATCATTGCACGGTATAGGCACAGCTGTAATTAGGCAACTTTATCATTGCTCGGTAAAGGCAAAAATAGTAATAAGGTAACTTTATCATTGCACGGTAAAGACAAAGCTGGTAATTAGGCAGCTTTATAATTGCACAGTATAGACAAAGCTGATAACTAGGCAACTTTATCATTGCATGGAATAGGCAAAGCTGGTTATTAGGTCAACATTATCATTGCACAGTACAAGCGAAGCTGATAATTAGGCAACTTGATCATTGCACGGTATAGGCAAAGCTGGTAATTAGGCAACATTATAATTGCACAGTATATGCTAAACTGGTAATTATGAGGTAACTTAACCATTGCATGGTATAGGCAAAGCTGGTAATTAGGCAGTTTTATCATTGCATGGTATAGGCAAAAATTAGGCAACTTTATCATAGCATGGTATAAGCAAAGCTGGTATTTAGGCATTTTAATAATTGCATGGTATAGGCAACTTTTTCAAGCTACACCATAGCTGGTAATTTTATCATTGCACTGTGAAGACAAAGATGGTTATTAAGCAACTTTATCATTGCTCGGTAAAGGCAAAGCTGGTAATTAGGCAACTTTATCATTGCATGGTATAGGCAAAGCTGGCAATTAGGCAACAGTATCATTGCATGATATACGCAAAGCCGGTAATAAGGCAACTTTATCATTGCATGGTATAGGCAAAGCTGGTAATAAGGCAACTTTATCATGCTATACCAAAGTTGATATTAGTCAACATTGTCATTGCATAGTATAGGCAAATCTGATAATTAGGCAACTTGATCATTGCACGGTATAGGCAAAGCTGGTAATTAGGCATCTTTATCAATGCACGATATATGCAAAACTGGTAATTATGAGGTCAATTTTTTCATTGCGTTGTATAGGCAAAGCTGATTATTAGGCAACTTTATCAATGCACAGTTTAGGCAAAGCTTGTAATTACGCAACTTTATCATTGCACGGTAAAGGCAAAGTTTGTAATTAGGCATCTTGGACATTGCACGATATAGGCAAAGTTCATAATTAGGTCACTTTATCATTGCACAGTATAGGCAAAGCTGGCAATTGCCGTATCATTGCATGATATAGGCAAAGCCGGTAAAAAGGCAACTTTATCAATGCATGATATAGGCAAAGCTGGTAATAAAGCAACTTTATCATGCTATAACAAAGCTGGTAATTAGGCAACTTTATCATTGCACGGTATAGACAAAGCTGGTAATAAGAAAACTTTATCATTGCATGGTATAGGCAAATCTGGTAATTAGGCAACTTTATCATTGCACGATTTAGACAAAGCTGTTAATAAGATAACTTTATCATTGAATGGTATATTCAAAGCTGGTATTTAAACATTTTTATAATTGCATGGTATAGGCACAGCTGGTAATTAAGCATCTTTATCATTGCATGATATAGGCAAAGTTGGTATTTAGGCATTTTTATAATGGCATAGTATAGGCAAAAATGGTAATTAGGCAACTTTATCATGCTATATCAAAGCCGGAAATTAGGCAACTTTATCATTTCACGGTAAAGTCAAAGCTTGTTATTAAGCAACTTTATCAATGCATGATATAGGCAAAGCTGGTTATTAGGCAACTTTATCATTGCATGGTATAGGCAAAATTAATAATTAGGCAACTTTATCATTGCACAGTATAGGCAAAACAGATAATTATGAGGCAACGTTATCATTGCATAGTAAAGGCAAAGTTAGTAACTAGGAAGCCTTATCATTGCATGGAAAAGGCAAAGCTGGTAAATAGGCAACTTTATCATGCTATACAAAAGCTGGTAATTTGGCAACTGTATCATTGCATAGTATAGGCAAAGCTGGTAATAAGGCAACTTTATCATAGCATGGTATAGGAAAAGCTGGTAATTAGGCAACTTTATCATGCTTTACCAAAGCTGGTAATTATGCAACTGTATCGTTGCATAGTATAGGCAAAGCTGGTAATAAGGCAACTGTATCATTGCTCGTTAAAGGCAAAGTTTGTAGTTAGGCAACTAAATCATTGCACGGTAAAAGCAAAGATGGTAATTAGGCAACTTAGTTATTGCACGATATAGGCAAAGCTGGTAATTAGGCAACTTTATCATTGCACGGTATAGGCATAGCTGGCAATTAGGCAACAGTATCATTGCATGATATAAGAATAACCGGTAATAAAGCAATTTTATCATTGCATGATATAGGCAAAGCTGGTAATTAAGCAATTTTGTCATGATATACCAAAGCTGGTAATTAGGCAACATTATCACTGCACGGTATAGACAAAACTGGTTATAAGACAACTTTATCATTGCACGGTATAGGCAAAGCGGATAATAAGGCAACTTTATCATTGTACAGTATAGGTAAAGCTGGTATTTAGGCAACTTGATCATTGCACGGTATAGGCAAAGCTAGTAATTAGGCAGCTTTATCATTGCACATTATGTGCAAAACTGGTAATTACGAGGCAACTATTATTGCGTGGTATAGACAAAGCTGGTATTGAGGTATTTTTTATAATTGCATGGTATAGGCAAAGCTGGTAATAAGGCTATTTTATGTTTGCATGGTATAGGCAAATATTGTATTTAGGCATTTTTTATAATGCATGGTATAGGCAATGCTGGTTATTAGGCAACGTAATAATGCTGTACCAAAGCTGGTAATTAGGCAACTTTATCATTGCATGATAAATGCAAAGTTGGTAATTAGGAAACTTTGTCATTGCATCGTAAAGGCAAAGCTGGTAATTAGGCAACTTTGTCATTGCACAGTAAAGGCAAAGCTGGTAATTAGGCAGTTTTATCATTGCATAGTATATGCAAAGCTGGTATTTAGGCATTTCTATAATTGCAGGGTATAGGCAATGCTGGTTATTAAGCAACTTAATCATGCTATACCAAAGCTGGTAATTAGGCAAATTTATTACTGCACGGTGAAGACAAAGCTGGTAATTAGGCAACTTTACCATTGCTCGGTTAAGGCAATGCTTGTTATTAGACAACTTTATTTTTGCATGATATAGGCAAAGCTGGTAATTAAGCATCTTGGTCATTGCACGATTTAGGCAAAGTATGTAATTAGGCAACTTTATCATTGCACGGTATAGGTAAAGCTGGAAAATAGGCAACAGTATCATTGCATGATATAGGCAAAGCCGGTAATATTGCAACTTTATCATTGCACGGTATAGGCAAAGATGATAATTAGGCAACTTGATCATTGCACAGTAAATGCAAAGCTGGTAATTAGGCAACTTTATCATTGCATGGTATATGCAAAGCTGGTAATAAGGCAATTTTTTCATTGCACAGTATAGGCAAAGATGATAATTAGGCAACTTGATCATTGCACGGTATATGCAAAGCTCGTAATTAGGCCACTTTAATATTGCATGGTATAGGCAAAGTTGGTAATTAGGCAACTTTGTCATTGCACAGTAAAGGCAAAGCTGGTAATTAGGCAACTTTATCATTGCATGGTATAGTCAAAAATGGTATTTAGGCATTTTTATAATTGCTCGGTATAGGCAATGCTGGTTATTAGGCAACTTTATCTTTGCATGATATAGGCAAAGCTGGTAATTAGGCAACTTTATCACTGCATGGTATAGGCAAAGCTGGTTATTAGGCAACTTAATCATGTTATACCAAAGCTGGCAATTAGGCAACTATATCATTGCACGGTGAAGACAAAGCTGGTAATTAGGCAACTTTATCATGCTATACCAAAGCTGGTAATTAGACAGCTTGATCATTGCACGGTGTAGGCAAAGCTGGTAATTAGGCAACTTTATCATTGCTCTGTAAAGGCAAAGCTGGTTATTAGGCAATTTTATTATTGCACGTTAAATGTAAAGCTGGTAATTTTGGCAACCTGATCACTGCATGGTATAGGCAAAGCTAGTAATTAGGCAATTTTATCATTGCACAGTACAGGCAAAGCTGGTAATTAGGCAACTTGATCATTGCACTGTATAGGCAAAGCTGGTAATTAGGCAGATTTATCATTGCACGGTATATGCAAAACTGGTAATTATGAGGCAACTTTATCATTGAATGGTATAGACAAAGCTGATTATTAGGCAGCTTTATCATTGCATGGTAGAGGCATAGCTGTTAATTAGGCAACTTTATCATTGCATTGTATAGGCAAAGCTAGTATTTAGTCATTTTTATAATTGCATGGTATAGGCAAAGCTGGTAATTAAGCAACTTTATCATACTAAACCAGGGCTGGTAATAAGGCAACTTTGTCATTGCACGGTGAAGACAAAGCTGGCAATTAGGCAAATTTACCATTGCACGTTAAAGTCAAAGCTGGTAATTAGGCAACTTGATCATTGTACGGTATAGACAAAGCTGGTAATTGGGCAACTTTATCATTGCTTGTTAAAGGCAAAGTTGATAATTAGGCAACTTTATCATTGCACGTTAAAGGCAAAGCTTGTTATTTGGCAATTTTATCATATCATGATATAGGCAAAGTTGGTAATAAGGCATCTTTATCATTGTATGGTATAGGCAAAGCTGGACATAAGGCAACTTTATCTGCTATACTAAAGTTGGTTATGAGGCAAGTTTATCATTGCACAGTATAGGCAAAGTTGGTTATTAAGCAATTTATCATTGCTCGGTAAAGGGAAAGTTGGTAATTAGGCAACTTGGTCAATGCACGATATATGCAAAGCTGGTAATTAGGCATCTTTATCATGCTATACCAAAGCTAGAATTTAGGCATTTTTATAATTGCATGGTATAGGAAAATATGGTAATTAGGCAACTTTATCATGCTATACCAGGGCTGGTAATAAGGCAACTTTATTATTGCACGGTGAAGACTAAGCTGGTAATTATCATTTCATGATATAGGCAAAGTTGATAATTAGGCAACTTTATCATTGCACGTTAAAGGCAAAGCTTGTTATTTGGCAATTTTATCATATCATGATATAGGCAAAGTTGGTAATAAGGCATCTTTATCATTGTATGGTATAGGCAAAGCTGGACATAAGGCAACTTTATCTGCTATACTAAAGTTGGTTATGAGGCAAGTTTATCATTGCACAGTATAGGCAAAGTTGGTTATTAAGCAATTTATCATTGCTCGGTAAAGGGAAAGTTGGTAATTAGGCAACTTGGTCAATGCACGATATATGCAAAGCTGGTAATTAGGCATCTTTATCATGCTATACCAAAGCTAGAATTTAGGCATTTTTATAATTGCATGGTATAGGAAAAGCTGGTAATTAGGCAACTTTATCATGCTATACCAGGGCTGGTAATAAGGCAACTTTATTATTGCACGGTGAAGACTAAGCTGGTAATTATCATTTCATGATATAGGCAAAGTTGGTAATAAGGCAATTTTATCATTTCACGATATATGCAAAGCTGGTAATTAGGCAACTTAATCATGCTATACCAAAGCTGGTTATTAGGCAAATTTATTATTGCTCAGTAGAGGCAAAGTTGATAATTAGGCAACTTTATTATTGCACGGTAAAGGCAAAACTTGTTATTAGGCAACTTTATCATTGCATGGTATAGGCAAAACTGGTTATTTGGCATTTTTATCATGCTATACCAAAGTTAGCATTTAGGCTCTTCATCATTGCACAGTATAGGCAAAGCTGGTAATTAGGCAACTTTATCATTGCTCGGTAAAGGCAAAGTTGGTAATTAGGCAACTTTATCATTGCACGATAAAAGCAAAGCTGGTAATTAAGCAACTTGGTCATTGCACGATTTAGGCAAAGCTGGTAACTAGGCAACTTTATCATTGCACGGTATAGGTAAAGCTGGCAATTAGGCAACAGTATCATTGCATGATATAGGCAAAGCCGGTAATATTGCAACTTTATCATTGCACGGTTTAGACAAAACTGGTAAGAAGACAACTTTATCATTGCACATTATAGGCAAAGATGATAATTAGGCAACTTGATCATTGAACGGTATATGCAAAGCTGGTAATTAGGCAGCTCTTTCATTTCACGGTATATGCAAAAACTGGTAATTACGAGGCAACTTTATCATCGCGTGCTATAGGCAAAGCTGGTGATAAGTCAGCTTAATCATTGCAATGTATAGGAAAAGCTGGTAATTAGGCAACTTGATCATTGCACGGTATATGCAAAGCTGGTAATTAGGCATCTCTATCATTGCACGGTATATGCAAAACTGGTAATTACGAGGCAACTTTATCATCGCGTGCTATAGGCAAAGCTGGTTATTAGTCACCTTATCATTGCAATGTATAGGAAAAGCTGGTAGTTAGGAAACTTTACATTGCATGGTATAGGCAAAGCTGGTATTTAGGCATGATAAAGGCAAACCTGGTAATTAGGCAACTTTATCATTTTAAACCAAAGCTGGTTATTACGCAACTTTATCATTGCACGGTGAAGACAAAGCTGGTAATTAGGCAACTTTATCATTGCTCGGTAAAGGCAATGCTTATTATTAGGCAACTTTATCTTTGCATGGTATAGGGGATGCTGGTAGTTAGGCAACTTTATCATTGCATGGTATAGGCAAAGTTGGTAATTAGGCAACTTAATCATGCTATACCAAAGCTGGTAATTAGGCAACTTTATCATGGCACGGTATAGGCAAAGCTGGCAATTAGGCAAATTTATCATTTCTCGGTAAAGGCAATGTTAGTAATTAGGCAACTATATCATTGCATGGTATAGGCAAAGTTGGTGATTAGGCTACTTTATCATGCTATACCAAAGCTGGTAATTAGTTTAATTTATCATTGCACGGTATAGGCAAAGCTGGCAATTAGGCAACTTTATCATTGCTCGGTGAAGGCAAAGCTGGTAATTAAGCAACTTTATCATTGCACGGTAAATGCAAAGCTGGTAGTTAGGCAACTGTATCATTGCATGGTATAGGCAAAGCTGGTAATTAGGTAACTTTATCATTGCACAGTACAGGCAAAGCAGGTAATTAGGCAGCTTTATCATTGCACGGTATAGGCAAAACTGGTAATTAGGCAGCTTTATCATTGCACGGTATATGCAAAACTGGTAATGATGAGGCTACTTTATCATTGCATGGTTTAGGCAAAGCTGGTTATTAAGCAGCTTTATCATTGCATGGTAGAGGCAAAGCTGTTAATTAGGCAACTTTATCATTGCATGGTATTGGCAAAGCTAGTATTTAGGCATTTTTATAACTGCATTGTATAGGCAAAGCTGGTAATTAGGCAACTTTATCATTGCAGGGTGAAGACAAAGCTGGTAATTTGGCAATTTTATCATTGCTCGGTAAAGGCAAAGCTTGTTATTAGGCAACTTTATCATTGCATAATATAGGCAAAGCTGGTAATTAGGCAACTTTATCATTGCATGGTATAGGCAAAGCTGGTAATTAGAAAATTTTATCATGCTATACCAAAGCTGGTAAATAGGCAACTTTATCATTGCACAGTATAGGTAAAGCTGGTAATTAGGCAACTTTATAATCGTTCGTTAAAGGCAAATTGATAATAAGGCAACTTTATCATTGCACGTTAAAGTCAAAGCAGGTAATTAGGCAACTTGGTCATTGTACGGCATAGGCAAAGCTGGTAATAGGGCAATTTTATCATTGCACGGTATTGGCAAAGCTGGAAATAAGGCAACTTTATCATCGGACGGTATAGGCAAAACTGGTAATTATTAGGCATCTTTACCATTGCATGGTATAGGGAAAGCTGGTAATTAGGCAACTTTATAATTGCATGATATAGGCAAAGCTGGTATTTAGGCAACTTTATCATGCTATAGCAAAGCTGGTAATAAGGCAACTTTATTAATGCACGGTGAAGACAAAGCTGGTAATTATGCTACGTTATCATTGCTCGGTAAAGGCAAAGCTGGTTATTAGGCATCTTTTATATTGCATTATATAGGCAAAGCTGGTAATTAGGCAACATGATCATGCTATACCAACGCTGGTAATTAGGCAACTTTATCATTGCACGGTATAGGCAAAGCTGGTAATTAAGCAACATTATCACTGCTCGGTAAAGGCAAAGCAGGTAATAAGGCAACTTGATTATTGCACGATATAGGCAAAGCTGGTAATTAGGCAACTTTATCATTGCACGGTATATGCAAAACTGGTAATTAGGCAACTTGATAATTAATTGACTTTGAAAAAGCCTTTGACTCGGTTGCATGGCACTTTTTTCACCCAGTATTAATTTTTTATAACTTTGGTCTAGATTTAAAAAAATGGAGAGATATATTTTATACAAATATAGAATCGTGCTGTATTGTAAGTGAACATCTCTCAGAATGTTTTGTTTCTTCAAAGAGGATGTCAAGGTGACCCAATATCACCATACATCATTATTTTGTATGCTGAAATACTTGCTGCCCTTGTCAAGAACAGTCTAGATATTAGGGGAATAAATGTAGGATCCACAGAATATGTAATATCTCAGTTTTCGGACGATACATCTTTAATATTAGATGGTTCTGAAAAATCACTTAGAAACGCAATAAACGTGTTAAAATTCTATGCAAGAATCTCCGGCCTTTATATCAATATAGATACAACTTAAGCTGTATGGATAGGTGCAAAACGAGACTGCCATTCAAAATTATGCAGTGATATACAACTTAACTGGGATAATAAATTCACTGTATTAGGTATAAACTTTTCAATAAATCTTGACTCAATGGTTAGCCTTAATTAAGACAATAAGATTCGATAAATCAAGAATTTGCCTATGACATGGTCAAAGAGAATTGTAACACCTATTGGAAAAATTATGGTTATTAAAACTTTGGCCATTTCAAAACTTATTCACCTTATTTTTGCATTTCCTTACCCAGTTTCTGAAACTATAAAGAACTTAACTTGCTATTTTTTAAAAAAATTTATGGAATGGAAAACCATATAAAATAAAAAGAACAATTATTTATGAAGACTACTCACAAGGGGGACTTAGTATGATAAATCTTGAATCATTTATTGCAGCTATGAAAATCACATGGATAAGAAGAATATTACAAGGTGAAAAAAAAATATTTAGAAATCTTTAAAGTTTCATATAAGCCACTTATACATTTTAGCATATTTGGAGCTGTATTTATAGAAAAGCATTTAGATGAAGTTAAAAGTCCCTTCTGGAGAGATGTTTTTGATTGTTATATGAAATTTTGGAAACAAGTTACGCCATATCCATGGCATGGATTTCAAGTGATACCACTATGGCATAATCCTAATATTAAGGTTGGAGGTTCGAGTGTTTTTATTGATAGATATTTTAAGAAAGGTATATGCTTTATCAATGAATTATTGAACAGTTATGGAAATTTTATGACACTTGCTGAAATGACACAACAATACGGTGTTGTAACACACTTTTTAGAATACTCTGGACTCATATCTGCTTTAAGAACATATCTAGGTACCTTTTCTTATTCACACTCTAGCAGATACATATATGATAGGATTAAATCAAAACATGAATCTCCATTAGCATCCAAAAAATGGGCAAAAGAATTGAACTTAAGTGGAGAATCGGTCATAACTAAGAGATTTGATATCCCTTTTAAATGCAGTAATGACACTAATCTGCAATGGTTTCAATGCAAAATAAATCATCGATTAGAAAAAATGAACATTAGTAACTCCAACCTTTGTTTACTTTGCAAAACACGTTATGAGACAATTAAATACTTACTTTGTGAATGTTGGGTCACAAAATTATTTTGGGCCAATCTTGAACACTTTTAAAATCAAAAATGCCCAACAAAAGATATAAAATGGCAAGATATTGATATAGGGTTGGGCAACAAAAAGTTCGATGATGTTATTAATAATATACTGTTTTTCTGCAAAGTATTATATATTTAAACAAAGAATAAAAGATTCAAAGCCTGCTATAACACAATAAATACATTAGGATAACATAGGAAGATGTATCGATCAGAAAAACTTTGAAGTACAAAAATTCGAAAATATATGGACAGCATATATGAGCATTCTGGATTGATGTAAACACTTCAACATATTCAACATACCATAGTATAAGTCTATAGGTGTATGTATATATATATATACATGTATTATGTATGTATGTGTATTTTACAGATGGTAATTAGGCAACTTTATCATGCTTTACCAAAGCTGGTAATTAGGCAACTTTATCATTGTATGGTATAGGCAAAGCTGGTAATTATGCATGTTTATCATTGGACTGTATAGGCAAAGCTGGTAATTAGACAATTGAATCATTGTACGATATTGACAAAGCTGGTAATTACCGTTTCTTATGCAAACAATTCATAATTGAGTATATATGCCTCTCTTACCTATATCGAGCAAAACTATGTTTACAATCGTTTTCAAATAACTAAAAACGGACTGTACTTTAAGAATACATATATGTGTTTAATATAAACAAACAAAACCTAAATATCTTTTTACGTCATGTTATGAAGACTAATGGTTAAATGTTCCACCAGTAGCATTGAAATATTTGATATTAAACAGTTGCAACTCAGCAATTCAATTTAAACTGTGATTTAAAAAACATAAAGATGGATGCACTCAGCTCGCAGTTTTCCCTCGGTGATTGCACATTTTTTTCATACTATATCATTTTCAAAGTTCTGCATAATGAAACAAAAATCAAGATTAATCGAGTAAAACGCGATAATTACCACCATTTAGAACAATATCCTGTGCTTATTTTATCCAAACAAAAAGGTTTTTTAAATGAAAGATATGTATATTTAGATCAGCCGAAATTCGTAACGAATAAAACAACACTTAGATGTTATATACATATAAAGCAAAACTGCCTATCCAAACAACAGAATGACTGTTAATGTGCATGCTGTCATATATGCACGAATGAAAGTATTACAGGGAAACTTCATAAACACTATTGTTTAATGATTTGACGACAGTGTTGAAGAGCGAGGTTCGGTGCACTCGTGAACTATGGCTGCGTTCAGCAAAGCTAAACAGCGAACACGCCTAATGCCTGGTTCCCTAAAATTGTTGCGTACGGTGTGCTTATTCGAGGTTGAGCCAGTTTTCATGAAAATATGTTAGCTAACGTTTACAAACGTTTAACGGAAAATAAACGCAGTCGAGGTGTAAGCTAACAATTGGCACATTTGCTATTGGTCGTTCTTAGACAGTGGCTTAAGTCTTCAGTTCCTATGTATGTATATATTGTACCTTTTATTGTTAGTCTACATATTGACCGTGTGTTCATTGCTGTAGTGGTTGTAGAATGCTGCCTCTCCTATAGGACATCTACTTTCTTATTGTTTATGTTAAAGCAAATACCGCGTCCGTGTATTTATTTTTATGTATAAAATGTAAAGTAAATCCAGCTTTTAAAAGCATAAACACAATATATGAATTAGGTTGAATAGGTTACAGGACATAAAGAGTTTATACTAAAGAAAATAATATGTGGCTTTCATGGTGATGTGATCTGCAAGTTGTGTAGGATTAAATTTTGAATTTTAAAAGTTTTTACTTAGCACGTCATATTTCCTCAAAACGTGCTGCATGTTTTTCGGTTGATCATTATATATTATGCCACATTTATTTACTCTCAGAATATGCAACGTACATTAAGACTAGGGACTTAAAATAAAGTATTTCGTCCTAACCGTAGGGCTGTGCTGGATAGTTGCTATTATCTCAGGCAAACCATTAAGGTAATATCATTTAAATAAATCAGAAGTTATTGAACACATTTTTGTATAGCATCACGTGTTTATTTCATACGTGTATTTACCAAAGAATCTGCTGTTTTAAATCGTAAATACATACATGCTACCCCATCCCCCCAATAGCCAGCAGCATGGCTCCCTATAGGCACTATAGGCACGTGCCTACACTTTTTTCTGAGATATAAAAATAAAAATACTAAAAATGTAAATGTAATGTAAATAGGACCCCTAGCGGAGGTAAACTATCAATTCGCAACAAAAACATCATTGAATATGATCAAGATAGTTAACATCATGTTTTCGATTTATTTAGTTATAAAACTGAATTCAAGGTTAATAGAAAGGATAACCAGGTCCCGTAAAAACATAAGGAATATACGCCTAAACGTCCCTACGGCGGCCTAGCTGAAAACAAACTTTGGAGGAGCATGACCCGGACCCCCTACAACTATGTCTACACATCGTTGTCAGCCAAGCTACGCCACTGATAGCCATGTTTTTTACTTGAAGATTCTGCTCCGTTGTGAACTTCAATGAACTAAAATATAGTATTAAAACAAAACTACCGTTACAACAATTCAAAATAGATTAAATGTTTGCAGTTAAACACTTTCGCATTTAACGCACGTTTATGTGTTTATTATTAACAATGTTCGTAACAACTGGGTATTTTAACTGTAATTTTTAATTAAAAAAGGGCATTTATTTCATTCTTACTTTCACTATTCCCACATCTTCGGGCATCATAAGTCGTGCATCACGTTATATATTACATTACCAGAATCTGCTCATATTTTAGATTCATGCTTTCGTATTTCCAAGATTCAGTGGTGGTATTACCTTTTGCACTGTCTCGTTTACGGTGTGACGTCAGAGTAAAAAGCCAGATACAGTCACCCGTAAACTAGGCCTTCGTCTCTCTTTTGTCGAGTCTTCTGTATATTCTTGCTGTCCTTACTTTTCTATGCTTTACTTAGTATTAGTAATAATGTTGTGGGTGCGTTTATAAATGGGTTTCACGTTATATAACAGATGATACATGTCAGTTTTATTTGTGATAGAAAAAGACTTCAGAACAAAATATTTCTGTAAGTAACTAGCAATTTTTCGCACATGAAGTTTCTGTACCGATTTAGGTTTAAACTGTCTACCTAAGCGGTGTAAGTTAAGTTAAAGACCACTCAACAACTAACAAACCACCGACCTGTGGGGTGTGAGTTAAGTGGTAGACCACTCAACAACTAACAAACCACCGACCTGTGGGGTGTGAGTTAAGTGGTAGACCACTCAACAACTAACAAACCACCGACCTGTGGAGTGTGAGTTAAGTGGTAGACCACTCAACAACTAACAAACCACCGACCTGTGGGGTGTGAGTTAAGTGGTAGACCACTCAACAACTAACAAACCACCGACCTGTGGAGTGTGAGTTAAGTGGTAGACCACTCAACAACTAACAAACCACCGACCTGTGGAGTGTGAGTTAAGTGGTAGACCACTCAACAACTAACAAACCACCGACCTGTGGGGTGTGGGTTAAGTGGTAGACCACACACAACAACTAACAAACCACCGACCTGTGGAGTGTGAATTAAGTGGTAGACCACTCAACAACTAACAAACCACCGACCTATGGGGTGTGGGTTAAGTGGTAGACCACTCAACAACTAACAAACCACCGACCTGTGGGGTGTGGGTTAAGTGGTAGACCACACACAACAACTAACAAACCACCGACCTGTGGGGTGTGGGTTAAGTGGTAGACCACACACAACAACTAACAAACCACCGACCTGTGGAGTGTGAGTTAAGTGGTAGACCACTCAACAACTAACAAACCACCGACCTGTGGGGTGTGGGTTAAGTGGTCCCCCACACACAACAACTAACAAACCACCGACCTGTGGAGTGTGAGTTAAGTGGTAGACCACTCAACAACTAACAACCACCGACCTATGGGGTGTGGGTTAAGTGGTAGACCACTCAACAACTAACAAACCACCGACCTGTGGGGTGTGGGTTAAGTGGTCCCCCACACACAACAACTAACAAACCACCGACCTGTGGAGTGTGAGTTAAGTGGTAGACCACTCAACAACTAACAACCACCGACCTATGGGGTGTGGGTTAAGTGGTAGACCACTCAACAACTAACAAACCACCGACCTGTGCAGTGTGAGTTAAGTGGTAGACCACACAACAACTAAGGACACAGGCTGTGTTTTATGATTACTGGTCTCTTCGTGTAGAAATGATTTTCCATAAAACAATTAAGATTAAACATTGAAAAGACCAGTTCGTGTTACATGTATCATATACATGTGCATAGCTTCTAACAAAAGTTAACTGCAAAGTGAATTTTTTAAACGCATTCCTATTTTTCTGTAAAACCATTGACAAAATACTTTTAACTTTTAGTTCAAAGTAATACATTCTAACTACATACATATTTTTACTCAGCTTTAGCTAAATTACTTCCGATATTCTGTATGAGAAATCAAGTATTGAAACAGGTTCAATATACTACACTTATACAGCTGGTTTGTTTGTTACGCTCATGTCTTCCTGTATTTCGCCAATCCCATATTGGTAATGGCAGCATTTGTATTCAGCACATGGTACAGTTTCCTTTTCTACTTCTGCGAGTATGATTAGATAAAGACCTGCCAATCACGTCATTTACAAATTGTCTCTAATTCAATACGACGCCGCTGTGATTAGAATAGACAACATTTTGTGTCACTCTTTTGTTTAAATAAAAGTGATATTTTAACTAAAAGTTCAATACTATGAACAGTGAATGTCAGACTTAGATATAAATTCTAGAACTGTTACAAACGCTTGATGTTGATAATAGTAATGCTATGATAACAGTTATGATGATGATGATAATGATGATGATGATGATGATGATGATGATGATGATGATGATGATAATTATTATAGTAATAATAATACGCATAATAACAAATATGAATATATTTTTATTTATTTACAAACGTGACATGAAAACAGTATAATAAAAGACTAGACCATTGTTACAATACTATGCTGTACCCAGCCTATTCAGGCTTATTTGTCACTTACATTTAAAAAAACACAATATGCATATTCCTTGATCAGCTATATAAAGGAAGAGTGTCTTTTAAAAGTGAAAATACAGTCAATCATCTAAAATAAATAAAACCATTATATCAGCTGTTTTATTTATAATTTAAAATGAATAGTAGTATTTGACCGGTATCAAACAACATTTGTATAATATCAAGTTATACATTTTTTACACATGATAGTAAAGAATGTTAAGATGCAATTTCCTTTAAAATAAGAGAGTAGTCGTGACGTCATATTATTGATTGCAGTGTGATGATATTAAACTGAAGAAAAGTTATAACTCATTGTACAGTATTCCATTTCCTACGAAATCTAACTCGAAATATTGATTTTAGAGAAAATGCAACCCAATTCTTAAATGTATAACAGTTAATATTACTTATCTGTATTTAATATAGCTCGACATAGATTTAAGCTATTATTGTTTTGTCTCTGAATCATTTACTTGTTACTTTAAATGTACAAATGTATATTGAATGTATGAATACCATGCATATTAAATGTTTGACTATCATGTATATAAAATGTTTGACTATCCTGTATATTGAATGTTTGACTATCATGTATATTTGAATGCTTTACTATCATGTATAATGAATGTTTAACTATCATGTATACTTGAATGTTTGACTAGCATGTATACTTGAATGTTTGACTATCATGTATATTGAATGTTTGACTATCATGTATATTTGAATGCTTTACTATCATGTATATTGAATGTTAAACTATCATGTATACTTGAATGTTTGACTATCATTTATATTTAAATGTTTTACTATCATACATATTGAATGTTTGATTATCATTTATATTGAATGTTTGACTATTATGTATACTTGAATGTTTGACTATCATGTATACTAGAATGTTTGACTATTATGTATATTTGCATGTTTGACTATCATAAATATTGAATGTTTGACTATCATGTATACTTGAATGTTTGACTTTATGTATTCTTGCATGTTTGACTATCATGTATATTGTGAATAGAATACTATTTAAACTTTTTTTATTTTAAAGTGTGTAAGAATAATGCCCCTTGTACCAAAAACGTATTTTTATTTTGTATACTAGTATGCTATAAATTTTTCTTCGACGACGAATTGTACGTATGTCGTTTCGATAGAGAGTGAATGCCACTTGGAACACGCAATACCTTGTCATTTGGCAATGATATATATTTGTGTGTACACTTATTTCATCTCATATATACTTCAATAATAACTGATTCATTTGCTTTATACGTTAATTGTTCAGTTACGTTATTTACTACACCATTAGCACAAGCTATTTTAGTAGGATAGAGGTGTAAACCCACCATTGATTTTTGTTCTTTATGCTATAGTAAATAATAAAAGTTTGAAGGCTTGTTATTCATAGAGAGACCCAAATGAAAGAAGTGAAAGCTACATTTTACTGTTTGTCAACCTCTGCACTATCAAAATATGATGAGAAAATAGGGGTCATGTGTCATATTTTCTACTCAGTGTGTACACTGTTGACAAAGTGAAAGTAGACTTCCGAAATCATGTATTCATACCCTAATTTCCAAGCATCATTTTTTTTGTCTTGTTTCTTAATTCAAACATGACAATGCTGTAAAATTGTTTACAATACATCAATAATGCCATTCAAATTAAAATAATGAGCTTTAAAATAAGTGAAATGCATTTTTAAAGAAGAAAAAACGAGGATTATTTATAACCACCATTATGCGAATACTCCATGGAAGCACTTCCTTTTTCCAATTGTGTCACTATGCCTAGACAAAACGACCTCACTTTACCGTAATTAACAGAGTACGCACAATAAAAAATAGGAGCTATCGGTATTTTGTTAACTTTGTGTATCTTTGTCTTTAATGTACGTGCTGTTTTAATTTAGTGTGTGTGTGTATGTGTGTGTGTGTGTGTGTGTGTGTGTAAAGGGAGATAATCAAATTCACAACAACGGAATTTACGATTTTTCGGATTTTTTTTAGATTCTCATTCACAATGCATGATATATATATATATATATGGAGATAATTATTTGTGAATAACCAAGTCATAAAGGTACAGACCAGACTACGGTGAGTGCGCCTAGCTATAATGCAAACCATAGATACAATATCAAGGCCTCTGCCAAACCAATAAATTTGGTGTTGACCATGACTTATATACTATAGAATTTCATGCAACACATCTGGACAGGGTGGTAAATTTGATTTTTTTTAAAAAAAAAGAAAAAAGTTTGAAATATGCAATAAAAGTTTATACTTAAAGGGGATTAGGCCTTAAATGTTTATAAAATAGATCAAGCAACGTTTTTCTTTTAGATCTAAATATATGATTATGTACGAACGGTCAGGGTTTTTCTGTATAACATTACAACACGTTATAGACAGACACTGGAACGATCTATCGGGACCAAACATTAAATTTTCCGAATAATATTTTTAAGTTTGTAATCGCGGAAAATTTAAACATGACGGAATGTTCAAATTCTATCGATCCACCGTATATCGATGTATTTGACGACAAAACTGAAGATCGCGTATTGGACAATGATCGCGTTGGTTTGTTGAAGTTCAAAGTTCCTAGCAGGTACCATCTTTAGATTTAAATCCTTATAACAAGTTAACTGCAAGGCGTACTGTCTTAATCTTACGATCGTTCATGCGTCTAAAGAACAATATGCACGAAACATGATGGACAAAGTCAAAGATATCGCTTTTAACCACTTTGCAAAACGGCTGCTACAATTTCAGAACAATCTTAATGCTGACAACGAAAGGAATAAACGCACTTTGTGAGACAAGACGGACAACTAGAGCAGAGGCCCTCATACATTTCTATCCCCTTTCAGGGTAGTGGCGTCTGCCTTAGATGATTTATCCCATTATGGACATTCTAAGGCGCAAACCACAGAGCTTGCATTTTTAAGTTCGATTTCATCGTGATTTTAGTTGCTGTTCAACATATGTTAGCGTCTTGTGCACCACTCTATCTGTTGTTGCAACGTCAAACCTGCGATATTATCGATGTCGTAACAGAAGCATTATTTGAGAATATTTTATAAGGCAATACTGGTAAAAGTTCTATATATGATATTAAGTCTATGATCACTAGTATGTTCATTGTGTTATATATCCATACTTATTTAGAATATAACAATAACCGTAAAAGTCTATTTAGTACTAGTGTGTGTTTGATTTATAACCGTGGGTAATAACAAAGAGTAAAATAAGATACACTTAAGTGCTAAATACTGCTTGAGTTAGTACTCGTATATCAGTAAGTTCATTTTAAATACCTTTTTATAAATCTAAATTGTTAAGTTTACACAGTAATTTTAAAAAAAAATTAATATTACTGTAGGTAATTATGATATCAATGTGTCCTTCATCACAGATGTGACTGGTAATATAGAAGTGTTTGAGAACGAATATAGAAGGAGTATGCAACGGTGGGAGCTGATTAACGCGAACGAAAGAACGGACAGTTTGGCGGAGTCAATGTCATTGGCTAACGTATTCCTCTATTCTAATGTGAGAGCATGCCTTAATGTTTTATTAGCCATGACACGTAGTATCCTGAGGGGGTGAAAACGTACCTTAGAAGTACCATAACAACAAAGAGAGTGTCAAATCTGTGATTGTTAAACTTTTATCGGGAGAAGGAACTTAACACAGAAACAATACTTGATACCTTTGTACGGAAAAGGGGCAGAAATTTGGCACTGGTCTTTAGAGATTGAGATGTCACAAATTACCATAAATCAGATATGTTGTCGGCTATAACAAAGTTCTTTTGAATATGTATTTATAATTGAATAGAATATTTATTTTCAAAATTAAACACAAAAACATTTTTAACTATTATATACTTATAATTAGAATATGCTATTATTGCTATTAGAATTAAAATTTAGTACCAAATCAGACCATTAAATAGGCATTACGTTGTCATTCAATTTCATTTTTTTATCATATATCTACATGATGATGATATAATTTAAAACTTAATATACCACAGTATTGATTCAGATCCATATTTCTTGTTTATCGAAAGGGGTCATAGCTCTCACATCCTTTTGATAGAGTTGTGATCATTTATAACGATAAGGACTAAATATATATTATTCGGAATCCTTCAGTTTTTATCGGTATTATAGAGAAAAATATTCACGAAAATCTCTATGTGTATTTTAAATTGCTATGCCCATGTTTCTAAAACTATCTTTAAACCACTATTTCCTTTCGTTATATTTCTAAAGTTAATCATTTCTTAAAATAAGAAGTTTTAGATCAATTAAGTCAAATTTTAAGACTATTACTTCAATATGGTCATACGGTCACGCATAGCGGTATATGTGGGTTGGGTTTGTGGGTTGGGTTTTAACAGTACGTGCCTTTAATGTTATACTGGTATATAATAAACTCAAAATGGTACCATATGTCTTTGCCTTGCTTTAATGTTTGGTCGACATTACATAACATAAACATTACATTACTACACTGTACTTTTCAGCCATCCGGAGGACCGTATCATCTGAAAGCCGAGTACATTGACGGTGTTAAACTTTACCGACCAATTCAGGTCGCGCCTGCCAAACAAGAGAGTGTCATAAATAATACAGATGTTGTCGCTAAGGCAAAACAAGCAAGAAATAACAGCAGCGGCAGTGGAAGCAACAGCGGCAGTGGAAACACAAGACATATGGGTAAGGTTTCCACGTGACTTGGTTTGATACGTGTATAGTTAAGGTCTCGATTGCAGTATGGAATCATAAAGTTACATCAATTATGCAATACAATAAATTCAATATTAATGTGTTACCTGTATCGGACGCGTCTTATCTATAAATAAAATGACGTGGTTTCAAAAAAGCGTATTTACGAGAGACATTTCTGACATCATTAACAACCGTTATATTTCAGAAACACACTGCGGATGATTAACGATATAGAATCCCTGAAGTTAAGAAGTGTTATATGTAATTAGTCAAAATAAACAAAATAATCGATATAATTTAATAAATACACTCATCATCTGCTACACTAATGCTCCAAAACGAGACTCCTATAATATTTTCAAGATTATTAAAGAAAATGGCCTTTTTTATTTCCAGATATATCTCTTGTCAGACAATATCCGAACGTAGAAGGTTGCTGTAAGTATCCACCAAATGACCATACAGATACCGGGAACAAGATGGCGCTTGTATACATTTAAAACCCTGTCTGAATATGCGATACGTTCTTTAATTAATGTAATAACGTTATATTCGTAATATGTTATTATAATATGAATATATTTACGGCTTGTACATATGTTTGTTGATTTTTTATGAAAATTTCATATTTGTTAAAAGTGTCTTATAGGCGGCCGGGTGTGTTTATTATGTATTTATTTTCCAAATAATAGTTTTGCATATGCCACTATAATAAAATATATCTTGTTTTATCTTATATTTTCATACTGGATATTTCTATAATAGTAAACAAATTTAAAAACAGTATATCGGGATATGTCAATTAATTAATAATTGTCAAACATTTTTTTCAATATATCTACCATGCCTTCCCACTGAGCTTAGCACTAATTGTGATTTTAGCAAGAGATTGACTGAAGAGGTGAAGATCATCAGTCAGCAGTATTTGCGTGGTATCTATTTTTAGAATAGGGTTTTGTTGTAATCATCGCGATTAACAACGATTTTGCCATATTTCAGCGGATTTGAAATACCATTAAATTACTCTTATTTTATAAATTACTGATATTATAATATGATAACTATATTTCTAGACTTTCATAGCAATTCTTTTTTCCTTGATATATTGACTTTAATAATGATTATTACAGGAATATAAACTCTTCTTTAAAAAAAGTACAAATGTAAATTAATATCTGCCTTGATCTTATAACTTTTGGTAGCGAAACTTGAACTGGTGAGGTTAACTCTGATTGACGGGCGTATCCAACCTCACTCTTCCTCACATCATACCTTTAAATGACAGCATGTCCGCAAAACTATCCTCTCACACGCAGCGTCCGTAACCTCGGTATAAAACTAGAGAACATCGTGTGCTACTTTCTGATATTCTACAAATAGACATTTGTAATAGTACAATACTAGTTTGCGCCAATCATGATGTTACATATAAAATACTTACTTGTTACTTGATCTCTTCCATCAATCACTGCACCGTGTTCCACTGACCTCTGTCAATTTCTCAAAGTTTCCATTATTCTTTCATTATTCAACCTACACTCTGATCTGTCATAGTAATTTACGATGTTCCATTTGGACCATCGTATTTTTATTTTTTTCCCCCAAACCACGATGCTCGAAACAACGATGATGAAAGTCGAAACTACGATGATGAAAACGCGAAACTACGATGGTGAAAGCCGAAAGTCAAAACAATTTAAAGCGTTTCGTATTTTCACCATCGTGGTTTCGACTTTCACCATCGTAGTTTCGACCTTCGACTATCATCATCGTATTTTCGACTTTCATCATCGTGGTTTCGACTTTCACCATCGTACTTTCGACTTTTCATCATCATAGTTTCGATCTCATCATCGTAATTTCGACTTTCACCATCGTTGTTTCGACTTTCAGCATCGTAGTTTCGACCTTTGACCTTCGACTTCCTGTTGCGCATGTCATTCACATGCACATGTTTTATCAACACGTCATGTCGTCTGATGAAGGTATCCTTTTATAAATATTGATTCAAATACCCATTGATACATTAACCATCACCATAATTTCTTTGTAGGAGTGTCCCCTTTCAAAATATCTTGAGATACAGCCATCCATTGTAATTGTTGTATTGAAATCGCATTGCATATGCGCAAGTACGATGATGAAAGTCGAAATCTCTATGGTGAAAGTCAAAAGTACGATGATGAAAGTCGAAAGTCGTAAGTCGAAACCACGATGTTGAAAGTCGAAAGTCGTAACTACGATGGTGAAAGTCGGAACCACAATGGTGAACATTGAAATTACGATGATGAAAGTCGAAAGTACGATGGTGAAAGTCGAAACCACGATAGTGAAAGTCGAAACTAAGATGAAAAAAAGTCGAAAATCGAAAGTCGAAACAACGATGGTGAAAGTCGAAAACACGATGTTGAAAGTCTAAACTACGATGGTGAAAGTCGAAACCACGATGGTGAAAATCGAAATTACGATGATGAAAGTCGAAAATACGATGGCGAAACCACGATGGTGAATGTCGAAACTACGATTAAGAAAGTCGAAAGTCGAAACTTTCCTCTAATAAACAGTGACAAATATTATACAACTATCCTCTCGTACACAGGGACTCACATTATACAACTATCATCTCATACACAGGAACTCACATTATAAAACTATCTTCTCATACACAGGAACTCACATTATACAACTATCCTCTCATACACAGTGACTCACATTATACAACTATCCTCTCACACACAGTGACTCACACTATACCACTATCCTCTCATACACAGTGATGTACATTATACAATTATCCTCTCATACAGAGTGACTTAAATTATAAAACTATCCTCTCAAACAGAGTGTTTCTCATTACACAACTATACTCTCATACACAGTGACTCACATTATACATCTACCATCTCATACACAGGGACTTACATCATACAACTATGTTCTCATACACAGTGAAACACATTATACAATTATTTTCTCATACACAGTGACTCACATTATACAACTATCATCTCATTAACAGGGACTTACATTATACAACTATCCTCTCAAACAGAGTATCTCTCATTATACAACTATCCTCTAATACACAGTGACTCACATTATACAACTATCCTTTCATACACACTGACCCACATTATACAACTGTCCTCTTATACCCAGTGACACATATTATACAACTATCTTCTTATACACAGTGACACATATTATACAACTATCCTCTCGTACAGATTGTATCACATTATACAACTATCCATTCATACACAGTGACTCACACTACACCACTTTCATTTCATACACAGGGACTCACACTATACAACTGTTCTCTCATACACAAGGACTTATATTATACCACTTTCCTCTCAAAAATAGTGTATTTCATTAAACAACTATCCTCTCATACACAATGACTTGCATTATATAACTATCCTCTTATACACAAGGACTTACATTATACAACTATCCTCTCAAACAGAGTGTCTCTCATTATACAACTATCCTCTCATACACAGTGACTCACATTATACAACTATCCTCTCATACACAGGAACTCACATTATTCAAATATCCTCTCATACACAGGAACTGACATTATACAACTATACTCTCATACACAGGAACTCACATTATACAACTATCCTCTCATACACAGGAACTTACAACATACCTTTAACTTCATATATACAGGAACTAACATGATACAACTATCCTCTTAAGCACAGTGACTAACATTATACAACTATCCTCTCATACACAGTGACTCACAACATACCATTAACCTCTCATACATAGGGACCTACATTATACAACTATCCTCTCATTCACAGTGGCTCACATTATACAACTTTCCTCTCCTACAAAGTGACTCACATTATACAACTATCCTTTCATACACAGTGACTCACATAATAAAACTATCCTCTCAAACACAGTGACTCACATTATACAACTATCCTCTCTTACACAGTGACCCACATTATACAACTATCCTCTCATACACAGGGACTCACATTATGCAACTATCCTCTCATACGCAGGGACTCTAATTATACAACTATCCTCTCAAAGAAAGTGACTTACATTTTACAACTATCCTCTCATACATAGTGACTCACATTATACAATTATCCTCTCATACTCAGGGATAACATAATGCAACTATCCTCTTATACACAGTGACTCACATTATACAAATATCCTCTCATAAACAGTGACCCACATTATACAACTACCCTCGCATACACAGGGACTCACATTATAAAGTTATCATCTCATTCGAAGGGACTTACATTATACAACCACCCTCCCATACACAGTGACTCACATTATATAACTATCCTCTCAAACACAATGACTGCCATTATACAACTATCCTCTCATACAAAGTGACTCCCATCATACAAATATCCTTTCATACACAGGAACTCACATAATACAACTATCTTCTCATACACAGTGACTCACATCATACAACTGTCCTCTCATACACAATGATTCACGTCATATAACTATCCTTTCATACACAGGGACTCACATTATACAAATATCTTCTCATACACAATGACTCATGTCATACAACTATCCACTCATACACAGGGACTCAATTCATACAACTATCCTCTCATACACAGGGACTCACATCATACAACTGTCCTCTCGTACACAGGAACTCACATCATACAACTATCTTCTCATACACAATGACTCACGTCATACAACTATCCTCTCATACACAGGGACTCAATTCATACAACTATTCTCTCGTACACAGTGACTCACGTCATACAACTATCTTCTCAAACACAATGACTCACGTCATACAACTATCCTCTCATACACAGGGACTCAATTCATACAACTATCCTTTCATACACAGGGACTCACATCAAACAACTATCCTTTCATACACAGGGACTCACATCATACAACTTTCCTCTCATACACTGGGACTCACATCATACAACTGTCCTCTCGTACACAGGAACTCACATCATACAACTATCCTCTCATACACAATGACTCACGTCAAACAACAATCCTATCATACAAAGGGACTCAATTCATACAACTATCCTCTCATACACAGGGACTCACATCATACAACTATCCTTCATACACAGGGACTCACATCATACAACTATCCTCTCATACACAATGACTCACGTCAAACAACAATCCTATCATACACAGGGACTCAATTCATACAACTATCCTCTCATACACAGGGACTCACATCATACAACTATCCTTTCATACACAGGGACTCACATCATACAACTATCCTCTCATACACAGGGACTCTCATCATACAACTATCCTTTCATTCACAGAGACTCACATCATACAACTTTCCTCTCGTACACAGGAACTCACATCATACAACTATCCTCTCGTACACAGTGACTCACGTCATACAACTGTCTTTTCATACACAGTGACTCACATCATACAACTATCCTTTCATACACAGGGACTCACATTATACAACTATCCTCTCATACACAGTGACTCACATCATACAACTAACCTCTCATACACAGTGACTAACAACATACCTTTAACCTCTCATACATAGGGACCTACATTATATAACTATCCTCTCATTCACAGTGGCTCACATTATACAACTTTCCTCTCATACACAGGGACTCACATTATACAACTATCCTTTAATACACAGTGACTCACATAATAAAACTATCCTCTCAAACACAGTGACTCACATTATACAACTATCCTCTCTTACACAGTGACCCACATTATACAACTATCCTCTCATACACAGGGACTCACATTATACAACTATCCTCTCATACGCAGGGACTCTAATTATACAACTTTCCTCTCAAAGAAAGTGACTTACATTATACAACTATCCTCTCATACATAGTGACTCACATTAAACAATTATCCTCTCATACTCAGGGATAACATAATGCAACTATCCTCTTATACACAGTGACTCACATTATACAACTATCCTCTCATAAACAGTGACCCACATTATACAACTATCCTCTCATACACAGGGACTCACATTATAAAGTTATCATCTCATTCGAAGGGACTTACATTATACAACCACCCTCCCATACACAGTGACTCACATCATACAATTATACTTTTATACACAGTGACTCACATCATACAACTATCCCCTCACACACAGGGACTCACATCATACAATTATCCTCTCATACACAGGGACTCACATCATACAACTATCCTCTCATACACAGTGACTCACGTCATACAACTGTCCTCTCATACACAGTGACTCACATCATACAACTCTCCTCTCATACACATGGACTCACATTTTACAACTATCCTCTCTTACACAGTGCCTCATATCATACAACTTTCCTCTCATACACAGGAACTCACATTATACAACAATCCTCTCATACACATTGATTCACATCATACAACTTTCCTCTCATACACAGTGACTCACATCATACAACTATCCTCTCATACACAGGGACTCACATCATACAACTATCCTCTCATACACAGGGACTTACATCATACAATTATACGTTTATACACAGTGACTCACATCATACAACTATCCTCTCTTACACAGTTACTCACATCATACCATTATACTTTTATACACAGTGACTCACATCATACAACTGTCCTCTCATACACAGGGACTGACATCATACAACTTTCCTCTGATACACAGTGACTCACATCCTACAACTATCCTCTCATACACAGTGACTCGTATCAAACAACTGTCCTCTCATACACAGGGACTCACATCATACAACTTTCCTCTCATACACAGTGACTCACATCATACAACTATCCTCTCATACACAGTGATTCACATCATACAACTATCCTCTCTTACACAGTGATTCACATCATATAACTATCCTCTCATACACAGTGACTCACAATATACAACTATCCTCTCATACACAGGGACTTACATTATACAACTAGCCTCTCTTATACAGTGATTCACATCATATAACTATCCTCTCATACACAGTGATTCACATCGTACAACTATTCTCTCATACATAGTGTCCCACATCATACAACTATCCTCGCATACACAGTGACTCGCTGTCAATCTATCAAAGTTTTCAAGCGTCGTACAACATTCAACCTACACATGATCACTCAAATATCTGCTGGTAGTGCCTACCTGGTCCAATGGTAGAGGATCTGCCCCAGGATCGGAGGATTGTGGGTTCGATCCTCCGCCGCCATGGCTATATGTGGTGTCCTTGAGCAAGACAGTTTTTTGTTTCGAATATGCTTAGTATTGATTCTATCCATGAAGACTTCGAATGTGATGTCTACGTTGTAATAACTTGTTTCACAAACGAAGTAAGATAATTCCTGTTTGTTTACTTACCTCTACATACTGATTTGGTATTAACAAAACAATGTAAAGCAGCTGCCATAATTGTCAGTGGTGCAATGAATTTTATATTACTAGAATCTTGCGAAAGTTTAAACGCTGAAAGAGGCTAATGGAGCGTTGCGCAATGCAGCTTCGGAGAGATTTCATTTTACCATGACAAATAACGTTATTTAGATACTCTGGCAAGTCAGAAATTAGTTCGGCACTTTGAGTACGACAGCTGAGATATACAGACAAGATCGGGGAATGCGTCACTAGCGAAATTATAATACGATATTACTATAGTAGTTGGTTTATTCCACTCAAGTGAGTTTAGCACTGTCATAATTGCTACATAAACACATTAAGATGTATTGTCGATGTAACTTCATACAACGTTCGATGAACAGGCTGCGTCTTAAACTAAGAACGTAATCATTTATCTCCTGTACGATAAATGCCACTTTATTTAGGCTCGCTGAAGACGTAAATAATCCCGATGAGCTCATATATCGAGCACAGAATCTGACCTGCCAGTCAAATCCATATTTCCACCCCGGAAACAATGCGGATTTTATGTGTGAACGTCATCATAAGAATTTTAAGTGCGCTTTTATGATACAAATGACTTGTATTAAAAATGCATTACCTGTTACTTTCTGTTTAGTAAATAATGGAAATTTTATTGAATCTCAAAGAGGAAGGTCCTATTCAAAGATGATGACTGATTCCGTCCTCATTGTTTATTTTATTTTAATACAAAGGTCGACATTTTCCGTTTTATTCATAACTGGCCAATGAGTGACTTTATCGCCACCCGGGACTTAGTATTTGGTTAACAAAATTAAAGAATTTTGATGATATCTACTAGAAGAATCCATTGGAAACACACAGTGCCATAAGTATGTGATGATATACATATATGGACATTTCAACTGTTCGGGTAACGAAAACACATGATTTTAAAAAAAAGTTGAATATGAAAAATATCTATGTATTTATTATGGGTTTAAAGCAAATGAATCTATATACGTGTAATGTTCAGTTAAGGGTATAAAGCACGAGCCAACTCGTGCGATACAGTGGGAATATAAGTGATATATGTCAAAGCCGAAATGTGACGTTGTTTACACATATTTTCATAAGATTGGTTATGAAAACTTAGTCGACGGCGACGTTTTTGTTATACGTCGAAAATATGGTTAATACGTTTAAATGTAGTGCTTGCAGGAATCAGTTAAATGAATTATGTTGATATAAGATGGAGCTTATGTTTAATATCACTAGCTGCCGTGAACAACATAACTGTTATAATTTATTCATGTAATTAGAAAAGTGACACATGAAGTTATAAACCTAAATTGCCAAAAGTTCATCGCCTGGATCAATAGATAGGAAAGCTGACAAACACAAATTCAGGGGACGGACACTAATGCTGGACGAAGAGTAGGCCTGAGCCGACTGTCAACTGTCCGCAGATGCACATAAGCCCCATTGCTTGGACGAGTGGTGATATGTCACGGTGAGGTTAAGTATGAGACAACTGATACTGTCAGATACTTTCTAAGATGAGTATGCTACCCTATTATCATAGGGCTTAAGTTACATAAAACTTAAGTAAGGCCAGTGTTTAATTATAGAAACATGATATGGTATATATTCATTCAAACATCTTCCTCAGGGAAGTAGCTATATTACACAAGTTCAATTTAATTCACTCAATATCTAATTTAATAATAATAATAAATGGGCAGCAGGGTGGGGGTCTTGGTGGGGCTCGGGCAGGTTGCCGAGTAGATATGGAACAATGGACCTGGCAAATTCAAACAATGATACAAAGTTTTCCAGTATGTGATATATTTATCAATCTGGATACATTTGCATGTACAACAATTCATAACAGTTTTGGGCGCATAAAACTTTTAACCGGATAATGACAGCGTTAACCAAGTCCATTAAACAGGTCAAGGTCAGTGATATAAACTCTTTTTTTAGTTGATGGTGATCAGTTTACAGAATTGATAGTATTACTGAAAAATAAAATTTATTTAAAAAAAAATCAAACCCGATCGAAATAATAAAATTTAACCTAAGATTTTAAACCCCAAAGTATGGAAGATATGGTAAGTTAGCTATATAAATTGTTTCTATAACATAATATGAATGTGTTAATGAAGTGTAATCACCAAAACACGAGTAGTTTATTTAGAAACAGAGAAAAAGCTGAGCTAAACATAAAACTTTAACCGGGAAAGTGCAGGCCTGGGCCTACTTTAAGCTATACCGATAGGAAATATGGGTAACATAACATAATTATAAAAGTTTACTAATACATTGCAGAGTGCATGTCTTTCAGATTAAATACACTGACAAGAAAACGAAACGCCTCATTCTAACTCATAGTACAATTATTTGTTCACCGTGATTCAAAATTAGAAAAAGAACAATTCCATTCGCAAATTTCTTCATTTAAGAGAACTAATGGTTCGACCGCATTTCATGGTCGCATTATGCTTCACATTTTGAATTTCAATAGACTATTCAGAGCAATTTCACTGACACAATCAGTAGCGCGTGTGGCCACCGCTACTGGCAACCACAGCAGGGACGTTAGCAGGCTGCGGTTGACGTTGACGTTACCGCCGTACAAGGTAATCAGAGGCGTGTTCAGTTGGATTGCAGTCAGGTGAACACGCCGGCCAAGGCAAGACGTCAATGTTGCGGGTCTATAAAAAGTTCCTGGTGACACGTGCAACTTGAGGTGGCGCGTTGTCATGCTGGAAGAACAGGCCTTGACGGTGCCGGAACATAGGGACAACCACAGGACGTAATTTCTGGTTGATGTAACGCCTGGCTTTGAGATTTCCTCGGCACACGACGAGTTGGGACTTAAACCTATGGTTGATGGCTGCCCAGACCATAACTCTACCCCCACCGTAATGGTTGTGCTGCTGAACGCAATTGTTAGCGTAGCGTTCATGACGTCGTCTGTAAACACGGATACGTCCGTCGGCGTTCGGCAAGTTGAAACGTGACTCGTCACTTAACACTACGTTCTGACCGCGATGGTTGCAGGCTCAAATAAGACGATCGTAACGGTGAAGTCGTGTTAGAACAATACCGCGGTAGGGCCTGCGGTCTACCTGAACGTGGCCTATCGATAAACGTTCTTGCGTTCACCCACATTCAAGCGTGGCCAAAACGTGTGCCATCTCTTCGAAATTTAGCCTCGGCATTATCAGAAACTGGATAATTGTCAGAAAATCTTTGAAAATATGGTTGTATGTCGACTAACACATGTACCTGTCTAAAATTCACTCGATAAAACCACATGTTGACACGCACGCACTGCACGAGGAAATCATGAGTAGGTACATGAATTTAACAATGAGCTGAATAAAAGCGTACGAGTTTCGGTTGGTTGGTCAGAGTACATGTACATTTCTGACATTTCCCCCAAATTTAAACTATGTAACGAAAATAACACCAATTTTCGATGAGGTGTTTCTTTAACTCGACAGTGTAGAATAATAATGTATGATCCTTAATATTAGTAGTAAAGAAAATGGGGGAACCGAAACAATTTTCCCGCCTCTCAAAATGACCAGCTCAAACCAATTTGCCGGTCATTCGCGCACGTGGAAAAGTTTGCCAAACCTCTCATAATCTATACTACTACCACCCACTCCGCTAGACAGCTAAATCCTTAAACCTCATTTTTATCAAACAGTATTACCATGTGCTCATGTATTTATTCCATCTTTTAGAATAAATTGTTTGTCGTCATAACAAGACAAACTGATTTTATCTATTTTGTAACTTTTTAGAATGTAATTCTCCGACTTAATAAATTTAATAAGTTATGACATTATTCTTTAGAGAATAAGATATTTTTATATAATTTTCAAATTTAATATCTTTTTCAACCACACAATTTTTGATACCCTTACATCTTTAAGCCTCCTTGCCGCTAGACAGGACATAAGAATATAATTTATTTCTCAACTAAACAAACTCGCTTATAGGTATTCCAGCCGTTTCATCTTTCATTTTTCCAATTACATTTTTATTATCATTAAAATGGAATTTACTTTTAGGGTCATAGTCGTTATTATCAAACAATTCTTTCATTTCAAATAAATCCTCATAAACATATCTGTAAATAAAAGTGAAGCCGAACGTCCATTCATTTTCTTTATGGTGTTGTAGTGGAAATCTATCATCAGATGTTTAACAAATCAAGTATGCACATTCCCAGATAACAAGGGCATATTAGCAACAACTCTTCCTTAATTTTATGCACCGCAAACAAATTATCATTAAATATTACGCTAGATTAGAAAGTCGGCCTCGACTGGTATTTTAATAAGAAGTCTTCGTCTGAAATAAGTCTAATATCTACCCTCTTACGACGATTCTCTATCGTTTTTCCGAAAACGGAATTATTCATCAGTTTGACAAAATTCTTTTCAAAGGCGTTCTTAGCTATTGTTCTCTTTTTGGTGTTGAAGTCAATATACTCCTTTAACCACGGAGACTCATCAAAAGTTAAGATCCTATGAAACTTTGTTACCTTTAATTCCTGTAATGAACAGCATACTTCTCCTAATTAAATAAAGTAGGAACCAATTTTTGACTTTGCACAAAGCAACAGTAAACTTTTCCTTTATTTTCTTACACTTTACCAATCACTTTCTATTTCTATTTTTTTCTGGAGCACACGGATAATCATCATGGTCTATATGCGTTACTAGAATACTCTATTTCAACTTCACAGATAAAATTTGTTCTTTCACTTATCTTTAAATAACTATGATCAACCCATTTAAAATTTCCAGAAGATAATGGTTGGCTCATAGCCCATCCATAAAGGTTGTTAGCGTCTAATTACATAATGTAATTACTCTTCTCTTTTGATGACTGTAAAGTTAGTAAGTAGTTCGCAGTTGGTAGTTGGGGATTCGAATAACGAACTACCGACCAGCTGCTAGTTCGGATTCGTTATTATAATTACTATTTCAGTTACATATTTAACTTGTGTAAATATGTTTAAAAATATAATCAATAATAAATGTATGTAAATTAATATAAAATCTGAATCCCCAACTAGCATCTGGTTGGTAGTTGGCGATTTGTGGCGAATCCCCAACTGGACATTTTGAATCGCCGTCTGGTGAGTATACTCATTATATTGAAGAACCAACCCGGCAAAAGTGTGTTATTGGTTATTATAAACTTATTTTTAATTGAATTGATTTATTAAAAAAATACAACAACGATTTAAAAATAATCCGAATCCACAACTGCCAACTGGTAATTCCACTTGTAACTACCGGTAATTCCACTTCTAATTAAATCAAACAAACCAGCTCCAGTTTAAGAATCGTGATAAACATAAATACCTTTTTCTCTATGATATTTTTTCTTCATTATACTATCAAATCTTTTAAAACGAGGGAGAATGAGACATGAACATCATTAAGATTGATTCTTCTTTTAGTGTAGTCCGTAATGTAACGACGTCTAATACTATTAATGATAGATTTATTTACTTCACAAAATCCAACCCTTAGTGGTTCTCTCCTAAATGGAAAACTTCTAGTCAGATCAGCCGTACTTAGATCATTGATAACATCCGAATATGTCCCATCTACAATATAATTATTAATTATGTCGCAATGTATATAAATGGTGTCTACGGAAACTGTAATATTTGGAAAAAGTGTCCCAAACTCAGTTTCTCTGACAACTTTCGGATCAAAACCGGTAAGATAGCAGAATTTTCAATACCTTAAATCAAGACCGTAGTTCTCTCGTATCATTAGTTTACATTTAAAAGATGATATATCTAATTCCACAGAAAAAGGTGTGGTAGTACCATCTCCACCGTCCCATTAAGTGTCTCTCTAATGTAGTTGTTTATTTCAGAGAAGGATTTCATCCCGTCAGCAAATTCAATATCTTTCCATTCCGTTCCGTTGAAATAATGTATTTTATTATAACCAAGCTCTTCATTCATATTCTACCTAGAGTATAACATAGTATTTATTGAATCAAGACCAACAACATTATTTTGATCAAGAACGATAGGTCTATCGTGTACAATTGTCAATTCACTAGGTGTATACTTATTATTTTTTACGTGAGCTGGTTTGGATGAAAGAATTATTTTTTGTTCCATATAGTTTGGAATTCGAAAACATTTTTTTCTGGTAATGGAATAATAATAATAAAAAGCTCAGTAATAAGAATATAGTTTTTATTTTTATCGAGAAAAATAGGTCTATCCAGTACGGTTGTATACTTATTATCTTTAACAATAATTATTTTTTCTTCCATATACTAAGAGTGTTTATAATAAAGTTTAATATGAGACTCTGCTTCAAATTTAAACAATTTTACAGCGCGAATAGCAGTAGGATAAAAAGCAATTCGAGTATTGGGTTCTGTTATCTGAAATGTCCACTCCAGTTTATATAAGCCCATACCAAAATAGAACCTCCCAATAACTCAGTAATCCTCACTTATATTTGATTTATTACTAGAAAGCCTGACTCCATCACGAATCTTAATTTCCCCGATTTCTTCAAAAAAATGTTTTTACTTCATCACAAACATCAATGTGAAATATTTATTTTTCATCTCGATGGTCGATACGTGTTATATATAATAAGTCGAGTTCAAGAACACAAGTACCAGGTTGTTTAATAATCCAATGATCCGCACCATAAAGGAGACTACGGTCTCCACCTGCATCATGATTGTATTCTACAAGACTTTGATAATTTGTATATGGATTGGGGTTCAACTCAAATGGTTTTGTTAAATAGGATATGCTTTTTTCTGTAAGGGGTATAAGTGCTTCTTCTATTGTTGATGGGGGTTTAAATGCGTAATATATCTTATTATCAGCAGTTTTAGTTATCCAAATCTCATTATCAATTCCTATGTCTAATGAAAAAAGTAGCATATCATATATTAGTCTCTTTTTATTTATTATTCGGCGTAATTCATCAGCCATTCGATATTTTCCACATTTTTAGTTAATGCCGCATTCTCCACAATTGATCTGTTTAAAATAATAGTATGTACTTCATCTCGTTGTACCTTATCCACATCCAGTTGATCCTTAAAAAGGCTAAACCTCGTTTCTTGCGATGTTCCTCATTCTTGCAGTTCTTTATCATCAACCATTTGTTTCTCAATATCTTCATACTTCGTTTTTTGTAATGTTCTAAACTATTGCATTAATTTATTTATACTTGCCTCCAGTTCTTCAACTTTTTTTTAAACTATCATGAATAACAATATTTTTTCCTTGTTTTCTAATAGCTGTTGTTGAATAAGTTATACTTTATCTGCTGCTCCTTTCTCAATATTTTCTAATTGCCCCGCTACTCATCCAGTTTCCATTATTTTAACAAGATTTGACTCACATTTTACTTCAAAAGACTTTGAAAAAGCATTCTTAGCATCAGCGGGGGCCGGTAGGTTGGTAATTCTCATTTGTTGCATATCTATTGCTGATCCTTTTTTTTAACATATTGAGTTAATACAATTCCGAAATTGTTTTTTCCTTTTTCACCATCGTACTTTTCTATTTCCGATATGTTATTATGTATTCCCATTATATCTTTCTATTTCTTTTATCAAGTTTTCTCGGTTTGTCTAAATAAACAAAATCATATTGCTCACCAACTCCTCTTATAAACTTTTCTTTTTCTATACCATTTTTGTTACAAATCATATCCGTTTCTTTTTTAGACGGGGTTTGAAATAAAATGTAATGTGAACAATTAAGTTTGGTATCTTTGGGGGGTTTGTAAAAAGATTGAGTTAAGTAGATGACGATACAGTTTTTATGTCTTCCTTGAGTGAAATAATGAGTAATATTGTGTTGTTTTTTCGCAAATATAATCACCAAATATCACAACCTTTTGAAAACGAGCGTCACTCAAATTATCAATACTTATGATGTCACCGTTCGAATATTCTAAAATATCTTCAAGAGGGAAATTATGGTATAACCTCAAACCGATCGATTAGAGATATATATGTTGTTTGTTCTAAATTTTTTGCAAAAAGATATAATTTACTGTAGACAATTAAAAGCTTTGTCAACATAAGTACTAATACATTAGTTTTCCCACTACCGCTGATGCAGCATATTAACATCCTTAAACAAGATCTTCGCATGTAATCGTGTAATTGCATAAACGTACTTTTTTCTCCTTTTGTGTCATAATTCGGAATTTCCATTATATTATAAGCTATGCGAAATAATTATAATATTATCTAAAGTTATCTAAAATTATCTAAAGTTATCATATAATGTCATAATTGAAATGGAAAGAACAGGTTAAAAAGAAGAAAGAAGTTTGATAATATCAATGATGCTATGATGGACTATAAGATGAGAAAAGAAATGAACCAAAAAACATACCAGGAAATATTGAAACCTATGACATCCACTCAAGAAGAAGCTTAAAAAAAAATTGAACGAAAAATTGCTTAATTACCAAAAGAACATGCTCAGGAATTATATAGTTTGCTTAAACCCCCATCAGTAATAAAAGAGGAAGACACTGAAGATGAAGCGTAAGACCCTGAAGATGAAGCGTATGATATTCCTGAAGAGCAAACCGTTAAAATACTAGAGGAAGCTGCTAAGGAAGTTCCAATTGTGGATTTGGACTTAGAACTTGAAGATTTATGTAATAAATATAGTGATGTTATACCGTTAGGCAAATTAATAAAAATGCCATATCAATGGGAAGATGAACGTGGAAAGGTCGCAAAAACTATTCAAAGTTTAAACGGTAGTATAAGAGGCTCAAACAGCAAGAAAAACAAGACTGAGGAAGATGTAAGAAATATTGAAGAAATGGAACAAGAGATAAATCAATTTGTAGAATACAGTAAAAGACTGAGTGGACTTATTAGATAATAAACCGGTATTTAAAGGAAAAAGACTAAGAAATTATTACAAAGTAGATAAAGATGGAAATTATGGAAACCTGAAAATAAACATACCTCAACTCGTTTTTCATCATAAATTAATCGCGAGGCGGGGATCTGGAACTGCATTAGAAGCAAAAGAATATAATTCTTTTTCGAACTAATTACTAAAAGATATAAAAATAAAAACTATTCCATGTTGGCAAAAGATGTCTTTCAAAAGGTAACAGAATTAAGCGGATTACAAATAAGTCCATTAAGCAAGAAAATAAATATCTTAGGTTCGTGCGATTGCGTTGATGATCTCGTTGATAAATTAGATCTAATCTGCAGTTCTATCGAGTCAGGAAATAATAACGGTTACCTCTCTTTAAAAAATGATGGAATAAACATTATGGACAAACTGTTGGAACAAGGAAAAATAACCTCGGAAGAGCACAAGATAAAAAACACTTTGAATAATATAGAATGTATAAAAAATTCGAAACAGCAATTAGTAAATTTTATGTATATCAAAAGTTGTTTCGACATATAAAAAAAGTTATAAGTTTTGCGGAAAAATCAGTAAAGTTATTGAAGTATCTACGGGGATATTAGGTTCAGCGGCTGTTCTAGCTGCGGTTTCTGCAATTCACGCTTTTATCGCGTTAACGGGGGCTATCCCAGCTGTTTTTTTTATTTTAACTAATGTTTTGAAAATGAAGGAAAAAAAGACAAAATTCAAAATACATCATAAAAGTTTATGCAACTCTTATCTTATTGTTCAACGGCTGAAGAAAACCAGCAAGTAGTCTCAAATGTATTCAATACAATTCTAGAAATGCAGAAAAACGATGACTTTGTCGAGCTTCTGGATATGTATATAAAAAAAATAGATGGATACGAATAATATAATGGTTGTAATATCATTAGAAGGTAATATAGGAGCAGGAAAAACTACATTTCTAAAATATTTAAATGAACATAAAACATTATTCCTGAACCGATTGAAGAATGAGCCTCACACAAACTCAAAGAATTATATAATGATCCGAAAAGTTTCAAATATTAAGTATACATTCTTATTTTAGGATGATGAAAATAGCTAGGATGTGTAGAAGGAATTGCATACTCGAAAGATGTTGGGACTCTAATAAAGATATATTTGCTTCGCTGTGTTCACCATATCCATTCAATCCTTTAGAAAGAGTTATATATGATTATGTTGTTCGTGTTATGAATCAACCCAAATCAGATTTTTATATCTATTTGAAAACATCCGTCGATAAATGTCTCAAAAGAATAAAGGTAAAATCAAGACCTGGCGAGAGTATCATCCCGAGAGAATATCTTATTGATTTAAAGGAAATAATGTATAAGTCATTAAGAATGATATAGAAAAGAAATATAAGAATGATTACGAGATAATTTTTAACCAAGTTATTGACTTTATTGGTTAATTTTGTTATCTTTAACTTGTATATACATGAATAAATTAGTTTTTAAAATTAATTGTACTTAAGGCAAATTGAGGGTTTGGATAAATCGGAACCGGAGGAAAGAGCATGTAGACTCGAATTAATAAAGATAAATAATTATGGATAATATAGATGGGATATTAGATGTAATAAAATTTTAAGAGTATGTATGCTGTTCAAAAGGAATTAAGAGTAAATGCTGGGTTAGTTAAAATGTGTTGCGATGGTACAAACATGGTTAAAAGCGGGTATTCTAAAATATATAGAAAATCATTCAAATTAAGTTATAAGAAATGAGTTATTTAAACGAAATTGAAAATTTTATATAAGATATAAGATATATATGGAATTAATAGAAAATACACTAAGACAATATGCTAGATCATATGAAATTGAAAAAAGGAGCTAAGATCCCCTTATACAACTTACAAGAACGGAGAAAATGGTTGTAAATGAATTAAAAAAATAATAAGAAGAGAAATGAGGGGAATCCAAATAAGTGTTGCTTTAAGAGTAACCTTTCGTAAAGATCAAGCTAAAGGGAATAGTTATATAACAGCATATTTCTTTTCCAGGCCAATGATAGTAATAAACGATAACATTGATCTAAGTGACATAATTTCCGAACTAGATAAGAAAATAGATGCTTGGGTATATGAAGGATCGGGGTGAGATATTGAGCGAATTACAAACCATTATGTAAACATAGGTAAATACCAACCATTAAGAGGGTTTGCATATGTTGAATTACCAGAAGAATTAAAAAATGCAAAAAAAAGATTAATTAACATCAAGAATGAAAATGATGATGAGCGTTTCCGGTGGTGTCATTTAGCATATAAGTTTCCGGTTCAAAAGAACCGGCAAAGAACATATTGACAAAGTAAACTATGATGGAATAACGTTTCCCCTTTAAGTGAAGGATATTCCTAAAATAGAAGTAGCTAATAATATAAGGTTTAATGTCTTTGGTTATGAGACTAAAAGGTCTTACCCCTTATTGTTATTGTTCACAACGGATGACATTCTAGAGAGATATAAGGGTATCTGTTTGGAAATTAATGGAAAAAAAACAATCAATAAAAATACTTAATGAAGGAGCATAATATTATGGAAATTTTGAAAACTATCAAAAACAGTCAGCCGTTCCTTTTGTAATATATGCCGATTTCGAAGCATTAACCGTTCCCATTGATGAGAGTGTTGGTGGTGGGGGGGGGGGGGGGGGGGGGGGTAAACAAGAAAGTATCAGAAACATGTTGAGTGTGGATTTAGTTATAAACGGGTGTATTGTTCTGATGGTAAATTTACCGGAAATTTTGTTGTTTACAGAGGTTCAAATGCTGTTTACAAGTTCTTGAAAGCTATGCTTATTGAAAGAAAATATTGTAAGAAGGTTTTTAGAGAACAATTCCACACAGATTTAATGAGTACAAAGGATGAGATATTATATCAAACGAAAAATGTATGCCATATTTGTAATGTAATGGTCCATTGGATAAGGATGATAATGTAAGAGACCATTGTCACATAACGGGGAAGTATAGAGGGGCTGCTCATAACAAATGTAATAATAATTTTAGACTTTCAACTGAAATTCCAATTGTATTTCATAACTGAAGAAATAATGATTCCCATTTCATAATGCAACAACTTGGAAAAATACCAGAAGAAAGTTAAAAGAAGATTAATGTTATCCCAAACAATATTGAAAAATATATGGTGTTCATGGTAGGAGACAGTTTTGGTGTTTATTGATAGTTTTCAGTTTATGTCTCAATCGTTAGATGGCTTGGTTAAAAATTAATCTTCGTTTCCTAATTTAGAATTTGAAATTGAGGAATGTGATTTATTGAAACAAAAAGGTGTTTATCCTTATGACTACATGAATTCATTTGTCAAGTTTAAAGAGACTAAATTACCTTCTAAAGAATTGTTTTATTCATTGTTAAATGAAAATGTTAAATGAAAATTATGAAAGGACTAAGAAAGTATGAAAAGAATATCAAATAAAAAATATGGGGGAATATCATGACCTGTATCTAAAGACTGTCTATAACTGATGTATTTGAAAACTTTAGAAAAACGTGTCTTCAATACTACAAATTTGATCCGTATCATTACTTTTTCAGTCCTGGTCTGGCATGGGATGCGATTTTAAAAATGACTAAGATTGAACTAGATTTAATTATGGACATAGATATGTATTTGTTCATTGAAAAATGTCTCCGTGGTGGGACAAGTTACATTGCCAAGCGATATGCTAAGGCAACTAACAAATATATAGATGGTTACGATCCAAAAGAGAAGAGTAATTACATAATGTAGTTAGACGCTAACAACCTTTATGGATGGGCTATGAGCCAACCATTACCTTCTGGAAATTTTAAATGGGTTGATCATAGTTATTTAAAGATAAGTGAAAGAACAAATTTTATCTGTGATGTTGATATAAAGTATCCTAGTTACTTGCATATAGACCATGATGTGTGTAGTGGTAAGTAAACGTGGACGCCCTGTTACATGTAGTAGACATAAAGTCAGAAATCGGCTTAGAAAACGGGGAATTAGCTGTCGCAGGCCCTACCGAGGTCTAGTTCTAACGCAACGTCACCGTTACGAACGTCTTATTTGAGCCTGCAACAATTGCGGTCAGAACGTAGTGTTAAGTGACGAGTCACGTTCCAACTTGCCGAACGCCGACGGACGTATCCGTGTTTACAGACGACGTCATGAACGCTACGCTAACAATTGCGTTCTGCAGCACAACCATTACGGTGGGGGCGGAGTTATGGTCTGGGCAGCCATTAACCATAGGTTTAAGTTCCAACTCGTCGTGTGCAGAGGAAATTTCACAGCCAGGCGTTACATCAACCAGAAATTACGTCCTGTGGTTGTCCCTATGTTCCGGCACCGTCAAGGCCTGGTTTTCCAGCATGACAACGCGCCACCCCACGTTGCACGTGTCACCAGGTACTTTTTATAGACCCGCAACATTGACGTCTTGTCTTGTCCGGCGTGTTCACCTGACTGCAATCCGATTGAACACGCCTATGATTACCTTGTACGGCGGTAACGTCAACGTCAACCGCAGCCTTCCAACGTCCAGCCCCACCAAGACCCCCACCCTGCTGCCCATTTATTATTATTATTAAATTAGATATTGAGTGAATTAAATTGAACTTGTGTAATATGGCTACTTCCCTGTGGAAGATGTTTGAATGAATATATACCATATCATGTTTCTATAATTAAACACTGGCCTTACTTAAGTTTTATGTAACTTAAGCCCTATGATAATAAGGTAGCATACTCATCTTAGAAAGTATCTGACAGTATCAGTTGTCTCATACTTATCCTCATCGTGACATATCACCACTCGTCCAAGCAATGGGGCTTATGTGCATCTGCGGACAGTTGACAGTCGGCTCAGGCCTACTCTTCGTCCAGCATTAGTGTCCGTCCCCTGAATTTGTGTTTGTCAGCTGTCCTATCTATTGATCCAGGCGATGCACTTTTGGCAATTTAGGTTTATAACTTCATGTGTCACTTTTCTAATTACATGAATTAATTAGAACAGTTCTGTTGTTCTTGGCAGCTAGTAATATTAAACATAAGCTCCATCTTATATCAACATAATTCATTTATCTGATTACTGTAAGCACTACATTTAAACGTTTAAACCACAGTTCCGACGTATAACAAAAACGTCGCCGTCGACTAAGTTTTCATAACCAATCTTATGAAAATATGTGTTAACAACGTCACATTTCGGCTTTGACATGTATCACTTATATTCCCACTGTATCGCACGAGTTGGCTCGTGCTTTATACCCTTAACTGAACATTACACGTATATAGATTCATTTGCTTTGAACCCATAATAAATACATTGATATTTTTCATATTAAACTTTTTTTTAAAATCATCCGTTTTTGTTTCCCGAACAGTTGAAATGTCCATATATGTATATCATCACATACTTATGGCACTGTGTGTTTCCAATGGATTCTTCTAGTATTTATCATCAAAATTCTTCAATTTTGTTAACCAAATACTAAGTCCCGGGTGGCGATAAAGTCACTCATTGGCCAGTAATGAATAAAACGGAAAATGTCGACCTTTGTATTAAAATAAAATAAACAATGAGGACGGAATCAGTCATCATCTTCGAATGGGACCTTCCTCTTTGAGATTCAATAAAATTTCCATTATTTACTAAACAGAAAGTAACAGGTAATGCATCTTTAATACATTACAAGACAAGCACAAAACTGACTATGCCCTGAAACCCAAACATAGTGACATTATTCTGTCATCAGAATTTTATTAGTAACACGCCTTCAATAATCATGACTAAGTCATTTGTACCATAAAAGCGCACTTAAAATTCTTATGTTGACGTTTACACATAAAATCCGCATTTTTTCCGGGATGGATTTGACTAGCAGGTCAGATTCTGTGCTCGATATATGAGCTCATCGGGATTATTTACGTCTTCAGCGAGCCTAAATAAAGTGGCATTTATCGTACAGGAGATACATGATTACGTTCTTAGTTTAAGACGCAGCCTGTTCATCGAACGTTGTACGAAGTTACATCGACAATACATCTTAATGTGTTTATGTAGCAATTATGACAGTGCTAAACTCACTTGAGTGGAATAAACCAACTATTATAGTAATATCGTATTATAATTTCACTAGTGACGCATTCCCCGATCTTGTCTGTATATCTCAGTTGTCGTACCCAAAGTGCCGAACTAATTTCTGACTTGCCAGTGTATCTAAATAACGTTTATTTCTCATGGTAAAATGAAATCTCTCCCAGGCTGCATTGCGCGACGCTCCATTTACTTCTTTCAGCGTCTCAACTTTCGCAACATTCTAGCAATATAAAATCTATTCGCACCACTGACAATTATGGCAGCTGCTTTACATTATTTTGTTCATACCAAATCAGCATTTATATTTCATATTTGCCTCTTTATACACTTTTAAAATAGATTCATGCATAGGATTATTTTACGAATATGTAAAGGTAAGTAAACAAGCAGGAATTATTTTACTTCGTTTGTGAAACAAGTAATTACAACTTAGACATCACATTCGAAGTTTCCATGGATAGAATCAGTACTTAGCATATTCTTGCGCAAGGACTCCACATATAGCCATGGCGGAGGAGGATCGAACCCACGACCCTCCGATCCTGGGGCCGATCCTCTACCATTGGACCAGGTAGGCACTACCAGCAGATATTTGAGTGATCATGTGTAGGTTGAATGTTGTACGACTCTTGCAAACTTTGAGTGATTGACAGCGAGTCACTGTGTATGCGAGGATAGTTATATGATGTGGGACACTGTGTATGAGAGGAAAGTTGTATGATGTGGGACACTGTGTATGAGAGGAAAGTTGTATGATGTGGGACACTGTGTATGAGAGGAAAGTTGTATGATGTGGGACACTGTGTATGAGAGAATAGTTGTATGATGTGAGTCACTGTGTATGCGAGGATAGTTGTATGATGTGAGTCACTGTGTATGCGAGGATAGTTGTATGATGTGGGACACTGTGTATGAGAGGAAAGTTGTATGGTGTGAGTTCCTGTGTATGAGAGGATAGTTGTGTAATGTAAGTCCCTATGTATGAGAGGATAGTTGTCTAATGTAAGTCATTGTGTCTGAGAGGATATTTGTATGATGTGAGTGACTGTGTATGAGAGGATAGTTGTATGATGTGAGTCCCTGCATATGAGAGGATAGTTGTATGATGTGAGCCCCTGTGTATGAGAGGATAGTTGTTTAATGTGAGTCACTGTGTATGAGAGGAGAGTTGTATGATGTGAGTCACTGTGTATGAGAGGATAGTTGAATAATGTGAGTCACTGTGTATGAGAGGATAGTTGTTTAATGTGAGTCATTGTGTATTAGAGGATAGTTGTATGATGTGAGCCCCTGTGTATGAGAGGATAGTTGTATGATGTGAGCCCATTTGTATGAGAGGATAGTTGTATAATGTCAGTCCCTGTGTATGAGATGATAGTTGTATGATGTGAGTCACTGAGTATGAGAGGATAGTAGTATGATGTGAGTCACTGTGTATGAGATGATAGTTGTATAATATGAGTCACTGTGTATGAGAGGATAGTTGTAGTATGATGTGAGTCCTTGTGGATGAGAGGATAATTGTAGTATGACGTGAGTCCCTGTGTATAAGAGGATATTTGTATGATTTGAGTCACTGTGTATCAGAGGATAGTTGTATGATATGAGTCACTGTGTATAAGAGGAAAGTTGTATGATATGAGTCACTTTGTATGAGAGGATAGTTGTATGATGTGAGTCCATGTATATGAGAGGATAATTGTATGATGTGAGTCGCTGTGTATGGGAGGATAGTTGTATGATGTGAGTCACGGTGTATGAGAGGATAGTTTATGATGTGAGTCCCTGTGTATGAGAGGATAGTTGTATGACATGAGTCATGGTGTATAAGAGGACAGTTGTATGATGTGAGTCACTGTGTATGAGAAGATAGTTGTATGATGTGAGTCCCTGTGTATGAGAGGATAGTTGTACGATGTGAGTCCCTGTGTTTGAGAGGATAGTTGTATGATGTGAGTCGCTGAGTATGAGAGGAAAGTTGTATGATGTGAGTAACTGTGTATGAGAGGATAGTTGTATGATGTGAGTCCCTGTGTATGAGAGGATAATTGTACTGTGAGTCCCTGAATATGAGAGAAAAGTTGTATGATGTGAGTAACTGTTTATTACAGGATAGTTGTATGATTTGAGTCCCTGTGTATGACAAGATAGTTGTATGATGTGAGTCCCTGAGTATGAGAGGATAGTTGTATGATGTGAGTCCCTGTGTATGAGAGGACAGTTGTATGATGTGAGTCACTGTGTATGAGAGGATAATTGTACATATGTATGATGTGAGTCCCTGTGTATGAGAGGATAATTATATGATGTGAGTCACTGTGTATGAGAGGATAGTTGTATGATGTGAGTCCCTGTGTATGAGAGGATAATTGTATGACGTGATTCATTGTGTATTAGAGGATAGTTGTATGATGTGAGGCCCTCTGTTTGAGAGGATAGTTGTATGATGTGAGTATATGAGGAAAGTTGTATGATGTGATTTACTGTGTATGAGAGGATAGTTGTATGATGTGAGTTACTGTGTATGAGAGGATAGTTGTATGATGTGAGTCCCTGTGTATGAGAGGATTGTTGTATGATGTGAGTAACTGTTTATGAGAGGACAGTTGTATAATGTAAGTCCCTGTGTATGAAAAGATAGTTATATGATATGAGTAACTATGTATGAGGGGATAGTTGTATGATGTGAGTTACTGTGTATGAGAGGATAGTTGTATTATGTGAGTCACTGTGTATGAGAGGATAGTTGTATGATGTGAGTCGCTGTGTATGAGAGGAAAATTGTATGATGTGAGTCACTGTGTATGAGAGGATAGTTGTATGATGTGAGTCCCTCTGTATGAGAAGATAGTTGTATGACGTGAGTCATTGTGTATAAGAGGATAGTTGTATGATGTGAGTCCCTCTGTATGAGACAATAGTTGTATAATGTGAGTCCCTGTGTATGAGAGAAAATTGTATGATGTGAGTTACTGTGAATGAGAGGATAGTTGTATGATGTGAGTTACTGTGTATGAGGGGATAAATGTAATGATGTGAGTCCCTTAGTATGAGAGGAAAGTTGTATGATGTGAGTTACTGTGTATGAGAGGAAAGATGTATGATGTGAGTTACTGTGTATGAGAGGATAGTTGTATGATGTAAGTCAATGGATATGAGAGGATAGTTATACGATGTGAGTAATTGTGTATGAGAGGATAGTTGTATGATGTAAGTAACAGTGTATGAGAGGACAGTTGTATGATGTGAGTCCCTGGGTATGAGAGGATAGTTATATGATGTGAGTAACTGTGTAAGAGAGGAAAGTTGTATAATGTAAGTCCATGTGTATGAGAGGATAGTTGTATGATGTGAGTAATTGTGTATGAGAGGATAGTTGTATGATGTGAGTCCCTGTGTACGAGAGGAGAGTTGTATGATGTGAGTCCCTGGGTATGAGAGAATAGTTTTATGATGTGAGTCCATGTATATGAGAGGATAATAGTATGATGTGAGTCACTGTGTATGAAAGGATAGTTGTATGATGTGAGTCACGGTGTATGAGAGGAGAGATGTATGATGCGAGTCCATGTGTATGAGAGGATAGTTTTATGACGTGAATCATTGTGTATAAGAGGATAGTTGTATGATGTAAGTCCCTGAGTATGAGAGGAAAGTGGTATGATGTGATAAACTGTGTATGAGAGGATAGTTGTATGATTTGAGTCCCTGTGTATGAAAGGATAAGCGTATGAGGTGAGTCCCTGAGTATGAGAGGATAGTTGTATGATGTGAGTCCCTGTGTATGAGAGGATAGTTGTATGATGTGAGTAATTGTGTATGAGAGGATAGTTGTATGATGTGAGTCCCTGTGTACGAGAGGAGAGTTGTATGATGTGAGTCCCTGGGTATGAGAGAATAGTTTTATGATGTGAGTCCATGTATATGAGAGGATAATAGTATGATGTGAGTCACTGTGTATGAAAGGATAGTTGTATGATGTGAGTCACGGTGTATGAGAGGAGAGATGTATGATGCGAGTCCATGTGTATGAGAGGATAGTTGTATGACGTGAATCATTGTGTATAAGAGGATAGTTGTATGATGTAAGTCCCTGAGTATAAGAGGAAAGTGGTATGATGTGAGAAACTGTGTATGAGAGGATAGCTGTATGATGTGAGTCCCTGTGTATGAGAGGATAATTGTATGATGTTAGTCCTTGAGTATGAGAAGAAAGTTGTTTGATGTGAGTAACTCAGTATGAGAGGATAGTTGTATGATTTGAGTCCCTGTGTATGATAGGATAAGCGTATGAGGTGAGTCCCTGAGTATGAGAGGATAGTTGTATGATGTGAGTCCCTGTGTATGAGAGGACAGTTGTATGATGTGAGTCCCTGTGTATGAGAGTATAATTGTATGATGTGAGTCCCTGTGTATGAGAGGATAATTGTATGATGTTATTCCCTGAGTATGAGAGGAAAGTTGTTTGATGTGAGTAACTCAGTAATAGAGGATAGTTGTATGATTTGAGTCCCTGTGTATGATAGGATAGTTGTATGATGTGAGTCCCTGAGTATGAGAGGATAGTTGTATGATGTGAGTCCCTGTGTATGAGAGGACAGTTGTATGATGTGAGTCACTGTGTATGAGAGTATAATTGTATGATGTGAGTCACTGTGTATGAGAGGATAGTTGTATGATGTGAGTCACTGTGTATGAGAGGATAGTTGTATGATGTGAGTCCCTGTGTATGAGAGTATAATTGTATGATGTGAGTCCCTGTGTATGAGAGGATGATTGTATGATGTGAGTCCCTGTGTATGAGAGGATAATTGTATGATGTGAGTCCAAGTATATGAGAGGATTATTGTATGGTGTGAGTCACTTTGTATGAGAGGATAGTTGTATGATGTGAGTCCCTGTGTATGAGAGTAGAGTTGTATGATGTGAGTCCCTGTGTATGAGAGGATAGTTGTATGATGAGAGTTACTGTGTATAAGAGGATGGTTGTATGATGTGAGTCCCTGTGTATGAGAGGATAGTTGTATGATGTGAGTCCATGTATATGAGAGGATAATTGTATGATGTGAGTCACTGTGTATGAGGGAATAGTTGTACGATGTGAGTCATGGTGTATGAGAGGATAGTTATATGATGTGAGTCCTTGAGTATGAGAGAAAAATTGTATGATGTCAGTAACTGTGTATGAGAGGATTGTTGTATGATGTGAGTCACTGTGTATGAGAGGATAGTTGTATGATGTGTGAAACTGTGTATGAGAGGATAGTTGTATGATTTGAGTCCCTTTGTATGAGATGGATGTAGTATGATGTGAGTCACTGTGTATGAGAGGATAGTTGTATAATGTGAGTCACTGTATAAAAGAGGAAAGTTGTATAATGTGATTCACTGTGTATGAGAGGATAGTTGTATGATGTGAGTCCCTGTGTATGAGAGAAGAGTTGTATGATATATGACTCTGTGTATGAGAGAATAGTTGTATGATGTGAGTCACTTTGTATGAGAAGATAGTTGTATGATGTGAGTCACTGTGTATAAGAGGAACGTTGTATGATGTGAGTCACTGTGTATAAGTGGATAGTTGTATGATTTGAGTCCCTGTCTATGAGAGCACATTTGTATGATGTGAGTCATTGTGTATAAGATCATAGTTGTTTGATGTGAGTCCCTCTGTATGAGAGGATAGTTGTGTGATGTGAGTCCATGTGTATGAAAGCACAGTTGTATGATGTGAGACTCTGTGTATGAGAGGATAGTTGTATGATATGAGTCACTGTGTATGCGAGGATAGTTGTATGATGTTAGTCACTGTGTATGAGAGGATAGTTGTATGAATTGAGTCACTGTGTATAAGTGGATAGTTGTATGATGTGAGCCCCTGTATATGAGAGGATAATTGTATGAAGTAAGTCACTGTGTATGAGAGGATAGTTGTATGATGTGAGTCACGGTGTATGAGAAGATAGTTGTATGATTTGAGTCCCTGTGTAAAAGACGATAGTTGTATGATGTGAGTCACTGTGTATGAGAGAACAGTTGTATAATGTGAGTCACTGTGTATGAGAGGATAGTTGTATGATGTGAGAGGAAAGTTGTATGATGTGAGTCGCTGTGTATAAGAGGATAGTTGTATAATGTGAGTCCCTGTGTATGATAGGAAAGTTGTGTGATGTGAGTCACTGTGTATGAGATGATAGTTGTATGATGTGAGTCCCTGTGTATGAGAGGAGAGTTGTATGATGTGAGTCCCTGTGTATGAGAGGATAGTTGTATGATGTGAGTCCCTGTATATGAGATTATAATTGTATGATTTGAGTCACTGTGTATGAGAGGATAGTTGTATGATGTGAGTCACGGTGTATGACAGGATAGTTGTTTGACGTGAATCTTTGTGTATAAGAGGATAGTTGTATGATGTGAGTCCCTGTGTATGAGAGGAAAGTTGTATGATGTGAATCCCTGTGTATGAGAGAATAGTTGTATGATGTGAGTCATGTATATCAGAGGATAATTGTATGATGTGAGTCACTGTGTATGAGAGGATATTTGTATGATGTGAGTCACTGTGTATGAGAAGATAGTTGTATGATGTGAGTCCCTGTGTATGAGAAGATAATTGTATGATGTGAGTCCCTGATTATAAGAGGAAAGTTGTTTGATGTGAGTAACTGTGTATGAAAGGATAGTTGTATGATGTGAGTCACTGTGTATGAGAGGATAGTTGTATGATGTGAGTCCATGTGTATGAGAAGATAATTGTATGATGTGGGTCTTTGATTATGAGAGGAAAGTTATTTGATGTGAGTAACTGTGTATAAAAGGATAGTTGTATGATGTGAGTCACTGTGTTTGAGAGGATAAGTGTATGATGTGAGTCCCTGAGTATGAGAGGATAGTTGTATGATGTGAGTCCCTGTGTATGAGATGATAGTTGTATTATGTGAGTCCCTGTGTATGAGAGGATTGTTGTATGATATGAGTCCCTGCGTTTGAGAGGATAATTGTATGATGTGAGTCACTGTGTATGAGAGGATAGTTGTATGATGTGAGTCACTGTGTATAAGAGGAAAGTTGTATGATGTGAGTCCCTGTGTATGAGAGGAAAGTTGCATGATATGAGCCACTGTGTATGAGAGGATAGTTGTATGATATGAGTCCCTGTGAATAAGAGGAAAGATGTATGATATAAGTCACTGTGTATGAGAGGACAGTTGTATGATATGAGTCCCTGAGTATGAGAAGAAAGTTGTATGATGTGAATCCCTGTGTATAAGAGGATAGTTGTATGATGTTACTCCCTGCGTATGAGAGGAAAGTTTTTTGATGTGAGACACTGTGTATCACAGGATATTTGTATGATGTGAGTTCCTGTGTATGAGAGGATAGTTGTATGATGTGAGTCACTGGGTCTGAGAGGGTAGTTGTATGATTTGAGTCCCTGTGTATGAGCGGAAGTTTTTAAAATGTCAGTCCTGTGTATAAGAGGAAAGACGTATGATGTGAGTCCCTTTGTATGAGAGAAAAGTTGTATAATATGAGCTACTGTGTATGAGAGGATAGTTGTATGATGTGAGTCCCTGTGTATGAGTGGAAAGATGTATGATGAGCCACTGTGTATGAGTTGAGAGTTGGATGATATGAGTCCGTGTGTATGAGAGGAAATTTGTATGATGTGAATCCCTGCGTATAAGAGGATAGTTGTATGATGTTAATCCGTGTGTATGAGAGGATAGTTGTTTAATGTGAGTCACTGTGTATCAGAAAATAGTTGTATGATGTGAATTCCTGTGTATGAGAGGATAGTTGTATGAAGTGAGTCACTGTGTATGAGAGGATAGTTGTATGATGTGAGTCACAGCCTATGAGATGATACTTGTATGATGTGAGTCTATGTGTATGAGGGGATAATTGTATGATATGAGTCCCTCTATATGAGAGGATAGTTGTATGATGTGAGTCCCTGAGTATGAGAGGATTGTTGTATGATGTGAGTAAATGTGTATGAGAGGAGAATTGTATGATGTGAGTCACTGTGTATGAGAGGATAGTTGTATGATGTCAGTCCATGAGTATGAGAGAATAGTTGCATGACGTGAGTCATTGTCTATTAGAGCATAGTTGTATGATGTGAGTTCCTCTGTATGAGAGGATAGTTGTATGATGTCATTCCCTTGGTATGAGAGAATATATGTATGGCGTGAGTCATTGTGTATTAGAGCATAGTTGGATAATGTGAATTACTCTGTATGAGAGGATAGTTTTATGATGTGAGTCCCTGAGTATGAGAGGATAGTTGTATAATGTAAGTCCCTGTGTATGAGAGGATAGTTGTATGATGTGAGTCACTGAGTGTGAGAGATTAGTTGTATGATGTGAATAACTGTGTATGAGAGGATCGTTGTATGATGTGAGTAACTGTGTATGAGAATATAATTGTATGATGTGAGTAACTGTGTATGAGAGTACAGTTGTATGATGTGAGTCCCTATGTATGAGAGGAAATGTGTATGATGTGAATCAATGTATATGAGAGGAAAGATGTATGATGTGAGTCCCTGTGTATGAGAGGATAGTTGTATGATATGAGTCAATGTGTATGAGAGGATAGTTGTATCATGTGAGTCACTATGTATGAGAGGATAATTGTATCATGTGAGTCTCTGTGTATGAGAGAATAGTTGTATGATATGGGTCACTGTGTATGAGAACAGTTGTATGATAAGAGTCACTATGTATGAGAGGATAGTTGTATAATGTGAGTCACTTTGTATGAGAGTATAGTTGTATAATGTGAGTCACTATGTATGAGAGAATAGTTGTATGATATGGGTCACTGTGTATGAGAACAGTTGTATGATAAGAGTCACTATGTATGAGAGGATAGTTGTATGATGTGAGTCACTATGTATGAGAGAATAGTTGTATGATATGAGTCACTCTGTATTAAAGAATATATGTATGAAGTGAATCACTGTGTATGTGAGGATAGTTGTAAGAAAGAGGAAAGTTGGATGATGTGACTCACTGTGTATGAGAGGAAAGTTGTATGACGTGAATCACTGTGTATGAGAGGATTGTTGTATGATGAGAGTCACTGGGTATGAGAGGATAGTTGTATGATGTGAATCACTGTGTATGAGAGGAAAGTTGTATGATGAGAGTCACTGTGTATGAGAGGATAGTTGTATGATGTGAATCACTGTGTATGAGAGTATAGTTGTATGATGAGAGTCACTGTGTATGAGAGGAAAGTTGTATGACGTGAATTACTGTGTATGAGAGGATAGTTGTATGATGAGATTCACTGTGTATGAGAGGATAGTTGTATGATGTGAGTCACTGTGTATGAGAGGATTGTTGTATGATGTGAGTCACTTTGTATGAGAGGAAAGTTGTATGATGTGAATCATTGTGTATGAGAGGATAGTTGTATGATGTGAGTCACTTTGTATGAGAGGATAGTTGTATGATGTGAGTCACTCTGTATGAGAGGAAAGTTGTATGTTGTGAGTCACTTTGTATGAGAGGAAAGTTGTATGATGTGAATCATTGTGTATGAGAGGATAGTTTTATGATGTTAGTCACTTTGTATGAGAGGATAGTTGTATGATGTAAATCACTGTGTATGTGAGGAAAGTTGTATGATGTGTATCACTGTGTATTAGAGAATTGTTGTATGATGTGAGTCACAATGTATGAGAGAATAGTTGTATGATGTGAATCTTTGTGTATGAGAGGATAGTTGTATGATGTGAGTCACTGTGTATGAGAGGATATTTGTATGATGTGAGTCACTGTGTATGAGAGGAAAGTTGTATGATGTGAGTCACTGTGTATCAGCGGATAGTTGTATGATGTGAGCCCCTATGTTTGAGAGGATAGTTGTATGATGTGAGTCACTGTTTATGAGTGGATAGTTGTATGATGTGAGTCACTGTGTCTGAGAGGAATGTTGTTTGATGTGAGTCACTGTGTATGTGAGTACAGTTGTATGATGTGAGTCCCTGTGTATGAGAGGAAAGTTGTATGATGTGAATCAATGTGTATGAGATGAAAGTTGTATGATGTGAGTCCCTGTGTATGAGAGGATAGTTGTATTATATGAGTCAATGTGTATGAGAGGATAGTTGTATCATGTGAGTCACTATGTATGAGAGGATAGTTGTATCATGTGAGTCCCTGTTGTTTGAGAGGATAGTTATATGATATGGGTCACTGTGTATGAGAGGACAGTTGTATGATATGAGTCACTATGTATGAGAGGATTGTTGTATGATGTGAGTCACTATGTATGAAAGGATAGTTGTATAATGTGAGTCTCTGTGTATGAGAAGTAGTTGTATGATATGAGTCAGTCTGTTGTATAATGTAAGTTCGTGTGTACGATAGATAGTTGTAAAATGTGAGACACTAAGTTATGTTGTGAGTCACTGTATATGAAAAAATAGTTATATAATGTGAGTTCCTGTGTATGAGAGGATATTTGAATAATGTGAGTTCCTGTGTATGAGAGGATATTTGAATAATGTGAGTTCCTGTGTATGAGAGGATAGTTGTATAATGTGAGTTCCTGTGTATGAGAGGTAAGTTGTATAGTGTGAGTCACTGTGTATGAATGGATAGTTGTATAATGCGAGTCACTGTGTATGAGAGGATAGTGGTTGAATGAGAGACACTCTGTTTGAGAGGATATTTGTATAGTGTGAGTCCCTGTGTATGAGAGGAAGGTGGTATAGTGTGAGTCACTGTGTATGAATGGATAGTTGTATAATGTGAGACACTCTGTACGAGAGGATATTTGTATATTACATTGTATGTGTCACTGTGCATGAGAGAATAGTTGTATAATATGTGTCACTTTGTATGAAAGGATAGTTGTATAATGTGGGTCACTGTGTATGAGACGATAGTTGTATAATGTAAATCCCTGTGTATGAAACGATAGTGGTATAATGTGAGTCACTGTGTATGAGAGGATAGTTGTATAATGTGAGTCACTGTGTATGAGAGGATAGTTGTATAATATGAGTCACTGTGTATGAGAGGCTAGTTGTATAATGTAAGTCCCTGTGTATGAGAGGATAGTTGTAGAATGTGGGTCACTGTGTATGAGAGGATAGTTGTATAATGTAAGTCACTGTGAATGAGAGGATAGTTGTATCATATTTGTTACTGTGTATGAGAGGATAGTTGTATAATGTTAGGGATAATCAGATTGGGTTCACATGTCAATCAGATTTAACCTCACAAGTTCTGGGACTAAGGCAGATGTTGATTTGCATTTGTACTATGTTTACAGAAGCGCTTATTATAGTCATTATTAAAGGCCATATATCAGATAAAAAGAATTGATATGAAAGTCTAAATATATAATTATTATCATGTTATCAATAATTTACAAAATCCGAATAATTTGGTGGTATTTCTAATCCGCTGAAATACGACAAAAGAAATTGTTAATCGCAATGATGAAATCGATATCGTATATTGAGAGTTATATATCACTGGTACAGACTGGAGTCCAAAGCCAATTGGTGTGGATCGTGTATTTATCAAAGTATTGTAATCCGAACAATACATTTACACTATATCTTATGTAAGTGTAAATGTTGACTTTTGTCAGAAATGTATGTCGTTTGTTATGAACTGTGTATTTGTATGAGTAATGTATTACTAATAATACAGTTTCAACTAGTTAAGTGTTACCTTTTTGCCAGGAATGCATTAAATATTGTGCTTTAAGCAGTTTAAAGTTTCTAAGTACAGATTTGAGTCTTAAGATCGTTTGGTACGAATTGTATATTTTATTGAATATTCAAAATAATAAAAATGATAGGGTATAATCTATGTCAATGCAATGGTCGCCTTTTAACAGGGAATGTTTGTCGGTAGTTATTCCATATTTGACAGTTTAAACCCGCTTATTACAGATTCGAGCCATACGCCTGGTTATGAACTGAATTTTACCTTAGTCCTGCTATACTGCTAATAATTATGTATGTCGTTAGTGCTTATGTCCATTTTTACGGGGAATGCATATCGTTTTGGTACAGACAGTATATAATATTATGCATAATATTGTAAAACTAATAATACAAGTCTAATTAGTTTATTGCAAATGTTGAATCATTTTGTTGGAGTGTAAATATTGATCAGTGTAAAGTTGGTCGCTACAGATTGGGTTCCATTGCAGTTCGATAAGTATATGTGTATGTTAACCGTAAAGTAATCATGCAGAAGTATATGCAAGTCTTAACTGCTTGTCAAGAATAAGATGTCGTTTGGATAATGTGTTTTTATCAGTTTAAAGTTGCTCGATATAGACCGATGTCCAAGGCCGCTTGGTATAACCGTGTATGTGTCTAAGCATTGTACTACTAGTAAAACATTATGAAATGTGTAAGTTAACATAATAACTGTCAGGTTTATACGTCGTTTGATATTGTATATGTCGTGTATTTCGGATCGTGTATTGGTACACGTGCGGTATTACATATTATACAATTTGTCGTCAGGAATGCACTAACTATGGTGCATTGAGCAGTTTAAAGATTATTGTTATAGAATCATTAGGCCACTCAGTAAAAACTGTGTATTCGTCAGAGTATTTTAACAGTAATAATACGGAAATTAACTGGGAATGTAAATTGTTTGATATCGTAAACTGTGTTGTATCATGTAAACTAACAGTTTCTGAGATGCTCCCTGTTATGTACAAGGAGGTCAATTTGTCACATCTAATCAGGGGTTCACATTAACACACTGACACACTGACCAACTTACTAGTATAAACTATTAAGCTATTAAAGAGGCATTCGGGTCTTATCACTCTTCATGTATACACGTTATTAAAGTAGCATTCTAGAACGTATTGTGTCTTACAGTTTATCATACTTCCAGCCTTATATATATAACATAACAAACTGGGCCGTCAAAAACCGCTTGGTACAGCCTTGAGTCCAAAGCCACTTGGTACGGACTATATATTTGACAATAATGTATATGGGGCAGTCTAAAACCGCTTGGTACAGGCTGAAATCCAAAGTCACTCGGTACGGACTATGTATTTGACAGTTTTATATACTGGGCAGTCCAAAGCGCTTGTAAAGACTGGAGTTCAAAGCCACTTGGTATAGACTATGTACTTTAATAGAAATAAGACAGTATTCATAGGGAATGTACATTGTTCGATATTGTATATTAGGCAGTCTAAAGCCGCTTGGTACAGACAGTAGTCTAAAGCCACTCGATACGGATTATGTATTTGACAATATTGTATATTGGGCAGTCAAAAACCGTTTGGTATAGATTGGAGTCCAAAGCCACATGGTACGGATTATGTATTTGACAACATTGTATATTTGGCAGTCAAAAAAAAACACTTGGTACAGACTGGAGTCCAAAACCACTTGGTACGGACTATGTATTTGACAAAGTATTATACCACCAATAATATATTATAAATTGCAAGTAAATGAGTGTTAATGTTACCTGTTTGACTGGAATGTATGTCATTTGCTATCGTATATCAAATAGTATTTTGGCACAGACTGGCGTCTGAGAACGTTTGGTACAAATTGTACCGTACTACTATTTTTTACATTATGAAATAGGCTTATTTACGCGCAAAATGTTGCATGTTTATTAGCGTTTTATGTCGTTTGGATATTGTGAACATAATATTATACATTTGTTTTGATCAGAATTGAACCTAACGCTGTTCATGTGGTTCAATTAATGAATAGTTTAGATAAAGAATTTAAATATTGGTAAAAGGTTGACATTTAAAGACCATTGCTATAGTTTTTGTCATATCTTTGTTATAGATATAATTTTATGAAACTTTCTAGTATTTAAGTTTAATGTATGTCCATGCAATATCAGAAATAAAAAACACATGTTACCTTACAAATTTTTTGGTATTACTTCCTCATAAACATACCCGTCCTCGACATTTGGCGAACAAATGTAGATTTAACAGGAAATGCAAAAACGATATTTAAAATTGTTTACATCTAGTATCATATAATAATGCTTGTCTTGGAAATGGTAATTATAAGCTTCAATTTAACTGTTTAGAGTTTTTAAAAACAAAATAATTTCGGCAGAGTGTCAATTGTTTTTCAATTTTTCAATAAAAATATGGATTTTTTTTTTTAATATTCTGATAAAGTGTATGGATAAAATTTCCTTAAAACCCCACAAAACACTCTCTGATACCTATTCTAACAACAACCAATATGAAACATACATGTTACCGCGTAATTTGAGAAGAAAATAGCTCCCAAAGTATGCCATCATTAAATAAACTGCAGTGGCAAAATTAACGCTTTTATACTAAATGAGCATATTTGTATAAATATAAAGATTTCTATTATATTTTATATTTAGTTTAGATTGAAATAAACAATTATGTTATACCATGTGCATATTTCATATATTGAACATGATAAAGAGACCAATTTTAGGCGTATCCGTAATGACTGTGTCATCTGAAATAGGGTCAGTTGTAGTATAATAGTATGTGGTGACACTGGCTGATCTCGACATAGTTACTTCCCTTCGTGCGCGAAACTGGAGCGCATGAAAAACTATAGCAATCGTCCTTAAATTTAGTTGCCCGTTCTTTCTTTTTGTTCGATGTTATAACGGCAATGCAATTGACAATTCCTATACCATGTCTTGTTCTCTTTAATTCCCTCAGTTTTCTTTGAAAAGAAAATAAATGATTTGTTTTTGTTTAAGCAAAGCGAATTAGAATATAAATGTATTTATTATTGGTTTAAAGCAAATGAATACATATACGTGTAATGTTCAGTAAAGAGTATAAGCACAAGTGTAGGCCCTCTCCATTCAAGGCCATTGCGTTTGCCGGTGAGTGACGTTGTTTACACATATTTTCATAAGATCCCCTACCCCCATCCCCACCTCCACCCCCACCCCAATCATAAAGAGGCAATGCAAGTGACAATTCATATACCATGTCTTGTTCAGTTTGCTTAGATAAGTAAATAAATGATTTGTTTTCGTTTGAGCAAAGCGAATCAGAAAATAATAATTATACAATAACACATATTTAAGTTACACGTGCGAGTAATCATATTGCAGTACTTGTAAACTGCAGACATGTTGTTACCACGGTGTCGTTTTGAACTAGACATCTTACATGTATATAATATTTCGCATTGCGACATTTTCGTAACGCAAAGTCGAATAGAACAAATGTGTAGTGAAATACGAAAACGTATGTGGTAGAATACGATCATTGATAATTCCATTGATGTTTTGGCTGGATAACGTGATTGATGTGCAATAATTGAAGACGGGATTGTTTGTTATAGTATCACTATGAAGCTATGAAGAAAGAAAGACATGTTTATTAGGTATAGCGTTATGAAATATAACGTCTTTACACGTCCAACCAGACACTGCTCTATAAATTTGCCACAGGCATTAAATATGATCATTGTTGTTTTATTTATAGCAATGTCAATATCGTAGATAGAAATGAAACAGTTTAGTGATAAATATGGAGTATCCAGAAGAATACTTTTTTTAAGACGCTCTGACAGATTTATGGTTACATAAATTGTTCGTATGTAGAAAGATTGAAGTGATTTTCTTAATTAAAATGGCCCATGTAATATAAAAGGACCTCTCCCCGAATTTCCCATTACTATAATGAAAACGATACTGTATGGATTGGGAATAATGAAGTGTCATATTTTCACTGAATATAGGGCCCATTCACCGAATCGGATACCCATTTCACTGAAGTTGGGTCCGTTTCGCTGAATCTGGGGTCCATTTCACTATATCTGGGGTTCATTTCACTGAACCTTGGGTCCGTTTCAATGAAACTGAGGTCCGTTATATTGAAATCGGAGTTCATTTCACTGAATCTGAGGTCTGTTTCTCTGAATCTGGGGTCCATTTCACTGAATCTGAGGTCCTTTCATTGAATATGGGGTCCATTTCAATGAATCTTGTGTCCATTTCACTGAATCTTAGGTCTATTCCACTGAATCTTGGGTCCATTTCACTGAATCTGGGGTCCGTTTTACTGAATCTGAGGCCCATTTTATTGAATCCGGGCTCCGTTTCACTGAATCTGAGGTCCGTTTAATTGAAACTAGGGTCCGTTTCTCTAAATCTAAGGTCCGTTTCACTGAATCTGAGGTCCGTTTAATTGAAACTAGGGTCCGTTTCTCTAAATCTAAGGTCCGTTTCACTGAATCTGGGGTCCGTTTCACTGAATCTGAGGCCCGTTCCATTGAATCTAGGGTCAGTTTCACTGAGTCTGAATGAAGTTATAGTTAGTAAAACAGATCTGTAGGATGAAAGAACATTTCTTATCCTGTCACAATCAATTGTTTGACATAATATTGGTGACCTGGTTCTTGTTTCATCAATATATATATACATTGTACTTACATACTAAAAATCTGAAACCTTAAAAGAACATGATTTTAGACTTGTTTCAGTAAAACTGCACATGTTTTTATTGATTTTGATTATATAATAGATAAATAAACAATCAAAAAATAAGTTTTTACTCGACTATTTGGAGAATAAAGAGAGTTATTCTACTCACCCTAGCCCGTGTGGTTCCAGCTAAGAATAGAATCACTGTCGGTCTCTGTAGAGGGGTAGGAATCCTCCAAATGGGTGTCATGTTCATTTAATCATTTTTTGTCATGTTCACTATTGTTGTTAAATTATCAACCCCTGTGTGGTTTCAGGGAGTGATGGCAAGAATAGGACCACTGTGGCTCATACATGTCGTAAGAAGCGACAATTTGAGTAATACGATAGAATTTGCTGAAACTCTGCAGTGCTGCAGGAATCAATTTTCTCGATTCATTCTGCATATTCATTTGTTGTTGTATTTTTTTTAAATCTGTATGTTAATTTGTTGTTTTTGTACATGTAGAGTGAACCTGGAATGTTCTTTCCTGTTGGCGTCGAATAACCTATAATGTGTTGGTACGCCGTAAAACCCTATTCATTCATTCATTCTGCTCACCCAGGCGTCGGCGTAACACCTTTGTTAAAGTTGTGCATGCAAGTCCCTATCTCAGTAACCATTGCATGTATTGTCTTGAAATTTTACACAAGCGTTCGTATTCATCAACCCTACCATAGTAACTAAGTTAGCTAACTCTTGCATGAATATAATACAAATTATTGCCCTTGTTTGACTCAGAAATTCTGGTTAAAGTTTTGCGTGCAAGTACCATCAAGTCTTTATCTCATCAACCGCTTAATGTATTTGATTGAAACTTTACACAAGTCACCCCAGTTATCAACCCTACTACAGTAGCTAAGTGAGCTAACTCTTGCATGAATATTATACAAATTATTGCCCTTGTTTTACTTAGAAATTCTGGTTAAAGTTTTGCACGCAAGTACCATCAAGTTCATATCTCAACAACCACTCAATATATTCGATTGAAACTTTACACAAATCTTTCCAGTCATCAACCCTACAGTAATAACTAAGTTAGATAACTATAACATTATTATACTGCAAATTATTGCCTTTGTTTGATTTAGAAAATCTGGTTAAAAATTTGCGTGCAAGTACAATCAAGTCCATATCTCAGTTCCCATTGCATGTATTGACTTGAAACTTTACACAAGTCTTCCCAGTCATCAACCCTACTACAATAACTAAGTTAAATAAATCGTGCATGAATATAATGCATGCAAGTACCATCAAGTACCATCAAGTGCCACTCAATGTATTTGACTGAAACTTTACACAAGCCTTCCCAGTCACCAACTCTACTACAATAACTAAGTTAGATAACTCTTGCACGAATATAATGCAAATTATTGCCTTTCTTTGACTTAGAATTTTAAGTTAAAGTTTTGCATGCAAGTACTGTCAAGTATCCATATTACACCAACCGCTCAATGTATTTGACTGAAACTTAACATATGGCTTTGTAGTCATGAAATCATCTAAATTAATCAAGTCGGATTACTCTTGCCAGATTTCTTTGCAAATTAGGGCCTTCGTTTTACTTAAACAAATTTATAACTCAGCAGTCACTGTATGTATTTGATTGAAACTTGGATTTGTCATCAGTCTCAATCAAATTTGTACTTCTGTGACAAATATTCGAATAGCTTCTACCTTATATGTCCAGGAGAGACAGAAGCATTATCATTTTTCGTTATTGACATGTGAAGAAGAGTATGAATTTTTATTTAGAGCAGTAAGCAATACATAAAATACTGTACGGTTTTACATAAGCAACTTTATATATAGCAAACTTAGTTTGGAAAACAGACCGTGTCCGTCCGTCCGTTTCAGAATTTACTCATCTTTTAATTTCTGGTACTTCCGATTTTTGCACAATCAAGGAAAGCATCAAACGCCAAACATTTAACAAACAGTTCGCTGTTAAATCAAAATGAACATTCTCCTTTTTGTTTTTTAAGCAAATGAATGTTTTAAAGAGAAAACTGCATTTAGTACGATCAATTAAAAACTAGTATTCTATTGATATTTTCCACTGGCTTACAATGCACTATGTTTTAAGTTATTCACGTGTTTTATTTGATATAAACATGTCATATACTGAGAAACTTACCATCCTTTAAAGAGGCATCGGCAATACATGTTTTGTTCACGAAATGATCCAACTGTACTTAGTCTGAAAGAAACCCATGTCTATGCGATTTTTTACATCAACACGTGTTACTTTCTAGACATGAGTGTTTAAAAAGGTCGTCTATAAACAATTGTATTCGGGACTGATTTTAGAAATCCGAATGTGTTATTGTCACGTGACATGAAAAATGAAGTGTTTTTCGGCATTGCGGTTGTGCCCATTATTTTTCTTATCCACACAACAGTCGTACCCATTATTGTCTTTATCCGCACGACGGTCGTGCCCATTATTGTCTTTATCCGCACGACGGTCGTGCCCATTATTACCTCTATCCGCACGACGATATTATTTCTTATTGGCAGAACACGACAGGTGCTCGACAAGGGAAGTAAGTCACGGCAGATAGTTAAGGGGTATAAGTTTATATCCGGGTATTATCCAGCATTTTCAAAATAAGGTTGACAAATTAGCTCTAATTCTGTACGATATCGCTGTGTTTACAACAGAGGACAGTTTTGTTGAGATTATTAATAAGTAAAAATAAGACTTGTTCAGGAGTCATGTCAATCACAGAAAACTGTTACTGAACCGGTATAAACATAATCAATGTATAGAATATTGTGTAGTAAAGGGGACCCTTGCATGTAAAGAACGCTTCCATGACAAGGAAACAGCAGACTTAGCTTGTATGTACGATATATATATACAAAGTGATAACGTCTAAAATACAGGTCAATAGCGAAACAGCCACGTAGGAGCTTAAACCTAAAATAATGCATAGACACACCATTATACAGTTAATGTCATTTATAATGAATTTTGTTTCAGCTACTGAAAACAACAATAAAAATTATAGTTATGATCTGAATAACAGAATGTATTTATATAATTGGATACCAATTCCAAATAAATTATAATACATTACCTATACAGGAGTCGAGATGTATATTATTTTAGATACAACGTTACAAAACCTTCACTTATAAAAAATCCCATCTAAAACTGCTTCTAAAATTTTATTCGCCTATGCTTAGAAGTGATTATATGTAGGAAGATTTAACACGTGATGTGACTCAGCTGTTACAACTTGTTTCACAGTCGATGTAAAATCAATAAGTTAAAAAATACATTTTGAATAATGATCAACACCATTCTTCTATTGACGAATGGTTAGACAACAGTCAGAATTGACGCCACTCTCCCATTCCCGAATAACGAATGGTTAGACATCAGTCAGAACTAACGCCACTCTCCCATTCCCGAATAACGAATGGTTAGACATCAGTCAGAACTAACGCCACTCTCCCATTCTCTAATAACGAATGGTTAGACACCAGTCAGAACTAATGCCACTATCCCATTCCCGAATAACGAATGGTTAGACATCAGTCAGAACTAACGCCACTCTCCCATTCCTGAATAACGAATGGTTAGACATCAGTCAGAACTAACGCCACTCTCCCATTCCCGAATAACGAATGGTTAGACATCAGTCAGAATGAACGCCACTCTCATTCCCGAATAACGAATGGTTAGACATCAGTCAGACCCATTCCCGAATAACGAATGGTTAGACATCAGTCAGAACTAACGCCACTCTCCCATTCCCGAATAATGAATGGCTAGACATCAGTCAGAACTAACGCCACTCTCCTATTCCCGAATTTCGAATGGTTAGACATCAGTCAGAACTACCGCCACTTTCCCATTCTCGAATAACGAATGGCTAGACATCAGTCAGAACTACCGCCACTCTCCCATTCTCGAATAACGAATGGCTAGACATCAGTCAGAACTACCGCCACTTTCCCATTCTCGAATAACGAATGGCTAGACATCAGTCAGACCCATTCCCGAATAACGAATGGTAAGACATCAGTCAGAATTAATGCCACTCCCCCATTCCCGAATAACGAATGAATACTTTACTGTTGCATCATATCTACGACCTTAGCGGTGAGTAGTGAGTGATCTTGATACGAGGCTTAAAACCATTCGACCACGGAGGATCCCTTTTACTGTTAAATGAACTCTTTTTTAAAATTATATTTAATATTGAATAAAAGCATGATATTATAGATGTTAACATATAACGATCAAATTGAAGGTAAACCCCATTCAGGGTTAACATAGTTTGCATGCTGTTCATGTAAGTTCATATCTGATGGACGTTTAGCTAGTACAATCTATTTATAGGGCCCATTCCACAGGTTTATCTGACGTTAATTTTTATGACAGTAGATTGGCTTGACTATTAAAATGTTTCTGAGTTGACAAGTGACCAATTTCCATTGTTAAATACCCTTGTAATATATACTGCCATAATAAATATATAGTTTATATATTAGATCAAAAAGAGTTTTTTTGGTAAAATTAGTCAAACACATCAAAATTGCAAGTCGGTCAACATCTCGCGCCTGTATATAATGACCATGTAGAAAGTGGTATTCTGACAAAAGCTTCAGTATTTAATGCCTGAAGCTTGGCAGTTTTACTACAAATTGATAGCACTTAATAGAAATAAGAACAATTCTAAAAGTAAAACATTGAAGGTTTCTTTATAGGCATAGTACCACTATTGGAATCAAAGCACTGTAGTGCTGATGGGGGCGGAGCATATAAGATGTAAAATGTCGCTATTGTTTTAGACAAACAGGTCAGTTTGCATACGTTGAAGTAGAATAATCCCGATTACCTTTGATTCTTATACATGGTACAGAATCTACATGTTATATGCTTAACGTTGACTCTCTTCTCGAATATGTCAGAAACGTAACTGAATGGTTTGCCTTTGAAAGTGTATTTCTGCTATAGTAAGAATATTAACTTTTAAATTTGGCAAATGTCCAACTTCAAGATATTAGTTCAACTCAATGATATGAGATTTGTATCTTCAACTCAACTCGTGATATTTTCAGAGATGTCATGCTTTCTATCATAAACAGTATATATCAAATAGCAAAGTACTCTGAATCTAGCACGATGAATTCCACTTTGAGTCTTTATTGATTTCTCTAGCGCAACAGTGAAACAATTCGTTTAAAAGACGAAAAGTAGAAATGTGTATGTCGACATTGATAATTGATATATATGCTCTCCTGTATGATTTGGAGGAAATAAAGATATATATATATATATATTTATATTTTCTAGGGCCCTATATCACCCCGTAAACGGAACCGCACTAACCAAAATGTTATGGCGCCGATTTATAGACACATCTGGATGTTTGCGTATTTTCGCTACGGAAATACAAATGCTTTAACTCTTATCTGTTTAAGTAGAAATTATCTACCGTTCCAATTATTGGAAATATGTGAAATATTTACTAAATAATAAAAAAACAGCACTGCCATTATTCATAACTCGATCAATCTCGAATTCTTTTTAAGAATACAAGTCTATTTTTAAACATTTGGGAGAAACCGCAAGTCACATGATCGACATGAGCATATCTCTATTTTTAGAACGAGTATTGATTGTTTATTGACATAAGCAAGGAGTATAGTTCCTTGGCATAAGTGACAGATCTAGAAAAGTTTCGTTACCGTACACATTTTTAAAATGATAGAAAAAAGCGAAATCAAACTCCCGAATCAAGTACTTATTATCTGAAGTCCTTGCCGAAATATACGATTCTTTCAATGTGCATGTTGGCGATATAGTTCGTGACCTGGAATTTGATTTACAAGATGGCGTAATCTTTTGGTTCAGCGCGTCTGAATTCATGCGCTTTCATTCCTTTGTGCTGATTAATGCTACAGAATATAAACTTGGAATTTATACGATACGTAATTGTTTATAGGTATAAATCGTCGCTGTATGTTATAATATTAATATTTTCGTTGAAATAGGTGAATCTACTGTTTATAGTGAGTTCGAGAGCTTATCAGGTGGAACTATTTGATAAGTGGTTGTTAGGTCTGCATTAACACGAAACACGGTTGTAGATTTGCGGTATTGAAAATAAAATCATGTTAGCTCTGAGAGCGGCTGCTAAAGCACCGCCCCCAAAAAGGAAGTGCTTCCGTTGGGTAGTCGCATAATGGCGTTTATATATAATCCTTGTTACTTCCTTTTTAAAAATGCATTTTCTTTATTTTTATGCTCATTTTTTATTTGAATGGCATTATTAATGTATTTTCAGCCATTTGAAAGCATTGTCATGTTTGAATTATGAATTTAGAAAAAAAAATGATGCTTGGAAATTGGGGAATGAATACATGATTTCGGACGTCTAATTTCACTTTGACAACAGTGTACACACTGAGCGGGAAAACATATCTTATATGACACATGACCCTACTTTTCTCATCATATTTTGGTAGTGCAGAGGTTGACAAACAGTAAATTGTTAGTTTCACTTCTTTCGTTTGGGTCTCTCTATAAATGACAAGCATTCAAATATGTACTTTTTACTATAGAATAAAGAACAAAAATCAAGGTGGGTTTGCACCTATAGGTAACGATATAAAGCCTTAAGGCTTTGTGTGTTTTTTAACAATTTTAACGTAAACTTTTAAATAAATATTTACATAATTATGTTATATATGAGTATGTCTATGAAATAATATAACTTAAAGTATGGTTATCAACTAATGCGAACACTATAGTCTATACAAATTTCATGATGTCTGCATATTCAGGCTTGTTATACCTTAATATGAAACCGTGGATATCTCTGCCTGGCCTATCAAACAATACATATCATTTCGATACATTGACCAAACTGTTCTGTGATTCAGCAACTGACCATTCAGCGTTCCCGTATGTCAATGCTTTGTAACGGTCTCTGAGGAAAAAGCTGTGATCGGTTAAACAGTCGACGAATCTAATGTCAAATAATAAAAATATTTTTAAATAATTATTTCAAATTGTTGTTGCAAGCTAAGACGGTTCTTTTGCATTAGGATTTAACAACCTTGCCTGATAGCTGTTTGCACCAGAACATTGTTTGTTTGCGGAGACGCTACCTAAAACTTTATTTGGAACGAGAAAGTAAATTGTTTGGTCTTTAACATATATGTTTTCAATTAATTGAAAGAGAGTTTTATAATACTGCCGAATAAATTGATGACATGGGATCAATTAGAAAAAAACACAAAAATTGGCAACTGGAATCTTAAATAGTTTGTAATTAACGTTGAGCATTGCTGCCATATTATACTGTGTTTTTCGTGGTTATATGTGATTCGCAGAATCCTTAATGATTTATTATACGACGTTTTTCAAACGATAATTCTTTTGTTCTCGCAAGTCACGCGATGGTTCAGCTAGATTGCATATCCAAGCGTTTTATACATATTACATTATTCATGTTTCCCTCTGGATCCTGTCTCTTTTAACCATTTGTTAGCTGCATATGCACATGCAAAATGAACTGTCACATGTGCATCGGTTTGAAAGTATTTCTTAAAATATAAATGTATCTTTTGTATAATACATTTTTTTTTGTTGTAAACAAATGGACTGTATTCTGTAAGGTAAACCGACTGTTTGAAGTTTCTGTCCGGGTGGTGTATGCCAAAACAATTAAAAACAGTATATCTACGTCTATAATATATCCATTAACGAGAAGTCAGTTTGAGAATTACTCTGTGTGATAAACGTTGCTGAGGTACTGCAATGTGTCTCGTCTAAGCAACCTTAATGACTCACGGTCACATTGTGTGCCTTGTGTTGGGCTTAGTAATCTAGCGTATATGAATACAGCATGACTAGTTTCCCTTTTAATATACAATTTCATGAGCATACGATTCTTGCAGAAGTTGAGACACTGACAGAGGCTAATGAAGCGTGGCGCAATTCACCCTGTGACAGATTGCATTTAACTATGAACATACTGCATCTAAAACTAAGAACGTATACATTTATCTCTTGTATGATAGATGCCACTTTTTAAGGCTTGTAGGAGAGGTAGATAATCCCGATGAGCTCATATATCAAACACAGAACCTGACCTGCCAGTCAAATCAGTGTTTCCACGCCAGAAAGGTGCGGATTTTATATGTGTAAACGTCAACTTAAGAATTTAAACCACATGGTGATAATCGTGCTGGTATTATATGCGACATAGTAACAAGTGTGTTTGTACTTTATTTCTGACCATGGCACAAAAGACTTACTCAAAACTATTGGGGTGTGTTACTAATAAACTTCCAATGTCAGAATAATGTGACTATGTTTGGCGTTAGGTCATGGTCAGTTTTGTGCTTGTCCCCAAAATCTCCCATTAATACTCGGACTGATATCGCTGCCTCCGACGTAGGTACACTTATTGATATGCTTCAGACGACAAGCACCCCTCCTGATAGTCACATTTACACAGCCAAGCCCATTTATCCAAAAGTTATAACAGACGACATGGAAACCGACTCCTCCTTCGGGGGTCTACCCATCCCACGCATTATAACGACACGAAAGCCCAACACCACAAATACTCTAAAAAAGAAATCGGTCTCCTTTACTGACATTAATAAAAAACTAAAATATGACACGGACCGGGCCGTATCTCCGAGACGTTCAAATCCCAAGAACATTTTAACGCTACCAGTCAACCAAAACACTAGGTTCGGGACTAAACAAAGTAGTCCCAGCGTAGCAGTAACATCTCCGGACGGAACATATGTGTCACATGTGTCGACAAATAAACCCTCCGGATTTGATGATGATGATGATGATTTTACACAGTATGTGCGACGTCGCACAAAGCGCTTTTATGTAGGTGGTTTCCGACCAACGATAACTGAAGCCAAAATAGCAAATTTTGTTCGGGGCAAGGGACCGACTGTAACAAAAATTTCTATATTTCGAAATAAGAAATATAGGACCACAGTTGTTCGCCTTAATGTTGAAGACGACAACAACGCTGACCTACTTAACAGTGACCCATATTTCTGGCCCAGGGGGATAACATGTAGACCTTGGTTATCTTACAACTATTACAAAAACCGCAGTGTTGGTGATACTTCCAATCACAAATCGCTCACAAATGAAAATCACGAATACCCGAATGACTCGTGGAATCATGTTAACAGGCGTGATCGATACAATCATGCTAATTACCATGATTATAATCCGTATTGTTCATTAGACGTTGACGTCGAATAGAAATCTCGTAAACAATGAAAGTGTTCTCAGATACAGGTAAACTTAATATTGCTACATGGAATGCAACAGGCATTATGTCTAGTGCTAGCTATCTGGCTGACTTTCTAAATAAATATAAAATAGATGTTTGTGGAATATCAGAACACTGGCTCTTTAGAAAAGATCTCCGCTTTTGGATAGTATAAACACTGACTACAGTAGTTATGCTTTATCTGACCCTGATCTAGACATCGTATCGGGTAGAAAAGTCGGTAAAGGTGGTCTCGCTTTATTATGGCATAGAGATTTGAACCCTATTGTGACCCCTTTAGACCTTAACTGTGATACTTTTATTGGCATTCAAATCATGACAGCTCCCGGTCGTTACACATATATAGTTCAAGTATACTTGCCATGTAAAAACCACCCTATGCGGTTGTATAATCAATACCTTGAAGAATTAGAAAATATCATTTGTACATATCAAGATAAGGGTTCTCTGTTTGTTATAGGTGATTACAATACTGAACTTAAATCTAAACGCATAGCAACAAACTTTAATTTAGATTCAAGAGGTAAATTACTATTACAGCTTACAAACAAATTTGATCTTAAATCAGTTAATACACTTGCCTTATGCAGAGGATCGAAGTTCAGTAATGTTCCCTATAACAGTGACAGAGAAACACTTATAGATCATATTTTTGTGCAGGAGCTGCTATTACCAAATATTACTGACTGTCAAATATTTGATGACAATGCATTGAATGTATCCACACACCGCCCCATTGTTTGCACGTATTCTGTAAAAACTGTTACAGAAACGGAAACATTAAATACCCGTATTATAAACTGGCGAAATGTGAAAAAGGTACAGTTAGATTCTTATAAACAATTCTTAGAAAATGGTGATGTGTTAAAATGCGCAAAAAAACTTGATATATGTGATACTAGAGAAATTGACGATTTGTACTCGGCCATTGTGCTAATAGTTAACCTAGCAACAGACTTATATATTCCAAAGGTACGTTTTAAACCATACATAAAACCATATTGGAATAACGAACTGACGTACCTACATAATGAAATGAAAGCAAAACGCTGCACATGGTTAAACGAAAATAAGCCAAATGACACCAATTCACTTTCATATCAAAATTATAAAAAGTCAAAATGTTCTTTTCGACGTTTCCACAGAGAAGCAGTGTTAATGTTTTTAGAGAGCCAGGATGCAGAAATTGATTCTGCAGCAGAATGTGACAACAATGAATTCTGGAAGCTTATAAATAATCGTCGGAACAAAAAGTCATATGCCTCGGGTTTCGAAATGAATTTTAACGGTACTATCCTAAAACAGCCGAAGCTAATTAACACGGGTTGGAAAAACTATTTTAGTGAGCTTTACTCACCTAGTCAAGACGCATCATTCAATCCAACTTACAAATCGGAAGTGGAATGCGAACTTACTAAGCTAAAAGAAAATTTATCTCATAAATATGGTAGACAACATATTATTGACGAGAAAATGACTTTAAATGCATTGAGTAACTGTAAAAAACTTAAAGCCTGCGGGAACGATAAAGTATTTTACGAAAATATCATACATGGCGGTGTTTTACTGCAGCAGGTGATAATTAAACTGTTTAACTGTATGCTTGCTTTTTCACATACGCCCGCAGAAATGAAAAAAGGTATAATTATAACACTATTTAAAGGCGGAAACAAAAAGAAAAATGACCCAAATAGCTATAGAGCCATCTCATTGTGTTCATGCATATTAAAACTTTATGAAAAAATCCTAATTCAGCTGATTGAAAAGGATGGAAAATTGAGCTTTAATCCCTCGCAAGGAGGTTTTCAGAAAAATGTCAACTGTCTCATGACCTCATATATGTTACGTGAATGCATAAACTATGCAGATGAAAACAATTCACAAATCTACACCTGTTTCTTAGACGCAAAACAAGCGTTCGATCGGGCATGGATTTCCCTGTTGCTACTTAAATTATTTAAAACTGGCATCGATATTTCACTTTTCAAGTCGATTGCATCATTTTTCGTAGAATGCTCTAGTTGTGTAAAGTCACAAGGCTATACATCGGACTGGTTCCCCATATTACAAGGAACCCGCCAGGGCCAGTGTCTTAGTCCCTACCTCTATCTCGTATTCATTAATCACCTGATGTACGAAATTGAAAAAAGTGAATATTGTTTTAAGATATATGATATACATTGTGGATGTCCAACTTCAGCAGATGACATGGTAGTTATTTCAAACGTCAAACGCGGACTAGACAGCCTCCTCAAGTTGTGTTATGTGAATTCACAAAACGAACGATACATATACAATGCCAGTAAATGCAAAGTCGTTGTTTTTAATGAAAAAGTGCACACACAACGCAAATGGAAACTAGGCAATGATGAAGTTGCAGAAACGGATAGCTATCTACATCTAGGGGTACCATGTCACAAATCCCTATCATTAAATGAAAACATAAAAGAAAGTTGTACTAAATTAAGAAAAACATTTTTCAGTATTGCTGACTGTGGAATTTATAGAAATGGAGTACACGCCCTAACAGCAAAGCGTATATATGAATCGGTTGTTCTTCCCAAAGCACTATATGGGAGTGAACTGTGGAATGATCTCACAGACAATCAGTTATGTCCCCTAGAACGGGCTCATCGACAGTGCGTTAAGCGTATTCAAAATATACCGACAGGATCAAGAACAGATATTGCCTTAAGCTGTCTGGGTATTTACCCTATTAAACATATTATTGACAAGAGAAAATTACTGTTACTTGGGCAATTGTGTCGGCTCAACTCAAAATTCAAAATTAAACAAGTATTTTCCCGTAGACTTACATCATACTTTTCCATACCCTTAAAAATGAAAGGATTCATGCCTGATATATATAGATTATTAGGTCGGTACAGCTTAACCAAGTATCTAACAGACTATTCAAAAACCGGAGAATTCCCTTCTCAAAATATATGGAAAAAATCGATAAAAATCGCAATCCATAAAACGGTAGAGTTTGACTGGAGAAACAGACTCTTATGCGACGCTACCTTAAGCCAATTTTTGCTTGTTCATTCAAAATACGAACCATGTACTCTGTGGAAATTTAGTCAAGAATTTAAAATATGCAAAATACAATGCTCTACAGCATTCATACTGTTTACTAAATTCTTTTCTAAAAAATATGAAGAAATATGTAAAACTTGTAACCTAGCAACTGAAAATATTGCACTTCATATAATTTTGTTTTGCAATCATAAAGACTATATACGGTCTAAGTTATGGGTTAACCTGTCACGATTGTTGGGCCCGGAAAATTATGCAAAATTGTGTGCTTAAACACCGGAATTACAACTACTCGAAATGTTCAGTGGGTTTGTCTCCTTTAACATAGATGATAAAACTAGGGTGCAATGCTTCAAAACTTTCTTGAAGACGGTCCACAATATTATGACATAATATGTATTAATTTCCTAGGATACAAGAGGATATAGAATGAAAATGAAATCATGTAAACATAAATTGTTGCAAGGGTGCTGTAATTAACATATTCATTATTTGATATATATCTATATAATTATTGCATATGTGTTTTTACATGTATGTGTATGTATTTGTGTGTATATACATTTATATGTATATGTGTGTGTGTGTGTGTGTGTGTGTGTGTGCGTGCGTGCGTGCGTGCGCGCGCGCGCGTGCGTGCGTGCGTGCGTGCGTGCGTGCCTGCCTGTCTGTCTGTCTGTCTGTCTGTCTGTCTGTCTGTCTGTCTGTCTGTCTGTCTGTCAGTCTGTCTGTCTGTCTGTCTGTCTGTCTGTCTGTCTGTCTGGCTGGCTGGCTGGCTGGCTGGCTGGCTGGCTGGCTGGCTGGCTGGCTGGCTGGCTGGCTGGCTGGCTGGCTGGCTGGCTGTCTGTGTGTCCGTGCGATCATGTGTGCGTGCGAACGAGAGACTTGTTAGCTCATCTTAGTTGTCTTGATGTTTCGTTTCGATTAAGGCTGTCTGATGTGCTTAGTATGTATTATCAATGTGAATTTTAATAAACAATAAGACATGTAAATATGTTTCTCTAACAATATATAACTATGACTATTATCCTTATCATATATGTAAGTCAAATATGTTTGTGTTGTTGTTGTCATTAATGTAAATAGCTATCGTACAATCATTTCTTACCTGCTTCATTTTTCATATGGTCCTTAACTAGTTCTATATATGAAATCAACATGTTGAAATGAAAATACTGATTGTTAGACAATATTGATATTGTAACTACATGTATTTATAAATCTTTTCAAATAATTGCCACTATATCATGTTTGCATAATATGTATTATCTCTTCATATATGGAGGAAATAAAGATTATATATTAATTACAGAACAGAACAGAACAGAACAGTTATTGTAAACTTGTTCATACCTTTGTTAAGGAATAGATTAAGAGATATTCATATAAATCATTGGCAAGAAACTATTTTAATCCACACTTCGTTGTCTTTGTACAGAAATATCAAACATACTTACCAAATATCAGACTACTTGATAAAACTGAACAACAAAAAACATAGACACATTATTGCCAAAATAAGATTGTCATCTCATTGTTTGTACATAGAAACCGGACGTCACAGGAACATAGTTAGAAATGAAAGGAAATGTGTGCTTTGTAACAAAAACGATATAGAAGATGAATATCACTTTATTTTAATCTGTCCTTATTATATTGATATGCGAAAGCAATATATCCCAAACTATTATATCAATAAACCTAGTATGTTCAAATTCATTAATCTTCTGCAGTCAAACAAAAAGTCTGTCTTAAACAAACTTGCATCATATTGTATCAACGCATTTAAAATGCGAGAACAGGTGCTTAATGCAAACACCTAATTAGCTAATATTTTTGATTATATTATAATAAGTCATATGTTAATAACAAGTCAACCAGCCATGTTATTCACTCTCACTATAATTACTATTACCACCATAATTATTGGGGGCGGTGCTTTAGCAGCCGCTCTCAGAGCTAACATGATTTTATTTTCAATACCGCAAATTTACAACCGTGTTTCGTGTTAATGCAAACCTAACAACCACTTATCAAATAGTTCCACCGCCTGATAAGCGCTCGAACTCACTATAAACAGTAGATTCACCTATTTTAACGAAAACATTAATATTATAACATACAGCAACGATTTATACCTATTAACAATTACGTATCTTATAAATTCCAAGTTTATATTCTGTAGCATTAATCAGCACAAAGGAATTAAAGCGCATGAATACAGACATGCTGGTCACGTGACCAAAAGATTACGCCATCTTGTAAATCAAATTCCAGGTCACAAACTATATCGCCATCATGCACATTGAAAGAATCGTATATTTCGGCAAGGACTTCAGATAATAAGTACTTGATTCGGGAGTCTGATTTCGCTATTTCTATCATTTTAAAAATGTGTACGGTAACAAAACTTTTCTAGATCTGTCCCTTATGCCAAGGAACTTTACTCCTTGCTTATGTCAATAAACAATCAATACTCGTTCTAAAAATAGAGATATGCTAATGTCGATCATGTGACTTGAAGTTTCTCCCAAATGTTAAAAATAGACTTGTATTCCTAAAAAGAATTTGAGATTGATCGAGTTATGAACAATCTCAGTGCTGTTTTTTTTTTTATTATTAAGTAAATATTTCACATATTTCCAATAATTGGAACGGTAGATAATTTCTACTTAAACATATAAGAGTTAAAGTATTTGTGTTTCCGTAGCGAAAATACGCAAACATCCAGATGTGTCTAAAAATCGGCGCTATAACATTTTGGTTAGTGCGGTACCGTTTACGGGGTGATACAGGGCCCTAGAAAATATAAATGTAAACATCAATTATTAATGTCGAAATACACATTTGTACTTTTCGTCTTTTAAACGAATTGTTTCACTGTTGCCCTAGATAAATCAATAAAGAAAATGGTAAATGAATATACTCAAAGTGGAATTCATCGTGCTAGATTCAGAGCTCTTTGATATTTTATATATATAGAAAACTTATAATTTCTGAAAATATCACAAGTTGAGTAGAAGATACAAATCTCATATCATTGAGTTGAATTAATATCTTGAAGTTGGACATTTGCCAAATTTAAGAGTTAATATTCTTACTATAGCAGAAATACACTTTCAGAGGCAAACCATTCAGTTACGTTCCTGACATATTCGAGAAAAGAGTCAACATTAAGCATAGAACATGTAGATTCTGTACAACGTATAAGAATCAAAGGTAATCGGGATTACTCTACTTCAACGTATGCAAACTGACCTGTTTGTCTAAAACAATAGCGACATTTTACATCTTATATGCTCCGACCCCATCAGCACTGCAGTGCTTTGATTATTATTACTACAATATTTTCTAAAATGTTTGTATTTAATATTGATATGCATTTTTGCATGTGCCTTATGTATTTGATTATGTATTTATATATGTTATTTATGGTGAAAAGCTTTTGTAATGCTTAAGCCAAAATAAAAGAATAAAAGAATGTTCTGTATTAATTACAGATGCATCACCTATAACATGTTGTTCAGTAAATAATGGACATTTTATTGAATGGATGATTACGTCCTTATAGTTTATTTTCTTTTAATACACAGGTCGTCAATTTCCGTTTTAATTGTCAATGTTTTAACATAACCCAATATTGGCTAATAAGTGACTTTATCGCCAGCAGCGATTTAGTAATTAGTAAACAAAATTAAAGAGTTTTACACTACAAAGATAAAATGCAATATAAAATTTTGCACAGAATATTCATGATTTATTATTTTTGATATCAGTTGCAGTTTTACTGTTGAGATTTGACAACTTTTTCAGAATGATACAGAATAATGAGGATTCGAAAAGAAACTGAAAGTTTGAATAATTTGTTTGTTTTCGTAAATTGAACAACACATTTTGATGTTATCTACTAGAACGGTGCACAAAGCCAAACAAGTATGTGATGATATACATATATGGATTGTTTAACTGATTAGGTAACGAAATAGGTGAATATTAAAACAGTAAAATATAAAAAATATCATAATTGCTCAATTACACATATTTACGTTACATGTGAGTGTTGTCATATGTGATACTTGTAAACTGCAGACATATGTTTTATCGCGGTGTCGTTTTGAACTAAACACTTGTATTAATATAATATAAAGCATTGCGACATTTTCATAACGACGAAAAGTCGAATAGACAATCTTAGATATATTGTAAAATATGGAGTTACGGTAAGTGAAACGGACCCCTACGTCTGTAGAATATAAGAACATCTCTTATCCTACCACAATATATTGTTTGACATAATACCTGGCTCCTGTTTCACTAATATATACATTGTATTGATATACTTAACATCTTAAACCTAACACATACAGCCAGGTGATCATGAATTTAAATTAGTTTCAGTAGTATTGTTTACATAATAGATAATTAACCAGTGAGTGCGCATGCGCGAAAGAAAATGTCGCGTTTTCTTTACTGGGAAAAATACCAGATCTTTATTTATTTAGACAGTGAATTCAACAGAATTTTATATATATATTACATAAATCTATGGTGTGTAAGTCATACAAGCCCTCCCATGTCCAGATAGTGTCTCACCCTGCCGAATACGTTGCCTGGAAGCCACCTTGAACCCCACCCACACAAGCCAAGCCATGGAACCACGTCGCAGGTACTGGCTGCGTTTTACCATAACCCTAGGAACTGTACTTGCTACACTTCTCATCGCTAGCTACCTACAGATCAGAGACAACCAACCAACCACACAACTACCATCCCTCCTAGCTGGAATATATACTCGTTCGTTGAGACATAAACTCTGGTCATTCGCCCAACCACTGAGCATACATATGGATAAGACACTGTTAATCTGTATTCTTCTCATAAGTGGAGACATTGAATCTAATCCAGGACCAGCAGGAAATGCACAAGTTTTCCCATGTGGACTCTGTGAGCTACAAGTAACCTGGGATCACCATGACGGCCTCTGTTGTGACGGTTGTGATATCTGGCATCACCGATCATGCATCGACCTCTGCTCAGCTGACTATGACCTTCTAACGAAGCATTCACATGTGCAATGGTTGTGTTGCAAATGTGACAGTGTAAACATTACCAGTTTTACATTCAGAAGTTTTGAACTCAGTACATAAAATATCTTTCCAACCACTTACATATAATGACTCGTCCATAGACTCGTTTACATCGAACAGTGTCTTCAGTCTATTGTACGCCAGCAGCCCAGCGGACAGCCCATTCCGATCCAGACACCAACATTCATCAGCGTCAACCAAGAACACCAGGGGAATTACTTCATCACTCTTCTGCGTTTCGGACAAGAAGAATCTTTGCATCATGAACATTAACTGTCGTAACATCAAAGGCGGTAAGAGTGCAGAACTAGCAGCAGCCCTCCACTACATCAAACAAGACGTAGTATGCGGCACGGAATCCTGGCTGAAAGGAATGAAACCAGGGAAGCCAACTACCTCAGATGCAATACAGTCATGTGAAGTCTTCCCAAACCACTACAAAGCGTACAGAAACGACAGAGGCACGCTATGTCGAGGAGTATTTGTCCTAGTACATGAGGACCTGGTTGCAGAAAAAAAGGCTGAGATTGTTACCAAATACGAGGTAGAATGGGTCCGAGTGAAGCTAAAAGGGAGGAAGTCTTTGTTAATATCCTCCTTTTACATGCCGCACCGAAACATGTCTGACGTCAACGAACTTCGACGATCAATAGAACTAGTTTTGACCGACAAAGAGCGTCTAACCATTATTTCCGGCGATTTCAACTGCCCAGACATCGACTGGCGCAAGATAGAGAGGTACAGCAAGCAGTCCTAGACCTGTCCACAGACTTTAACCTCACACAAGTACATGACAAACTGACCAGAGATAACAACCTCCTTGACCTTATCTTCACCTCCAATCCATCATTGATGAAATCTACTGCCAACGCCCGAGGAATATCTGACCATAATATTGTAGTTGCCGACTCCGACACTAAACCATATTATGCCAAGCAGAGATCAAGAAAGTGTTTCCTCTTCTCCAAAGCCGACTGGGACGGATTAAAGACCAGCGTCACTGACATAACATCTCGTATACAGCATCTCTACAACAGCGGGTCATCGGTACACCAACTCTGGGACACTTTCAAGTCGTAACTTCTGGCTGCCATCCAGTCTAACATTCCATCAAAAATGAAGACATCAAACAAATCCACACCTTGGATCAATATAGATGTGAAGCGCCAACTTAGACAGAAGGCCAGGCAGTACAAAAGAGCTTGCCAGACCAACGACTGGAAACAGTACCGCAACTGCCAGAAGGAAACCAAAAGACTCTTGAGAAAGGCTGAAATGACACATGTTAACAACATAATCAGCGATGGACTACAAAAGAATAACACTTAGTCTTTCTGGAACTACGTGAAGGCAAAGAAGGAAGACAATAGTGGTATTGCTCAATTACGGGACCATGGCCACCTAGTTAGCGACTGCAAGGGCAAGGCAGAGATCCTAGTCAACCAATTTGAGTCAGTGTTCACCAAAGACGACGAATCCGCTCAGCCTCCACAAACTACTAACCGGGTGAACGCAGATGTACCAGCTTTGGTAATTGGAATAAACGGTGTATCGAAACTCCTGAGAAACATCAAGATCAACAAAGCAACCGGCCCAGATGAACTACCAAATCGAGTCCTACAGACATGTGCCACAGAAGCAGCACCAGCAATCAATGCAATCTTCCAACGCTCCGTGGACTCTGGAGAATTCCCCAAAGATTGGAGGGATGCCAACGTCGAACCAGTATACAAGAAAGAAGATCGACATACTCCAGAGAACTACAGACCAGTTTCCCTTACATGTGTCCTGTCCAAGTTACTGGAACACATAATCTGCCACCACATTCTAAACCACTTTGACAAGCACACGGTCCTCACTTCTTTAAATCACGGCTTCTGCTCAGGCTATTCCTGCAAGACTCAACTAGTAGTAACATCCCATGATCTGCTCAACTACTACGACAACAACAATCAAGTCGACACAGTCATCTTTGACTTCAGCAAGGCCTTCGACACAGTACCACACAAGCGCCTACTACAAAAACTCGACAACTACGGAATCAGAGGCCCTATACTCACCTGGATTACAAGCTTCCTGACCCAACGATAGATGTGCGTTGTCGTCGAAAGTAAGAAGTCCCGCCCTGTCCATGTAGATTCCGGCGTTCCACAAGACACTGTACTTGGATCCCTGTTGTTCATAAATGATCTGCTAGAAAGAGTCACAGATCACATGAACGCCTGTTTGCGGATGACTGCCTTCTGTAGAGAGCCATCAAAACCATCAAAGACCACCAACTACTCCAAAAGGATATTACCAATTTACAGCAGTGGGCTCAAGACTGGGGCATGAAGTTCAACGCCAAGAAATGCTACCTCCTCGGCTACAAGAACCAGTCCAGTCACTTCTACACTATCAATGATGTGATCCTTAAACAAGTTCAGGATAACCAATACCTGGGAATCACTTTATCAGACGACTTGAAGTGGAAAACTCACATCAACAACATAGTCAAGCGTGCCAACTCTACATTAGGATTCCTCCGATGAAACCTCAGGCACTGCCAAAAGGACTGTAGAAAGAACGCCTACATAGCGCTTATCAGATCCAAGCTGGAATATGGATGCACCGTCTGGGACCCTTACCTGCAAAGTGACATCGACAAGCTTGAACGTGTCCAGAGATCAGCAGCACGCTTCATAACAAAAATCTACATATCCCAGGAAGTAGGATGTGTCACCGACATGCTGAGGGAACTAGAGCTACCACCACTACAGGAGAGACGACGCCACCAGAGGCTGACGTTGCTGTACAAGGTGGTGAAAGGGCACGTATCGGCCATCAACATTGACCACTATCTAAAACCGCTAAGACCAAAACGAACTGTCAGGGCAAAGCAGTACGAGAACTTTATTCAGAAAAATATTGTGGAAAACAGTGTGAACAATAACAACAAGTGCTTTAAACCAAACAAACACATTGAATTACAAGAACTCATTCTTTGTGAAAACTGCCATAGATTGGATGAAGCTGACTCCATCGAGTGTTTCAAGTCACTACTAACAAAATTGGACTAATGCACATTCTGTCCCGTTGAGTTAAAGCCAGCAGTGGTCACTTCAACGTACTAATCCAGATCCAGATTCAGATCCAGTCAAAATTCAGTTCATTTTTTTAATATTGAAGGAAAATGTTGGGGAACAGAAGTCTTGTGAACTTCAACTGGTTTGGAGGTTTACTTTTATCATCATCACTTGTATAATTTTTCCAAGAAGATAGAATATAATGCATTTTAAACCGGCATATTACCTATGCAACGTAACAGATGTCATTGCAAAAAAAAAAAAAAAATTCATAAGTTGTACTATGTCTGCCTACACGTTGATACACTAATCTGTTTGCATTATTCTATGAAGTTTGACATTCTGTAAAAAAAATAACTTTCCTTTCGTAGCAAAAGGATTATATATTGAATTGTTTTGATCACGATAGAACACTAGCGGATTTAGAGAGGCAAGTGTTCCATCCCTGCACTGAATTTTATTAAAAAACAAACACGAATATATACTCCTTTTGTATCAAAAATAACTACTAAGTCTGTTATATGTGCCCTAAAGTCGGCTAGTGAATTGTTTTGATAAAACACATTCATTATATAAAACACATTATAATACCGTACAGAAAAAATCATCAAGGGATGTTGTTGATTGTCCCCACTGGAGATCAATTGTTCAAAAATTGTGAATGATAATTCATCAACAGGTAGAGAGGGTGCGTTGAAATGCCAACGGCGTCGTTTTTAACGCAGCACATTTAAACGGAGGTCTATCCAGAACAATTCATTCAGACTACTATTGACACAGTTTTATACCTAAAGAATAGAACCTCACCTTGTTCAGATACCGTATCATCATATAATGAACAGTGTGGAAAATTTCACTTCAATAAGAATTAAAAAGAGCCTTTTAACAGTTTTGATGGCATGACTATTTATAACTTGTATCAGCCTTCTACCTTATACGTCCAGGAGAGAGAGAAGCATTATCAGTATTTGTCATTGGCGTGTCATTGAGTATGAATATTTATTTAGAATAGCAAACAATAAAAAACAAGGAAGGGTAATGCAATATCAACTTTATTAATAGCACACTTAGTTTGGAAAACAGACCGTGTCCGTCCTTCCGTTTCAAAATTACTTCGGTACTTCCAACCTTTGCAAAATCAAAGAAAGCATCAAACGCAAAAACTTAACAGACATTACGCTGTTAAATCAAAATGATCCTTTTCCTTTATGTCTTTTGACCAAATAAATGCTTTAAAGAGAAAACTGCATCCAGCACTAGCAATTAAAAAATCGTATGCTAATTTCAACTGGCATTCACTACATTATGTCCAAGTTATTCATGTATTTTATTTCATATAAACATGTTATCGCATACTGAGAAACTACCACACGTTAACGAATCCTGCGTAAATATTGCCTTCTCCCAATAAAATAATCCTGAATGTTTTTTATATTGGATGCAAGTCCATACGAACTAATTGCTGAAACAACGTCTACAACGACACATATATTAGGGCTTAAAAACACTGATATATCAATAATTTGAACAGATTGAAATCATAATGACTGTAGCATAAATGACCAAGGGCCGACAACTCACGAGGGTAGAATACATGTATACTCAAAAATAAAATTTACAATTTACTATTTTATTTTTACATGAATAAAATTATAAATATACAATTATACAATATATACAAATTAAAGCTTATTACTCATCAACAAAAAAATACATCTGGTTAAAAGATGTCCTATTATGGAATTAACACTTTTTTAATCACAAGTTCTTTATCCTACACGTTCCGCATATTTATATTTATATACAAACTGCTTACATTATATGAATGTTATAACCGTTATTAAAATACACTAATATAAGTATTTAAGATACTCTACTACCGCGTCCGGATTATTATAGATTTAGCGTCAATCAGCCCAGGTGGCGATGGCCATATACACATGGTTATCTTCCCTAGAACTCTGTACTAAATTATCTGGCTTTACGTCGCCTCGTACCGACTATACTTCGACTATACTCCGACGCCAGGATCGTCAAATCGTCCATATAACGACTGTGTGGGTTGCTGTCCTTATGACGGTACTACCACCGGCTACTTTCCTCTCACGTCTATACGTCATTAACGTAGCGGACACATATCTCGCGTTCGTCTAAAAACGGCTACACTATATATATAAACTCAGATTTACTAGTTACATGTACTCAATATGTAATGCCATTGCGTCTATTACTTACCATCTATCAATGTCATGGCATTTTATCAGTATATAACAGTGCATTCAATTATTACCATCTAACAGTTTCATGGTAGATTTATCAATATATGATGACAGTGCATTCAATTCTTACCATCTAACAGTTTCATGGTAGATTTATCAATATATGATAACAGTGCATTCAATTCTTTCAATCTAACAGTTTCATGGTAGATTTATCAATATATGGTAACAGTGCATTCAATTCTTACTATCTGCAGTTTCATGGTAGTAACAACATCTCATATATGACCTTCCGTCAATCCCAAAGTAACAATTATATCTCTACATAATACTTCATTTATAATATAAACACTTACCTACCAATTCTGTATCTATTCACTTTGTGAATATCAGAATAAAGATCCACAAAATTTAATTAAACATATCAATCAATTCTTACATGATGAATTGCAATACTTCATTGTAAACACAATATCAACAGCTCGAAATACGTTCTCAGATTCCTCGGCCTATATTCTAATAAAACAACTCTCAATACCGCGGATGTGAAATTAAATTACAGACATTCTCGTCGGAATAGATATGTACAATTTATACAACTTTACTAAAATCTGATGACGTCAAAATATATATCTCAGACACTAAAATAACCCAGCCATATACAACATGATATAAAATTCACATACCCATCTACCGTTATGTAATGGAACAGTAACATGCTGAATCCTTCCCGTCACAACGATTCCGTAGAGATGTGCTCTGCTAGACTGGACGAAGTCTCCATAATACAGTCAGATATATATAGTAAAACACTCCACATACCTTAGTGAATTTCGTGCAAATTATGAATTAACAAATTTCAATATGTCTTTTACAAAATAGGCTCAATGTAAATTTAGATTAGTTTTAAACCCGTTTAATTGTTCTAACTTTTGAATACTCAATGGATTTTCATGAAATCAACGTCAAAAATTATTTATGCTTTAATAAAAGAATGAGTATGCTAAAATATCTTAAAAACGTTACTCCTATCGATCTATCGATACTTTTTAACAAACCCACGCTACCTGCTCTAAATATAGCCTATATCATACCAATAGACACGTACTAGCTGACACTACTAAGTTAGGTCACAACAACCGAACTATTTTATTACAGTGTCGTTTGCTTTAAGCATTAAAATGAAGAAAAAAACTGCTTTTTAGACATCTTAGATGCCCCTTATTTTCTAGCCGTATTCAATAAACGTAGACTGTCTTCACAGTAACCAGTGGAAATGATAAAAATGAAGTAATTGGGAAATGATAATTGTTTCATTGTTATGAGATTACCATCGAACATTAAAGTCACGTTTTCTTTAGTATATCCACTCCACTGAATATAAATACTTAAGAAGTATTTAAAACATACTCTTTTGTACATTGTCATATCAAATTAACTGTTATGCCGTTTTAGAAAATACATTTAGAAAAATAATACAGCAAATCTATCATAATAAATATATATTGTTTGTAAACTTAGAAATAGGATCATATTTAAATCGTAAAGGCAAATCAAGTAAAAATGCACAGGAGAAATTTCATGTTTTATTAGCTCTCATAAAAATGTACACTTATACGGAATGTGCTAGTTGCGATCAGGGCTTCCCCTAGATATTTCAACGATAAGTATGTTGCACGTGTATGACCTGCCATGTGTATGAACTGGCGTTAGAACAAACTGAATACAGAAACAAAACCAACAAAAATCTGATTAACAGATGCCCTCGCTCTTCCGCCGTCGGTCACAAAGACTAGACATATAAAAATGTAATCTTGCCAGATTATTGTCATGCATAAAATACAGAATACCCCGATATTTATTGCAATTTTACCTATAATGCTTTATTACTTATATTCATCGTATTATTTATATTTTTATTTCAAAATTTCCATAAAGTATATTTCCTTCTTGAAAACTTAATTATTACTACAGACTAATACTGAAAACCCTTAATTGAATAAAACTATTAAACCTAAATTTTGAAGTTAATCCTGTAACTCCATGTGGCAAGACATGACTTGAGGCATTTGTTTCTCATAATTCTTCCCATATATCGCCAATTCTATATATTGGTAATGGCAGAATTTGTATTCAGCACATATTATAGTTTCCTCTTCTCCTTTTACGAATATGATTCAGATAGATAACTGTCAATGAAATAATTGACAAATTAGCTCTTATTCTGTACGATATCGCTGTGTTTACAACAAAGGACAGTTTTGTTGAAATTATTAATAAGTAAAAATAAGACTGGTACAGGATGTCAATCACAGAAAACTGTCAACAAAACAGCATCAAAATAATCAACGTATGAAATATTGTCTCGGATGCAAAGAAGGCTTTCGTGAAAAGAAAATAGTAAAAGAGCAGACTCAGCAATTTTGTACGATATATACATATTTGTATGTTTTCATAAAGTATATTTCCTTCTTGAAAACTTAATTATTACTACAGACTAATACTGAAAATCCTTAATTGAATAATATATATACAAAGTGATAATAGGAGGTCAACTACTTATAAAGGTCATTAGCGAAACCGTCACGTCGGAGGTAGCACTTGGTTTAAAATAAACCAATAAACAGTTAATGTCATTCATGTTGTTCTAACAACAGTTATGATCCGAACAACAGAATATGTTTATATAACTGGATTCATATTCCAAATGAATTGTAATACATCATATTTAAAGGAATCGAGATCATTCTTTTGTTTAAGAAATGTTACAAAAACATCACTGATCAAATGATAAAAAAACCATCTAAACCTGCATCTGAAATTGGAAAATGTGTTAAATTTGTATCAAATAACCGACGTTCACAGACCGTTACCTGGCAGTTCTTTCGCAAGGATGTTTTTCCAAATGATGTTTCGAAAAATAAAATTGTTATAATCAGGAACGGGTACAGTTAACTTTTCTCAAATTGACGTGAATGCATTCAAATGGGATTTAAATACATTTTGATGTGATTGTCGCGGTTAATATAGAATAAGGACTTGATGCCTGGCAATAATAATCCTATTACACAAAAACAAGTGACGAGAAACACAACATTATTTATTAACATGTCACAAACACAAAGTCTGATTAACATCAATCTAACTGTACACAAATACACTCCGGTAGTGATTCCCTTTGTCTTTATCCCAATAGAAGTAATTATTTTCAGAAATCAAGTACGGTACGACATGCCTACTCCTCCAACATGTGACCTGTAGTTTATATATATCTACCAATTATTATATTTCTACTCCTCCAACATGTGACCTGTAGTTTATATACTACCAACTATTATATTTCTACTCCTCCAACATGCGACCTGTAGTTTATATATATCTACCAATTATTATATTTCTACTCCTCCAACATGTGACCTGTAGTTTATATATATCTACCAATTATTATATTTCTACTCCTCCAACATGCGACCTGTAGTTTATATATATCTACCAACTATTATATTTCTACTCCTCCAACATGTGACCTGTAGTTTATATACTACCAACTATTATATTTCTACTCCTCCAACATGCGACCTGTAGTTTATATATATCTACCAATTATTATATTTCTTTGATATCAAGCTCATATAACCATGTAAAAAATCATTCTTTTAACTTTCTTTTAATTATTAAACATTTTTAATAGGGATTAACGGTATGATTAACACAACTCAATTTATATATGGCATATCTAATTGTATTGGGAGAATAATTCAGAATGAATCTGAATAGAGCCACCGTTACTGGCAAACTTTCTCGTATAACGCTTTAGGTCCGAAGTGGACTCGGACTTACGACCTCAGCGCCGAGAGGTGAATGATCTTGAGACGGCGCCTTAGACCTCTTGGCTACGAGAGAATCATCAATTAAATAGCTTTATGCTAATCATGAATTGTCTTATATAATTTACCTTAATTTCAAAACAAGTAGCCTAACACATCCGCTACCAATTTTGTCTATGAATAAGTAGGTCACCATAGGTCACCACCTTGGAATGTTCAGTAGCAGAATGTGTCGTTGGGAAGCTAAAACCTGGTCAATCCTTTCCCGCTCCGTCCCAATTAACCCTGTTCAATCATTTCCCGCTCCACCCAACTTAACCCTGGTCAATCCTTTCCGCTTCACCCCACTTAACCCTGGTCAATCCTTTCCGCGCTGCCCTACTAAACCCTGGTCAATCCTTTACCGCTCTGTCCAACTTAGCCCTGGTCAATCCTTTCCGCTCCACCCACCTTAACCCTGGTCAATCCTTTCCCGCTTCGTCCCACTTAACACTGGTCAATCCTTTCCCGGTTGCCCTACTTAACCCTGGTCAATCCTTTCCGCTCCGCTCCACTTATTCCTGGTCGATCCTTCCTGCTCCGTCCCACATAACCCTGGTCAATCCTTTCCGCTCCGCCCCGCTTAACCCTGTTCTATCCTTTCCCGCTCCGTCCCACTTAACCCTGGTCAATCTTTTCCCGCTCCATCTAACTTAACCCTGGTCAATCCTTTCCATTCTTCCCACTTAACCCCGGTCAATCCTTTCCCGCTCCGTCCCACTTAACCCTGGTCAATCTTTTACGCTCCGTCCCACTTAACCCTGGTCAATCCTTTCCACTCCGCCCAACTTAACCCTGGTCAATCCTTTCCCGCTCCGTCCCACTTAACCCTGGTCAATTCTTTCCGCTCCGCCTAATTTAACCCTGGTCAATCCTTTCCATTCTTCCCACTTAACCCCGGTCAATCCTTTCCCGCTCCGTCCCACTTAACCCTGGTCAATCTTTTACGCTCCGTCCCACTTAACCCTGGTCAATCCTTTCCACTCCACCCAACTTAACCCTGGTCAATCCTATATCGCTCCGTCCCACTTAACCCTGGTCAATCATTTCCGCTCCGCCCCACTTAACCCTGGTCAATCTTATATCGCTCCGTCCCAATTACCCATGGTCAATCCTTTCCCGCTCCGTCCCACTTAACCCTGGTCAATCCTTTTTGCTCCGCCCCACTTAACCCTGGTCAATCCTTTCCCGCTCTGTCCCACTTAACCCTGGTCAATCTTTTCCCCTCAGCCCCACTTTACCCTGGTCAATCCTTTCCCGCTCCGTCACATTTAACCCTGGTCAATCCTTTCCTGCTCCATCCCACTTAACCCTGGTCAATCCTTTCCTCTCAACGCCACTTAACCCTGGCCAATCCTTTCCCGCTCCGTCCCACTTAACCCTGGTCAGTCCTATATCGCTCCGTCCCACTTAACCCTTGTCAATCTTTCCCGCTCCGTCCCACTTAACCCTGGTTAATCCTTTCCCGCTCCGTCCCATTTAACCCTGGTAAATCCTTTCCACTCCGTCCAACTTAACCCTGGTCAATCCTATATCGCTCTGTTCCCCTTAACCTTGGTCAATCGTATCTTGTTCCATCCTGCTAAACCCTGGTCAACCCTATCTCGCTCCGTCTCACTTAACCCGTGTCAATCCTATCTCGCTCCGTCCCATTTAATCCTGGTCAATCCTTTCCCGCTCCGTCCCACTTAACCCCCTCAACTAATTCCCATCACATGTAACAGATCAGCAAATCCTTTCATCGACTGTTTAATAATGCACTGTTCACATTAAGCTATATTAATTCAATAAAGTGAAAATGACGAGGGAAATTAAACATGTTTCTTTCAAAAGTGTCAAGAAAACTGTCTTGTATTTCAGTCTTTAATGAAATAGTCATGGCGTTTACTTCAATTACAAGCATAATCAAAGCACTGTAGTGCTGATGGGGGCGGAGCATAAAAGATGTAAAATGTCGCTATTGTTTTAGACAAACAGGTCAGTTTGCATACGTTGAAGTAGAATAATCCCGATTACCTTTGATTCTTATACATGGTACAGAATCTACATGTTATATGCTTAACGTTGACTCTCTTCTCGAATATGTCAGAAACGTAACTGAATGGTTTGCCTTTGAAAGTGTATTTCTGCTATAGTAAGAATATTAACTTTTAAATTTGGCAAATGTCCAACTTCAAGATATTAGTTCAACTCAATGATATGAGATTTGTATCTTCAACTCAACTCGTGATATTTTCAGAGATGTCATGCTTTCTATCATAAACAGTATATATCAAATAGCCAAGTACTCTGAATCTAGCACGATGAATTCCACTTTGAGTCTTTATTGATTTCTCTAGCGCAACAGTGAAACAATTCGTTTAAAAGACGAAAAGTAGAAATGTGTATGTATGTCGACATTGATAATTGATATATATGCTCTCCTGTATGATTTGGAGGAAATAAAGATATATATATATATTTATATTTTCTAGGGCCCTATTTCACCCCGTAAATGGAACCGCACTAACCAAAATGTTATGGCGCCGATTTATAGACACATCTGGATGTTTGCGTATTTTCGCTACGGAAACACAAATGCTTTAACTCTTATCTGTTTAAGTAGAAATTATCTACCGTTCCAATTATTGGAAATATGTGAAATATTTACTAAATAATAAAAAAAACAGCACTGCCATTATTCATAACTCGATCAATCTCGAATTCTTTTTAGGAATACAAGTCTATTTTTAAACATTTGGGAGAAACCGCAAGTCACATGATCGACATTAGCATATCTCTATTTTTAGAACGAGTATTGATTGTTTATTGACATAAGCAAGGAGTATAGTTCCTTGGCATAAGGGACAGATCTAGAAAAGTTTCCGTTACCGTACACATTTTTAAAATGATAGAAAAAAGCGAAATCAAACTCCCGAATCAAGTACTTATTATCTGAAGTCCTTGCCGAAATATACGATTCTTTCAATGTGCATGTTGGCGATATAGTTCGTGACCTGGAATTTGATTAACAAGATTGCGTAATCTTTTGGTTCAGCGCGCCTGAATTCATGCGCTTTCATTCCTTTGTGCTGATTAATGCTAGAGAATATAAACTTGGAATTTATACGATACGTAATTGTTTATAGGTATAAATCGTTGCTGTATGTTATAATATTAATATTTTCGTTGAAATAGGCGAATCTACTGTTTATAGTGAGTTCGAGAACATGCTTCTTAAAGCGCTTTTTATTTTTTTCTTAAATACACTTCGATTAGGACGTTCTGGACTACCGCGAGAGAGATGGGGGGAACAAATGGAGCAATATAAATGTCATGCAATTTTGTGCTTGAAGATCGCATTTGTGTTGGTGTCGGATTTGTTTTTAATTTATCTTTCAACAATTTCATGACCAGTTTGAAAACGTACTCTGACGCCAACACTCTGTCGATCTGCATTAAATATAAGTTTGCAGCGTTGTTGCAACTATTAATGTTAATGTCACTGTACCAATGTCCATTGTGTCTTTTATCGTTGCTCATTAATATACACTGGAATTCACAATGTCATTCTGCGATTGTACATCCATACAGACACTTAATCAAAGGTAAAACATACACAGAAAATATAGACTTGACTAAATGCATTGCATCTATGATATTTGCGATCACTTTCCTAACTTGGCTATCGGTCATATTGTTGTTATCAGGAGATGTACACCCAAATCCAGGCCCCATTGAACTACTTACATCTGATACAAGCTCTGTCAGTAGTACTCAATCCACCTCATCTCATTGTAATTTCGAAGCTCTAGATTTTTCGAATAATTTGTCGTTAGTACACTACAACGTTCAGAGTATAAAGCACAAATTGGATATCATCTACTCCGAATTATATGGTTTTGATATACTTACTTTTACTGAAACATGGCTCGATGATTCTGTTTCAACTGATGATATGATGCTTCCTTCTTTTAACAAACCAGAAAGAAAAGATCGCATTGGAGACAACCACGGAGGGGTCATGTTATTCATTAAAGACACAATACACTACAAACGTAGACACGATCTTGAAATCAACCCACTTGAATGTATATGGGTCGATATATTACTCAATAACAAACGTTTGCTATTAGGATTATTCTACAGACCTCCTAGCTCTAGCTCTCTTTACACCAATATAATAGAAGATTCTATTAATCTTGCAGTCGATACTGGTATTAAGGATATTATAATCACTGGTGACTTAAACTATAATATGCTAAGTAATACTTCATCTACAAAAATAGATAATTTATGTCAACAGCTAGGTCTATACCAGACTAATACTGAACCAACTCATTATACTGATAACTCCAAATCTTTGATTGATATTTTACTTTTAAGCAACAAAAACAGTTTGATAACATGTGGGGTGGCAGAACCTTTTTTAAACCAAGATATTAGATTTCACTGTCCAATATTTGGTGTTTTTAAATTTATTAAGTCGAAACAATTTACTTTTAAAAGACAAGTCTGGAAATATGAACGTGGCGATTATGCTTCATTCAAGAATGAAATTAACGAAACAAACTGGAATAAAGTTATCACTGACGACATAAATGTGTATGCTAGCAATTTATCTGCAAAATTAAAGGAAATTTCTTACAAATATATTCCAAATAAAACTGTTGTAATCAAACCACATGAGCCGAAATGGATTACCAGTGAAATAAAGCGCAATATTAGGGTTAGAAAAAGATTATACAAAAAAGCCAAGAGATTCAATTCAATTTATTGCTGGAACAGGTTTAAAAAATATAGAAATGACGTTGTCAAGCTTATACGCAAAACTAAAATGTTATACTACGAAAATTTAGCTTCTAAATTAAATTCACCGTCTCTTTTGCCAAAGGACTGGTGGAAAACATTAAAATCATTTATCAATTCAAATGATAAACCAGCTGTCCCACCACTAAACGATAATGGAAACATTGTCTCTGATAACAATACCAAAGCAAACATATTAAATAATTTTTTCCAGGAACAGACAATTCTTAATGATGACCATATTTTACCACCAATCATATTACCAAGTGATAACAATGATATCATTTCATTTATTAGACTATCGCCTAACGATGTAAGTAGTATCTTAAAAACACTGCCAACAGGCAAAGCCTCAGGTCCCGATGATATCAACAGTTACGTCTTGCGTGAAATAGCTAATGAATTATCGACGCCTTTATGCAACTTATTTAACGTTTGTCTGACCAAAAGTGTTTTCCCAAAAGTCTGGAAAGAAGCATTTGTATGCGCTGTTTATAAAAAAGGAGACCCTTCTTTGGTTAATAACTATAGACCTATATCACTGTTAAGCGTAATTGGCAAAGTGTTTGAAAGACTTATTTTTAAACACATGTATAATTTCTTTCGTGATACTAATTTTATTTCGTCATTTCAATCTGGTTTTGTTCCTGGTGATTCAACAATTAACCAGTTAACTTATCTGTACAATATGTTCAGTAAAGCTATTGATGACGGTAAAGAAGTTCGCGTTATATTTTTTGACATAAGCAAAGCTTTTGACAGAGTTTGGCACAAAGGTCTAATAGTCAAGTTAAAAGCAGCAGGAATGTCAAATCAACTTATAAATTTGCTAAATGACTACCTACAAGATTAGCAACAATGTGTTGTTTTGCCTGGTACCAAATCTGATTGGACATTAATCAAGGCCGGAGTGCCTCAGGGGTCCATTTTAGGTCCGCTTCTATTTTTTAGTCTATATTAATGACATAGTATCTGATATCGCATCTAACATTCGTCTTTTTGCAGACGATACAAGCCTGTACTTTATAATCGATCATAATAACAATATAAACAATGCTGCACAAATTTTGAATTCCGACATCAACAAAATCACTGAATGGTCAAAACAATGGCTTGTAACTTTTAATCCATCGAAGACTGAATCGCTTCTTATATCTAGGAAACGTAATCAACCCGTCCATCCACCACTATATATGCATAACCAACAAATATCAGAAGTACAATCACACAAACACTTAGGTATACTTTTATCAAACAACTGTACCTGGCACTCTCATATTCAATACATTATAGATAAGGCATGGTCAAGAATTAAAGTCATGAGAAAACTGAAATATCAGCTTGACAGAAGATCCATGGAGACAATATATACATCTTTTATCCGACCACTGTTAGAATATGGTAACACAATCTGGGATAACTGCACTAATTGTGAAAAACACGAGTTAGAAAAAATTCAACACGAAGCAGCACGCATTGCAACTGGAACAACAAAACTTGTATCAATTAATAACTTAAACACAGAAGTTGGGTGGGAAAGTCTAGAAACTCGAAGGACAAAACACAAATTAATTATTTTCTATAAAATGGTAAACCATATGACTCCTCCCTACTTATCTACACTAGTACCATCCCAAATAGGTGAACATTCCCCGTATAATCTCAGAAATAGTTATGACCTACAAATTCCAAGTTCGAGAACAGCGCTCTACTATAATTCGTTCATGCCATCTGTTGTCCGTGATTGGAACAATCTACCTATTGAAACAAGACAAGCCGTTTCTATCAATGCCTTTAAGCACCAGCTAAATAAAAATCTTACCAAAACATCAAAACACTTTTACACAGGCACAAGAAAATGTCAGGTCCTGCATACTCGTCTTCGTACAAATTGTAGCACGCTGAAACAACACTTATTCAAAAAAAATATTGAAAATTCTCCATTATGTACATGTGGAGCAATTGAAAGTACAAATCATTACCTCCTCGTCTGTCCTATTTATCATGTCGAACGCGCTACACTTCTTGCATCAATCTCTCATATATGCACTGTTACCCTCAACACACTTCTCTTTGGAGAACCTCATCTCCCCCACAATACAAACGTCGAAATTTTTAAAGCTGTCCACAAATATATACTCTCGAGTAAGCGTTTTAATAACGAAAACTAAAAACTTATCTAACAACGCTGTAAAGCTGTAGACTTGTAAATAACAATAATCGTAATAATAATAATAACAATAATAATTATAATAATAATTATTATAATTATAATAATAATAATTTATATGTTGCTGTCTGTTTCCCTTGGCTCGCTCGCCTTAGTCCTGAACTCGTCCACTTTTTTTTTCTGTTTATTTTGTTTTTAATTCTAATTTATATGATTAATTATAAAATTTTGTTTTCTTTCAAAACTTTACAAGACATACAACTATCGATGTAAAAATCATATATCTTTTATAGAACTCTATTTTGTTAATATATCAAAACTAATCTAATGAATCTTCGCCACCTTACACAAATGTTTGTATAAGTTACTGAGGAGAGAAACTATATAAGAAATATTTTCTTTCGTTTCAATCCTTTTACTAAATATGTTGTGGAATATGCTGTACATAATTTATGAATAAATATGTTTAAACCAAACTTCCTCGAAAATTATGGAGTGTATTATCCGCCATAATTCCGATAGTTTTATTGTATTTTTTCAACTTGGTTATAACAAAAAACATTCATTTAAGTGGCAATTTTGAAATTCCATGTGTGTAAATTGCATGTTCCAACTGGATAATTATAAATTCCATTTACTCAAATGCCAATTTCTTACTTCTATGTGTGTAAATTTTATATTACAACCTGTAATTTACAAATTGCATTCATTGAAATGTCACCTTTGTTCGAAAGTGTATATGAAATTTGCAAATTCATCATCTTAATTTCATGAAATAATGTAAAATTTAGAGACAGTCATAATTTGAAACGTAGAATTTGATATTTGGAATTTAAAAATTTCCAAGTTAGTAATATTGACACTTTTGAGTTAAGTCGCTAGGTGGCTAAAACACAAATTCTTTGGAATATACGGTAAGAGAAAAGGAAGACATCTGAGTAAGCCGTTTGATGTTGTCTAAATCCAATGTGTTTCCCCAGATAATGTCACCTGTTGGTAACACAATAGTCAAAATAGCTTTAGGTAGCAGTGAACAATTATTTTAATTTCTTTAAAAAGGGCTGGTATAAAAAATATTTTTCTTCATTGCTTTACGTATATATATATGGATATAAAAGTACATGTACAAGGCAGTAGTTGGTTTTATTGACGTAATAATGTTGAAATTAGACAAATTAAGACGCTATCTCACATTATAGCTTATGATGTATAGAATAACAGAAATAGCCATCAGCAACAAGCTAAAAAGATAGCCTTTTCACATTAAACATTTTCTTTGGAAAAACAATAATACTATTATTTGCAAAATGCAATTAACACAAATTAACATATGTAAAAGCAAGCAGTTAGCATTTAAGTGAATATACTTTTTAATTTGCTACCTGTAACATGTAATTTACGCACATAGAAGTTAGAAGTTGCCACTTGAGTGAATGTAATTCGGCGATAAGTAAGTTAAAATATGTAACTGAACAATCTGAATTGTGGTGGACAATACCCTCCACAGAAAATAAACTTAAAAATGATTCAGAACTATCAAATTTCATTTTATCTAAATCGTAGATTTCTTAATTTATGATTTTTTTTCTATTTCTTATTGTACAGACTATATATTACACTGTGTCTAAATACATGTACTACGTAATTCCTTTGATCTGATCGCCTAAGTTATAATTCTGAGGATCGCAGGGTGAATAATGATAACACCTCATCCCTATTGACGAACTTTTTGTCATCAGTCAGAATTGACGCCACTCTTCCGTTCCCGAATGACGAGTGGATGCTTTACTGTTACATCAAATCTACGACCTTAGCGGTGAGTGGCAAGTGATCTTGAGACGGCGCCTCAGACAACTCGGCCACGATGGACCTTTTGCTGTTATTTTTTTTAAAAGACGTTTCTAAGTTAACACGTGACCATTTCCATTGTTAAACACCCTTGCAATACGCCAAACGGCCAGGGGTGTAGGAGGGAAAATTGAACTAGGGACATATCATTGAAAATATTATGAAACAACTATTTAAAAAAAACGACCACAGTTAGATGCGTAAGCTTGTATTGACTTGACATTTATGTAAAACCGTTACGATTTTGACACTTCATTCTATTTGACAATACAATCATCTAAAGTCGTTTGCCAGACAGGGTATAATATTATGTTATGAATTTATTAGTCTTGTCTGAATTCAGATGAAATAAAAATTATTGACCATTTAGTGAATTACAAAACTTTCCATCAGCTTCATTTAAAAATATCAATTGCCGTAGAGCGTTTAGTTTTATCCTCCACTTTTAAATAGCAAAACTCTGCTGATTAAGGGTTAAAAAAACATTTAAGGACGATTGCTATAGTTTTTTTTCATGCGCACCAACACTGCACACAAAGGGAAGCAATTTTGTCGAGATCTGCCAGTCACTACATCTTACTATACTACGACTGACCCTATTTCGGATGGCAAAATTTGCAGATACGTCTAAAATTGGTCTCTTATTCTATGTTCATTATATGAAATATGCATATTGGCAAAAATAATTGTTTATAGCAATTTGACCTGAATATGAAATATAACAGAAATCTTAATATTTAGACAAATACGATAATTTAGTAAAAAAAAACACATTTATTTTGCAACTGCAGTTTATTTAATGATGGAATACTTTAAGAGATATTTTTGCTCAAATTACGCGGCAAAGTGTATTTTCTACATTGATTGTCTTTAAAATAGGTATCAGAGAGTATTTTGTGAGGCTTTAAGCAAAAAATTTCTATACACTTTATTAAAATATTTAAAAAATACGCTATATTTTTATTACAAAATTGAAAAACAATTGCCACTTTGCCGAAATGATTTTGTATTTAAAAACCTTCAAAGCTTTCAATTACCATTTCCATGAAAATTATTATTATATGAATGCATAGGATTAAAGTTTGGAATCAATACTAGATGTAAACAATTTCAAATATTTTTTCGCATTTTTTGTTAAATCTACATTATTTCGCAAGATTTCTAATACGGCTATGTTTATGGGGAGGTAATACCAAAGTATCTGTACGGCAACATGTGTTTTTTTTTATTTCTAATATTGCATGAACATATATTAAACATAAATACTGGGAAGTTTCAATAAATTCTATCCGTATGAAAAAAGTTAGAAAAACTATATAAATCGTCTTTAACAATTTAATAATATTGGTATTTTGCATTATCACTGCATTAACAATTTTTTTGTGTAAATGACTAGACATATCATTCTCCTCTGAAAATATAGTTAAATGACAATTCAGCTGTGTGCAATTTCTGCCATTGAATTCTTCAGTAAAGAATATAATATATATATACAGAATGCATAAGTAACAAAATAAAAACTTCATGTGTGTTATTACCTTTTTAACGTAACGATTTGGTCGAACACTCTCTAAACTTGAAAAAAAAATATTTTCATTATATATGAATATGCCCATGAAATTAAATACAATTATGATCATAAACTAACACGAACTCTTTAGTCTATTCCAGTTCCCTGATGTCTGCATATTCAGGCTTACATAGCATTTTAATACATTTACCAAACTATGCTGTGTTTCAATCACCGCTGAAGCAACTGGCCATTCATCGTTCTTGTATTCAATGCTTTGAAACGGTCCCAAAAGGAAAAAGCTGTGACCGGATCTGCAGTCCTCAAATTTATGTTCAGATATTAAATGCCATAATTCAGTAATTATTTCAGTAATTTCAAACTGTTGTTGCAAGCTAAGACGGTTCTTTTGCATTACAATTTAACAACCTTCCCTGATATATTTTCACCCAATGTTTTTTGCTGGAGACACCACCTAAAACATTATTTTGAACGAGAAAGTAAATTGTTGGGAATTTACATAGATTTCTTCAATTAACTGAAAGAGCGTGTGATAATACAGCCGAATAAATTGATGGCCAAATCAATCTATCGGATCAGCTTGAAAACGTCATCAATAATGCACATGGACCATTAAAAGAAAAAAACACACAAGAACTTGCAGCGTAACACTAAAACAGAAGGAATATTAAATAGTTCATTTATTATTGAATTTATTAACTTGTTGTCAAAAATATTTTATGCCAGACTCTGCCGATCAGTATGAAATATCATAATTGCCAACGAGTTTATATGGGTTATAATTAACTACAATAATATATTAAAAATGTATTCCTAACTTGACCTTCACGTTAAACTCATATAATTTTCTCGTTTAAAATCGCATTGCCTTTTAGGACGTTTCAAATGAGTCACGTGACTTTAATTTGAATTTGATTTGATTGGCTACATAGTGTTGAATGTGATTCATTTTTGAAAGAGTGACAATAATACGTGATATCTGTATAGAATTGAAAATCCGTTTCGATTCTACCAATCGTCTTTTGTCACGTTTTGATGGATTTGAATTCCCAAAATCACTCATATTTTAAATGATAATTAGATGCTTCACATTCGTTTTAAATATTGCTTTTTCAGAAGAGATTATTTCCTGACAAACTGCCTTAAAGTATCTGTCTGACATCGTAGTAGTCAGGTTTTGAAAATAGTAAAGACAACAAAATAATATATCCTTCAAACTGCTGAAATAAAGTTTATATAGCGCAAAAATTATAAAATATTCTATTGCGCTTCACAATTACATAACAGATTTAAAACATATACATGTACATTCAATATATTAACAGGATTCTAGAACTTAGATTTAGACATGTATATATATATACACATATAAATACACACACACACACATATATATATATATACATATATACATATATACACACATATCAATACTGTTTTATATTGCTACAAGTATTTTGTATTTAACCAAAGCACACTCATTGTTCATTAAACTGACTATACAAATGTGTTTTCAGTTTTGATCTAAAACTGGATTCAGATTGAATGTTTTTAAGATCACTCGGTAGATTATTCCACCATTTGGGACCAACAACGGCCATAGATCTGTCTGCTAGTTTTGTTCGCCGTTTAGGTATGTTAAAGTTAATGTCACCTTGTGATCGTAGTCTGTACCGTAGTCGAGTAGGTACAAACATTTCCCTCAGGTATACTGGAGCTGTACCATTGATGACACGGAAAACCATTACTAAGACTTTGAACATGACTCTAGCTTTAACTGGAAGCCAGTGTTATTCTTTTAGTAGTTCCACACTTGGTTGATCATAGGAAGCATTCATGACAACTCTGGCGGCATGATTTTGGACTCGCTGTAGTTTGTTGATTTGATAGGCTGGAATTTCAGTAAATAAACCGTTGCAGAAGTCAATGTGGGAATGAACCAATCCATGCACTAATGATTCAGTTGACTTTTGTGTGAGATGTTTACGTATAGCTCGAAGATTTCGTAACTGCACATGAGCTATCCGACACTTTTTTTGGATGTGATGGTCAAAGTTGAATGTATTGGTCATGATTACACCCAGGTCTCTGACATGATCGACACGTTTTACGTCACACTCACCAACGTTTACACTTGTGATGTTCAATTTCGCTAACTGTTGTCTGGATCCATATATAATTATTTCAGTTTTAGACTGATTCATTTTCAGTTTGAAGGTTGTCATCCATTGTATGATTTCATTGAGGCAACTGTTAAGTTGTTGAAGAACAGTTGTCTCGTTTTGAGCATTTCCCGGTTGAATTTTTAATGCAATCTTGTGATCATCTGCATATGCATAGAGATCGCCTGGATATTTCTGCACAACTCGATTGAGAGCAGATATATACAGGGTGAAGATCACCGGTCCGGCACAAGAACCCTGCGGAACACCGAACCTCACTAGTTCAGTGTCAGATGCTGACTGTTCGACTAAGACTTTCATAGTTCTGTTCGTGAGATAAGATTCGATCCATTTCAACGGAGTGCTATAAATACCAAATTCATCTTGAAGGATTCGAGTCAGTATTGGGATATCGATGGTATCGAACGCTGCACTCAAGTCGATCATGACCACGATTGTAACTTGATTTTTATCTATAGTTTCTAAAAGATCGTTATACATTTTGACCATTGCCGTTTCAACCCCGTGGTATTTTCTATAGGCACTTTGATAAGCTGGGAGAAGATTGTTAGTTTCAATATGCTTATTGATTTGATTTAATGCAGCTTTTTCAAGAATTTTGGAGAGGAATGTTAAATTTGATACCGGACGATAGTTTTGCAGTTCCAGCGGGAGACCTTTCTTCTTCAACAAAGGTTTAACCACGGCACTTTTCCACTCCTCAGGGAACACACCAGATAGCAGTGATCGATTTACAATTTCTGTCACAACGGGAGCAAGTTGTAAAAAATGCTCCTTTAATTTTGAAGTTGGAATCACATCAAGTTCACATGTTGTCGATTTTGATGCATATACAAGTTTCAAAAATATCATTTTCGGAGAGTGGTTTGAACGCAGTAAATGGCATTGTGTTAACAGGTGGATTCGAGTAGGAAGAACCACAATTACTGGGTGTTTCAATTGGTATATTGTCAAGATCATTTCTCAACTTGATTATTTTATCGGCAAAGTATCGTCGGAAGTCATTTGCCAAGGATACTTTACTTGTGTGTAATGGGAGTGGATTGTCCTTCGACCTTCCCAATAAATCTGATGTTACAGCATATAGTTTCTTGATTTTCATATATATGTACATAATGAACTATTTGTTTTTGAAAACCGATTCATGCGTTTCATTAAAAATGGAACTAATAGAATTAAAATCAATTCAAATTATCCAGTTAAGCAATTCCAGCCCTGTTATAACAACTGATTGTTCCATTGGTTTATATCAGTTAACGGACCAATAATACTACATGGACCGTTCATTGGTAAATATTTTCACGGGAAACTCACATAAGAATTATGTGATGTTTTACGTAAGTTGCCATAAAATGCGTGCACTTATTTAATGTGTTAACAACGTCGCTATTCCAATCATGACAATGGCTTTGTGGTTTAACTTCCATTTTAATATCAGAATGGCAAAATAACGTAATAGTTCTATGTAGAACAGTTAGTAAATATAATTTGAGTCTACATCGAGTGACGAAAACATTAGTCTAGTTTAGTATTGCCAGAAAGCCTTTCGGGTTCGTTATTAAGCTAACCTAATGTTTTTCATCACCGGTTCCGCTTAAAACTCTTTTAATGCTTTAATGACATGTAAATTAAGGAGCCCTGCACAACACAAATGAAACGCCTTTATTAAAACTTTATTGTAAAACAATCCGAATGACCAAGCCATATTTAATTTTTTTAAAAAAAACTAGTTTTAACTTTAATGTCAAATGTTTAACAATATTAGGTAATATATGGAAATAAAGTTCATGTATTCTCTGGGGATTTTCGACTAATTGTTAAAGCTGGAGTCATTTTACTTGAATTGATCAGTTTATATTTCACTTTGGCAGTTTATGTTTCCGTAAGCAATACCGCTGATGAAAGGACGAACATTTGTATTGTTACAGAGAAAAATAAAACTGTCTATTTGATGTATATTCGATGTAGCATTTCTAATGCCTAAACTATATTCTGAAGATATAGAATTACAGTATCTTCTCACGTTTTTACAACCACAGTAAATGTTCACCCGCGGCATAACTTAAATTTAACTAAATAGAAAGAAAAACACAAGAATTAAAAAGTGTGACAGCACGGCATGTTGCCTTTAAGATTTCGTGACAAAACAAAAGCAAAGATACAAAAGAAATTTCACTTTATCATGCGCACGCAAAACTTATAGAATTACCGAGACAAGACTCCATATAAAAGTGAAGCGCATGTGAAACAGAGGTCGCAGTATTGAAAACACATATCCAAAACATACATCCAAAACAGCATAAAATAATGCATACGCGTACGCACGCATGCACTGTGAATATGGATAAAAGAGTGTTTCTCACCTCGCTCTTCAAACATCATCATATAATAAGAGACTATTAAAACAGTCTTGACATTGTAAAACAAACTTATACTCCCAAAGTGAATTTAGTTTAATCCTATCTAATTTACTTCGATTATGAAACAAGCTCTTACAACTAAGACATTTCGGCACAACGTTATCATGGGTTTTTCTGTGTAGAACCAGTACTAAAAATATGGGGAAAATTATCTTAAAGACACTACACATAGTCGTGGAAGAGGATCACGCCAAGACACTACACATAGCCGTGGAGGAGGATCACGCCAATACACTACACATAGTCGTGGAGAAGGATCACGCCAAGACACTACACAGAGTCTTGGAGGAGGACCACGCCAAGACATTACACATAGCCGTGGAGAAGGATCACGCCAAGACGCTACACATAGCCGTGGAGGAGAATCACGCCAAGACGTTACACATAGCCGTGGAGGAGGGCCACACTAAGACACTACACATAGCCGTGGAGGAGGATCACGCCAAGACACTACACATAGTCGTGGAGAAGGATCACGCCAAGACACTACACATAACCGTGAAGAAGGACCACGCCAAGACACTACACACAGTCGTGGATGAGGACCACGCCAAGACACTACACACAGCCGTGGATGAGGACCACGCCAAGACATTACATATAGCCGTGGAGAAGGATGACGCCAAGACACTACACATAGCCGTGGATGAGGACCACGCCAAGACATTACATATAGCCGTGGAGAAGGATGACGCCAAGACACTACACACAGCCGTGGAGGAGGACCACGCCAAGACATTACATATAGCCGTGGAGAAGGATGACGCCAAGACACTACACATAGCCGTGGAGGAGGATTAGGCCAAGACATTACACATAGCCGTGGAGAAGGACCATGCCAAGATATTACACATAGCCGTGGAGAAGGATTACGCCAAGAAATTACATGTAGCCGTGGAGGATGATCACGCCAAGAAACTACACCTTGCCTTGGAGGAAGATCACACCAAGACATTACACAGAGCCGTGAAGAAGGATCACGCCAAGACACTACAAATAGCCGTGGAGGAAGATCACACCAAGACATTACACATAGCCGTAGAAAAGGATCACACCAAGACACGACAAATAGCCGTGGAGGAGGATCACACCAAGACACTACACACAGCCGTGGAGGAGGACCACATCAAGACACTACATGTAGCCGTGGAGGATGATCATGCCAAGAAACAACACCTTGTCGTGGAGGAGGATCACGCTAAGACACTACACACAGCCGTGGAGGAGGACCAAACAAGAAACTACATATAGCGGCGGAGGAGGACCACGCCAAGAAACTACACATAGCCGTGGAGGAGGATCACGCTAAGACACTACATATAGCCGTGGAGGACAACCACACGAAGAAATTACCCAAGGCAGTCGAGGAACACACCAAGACACTACACAGAGCTTTGGAGGAGGACCACGCCAAGACATTACATATAGCCGTTGAGAAGGATGACGCCAAGACAATACACATAGCCGTGGAGGAGGATCACGCCAAGACACTACACATAGCCGTGGAGAAGGGTCATGCCAAGATACTTCACATAGCCGTGGAGAAGGATCACGCCAAGACACTACACACCGCCGTGGAGGAGGATCACGCCAAGACACTACACATAGCCGTGGAGGAGGATCACGCCAAGATACTACACATAGCCGTGGAGGGGGATCACGCCAAGATACTACACATAGTCATGGAGGAGGATCTCGCCAAGACACTACACATAGCCTTGGAGAAGGATCATGCCAAGATACTACACATAGCCGTGAAGGAGGATTACGACAAGACACTTCACACAGCCGTGGAAGAGGACCACGCCAAGACACTACATATATCTGTGGAGGATGATCACGCCAAGAAACTACACCTTGCCGTGGAGGAGGATCACGCCAAGACATTACACATAGCCTTGGAGAAGGATCACGCCAATACACTACAAATAGCCGTGGAGGAGGATCACACCAAGACACTACACACAGCCGTGGAGGAGGACCACACCAAGACACTACATGTAGTCGTGGAGGATAATCATGCCAAGAAACAACACCTTGCCGTGGAGGAGGATCACACCAAGACACTACACACAGCCGTGGAGGAGGACCAAACAAGATACTACATATAGCGGCGGAGGAGGACCACACCAAGAAACTACACATAGCCGTGGAGGACGATCACGCCAAGACACTACATATAGCCGTGGAGGACAACCACGCGAAGACATTACCAAAGGCCGTCGAGGAGGATCACGCCAAGACACTACACACAGCCGTGAAGGAGGATCACACTTAGACACTACATATAGCCGTGGAAGAGGATCACGCCAAGACACTACACAAAGCCGTGAAGGAGGATCACACTTAGACACTACACATAGCCGTGGATGAGTATTACGCCAAGACACTAACCATAGCCGTGTAGAAATATCACGCCAAGACACTACACATAGCCGTGGAGGAGAACCACACGAATACACTACACAAGGCCGTCGAGAAGGATCACGCCAAGGCACTACACATAGCCGTGTAGGAGGATCACGCCAAGACACTAACCATAGCCGTGTAGAAATATCACGCCAAGACACTACACATAGCCGTGGAGGAGAACCACACGAATACACTACACAAGGCCGTCGAGAAGGATCACGCCAAGGCACTACACATAGCCGTGTAGGAGGATCACGCCAAGACATTACACATAGCCGTGGAGGAGGATCACACCAAGACACTACACAAAGCCGTGGAGGAGGATAACGTTAGACACTACACATAGCCGTGGAGGAGAACCACGCGAAGACACTACACATGGCCGTGGAGGAGGATCACGTCAAGACACTGCACATAGTAGAGAAGGAGGATCACGCCAAGACACTACACATAGCCACGGAGGAGGATCACGCTAAGACACTAAACATAGCCGTGGAGGGAATCGAGCCAAGACACTACACATAGCTGTAGAGGAGGATCACGCCAAGACCCTCCGATCTACCACTAGACCACGTGCGCTACAAGTCATTAGTACCTATCCCATGTCGAGGTGTCCACTGACAATGGATTCAGTGCTACCACTAGACCAAGTGCCCTACAAGTTTTAAGTATCTATCCCATGTTGAGATTTTCCCCGATAATGCATTTGGTGCTCTACCAAAAGACCACATACTCTACGGGTTATTAGTACGTATACCATGTCGAGGTCTTCACTGATAATGGATTTAGTGCTCTACCACTAGACCACAGGTTTTACGAGTTATTACTACCTATCCTATGTCCAATGTCGAGGTCTTCACTGATTACGGGTTGGCTGCTCTATGACTAGACCATGTGCCCTACAAGTTATTAGTACCTATCCTATGTCGAGGTCTTCACTGATAATGGATTAGGTGCTCTACCACTATATCACATGCCGTACAAGTCATTAGTGCCTATCATATGTGGAGGTTTAACCTGATAATGGATTCGGTGCTCTACAACTAGAACACGTGCACTACAAGTGATAAGTACCTATCCCATGTCGAGGTTACCACTGATAATTGATTCAGTGCTATACAACTAGACCAAGTGCCTTACAAGTTTTAAGTATCTATCCCATGTCGAGAATTTCCCTGATAATGTATTTGTAGCTCTACCAAAAGACCACATACTCTACGGGTTATTAGTACGTATATCATGTCGAGGTCTTCACTGTTAATGGATTCGGGGCTCTACCACTAGACCACAGGTTTTACGAGTTATTACTACCTATCCTATGTTCCATGTCGAGGTCTTCACTGATTACGGATTGGGTGCTCTATGAATAGAACATGGTCCTACAAGTTATTAGTACCTATCCTATGTCGAGGTCTTCACTGAAAACGGATTGGGTGCTCTACCACTAGAGCACATGCCGTACAAGTCATTAGTGCCTATCATATGTAGAGCTTTACCCTGATAATGGATTCGGTGCTCTACAACTAGAACACCTGCCCTTCAAGTCATTAGTACCTGTGCCATGCCGAGGTCTTCACTATATAATGGATTTGTGGCCTTGTCACTAGCACACGTGCTCTACAAGTCATCAGTACCTTTCCCATGCTGAGGTCTTCACTGATAATGGATTTGTGGCTCCACCACTAGATCACGACCCCTACAAGTCATTAGTATCTGTTCCATGCCAAGATCTTCACTGATAATTGATTTGTGGCTTTACCACTATAACACGTGCCCTACAAGTCATTAGTACCTGTTCCATGCTGAAGTCTTCAATGATAATGGATTTGTTGCTCCACCACTAGAACACGTGCCATACAAGTCATTAGTACCTGTTCCATGCCGAGGTCTTTACTGATAATGGATTTGTGGCTCCATCACTAGAACACGAGCCCTACAAGTCATTAGTACCTGTCCCATGTCGAGGTCTTCACTGATAATGGATTCGGTGCTCCACCACTAGACCACGTGCCCTACAAGTCATTAGTCCCTGTTCCATGCCGAGGTCTTCACTGATAATGGATTTGTGGCCTCGACACTAGAACAAGTGCTCTACAAGTCATTAGTACCTGTTCTATGCCGTGGTCTTCACTTATAATTGATTTGAGGCTTCGACACTAGAACACGTGCTCTACAAATCATTAGTAGCTGTTCCATGCCGTGGTTTCACTGATAATGGATTTGTGGATCCACCACAGGTACCTGTTCTATGTCGTAGTCTTCACTGATAATGGATTGGTAGCTCCGCCCCCAGAACACGTGCCCTACAATTCATTAGTACCTATTCCATGCCGCGGTTTCACTGATAATGGATTTGTGGATCCACCACTAGAACACGTGCGCTACAAGTCATTAGTACCTGTTCCATGCCGAAGTTTCACTAATATTGGTTTCAGTGCTCCATCACTAGACCACGTGCCCTAAAAGTCATTAGCACCTGTTCCATGTCGTGGTCTTCACTGATAATGGATTTGTGGCTCCGCCACCAGAACACGTCCGCTACAAGTCATTAGTACCTGTTCCATGCCGAGGTATTCACTGATAATGGATTTGTGGCTCCACCACTAGACCTCATGCCTTATAAGTCATTAGTACCTGTTCCATGTCGTGGTCTTCACTGATAATGGATTTGTGGCTCCACCACTAGACATCATGCTCTACAAGTCATTAGTACTTCTTCCATGCCGAGGTCTTGACTGATAATGGATTTGTGGCTCCGCCACTAGAACACGTGCCCTGCAAGTCATTAGTACCTGTTACATGCCGAGGTCTTCACTGATAATTGATTTGTAGCTCCGCCGCTAGAACACGTGCCCTACAACTCATTAGTACCTGTCCCATGTCGTGGTCTTCACTGAAAATGAATTTGTGGCTTCACCACTAGACCTCATGCCCTACATGTCATTAGTACCTGTCCCATGTCGTGGTCTTCACTGATAATGCATTTGTGGCTCCTGCCATTAGAACACGTACCCTACAAGTCATTAGTACCTGTACCATGTTGTGGTCTTCACTGATAATGGATTTGTGACTTCACCACTAGACCTCATGACCTACAACTCATTAGTACCTGTCCCATGTCGTGGTCTTCGCTGATAATGGATTTGTGGCTTCAGCACTAGACCTCATGCCCTACAAGTCATTAGTACCTGTCCCAGTTCGTGGTCTTCACTGATAATGCATTTGTGACTCCTGCCATTAGAACACGTACCCTACAAGTCATTAATACCTGTCCCATGTCGTGGTCTTCACTGATAATGGAATTGTGGCTCCACCACTAGAACACGTACTCTACAAGTCATTAGTACCTGTTCCATGTCGAGGTTTCACTGATAATGGATTTGTGGCCTCACCACTAGAATACGTGCTCTACAAATCATTAGCACCTGTTCCATGCCGAGGTTTCACTGATAATGGATTTGTGGATCCACCACTAGAACATGTGCCCTACACATCATTAGAACCTGTTCCATGCCGAGGTTTCACTGATAATGGATTCGGTGCTCCATCACTAGACCACGTGCCCTACAAGTCATAAGTACCTGTTCCATGCCGAGGTTTCACTGATATCGGATTTGTGGATCCACCACTAGAACACGTGCCCTACACATCATTAGAACCTGTTCCATGCCGAGGTTTCACTGATAATGGATTCGGTGCTCCATCACTAGACCACGTGCCCTACAAGTCATTAGTTCCTTTTCCATGCCGAGGTTTCACTGATAATGGATTTGTGGCTCCGCCACCAGAACACGTGCGCTACAAGTCATTAGTACCTGTTCCATGCCGAGGTCTTCAGTGATAATGGATTTGTGGCTTCACCACTAGACCTCATGTCCTACAACTCATTAGTACCTGTCCCATGTCGTGGTCTTCACTGATAATGGATTTGTGGCTTCACCACTAGACCTCATGGCCTACAACTCATTAGTACCTGTCCCATGTCGTGGTCTTCACTGATAATGGATTTGTTGCTTCACCACTAGACCTCATGCCCTACAAGTCATTAGTACCTGTCCCATTTCGTGGTCTTCACTGAAAATGGATTTTTGGCTCCACCACTAGAACACGTGCCCTACAAGTCATTAGTACCTGTGCCATGCCGAGGTCTTCACTGATTTTGGATTTGTAGCTCCACCACTAGACCTCATGCCTTACAAGTCATTAGTACCTCTTCCATACCGAGGTCTTCACTGATAATGGATTTTTGGCTCCACCACTAGAACACGTGCCCTACATTTCATAAGTACCTGTTCCATGCCGAGGTCTTCACTGATTTTGGATTTGTAGCTCCACCACTAGACCTCATGCCTTACAAGGCATTAGTACCTCTTCCATACCGAGGTCTTCAATGATAATGGAATTGTGGCTCCACCACTAGAACACGTGCCCTACAAGTCATTAGTACCTGTTCCATGTCGTGGTCTTCAATGATAATGGATTTGTGGCTCCGCCACTAGAACATGTGCCCTACAAGGCATTAGTACCTGTTTCATGCCAAGGTATTTACTGATAATGGATTTGTGGCTCCACAACTAGACCTCATGCCTTACAAGTCATAAGTACTTCTTCCATACTGAGGTTTTCAATGATAATGGAATTGTGGCTCCGCCATTAGAACACGTGCCCTACAAGTTACTAGTACCAGTCCCATGTCGTGGTCTTCACTGATAATGAATTTGTGGCTCCGCCACTAGAACATGTGTCTTCCAAGTCATTAGTACCTGTTCCATGCCGTGGTCTTCACTGAAAATGGATTTGTGGCTCTGCCAATAAAACACGTGCCCTACAAGTCATTAGTACCTGTTACATGCCGAGGTCTTCACTGATAATGGATTCGGTGCTCCACCACTAGAACACGTGCCCTACAAGTCATTAGTACCTGTCCCATGTCGTGGTCTTCACTGATAATGGATTTGTGGCTCCACCACTAGAACACGTGCCCAACAAGTTATTAGTACTTGTTCCATGCCGATGTCTTCACTGATAATAGATTTGTTGCACCACCACTAGAAAACGTGCCCTACAAGTTATTAGTATCTGTCCCATGCCGAGGTCTTCTCTGATAATGGATTTGTGGCTCCACCACTAGAACAAGTGCCCTACAAGTCATTAGTACCTGTTCCATCCCAAGGTCTTCACTGATTATGGATTTGTGACCCCACCACTAGACTTCATGCCTTACAAGTCATTAGTACCTGTCCCATGTCGTGGTCTTCAATGATAATGAATTTGTGGCTCTGCCACTAGAACACGTGACCTACAAGTCATTAGTACCTGTTCCATGCCGAGGTTTTCACTGATAAGGGATTTGTGGCCACTAGAACACGTGCCCTACAAGTCATTAGTACCTGTCCCATGTCGTCTTCACTGATAATGGATTTGTGGCTCCACCACTGGACCTCATGCTCTACAAGTCATTAGTGTCTGTTCCATGTCGTGGTCTTTACTGATCATAGATTTGTACTTCCGCCACTAGACCTCATGCCTTACAAGTCATTAATACCTGTTCCATGCCGTGGTCTTCACTGACAATAGATTTGTGGCTCCACCAGTAGAACACGTGGCCTACAACTCATTAGTACCTGTCCCATGTCGTGGTCTTCACTGATAATGGATTTGTGGCTCCACCACTAGACCTCATGCTCTACAAGTCATTACTACCTGTTCCATGCCGAGGTCTTCACTGATAATAGATTTGTGGCTCCGCCACTATACCATTTGCCCTACAAGTTTTTAGTACATATCCCATGCCGAGATCTTCACCGATAATGAATTCTGTGCTCTACCATTAGATCATATGCCCTACAATTTATTGGTACCTATCCCATGTCGAGATTGACACTGATAATGAATTCGGTTTTCTACAACTATTCCACGTGCGCTACAAATCGTTAGAACTTATCCTATGTCGAGGTCTTCAATACTACTGGATTCTATTTTCTAGCACTAGCCCAACTTGCCCTAAAAGTCATTAGCACTGATCCCATATCGTAGTCATCACTGATAATTGATTCCGTTTTCTACTACTAGACCACGTGCACTTCATTCTTAGTACCATATTTATGTCGAGGTCTTTCCAGATAATTGATTCGTTCCTCTTCCACTAGACCCCGTGCCCTATAAGTTATTAGTATATATCGTATGTCGAGATCTTAACGGATAATGAAATCGGTCCTCTACCACTAGACCATGTATTCTACAAATTATAATATACCACGTCGAGGTCTTCAATGATAATAGATTCGGTGCTCTACCACTAGAAAAAGTGCTATACAAATTATTAGTACATATCCTATGTCGAGATCTTCACGAATAATGGGTTCGGTGCTCTACCACTAGACCATGTGCTTTATAAGTTTTAAGTACATATTCCATGTCGAGGTCATCACTGATAATGGATTCGGTTTCCTACCACTAGACCCCGTGAACTTCATTCATCCTACCATTTCAATGTCGAGGTCTTTACAGATAATTGATTCTGTGCTCTACCATTAGACCACGTGTCCTACAAGTTATTAGTATATATCCTATGTCGAGATCTTCACTGATAATTGATTTGGTACTCTACCACTAGACCTCTTGCCCTACAAGATATAAGTACCTATTCCATGTCGAGGTCTCTTCTGATAACGGATGTCTCTGCTCGACAACTAGGAACCGGGCTGAATATGTTATTAGTACCTATTCCATGTCGAGGTCTTCACGGATCATTGATAGTGAATTTGATGCTCCACCACTAGACCAAGTGTCCTGAAAGTTTGTTTGTTGTTTTTTTTTTTTTGTTTTTTCAGCCATTCTACACTGTAGTGGCCCATTTATTTTCCAATTAACAACATGGATAATTATATGTTTGAGCGAAAATAAACAAATCTGAGCAATATCAATACAAGTATTCCATATTTCCATAAAAACACTCTCTCGATCATACTCTTTCACTCATTTTTCAGCTGTCATTCTTATGTTTTTTGCATTTAGTTTAAATAATGGACCTCACAATAGAGAATAAAAAAGAACAACTCTGTGTGCACGGTTACTTACGATACAGAAATAATAATAAAAATAATATGTTACATTATGGTTGGTGTTATTTTCAGGGTCTACTTACTTGTTTCATTTGTTTTAATAAAACATTTCTTACTTATTAATTGTGTCTATATTAACATTTTAAACATTTTTTTACCAGAACCTGGATAAAACACAAGTTGTATGGAAGGAAATTAAAACCAGTATTTATCAAATTAATCTTGAAGTAAAGTTTTGAATTTATTCCATTTTTTTTCAAAAGTTTTTATGGTATTATTTTTAACTGCTATATATTTGTTTGCCCTAAAGGAATATTTAAGTCTGTTGTGAAGTGCAGTTATAGATAATGGAGAAGTCAATTTTTTGGCTGAGAATATTTAGTATAATAGTATTTAATCTCTAATATGATCTGCATATCAGCCATTATATATTGTTCTCCTATAATAAATATAAATAATTCTTCTATAAATGGTAAAGTTATACTGTTCCTTATAAACCATGTTTGTATTTTTTGAAGAAATGATCTTGTTGAAGGACATGTCCAGAATAAATGAATAATGCTTTCCTCTTGATTACAATAAGAACATAGTGAGCTTGGGACAGCTTTAATTATTTTTAAATATTTCTTTGTTGGTAAAATTCTATGGTTGATCCTGACTTGAAACCATTGTAAAATTGAGCTATAGTTATATTTGAAAGGTGATAGGAATATGTCTTTCCGCGATTTAATGTCTCCTTTGTTCATGTTTTCCTTTTTCAAGATTATTGTTCAGGCTTATAAAATATATAACTGTTCTTATTATCCAGGGAAAGTGTCAAACTTTTGCATAAAATAATGTCCACTTGTTCTGGTGCAAATAATTCCTTTGTTTGAAGAGGAAGAAAATCTAAAAAGGCCAATATCTTGTAAAGTATTCAAATATTCCACTTTGTTATAAATAGTCCAGTGCACTATAACTTCACATTCGTAATACATATATTTTCCAAAATTATCACTCTGGTATAAAGGCTTTATAAACAGAGTTTTGTGCAATGATCTAAACTATGTCATCACTACAAAACACCCTAAGTGTCCTGAAAGTTACTATGGATTCGGAGCTCAACCACTAGAAAGATTGCCTTACTAGTCAGTAGTACTAATCACATGTCGAGGTCTTCACTGATCGTGGGATTTGTTCTCTGCCACTACACCACGTACAATACATATCATTAGTACCAGGGCCATGTCCAGGTCTCCACTTATCATGGGTTTTGTTCTCTGCCACTACACCACGTACAATACATATCATTAGTACCAGGGCCATGTCCAGGTCTCCACTTATCATGGGTTTTGTTCTCTGCCACTACACCACGTATTCTACATATCATTAGTACCAGGGCCATGTCCAGGTCTTCACTTATCATGGGTTTGGTTCTCTACCACTACACCACGTACTCTACATATCATTAGTACCAGGGCCATGTCCAGGTCTTCACTGATCATGGGTTTTGTTCTCTGCCACTACACAACGTATTCTACATATCATAAGTACCAGGGCCATGTCGAGGTCTTCACTGATCATGGGTTTGGTTGTCAGCCAATACACCACGTACTCTACATATCATTACTACCGTGGCCATGTCCAGGTCTTCACTTATCATGGGTTTGGTTCTCTACCACTACACCACGTATTCTATATAGCATTAGTACCAGGGCCATGTCCACGTCTTCACTTATCATGAGTTTGGTTCTCTACCACTACACCACGTTCTATACATATCATTAGTACCAGGGCCATGTCCAGGTCATAACTTATCATGGGTTTGGTACTCTGCCACTACACCACGTACACTACATATCGTTAGTACCAGAGCCATGTCGAGGTCTTCACTGATTATGGGTTTGGTTCTCTGCCACTACACCAAATACTCTACATATCATAAGTACCAGGACTATGTCCAGGTCTTCACTGATCATGGTTTTTGTTTTCTGCCACTACACCACGTACTCTACATATCATTAGTACCAGGGCCATGTCGAGGTCTTCACTGATCATGTGTTTGGTTCTCAGCTAATACACCACTTTCTCTAAATATCATTAGTACCAGGGCCATATCGAGGTCTTCACTGATCATAAGTTTGGTTCTCTGTCACAACACCACATACTCTATATATCATTAATACCAGGGCCATGTCGAGGTCTTCACTTATCATGGGTTTTGTTCTTTACCACTACACCACGTACTCTACATATCATTAGTACCAGGACCATGTCGAGGTCTTCACTGATCATAAATTTGGTTCTCTGTCACAACACCACATACTCTATATATCATTAATACCAGGGCCATGTCGAGGTCTTCACTTATCATGGGTTTGGTTCTCTGCCAGTACACCACGTACTCTACATATCATTAGTACCAGGGCCATGTCCAGGTCTTCACTGATCATGAGTTTGGTTCTCTGTCTCTACACCACATACTCTACATATCATTAGTACCAGGGCCATGTCCAGGTCTTCACTGGTCATAGGTTGTGTTCTTTATTACTACACAATGTACTCTACATATCATTAGTACAAGGGTCATGTCGATGTCTTCACTGATCATGGGTTTTGTTCTCTGCCACTACAACACGTACTCTACATATCATTAGTACAAGGGCAATATCAAGGTCTTCACTTATCATTGGTTTGGTTCTCTACCACTACACCACGTACTCTACATACCATTAATACCAGGGCCATGTCCAGGTCTTCACTGATCATGAGTTTGGTTCTCTGTCTCTACACCACATACTCTACATATCATTAGTACCAGGGCCATGTCCAGGTCTTCATTGATCATGGCTTTTTTTCTCTGCCACTACACCAAGTACTCTACATATCATTAGTACCAGGGCCATATCGAGGTTTTCACAGATCATTGGTTTTGTTCTCTACCACTACACCAGGTACTATACATATCATCAGTACCAGGTCCTTGTCAAGGTATTCACTGATCATGGGTTTTGTTCTCTGCCACTACACCACGTACTCTACATATCATTAGTACCAGGGCCATGTCCAGGTCATCACTGATCATGGGTTTTGTTCTCGGCCACTACACCATGTACTCTACATATCATTAGTAAGAGGGCCATGTCCAGGTCTTCACTTATCATCGATTTTGTTTTCTGCTAATACACCACGTACTCTACATATCATTAGTACCAGGGCCATGTCGAGGTCTTCACTTATCATTGGTTTTGTTCTCTACCATTACACCAATTACTCTACTTATTATTAGTACCAGGGCCATATCGAGGTCTTCACTGATCATCGGTTTTGTTCCTATCACTACACCACGAACTCTACATATCATCAGTACCACAACCATGTCCATTTCTTCAGTTATCATGGGTTATGTTCTCTGCCACTACACCACGTACTCTACATATCATTAGTATAAGGGCCATGTCCAGGTCTCCACTGATGATGGATTTGGTTCTCTACCACTACACCACGTACTTTACATATCATTAGTACCAGGGCCATGTCCAGGTCCTCACTGATCATGAGTTTTGTTTTATGCCAGTACACCAAGTACTCTATATATAATTAGTACCATGGCCATGTCCAGGTCATCACTGATCATGGGTATTGTTTTCTATTACTGCACCACTTACTCTACATATCATTAGTACCAGGGCCATTTCCAGGTCTTCACTAATCATGGGTATTGTTTTCTATTACTACACCAAGTACTCTACATAGCATTAGTACCAGGGCCATGTCCAGGTCTGCACTGATCATGGGTTCAGTTCTTTGCCACAACACCACGTACTCTATATATCATTAGTACCAAGGTCATGTCGAGGTCTCCACTGATCATGGATTTTGTTCTCTGCCACTAAACTACGTACACTACATATCTAAGTACCAGGGCCATGTCGAGGACTTCATTTATTATGGGTTTTGTTCTCTGCCACTACACCACGTACTCTACATATCATTAGTACCAGGGCCATGTCCAGGTCATCACTGATCATGGGTTTTGTTCTCGGCCACTACACCATGTACTCTACATATCATTAGTAAGAGGGCCATGTCCAGGTCTTCACTTATCATCGATTTTGTTTTCTGCTAATACACCACGTACTCTACATATCATTAGTACCAGGGCCATGTCGAGGTCTTCACTTATCATTGGTTTTGTTCCCTACCATTACACCAATTACTCTACATATTATTAGTACCAGGGCCATATCGAGGTCTTCACTGATCATCGGTTTTGTTCCTATCACTACACCACGAACTCTACATATCATCAGTACCACAACCATGTCCATTTCTTCAGTTATCATGGGTTATGTTCTCTGCCACTACACCACGTACTCTACATATCATTAGTATAAGGGCCATGTCCAGGTCTCCACTGATGATGGATTTGGTTCTCTACCACTACACCACGTACTTTACATATCATTAGTACCAGGGCCATGTCCAGGTCCTCACTGATCATGAGTTTTGTTTTATGCCAGTACACCAAGTACTCTATATATAATTAGTACCATGGCCATGTCCAGGTCATCACTGATCATGGGTATTGTTTTCTATTACTGCACCACTTACTCTACATATCATTAGTACCAGGGCCATGTCCAGGTCTTCACTAATCATGGGTATTGTTTTCTATTACTACACCAAGTACTCTACATATCATTAGTACCAGGGCCATGTCCAGGTCTTCATTGATCATGGATTTTGTTCTCTGCCAATACACAACGTACTCTACATATCATTAGTACCAGGGCCATGTCGAAGTCTTCACTGATCATGGTTTTGTTCTCCTCCACTACACCTCGTACTCTACATATCATTACTATCAGGGCAATGTAAAAGTCATCAGTGATCATGGGTTTTGTTCTCTGCCACTACACCACGTACTCTATATATCATTAGTACCAGGGCCATATCGAGGTCTTCACAGATCATGGGTTTTGTTCTCTGTCACTACACCACGTACTCTACATATCATTACTATCAGGGCCATGTAAAAGTCATCAGTGAACATCGGTTATGTTCTCTGCCACTACACCACGTACTCTTTATATCATTAGTACCAGGGCCATGTCCAGGTCTTCACTGATCATGGGTATTGTTTTCTATTACTACACCAAGTACTCTACATAGCATTAGTACCAGGGCCATGTCCAGGTCTGCACTGATCATGGGTTCAGTTCTCTGCCACAACACCATGTATTCTATATATCATTACAGTAGTACCAAGGTCATGTCGAGGTATCCACTGATCATGGGTTTTGTTCTCTGCCACTAAACTACGTACACTACATATCTAAGTACCAGGGCCATGTCGAGGACTTCATTTATTATGGGTTTTGTTGTCTGCCACTACAACACTTACTGTACATATCATAAGTACCAAGGCGATATCGAGGTCTTCACTGATCATTGGTTTTGTTCTCTGCCACTACACAATTTACTCTACATATCACTAAAATCAGGGCCATGTCCAGGTCTTCATTTATCATAGGTTTGGTAATCTGCCTCTACACCACGTACTCTACATATCATTAGTACCAGGGCCATGTCCAGGTCTTCATTGATAATGGATTTTGTTCTCTGCCACTGCACAACGTACTCTACATATCATTAGTACCAGGGCCATGTTGAAGTCTTCACTGATCATGGGTTTTTTTCTCCTCCACTACACCTCGTACTCTACATATTATTACTATCAGGGCAATGTAAAAGTCATCAGTGATCATGGGTTTTGTTCTCTGCCACTACACCACGTACTCTATATATCATTAGTACCAGGGCCATATCGAGGTCTTCACAGATCATGGGTTTTTGTTCTCTGCCACTACACCACGTACTCTACATATCATTACTATCAGGGCCATGTAAAAGTCATCAGTGAACATCGGTTTTGTTCTCTGCCACTACACCACGTACTCTACATATCATTAGTACCAGGGCCTTGTCGAGGTATTCAATGATCATGGGTTTTGTTCTCTGCCACTACACCACGTACTCTACATATCATTAGAACCAGGGCCATGTCATGAACTTCACTGATCATTGGCTTTGTTCTCTACCACTACACCAAGTACTCTACATATCATTACTATCAGGGTCATGCCAAAGTCATCAGTGATCATGGGTTTTGTTCTATGCCACTACACCACGTACTCTACATATCATTAGTACCAGGGCCATGTCCACGTCTTCACTGATCATGGGTATTGTTCTCTATTACTACACCACGAACTCTACATATCATTAGTACCAGAACCATGTCCAGGTCTTCAGTTATCATGGGTTATGTTCTCTGCCACAACACCATATACTCTACATATCATTAGTACCAGAACCATGTCCAGGTCTTCAGTTATCATGGGTTATGTTCTTTGCCACTACACCACGTACTCTACATATCATTAGTACAAGGGCCATGTCCAGGTCTCCACTGATGATGGATTTGGTTCTCTACCACTACACCACGTACTTTACATATCATTAGTACCAGGGCCATGTCCAGGTCTTCACTGATCATGGGTTTTGTTTTCTGCCACTGCACCACGTACACTATATATCATTATTACCAGGGCCATGTCCAGGTCTTTACTGATCATGGGTATTGTTCTCTGCCACTACACCACGTACTCTACATGTCATAAGTACCAGGGCGATGTCGAGGTCTTCACTGATCATGTGTTTTGTTCCCTGCCACTACACCACGTACTCTACATATCATTAGTACCAGGGCCATGTCCAGGTCTTCACTGATCTTGGTTTTTTTTCTCTGCCACAACACCACATACTCTACATATCATTAGTACCAGGGCCATGTCGAAGTCTTCACTTATCATGTATTTGGTTCTGTACCACTACACCACGTATTATACATAGCATTAGTACCAGGGCCATGTCCACGTCTTCACTGATCATGAGTTTGGTTCCTAGGCACTACATCACGTATTATACATATCATTAGTACCACGGCCATTTGAAAGTCTTCACTTATCATGAGTTCGGTTCTCTGCCACTACACCATGTACTCTAAATATCATTAGTACTAGGGCCATGTCAACGTCTTCACTGATCATGAGTTTGGTTCTCTGGCACTACATCACGTACTCTACATATCATTAGTACCAAGGCCAAATCAAAGTCTTCACTTATCATGGGTTTGGTTCTCTGTCACTATACCAAGTACTATAAATATCATTAGTACCAGGGCCATGTCCAGGTCTTCACTGATCATGTGTTTGGATTTCTACAACCACATTACGTACTCTACATATCATTAGTACCATTGCCATTTGGAGGTCTTCACTTGTTATGGGTTTGGTTCTCTACCACTACCCCACGTACTCTACATATCATTAGTACCAGGGCCATGTCCACGTCTTCACTGATCATGGTTTTTATCTCCTCCACTACACCACGTACTCTACATATCATTAGTACCAGGGTCATGTCGAGGTCTTCACTGATCATGAGTTTGGTTCTCTGGCACTACATCACGTATTCTACATATCATTGGTACCAAGGCCAAATCAAAGTCTTCACTTATCATGGGTTTGGTTCTCTGTCACTATACCAAGTACTCTAAATATCATTAGTACCAGGGCCATGTCCAGGTCTTCACTGATCATGTGTTTGGATTTCTGCCACCACATTACGTACTCTACATATCATTAGTACCATTGCCCTTTGGATGTCTTCACTTTTTATGGGTTTGGTTCTCTGCCACTACCCCATGTACTCTACATATCATTAGTACCACGTACTCTTCATATTATAATTAATACCAGGGCCATGTCCACGTCTTCACTGATCATGAGTTTGGTTCTCTGACACTACACCACGTATTCTACATAGCATTAGTACCAGGGCCATGTCCACGTCTTCACTGATCATGGGTTTGGTCTCCTCCACTACACCACGTACTCTATATATCATTAGTACCAGGGTCATGTCAGGTATTCACTGATCATGGGTTCGGTTCTCTGCCACTACACCACGTACTCTACATAGCATTAGTACCAGGGCCATGTCCACGTCTTCACTGATCATGAGTTTGGTTCTCTGACACTACATCACGTACTCTACATATCATCAGTACCACGGCAATGTCAAAGTCATCTCTTATCATCGGTTTGATTCTCTGTCACTATACCAAATACTCTAAATATCATTAGTACCAGGGCCATGTTGGGGTCCTCACTGATCATGTGTTTGGATCTCTGCCACTACATTACGTACTCTACATATCATTAGTACCAGTGGCATTTGGAGGTCTTCACTTATGGGTTTGGTTCCCTGCCGCTACACCACGTACTCTACATATCATTAGTACCAAGGCCATGTCAAGGTCTTTACTGATCATAGGTGATGTTCTCTGCCACTACACCACGTACTCTACATATCATTAGAACCAGGGCCATGTCGAGGACTTCTCTTATCATGGATTTGGTTCTATGCCATTACACCACGTACTCTACATAGCATTAGTACCAAGGCCATGTCCACGACTAAAATGATCAAGAGTTTGGTTCTCAGGTACTACACCATGTACTCTACATATAATTAGTACCAAGGCAATGTCGAGGACTTCACTGATCATAGGTTTTGTTCTCTGTCACTTCACCACGTACTCTACATATCATTAGTACCAGGGCCATGGCGAGGTCTTCACTGATCATGGGTTATGTTCTCTATTACTACATCATGTACTCTACATATCATTAGTACCAGGGCCATGTCGAGGTCTCCACTGATCATGGGTTTTGTTCTCTACCACTAAACCACATATTCTACATATCATTAGTACCAGGGCAATGTCGAGGTCTCCACTGATCATGGGTTTTGTTCTCTGCCACTGCACCACATACTTTACATATCATTAGTACCAGGACCATGTCCAGGACTTCACAGATCATTGGTTTTGTTCTCTACCACCACACCACGTACTCTTCATATCATTTGTACGATGGCCATGTCTAGGTCATCACTGATCATAGGTTTTGTTCTCTGCCACTACACCACGTACTCTACATATCATTAGTACCAGGGCCATGTCCAAGTCTTCACTGATCATGGGTTTTGTTCTCCACCACTACACCACGTACTCTACATATCATTAGTACCAGGGCGATGTCGAGGTCTTCACAGTTCATGGGTTTGGTTCTCTGTCACAACACCACGTACTCTACATATCATTAGTACCAGGGCCATGTCGAAGTCTTCACTTATCATTGGTTTTGTTCTCTGCCACTACACCACGTACTCTACATATCATTGGTACCAGGGACATGTCCAAGTTTTCACTGATTATTGGTTTTGTTCTCTATTACTACATGTACACCACGTACTCTACATATCATTAGTACCAGGGCAATGTCCAGGTCTTTACAGATCATTAGTTTTGTTCTCTACCACTACACCACTTAATCTACATATCATTACTACCAGGGCCATGTCCAGGTCTTCACTGATCATGGGTTTGGTTCTCTATCACTTCACTACGTACTCTACATATCATTAGTACCAGGGCCATGTCGAAATCTTCACTTATCATCGGGTTTGTTCTCTACCACTACACCACGTACTCTACATATCATAAGTACCAGGGGCATGTCGAGGTCTTCACTGATCATGGGTTTTGTTTTCTGCCACTACACCACGTACTCTATATATCATTAGTACCAAGGCCATGTCCAGGTCTTCACTGATAAAGGGTTTTGTTCTGTGCCACTGTACTACGTACACTACATTTCATTAGGACCAGGGCCATGTCGAGGTCTTCACTGACCATGGCTTTTGTTCTCTACCACTACACTACGAACTTTACACATCATTAGTACCAGGGCCATGTCCAGATCTTCGCTGATCATGGGTTTGGTTCTCTGACACTACACCACAAACTCTACATATCATTAGTACCAGGGCCATATCCACGTCTTCACTTATCATGGTTTTGGTTCTCTACCACTACACCACGTCTTCTACATATCATTAGAACCAGGGCCATGTCCAGGTTTTCACTGATCATGGATTTGGTTCTCTTCCACTTCACCACGTACTCGACATACATTTAGTACCAGGGTCATGTCGAGGTATTCACTGATCATGGGTTTTGTTCTCTGCCAATACACCACGTACTCTACATATAATTAGTACAAGGCCATGTCGAGGTCTTCACTTACCATGAGTTTGGATCTCTAGCACTACGCCGAATAATCTTCATATCATTAGTACCAGGGCCAAACTCCAAGTCTTCACTGATCATGGGTTTTGTTCTCAGTCACTTTACCAAGTACTCTAAAAATCATTATTACCAGGGCCATGTCGAAGTCTTCACTTATTATGGGTAAATTTCTCTGCCACTACACCACGTACTCTACATATTATTAGTACCAGGGCCATGTCCACGTCTTCACTTATCATGGGTTTTGTTCTCTGCCACTACACTACGTACACTACATATCATAAGTACCAGGGCCATGTCGTGGTCTTCAATTATCATTGGTTTTGTTCTCTGCAACTACACCACGTACTATACATATCATTAGTACCAGGGCCATGTGGAGGTCTTCACTCATCATGGGTTTTGTTCTCTGCCACTACACTACGTACTTTACATAACATTAGTATCATGACCATATCGAGGACTTCACTGATCATGGCTTTGGTTCTCTACCACTACATCAGGTACTCTGCAAATCACTAGTGCCAGTGTCATGTCCAAGTCATCACTCATCATTGGTTTGGTGCTCTACCACTATACCACATACTCTACATATCATTAGTACCAGGGCCATGTCCAGGTCTTCATTGATCACGGGTTTTGTTCTCTACCACTACACTATGTTCTCTACATATCATTAGTACCAGGACCATGTCGAGGTCTTCACTGCTCATGTGTTTTGTTCTCTGCCGCTACACCACGTACTCTACATATCATTAGTACCAGGGCCATGTCGATGTCTTCACTGATCATGGGTTTTGTTCTCTACCACTACACCACGTACTCTACGTATCATTAGTACCAGAGCAATGTCCAGGTCTTCACTGATCATGGGTTTGGTTCTCTACCACTACACTAAGTTCTCTACATATCATTAGTACCAGTACCATGTCGAGGTCTTCACTGATCACTGGTTTTGTTCTCAGCCACTACACCTCATTCTTTAAAAATCAAAGGTACCAGGGCCATGTAGAGGTCTTCACTTATCATGGATTTGGTTCTCTGCCAATACAACACGTACTCTACATGTCATTAGTACCAGGGCCATGTCAAGGTCTTCACTGATCATGGGTATTGTTCTCTGCCACTACACCACGTACACTACATATCTTTAGTACCAGTGCCATGTCCAGGTCTTCACTGATCATTGGTTTTATTCTCTGTCACTACACCACGTGCTCTTAATATCATTAGTACCAGGGCCATGTCCTGGTCTTCACTAATCATGTGTTTTGTTCTCTGCCACTACACCACGTATTTTACATATCATTAGTACCAGTGCCATGTCAAGGTCTTCACTGATCATGGGTTTTGTTGTCTGCCATTACACCACGTGCTCTACATATCTTTAGTACCAGGGCCATGTCCAAGTCTTCACTGATCATTGGTTTTAATCTCTGCCACTACACCACGTGCTCTAAATATCATTAGTACTAGGGCCATGTCCAGGTCTTCACTGATCATTAGTTTTGTTCTCTGCCACTACACCACGTACGCTACATAGCATAAGTACCAGGGCTATGTCGACGTCTTAACTGATCAATGGTTTTATTCTCTGCCACTACACAATGTACTCTGCATATCATTAGTACCAGGGCTATGTGGAGGTCTTCACTGATCATGGGTTTTGTTCTCTGCCACTACACCATGTACTATGCATATCATTAGTACCAGGGCTATGTGGAGGTCTTCACTGATCATGGGTTTTGTTCTCTGCCACTACACCATGTACTATGCATATCATTAGTACCAGGGCTATGAGGAGGTCTTTGCTGATCATGGGTTTTGTTCTCTGTCACTACACCACGTACTCTACATATCATTAGTACCAGGGCCATGTCCACATCTTCACTGATCAAAGGTTGTGTTCTCTGCCACTACACCACGTACTCTCAATATAATTAGTACCAGGGTCAATTCCAGGTATTCACTGATCATGGGTTTTGTTCTCTGCCACTACAACCCGTACTCTACATATCATTAGTACCAGGGCCATGTCCAGGTCTTCAAATTTCATGGGTTTTGTTCTCTGCCACTACACCATGTACTATACATATCACTAGTACCAGGGCCATGTCCAGATCTTCACTTATCATGGGTTTAGTTCTCTGCCACTACACAAAGTACTTTACATATCTTTAGTACCAGGGCCAAGTCCAGGTCTTCACTTATCATTGGTTTTGTTCTCTGCCGCTACAACACGTACTCTACATATCATTAGTACCAGGGCCATGTCAACGTCTTCACTGATCATGGGTTTTTTCTCTATCACTACACCACGTGTTCTACATATCATTAGTACCAGGGCCATGTCCACGTCTTCACTTATCATGGGTTTTATTCTCTATCACTACACCACGTGCTCTACATATCACTAGTACCAGGGTCATGTCCTTGTCTTCACTTATCATGTATTTTGTTCTCTGTCACTACACCACGTAATCTACATATCATAAGTACCAGGGCCATATCAAGGTCTTCACTGATCGTTAGTTTTGTTCTCTGCCACTACACCATGTAGTCTGCATATCATTAGTACCAGGGCTATGTCAAGGTCTTCACTGATCATGGGTTTTGTTTTCTGCCACTACACCACGTGCTCTACATATCATTAGTACCAGGGCCATGTCCATGTCTTCACTGATCATTGGTTGTATTCTCTATCACTACACCACGTGCTCTACATATCATTAGCACCAGGGTCATGTCCTGGTCTTCACTAATCATGTGTTTTGTTCTCTGCCACTACACCACGTTCCCTACATATAATAAGTACCAGGGCCATGTCGAGGTCTTCACTGATCGTTGGTTTTGTTCTCTGCCACTACGCTAAGTACTCTGTATATCATTAGTACCAGGGCTATATGGAAGTCTTCACTGATCATGGGTTTTGTTCTCTGCAACTACACCACGTACTCTTCATATCATAAATACCAGGGCTATGTCCAGGTCTTCACTGATCATGGGTTTTGTTTTCTGCCACTACACCACGTACTCTACATATCATTATTACCAGGGCCATGTCCACGTCTTCACTTATCATGGGTTTTGTTCTCTGCCTCTACCTAACTTAATCTAAATATCATTAGTACCATAACCATGTCGAGGTCTTCACTGATCATGGGTTTTGTTCTCTGCCACTACAACACGTACTCTACATATCAATAGTACCAGGGCCATGTCAAGGTCTTCACTGATCATGGGTTTTGTTCTCTGCCACTACACCACGTACTCTACATATCATTAGTAACAGGGCCATGTCCACGTCTTCACTGATCATGGGTTTTGTTCTCTACCACTACACCACGTACTCTTCATATCATAAATACCAGGGCTATGTCCAGGTCTTCACTGATCATGGGTTTGGTTCTCTGCCACTACACCACGTACTCTACATATCATTATTACCAGGGCCATGTCCACGTCTTCACTGATCATGGGTTTTGTTCTCTACCACTACACCACGTACTCTACATATCATAATTACCAGGGCCATATCGAGGTCTTCACTGATCATGGGTTTTGTTCTCTGCCACTACACCACGTACTCTACATATCATTAGTACCAGGGCCATGTCCACGTCTTCACTGATCATGGGTTTTGTTCTCTACCACTACACCACGTACTCTACATATCATTAGAACCAGGGCCATGTCGAGGTCTTCACTGATCATGAGTTTGGTTTTCAACCACTACACCACGTACTCTACATATTATTAATACCAGGGCCATGTCGAGGTCTTCACTGATCATGGGTTTTGTTTTCTGCCACTACACCACGTACTCTACTTATCATTAGTACCAGGGCCATGTCCACGTCTTCACTGATCATGGGTTTTGTTCTCTGCCACTACACCACGTACTCTACATATCATTAGTACCAGGGCCATGTCGAGGTCTTTACTGATCATGGGTTTGGTTCTCTACCAATACACCACGTACTCTACATATTATTAGTACCAGGGCCATGTCCAGGTCTTCACTGATCATGGGTTTTGTTCTCTGCCACTACACCACGTACTCTACATATTATTAGTACCAGGGCCATGTCCACGTCTTCACTGATCATTGGTTTTGTTCTCTACCACTACACCACGTGCTCTACATATCATAAATACCAGGGCCATGTCAAGGTCTTCACTGATCATGGGTTTGGTTCTCTGCCACTACACCACGTACTCTTCTTATCATTAGTACCAGGGCCATGTGTAGGTCTTCACTTATCATGGGTTTTGTTCTCTACCACTACACAACGTACTCTACATATCATTGGTACCAGAGCCATGTCGAGGTATTTACTGATCATGGGTTTTGTTCTCTGATACTACATCACGAATTCTACATATTATTAGTACCAGTGCCATGTCGAGGTCTTCACTGCTCATGGGTTTTGTTCTCTGCCACTACATCACGTACTCCACATGTCATTAGTACCAGAGCCATTCCAGGTCTTCACTGATCATGGGTTTTGTTCTCTGCCACTACATCACGTACTCCACATATCATTAGTACCAGGGCCATTCCAGGTCTTCACTGATCATGGGTTTTGTTCTCTGCCATTACACCACGTACTCTACATGTCATTAGTACCAGGGCCATGTCAATGTCTTCACTGATCATGGGTTATGTGTTCTACCATTACACCACGTACTCTTCAAGTCGTAAATTCTTCTCCCATTATAAGGCCTTCACTGATAATGGGTTTCTTGCTCTACCGTTAGACCACCCACGGGCTATACAAGTCATTAATACCTATCCAATGTCGAGGTCTTGACTGATAAAGGATTTAGTGTTCTACCACTAGACCACGTGCCCTACAAGTTATAAGTACCTGTCCCATGTCGAGGTCTTAACAAAAAACGGATTTTGTGCTGTACCATTAGACCACGTACCATGCAAATCATAAGTGACTGTCCCATGTCGAGGTTTCAACTAATAATAGAGTCGGTGATCTTCCAAATGACCAACCACCTACTCGACGTTTATTATTACATATCACATTTCAAGATATTCACTGATAATGGATTCGGTGCTCTACACTAGACCACGTGCCCTACAACTTATTAGTACTGATCCTTCGTCGAGGTTTCCATGGATAATGGTTTCGTTGCTCTGCCACTAGACCACGTGCCCAACAAATTATTAGTACCTATTCCATGTCGTGGTCTTCACTGATAATGGATTCGGTGCTCTACCATTATACCACGTGCCCTACAAGTCATTAGGACATATATCAATTCGAGGTCTTCACTGATAATGGATTCGATGCTCTACCACTAGACCACGTGCCCAACAAGTTATTAGTACCTATTCCATGTTGATGTCTTCACTGATAATGGATTCGGTACTCCAGCATTATACCACATGCCCTACAAGTCATTAGGAAATATATCAATTCGAGGTCTTCACTGATAATGGATTCGATGCTCTACCACTAGACCACGAGCCCAACAAGTTATTATTACCTATTTCATGTCGAGGTATTTACTTATAACTGATTCGGTGTTGGGCCACTAGACCAAGAGCCCTACATGTTATTAGTACTTATTCCTTGTCGAGGTCTTCATTGATGATTTGATGCTCTTCCACTAGACCACATGCTCTACAAGTCAGTAAAACCTATCACATCTCGAAGTCTTCTCTAATCATGGGTTCGGTTCTCTTGCACTAGGCCATTTGTTCTATAAGTTAGTAGTATATATCGTATGTCGAGATCTTCACGGATAATGGATTCGGTCCTCTACCACTAGACCATGTGCCCAACAAGTTATTATTACCTATTCCATGTCGAGGTCTTCACTGATGATTTGATGCTCTTCTACTAGACCATGTACTCTACAAGTCAGTAAAACCTATCACATGTCGAAGTCTTCTCTGATCATGGGATCGGTTCATTTCACTCGACCACGTGTTCTATAAGTTAGTAGTATATATCGTATGTTAAGATCTTCACAGATAATGGATTTGGTCCTCTACAACTAGACCATGTGCTCTACAAGTAATTATTACATATTCCATGTCGTGGTCTTCACTGATAATGGATTCGGTGATCTACCACTGCACCACGTGCTTGACATATTATTAGTACCTATTCCATGTCGGGGTCTTGATTGATAATGGATTCGGTGCTCTACCACTAGACCAAGTGCCCCGGAAGTTACTATTGCCTATCCCGTGTCGAGGTCTTCAGTAATAACGGATTTTATGCTCAACCACTAGACCACGTGCCCTAGTCAGTAGTACCTATCACATGTCGAGGTCTTCACTGATAATGGGTTTGCGTCTCTGTCATTAGACCGAGTGCCCTAAAAGTCACATTACTTCTCCCATTTGTGTTCTTCACTGATAATGGATTTCCTGCTCTACCATTAGACTACGGGCTCTATAAGTCATTAGTACCTAGCCAATGCCGAGATCTTCACTGATAATGAATTGTGTGCTCTACCACTAGACCACGTGCACTACATTTTATTTGTACAAATTCCATGGCCAGGTCTTCACTGATAATGGATTTGGTACTCTACCACTAGACCAAGTGCCTTACAAGTTATTATTACCTATCCTATGCCGAGGTATTCACTGATAATGGATTTGATGCTGGACCTCTAGACCATATGCCCTACATGTAATTAGTACATATCTCATATCGAGGTCGTCACTAATATAATTGATTTGTTTCTCGACGACTAGACCATGTGCCCTACAAGTAATTATTATATATCCAATGTCAATATCAACTCTGGTAACTGATTAGGTTTTCTTCCACTAGACCACGTGCACTTCATTAATTAATACGTTACCTTAGGTCTTTACAGATAATTAATTTGTTGCTCAACCACTAGACCACGTGCCATACAAGTTATTAGTACATATCGTATGTCAAGGTCTTCATGGATAATTGATTCGGTCCTCTACCACTAGGCCACGTGCTCTACAAAGTATTAGTACATATTCCATGTCAAGGTCTTCACTGATAATGGATTCGGTGCTATACCACTAGACGACCTGCTCTACAAATCAATAGTAGCTATCCTATGTCGAGGTCTTCACCGATAATGAATTCGGTTCTCTACTACTAGACCATGTGCCCTACAAATCATTAGTACGTGTCCCATATCTACGTCTTCACTGACACTGGATTCGGTGCTCTACCACTAGACTACGTTCCCTACAAGTTATTAGTACGTATCGTATGTCGAGGTCTTCACGGATACTGGATTCGGTGCTCTGCCACTAGACTACGTGCCCTACAAGTTATTAGTACGTATCGTATGTCGAGGTCTTCACGGATAATGGATTCGTCCTATATCACTAGACCACGTGCTCTACAAGTTAATAATACTTATTCCATGTGGTGGTCTTCACTGATAATGGATTCGGAGCTCGACAACTAGATCACGTGCTCTACATATTATTAGTACCTATTCCATGTCGGGGTCTTCACCGATGATGGATTCGCTGCTCTATCACTTGACCAAGTGCCCTGGAAGTTACTTTTACTTATCCTTTGTCGACGTCTTCATTGATAATGGATTCGGTGCTCTACCACTAGACCACGTGCCCTACTTGTTATTATTACCTATTTCATGTCGAAGTTTTAACTGATAATGGATTCGGTTCTCTACCACTGCACCATATACCTTACAATTCATTGGTATCTAGCACATGTCAAGGTATTCGCTGATCCTGGGTTTGGCTGTATTCCACTAAACCTCATACTCTACATATCATTAGTACCTCTCGCATTTCGAAGTCTTCGCCGACGGTAGATTTTGTACTCTACCACTAGATCACATGCACTACAAGTCATTAGTACATATCCCATATAGAGGTCTTCACTGATAATGGATTCGGTGCTCTACCACTAGACAAAGTGCCCTACAAGTCATTAGTGCCTATACCATGTCGTGGTCTTCACTGACAATAGATTCGCTGCTCAACCACTAGATCGCGTGTCCTACAAGTTATTTGTACCTATTCCATGTCGAGATCTTCACTGATAATGGATTCGGTGCTCTACAATTAGACCAGGTGCTCTACATATTATTAGTACCTGTTTTATGTCAGGGTCTTCACTGATAATGGATTTGGTGCTCTACCACTGGCCCAAGTGCCATGGAAGTTACTATTACCTATCCCATGGCAATGTCTTCACTGATAATGGATTCAGTGCTCAACCACTAGGTCACGTGCCCTACTAGTCAGTATTCCCTATCACATTTCGATATAGTCATTGATCATGGGTTTGGTTCACTACCACAAGACCACGTGCTATACATATTATTAGTACCTAGCCCATGTCGAGGTCTTCGCCAATAATGGATTCGGTTCTCTTCTACTAGACCACTTGCCCTACAAATGATTAGTACCTGTCCCTTGTCAAGGGCTTCAACGATAATGAATTATTTGCTTTCCCACTAGAACACGGGCTCTACAAGTCAATAGTTCCTATACAATGTCGTGGTCCTCACTGATACTAGATTCGGTGCTCTGCCACTAGACGACGTGTGTGCTGGCGCTTTATGTCCGCTTGACGCTTGTTGTCCGCAACGCTTTTTATCCGCAGAAAAAATAGAAAAACGTTGACTTTGGACCGCATGACGACTTTTATCTGCAGAAAATTTGAAAAAATGACGCCTTATGTCCACATTACGCCTTTTATCCGCAAAAAAAAATAGAAAAACGTCGACTTCTGTCCGCATGACGCCTTTTATCCGCAGAAAATTTAGAAATATGACGCCTTTTGTCCGCATGACGCCTTTTGTCCGCAGAAAATTTAGAAAAATGACGCCTTTTGTCTGCATGACGACTTTTGTCCGCAGAAAATCAGAAAAACGTCGACTTTTGTCCGCATGACGCCTTCTATCCGATTGTTGTAGTACAGTTTCATTTTAAAAATGTTTTGGTTACAGTGAGGCAGGGTAGACCGCGTAAAGTGAAACACGGGGTAAGTAGGCACAAGGACAGTAACTGATATATAGTAATATTCCTATTTAATCCATTTTACGAAGAATAAATTGGACCATGGTGACACAACTATCCAGTTCAAACGACCAATAGTGAATGCATTTTATTTAAAACATTCTGAAGGACAGATGGAAGATGTTCATATAAAGGCATATTTCAAAAGAGATTGTGCCTTTGTTATAGCAATTTTACGGCTTTTATTGGTGGTTGTAAATGTAAAATTAAAAATACAAGCAGTTAGAAGCTAGTTTGATATTCGTTTTTCTATATTTTGATATTTAAAGGAGAAACACTTCAAATTTGAGGTTAGGGTAAGAGCTAGAATTATGGTAAGGGTTAGCGTTAGAGTTGTGATGAATATCGAATATCAAAGAGGAATATCAAACTAACTTAATTCTACAAAAAAAACAACACTTTATTATCTTCAGATCGTCAGTTTCTGGATGACCATGGGATTTGTTTACAAAATAAAAGGATTATAAGTATATGAAAAAGGTATAGTTATGTTGTTTTAACTTGGATATGTCAATTAAGTATGGCCGATCGATCACTGTTTCCGTTTTTTAAAAAAAAAGTTAGAATATAGCATTAAGCACACTATTTTGTGTCTTAAAAACTGTCTGATCTAAGAACATCAAATTATATTTTTATGTCTGATGAACCAAAGAGACGTGACCGAGACGGTAAGTAACGTGCTTGCATTTTAAACAGGAGAAATCAGATAATATTTTAATGTTATGGCCCTTGGATTGTCAATAATTACATTAGAATGTATACTCTAGCAACCGTAGTTTTCAGTTGTACTTCACCAAAGCTGCACAATATGTATTTGATAATGAATATATCTCATACACATTCTTGAACTGGCCAAATTAAATCATTTATGTATGGTTTACGGCCCTTGAATTGTCATATATTGTCCTATCTGACCTTATGATATGCAGTTCTAGCAACCATATTTTGCACTGGATATTTACTAAACTGGCGCTGATCTCGGACAAATTCTTGAACTGACCGAAAGGTATATTGGCCTTGCATTAATATTATATTGGTATTCAAAGTATTGTCTGACATTATGTGCACCCTTACACTCGCATTTTTTCACTTGACCTTAACCAAACATATACAGTAGTTATACAACCATAATATCTCAGACGAGTTCTAGAACTTGCCAAATCGAATAATAATGTCTGAATTATAATTGTCATTTTATATACATAAGAGAGAGCTTTTTTCATATTGTGTGGACTCGTACACCAATATGTATTATTCGATATGTGTCCCAAACTAACACTTGACAGTAGTTACATACCGTAATAGTTCGGATATATGTAAAAAAAAAGTAAAAAGCCTTATTAGAACTATTGTGCCTAACTATATAAAAACCCTTCCAGTCACGTGGGAACTAAGGAGCGAACACGAATGAACCCTATTTATCTGCTGCAAAGTGTCTAACATTTTCAAGGATAAAATAAAATTTACTTCAGGTATATGTTAGAATGTAACACACTGATCTCAATCTTAAAATGTTTTGTGTTAAATCTGTTTAATAAAATGCTGTTTAATAGTCTCAGATCTTTTTTTTTTAAATTTAAATTGGGTCAATAAATTTACTATAAAACAAGCGATGTTCCAACTATCCCCAATGCTTTGGCAAATTGGAACATTTCAATTCGCGATTTGTGTCATTTAGTGAAACAACCAATCATATAAGTATAAAATCGTTAAACTACAATGACAAGAGAAGCCAAATATTTATGATGTGCGTATAATACGTGAATGTATATAAAACAAATATGTATTCATTGTGACAAATGCAATTTTCATTCCGACTAAGATCATGGGTAAATATCAGCCGAAAAATTATTCATACGTGATTTTCTGTTAGAACCTCCCCACCCCCAGTCCCTCCACTCCCCTCGAAGATGTTGATGAATTAGAACGAATTACATGTTTTAACATTTATTTATGCTGGTATAGTTGACAAAAACATTGTTAATATATGTAAATGTGCTTCAAGCTACATCTTTCTTGATTTGTTTATACGTTTATAGCGGACATGCATATTTCAAACATCGTAATCTTGTTTGATCTAAACGCAATTTTGCGGGGGACATGAAAATGGGCACCTCCGTGCGTGCGTCCGTGTGTCCGTGCGTCCGAAAGCATTTCCGGAGTACAACTACAAATTTTCTCAAGGTAACACTACTGAACGTTGTATACATGTCCGCCAGTAGGTCTAAAAGTGCCTTATGTAACAAAAAGAACAGCAATAATAATAATATAAAGACTTTTATTAAGGAGAGAACTCATTTGAAATCAATCTTCCTTGAGGTCCTCAACATATTAATATAAACTAATAAATATAATTTGCATTTTCTATAGATGATGGAATAGAGTTCCACAAACAAGAGCCTTAATAAGCAAACGAATGACGAAACATTTCAGAACTTGGCTTAAAATACAATTGCTATGAGGGAGTTAATTTTCAATATTTTTTCTGTTGCTATGAAACAAAATAGCCAAATTACAAAATTGTATGTTTCCAGAGTACAGCTACAAAGCCATTCAAGGTAAATTCACGAATCTTTGTACACATGTCAATCTGGAGGCCTAGTTGTGCGTATTGCTATGAGGGAGTTATTATTTTCAACATTTTTTTTTTCTGTTACCATGAAACAAATAACCAAAATGACAAAATTCACCGTTTCCGGAGCACAACTCTAAAATCGTGCAAGAAACTTTGTATACATGTCAAACTTGAGTTGTATTAGTGCCTTTTGCTATGAGTGAGTTTTCATTTTCAACATATTTTTCTGTTACCAAGTAAAAACAAAAAGTAGTAAAGACAAGAAATGTCACGGGTAAGTGTTGCATGCCCCCCAAATGGTCTGTTAAATAAAAATATATATCATAATAGGTAGCGATGTATCCATGAATATCAAGAGTAATGGACTGACGTTTCAGACTAGACACGCAATTGCATTTTTACATTAAAGCGTGACCTTGACCTTTGTGTAACCTTGACATCTGATGTAAAAGTCTGGGTATTTCTACAGGTAAATACAGGTGACACATCATCATGACGTGCTGATCACTTGTGTGAAGCTATTTTAAAAATCACTCCATGTAAGACAAAGTTACAGACCAGACATGAAATATCAAACAAACTGAAAGTGTGACCTTAAGGTAAGGTTCTGGGTCTTAACGTGACACGTCTTCATGTCATGTTGATCAATTGATAAATTGAGCCGGGTGTTTTTGAAATCCATCCATGTATGATAAAGTTATAGGAGGGTGTCATACAAACTCAAAGTGTGACCTTGACCTTTGAGGTACGGGTCTAGGTCTTACGTGAGACATGTCGCCATGTCATCTTGATCAATTGAGCCAAGTTGAAGACAACGTTACAGACCAGACAAGCAATATCAAACAAATTGAAAGTGTGACATTGACCTTTGAGGAAAGGTTCGGGTCTTACATGCGACACTTAATTATGCCATGTTGATCAACTGAGTCAAGTGTTTTTGAAATTTATCCATAGGTGACAAAGTTACAGACTAGACACGGAATCTCAAACAGACTGAAAGTGTTGTCAAACAAAGTTGTGAAGTCGGAGTCTGGGTGTTGCACGAAACACGTCGTCATGTTATGTTGAGCATTTGTAGCAAGTATTTATAAAATCTATAAATTCATGCCAAAGTAACAGGTAGGGCACGAAATGTCACACAGATTCAAAGTGTTGTCAAATAAACTCAAAGTGTGACCTTAACCTTTGAGGTAAGCATGTGGGTCTTACATGTGACACGTCATCATGTCATGCTGATGAATTGAGTCAAGTGTTTTGAAATTTATCCATAGGTAACAAAGTTACAGACCGGACACGAAATCTCAATTACACTGAAAGTGTCATCAAACAAAGTTAAATTGTGACCTTGACCTTTGAAGTTGGAGTCTCGTTGTAATGCGTGTCATTTTATGTTGATCATTTGTTGCAAGTTTTAACAAAATCCATCTATGCATGACAAAGTTACAGTCCGGACACGAAATCTCACACAGACTCAAAGTGTTGTCAAACAAATTCAAAGTGTGACCTTGACCTTTGAGGTACGGGTGTGGGTCTTACTCGCGACACATCGTACTGTTATGTTGATCATTTGTAGCAAGTATTTATAAAATCCATTTCTGCGCAACAAAGTTACAGGCCGGACACGAAGTCTCACCCAGACTCCAAGTGTTATGAAACAAACTCAAACAATTACAAAATTTTCCGTTTCCGGAGCGCAACTACAAAACCATTCAAAGTAACTTGAGGGAATTTTCTTTTTTTCTGTTACCATGGAAACAAATAGCCACAGTTATAAGATTTGCAGCTTCCGGGTCATAACTCCAAAAACCGACCAAGGTAACTTCAGGAATCTTTATACACATGTTAACCCCTGTGATCTTACCGTGGAAACAAATAACTCTTAAAGGAAACTAGTAACTATGGAGACACTAACGTTATTGAGGGGAATAATGTTTATATTTTTAATTGACATATCAAAGTCAAAACAACATAACAATACCTTTTTCATATACTTATAATCCTTTTATTTTGTATATAAATTCCATGGTCATCCAGAAACTGACGATCTGAAGATGATGTAGTGTTTTTTATCGGTAGAGTTAAGTTAGTTTGATATTCGTCTTTGATATTCGATATTCATCATGAATCTTACGCTAACCCTAATTCTAGCCCTAATCCTAACTCTTACCTCCAATTTGAAGAGTTTCTCCTTTAAATATCAAAAGATAGAAAAACGAATATCAAACTAACTTCTAACTGCTTGTATTTTCAATTTTACATTTACGACCACCAATAAAAGCCGTAAAATTGCTATAACAAAGGCACGATCTCTTTTGAAATATGCCTTTATATGAACATCTTCCATCTGTCCTTCAGAATGTTTTAAATAAAATGCATTCACTATTGGTCGTTTGAACTGGATAGTTGTGTCACCATTGTCTAGATTTCTGTAGATCAACATGTGCTTAGAACATGCATATACATGTTTATAACGTGCTTACGATTGAAATATAGCTACAACTATTTAAGTTTATTACATGAATATGGAATTTCTTAATAAATATCGTTAACACTCTTCATTTGCCACCATTCCAATTTTGTTAATGGCGTCATGCGGACAAAAGGCGTAATTTTCTTTTAATTTTCTGCGGACAAAAGGCGTCATGCGGACAAAAGGCATAATTTTTCTAAATTTTCTGCGGATAAAAGGCGTCATGCGGACAAAAGGCGTCATTTTTCCAAATTTTCTGCGGATAAAAGTCGTCATGCGGACCAAAGTTGACGTTTTTCTATTTTTTCTGCGGATAAAAAGCGTTGCGTACAAAAAGTGTCAAGTGGACAAAAAGCGCCTGCACAGACGTGCCATACAAATCATTTGTACCTGTCCGATGTCAAAGTTTTCACCGATAATGGATTATGTGCTCAACCACTAGACCATGAGCCCAACAAGTCATTATTACCTGTCCCATGTCGAGATCTTCATTTATAATGGATTCGGTGCCCGACCACTAAACCACGTGCCCTACAATTTATTAGTATATATTCTATGTCGAGGTCTTCACGGATAATGGATTCGGTGCCCTTCTTGACAACGAGCTCTACAAATTATTAGTACCTATTCCATGCCGAGGTCTTTATGGATAATGGATTCGGTGCTCTACCAGTAGACCACGTGACTTACAAGTAATTAGTACATATCCATGTCGAGGTCTTCACGGACAACATATACGTTGCTCTTCTTTTTGACAACGAGCTCTACAAATTATTAGTTCCTATTCCATGCTGAGGTCTTGATGGATAATGGATTCGGTGCTCTACCACTAGACCACGTGCCCAACAAGTTATTAGTACATATATCAATTCGAGGTCGTCAAGGATAACGGATACGTTGCTCTTCCTCTAGACAAGGAGCTCTGCAAATTATAAGTACCTTTTCCATGCCGAGGTCTTTATTGATAATGGATTCGTTGCTCTACCACTAGACCACGTGTCCTATAACTTATTAGTACATATATCAATTCGAGGTCGTCAAGGATAACGGATACTTGCTCTTCCTCTAGACAAGGAGCTCTGCAAATTATTAGTACCTTTTCCATGCCGAGGTCTTTATGGATAATGGATTCGGTGCTCTACCACTAGAACACGTCCCCTACAATTTATTAGTTCATAAATCAATTCGAGGTGGTCAAGGATAACGGATACGTTGCTCTTCTTCTAGACAAGCTGCTCTGCAAATTATTAGTACATCTTCCATGTCGAGGTCTTTACGGATAATGGATTCGGTGGTCTACCACTAGAACACGTCCCCTACAAGTTATCAGTACATATATCAATTCGAGGTCGTCAAAGATAACGGATACGTTACTCTTCCTCTAGACAAGGAGCTCTACAAATTATTAGTACCTATTCCATGCCGAGGTCTTTACGGATAATGGATTCGGTGCTCTTCCACTTGACCACGTGCCCTACAAGTCATTAGTACATATCCCATGTCAAGGACATCACTGATAATAAATTCGGTGGTCTACCACTAGACCACGCGCCCTACTAGTTAGAATTACCTGTTCCATGTCGAGATCTTCACTGATAATGGATTCGGTGCTCTATCACTAGACCACTTGCCCTACATGTTAAAATTACCTATTCCATGTCGAGGTATTCACTGAAAATAGATTCGGTGCTCTACCTCTAGACCACGTGCCCTATAGGCTATTAGTACCAATCATATGTCGAAATTTTGGCTGATAATGGATTGTGTGCAATGCCACTAGACCAAGTGCCCTACAAGTCATTCATACCGTCCCATTTTGAGGTCTTCACTGATAATATATTCAGTTTTCTACCACTAGACCTGATAATGGATTCGGTGATCTACCACTAAACCAAGGGCCCTACAAGTCATTAGAACCTTCCAATGTCGAGGTCTTCACTGAAATTAGATTCAGTGTTCTACCACTATACCACATTTCCTACAAATCATCAGTACCTATTTAATGTCGAGGTCTTCATTGATAATGGATTCGGTGTTCTACCACTAGACCACATTTCCTACAAGGCGTTAGTCCCATGTCGAGGTCTTCACTGATAATGGATTTGGTGCTCTACACTCAACCACGTGACTTACATGTTATAAGTACATATCCCATGTCTAGGTCTTCACTGATAATGGATTTGGTGCTCTACACTCAACCACGTGACTCACAAGTTATTAGTACATATCCCATGTTGAGGTCATCACTGATAATGGATTTGTTGTTCTACCCGACACCACGTGACTTACATGTTATTAGTACCTATTCCATGTCGAGGTCTTCACTGATAATGGATTTGGTGCTCTATACCAGACCACGTGACCTACAAGTTATTAGTACATATCCCATGTCTAGGTCTTCACTGATAATGGATTTGGTGCTCTACACCAGACCACGTGACCTACAAGTTATTAGTACATATCCCATGTCTAGGTCTTCACTGATAATGGATTTGGTGCTCTACACCAGACCACGTGACTAACAAGTTATTAGTACATATCCCATGTCTAGGTCTTCACTGATTATGGATTTTGTGCTCTACACCAGACCAAGTGACTAACAAGTTATTAGTACATATCCCATGTCTAGGTCTTCACTGATAATGGATTTGGTGCTCTACACCAGACCATGTGACCTACAAGTTATTAATAAATATCCCATGCCTAGGTCTTCACTGATAATGGATTTGGTCCTCTACACCAGACCACGTGACCTACAAGTTATTTGTACATATCCCATGTCGGTGTTTTCACTGATAATAGATTCGGGGCTCTACACCAAACCACGTGACCTACAAGTTATTAGTACTTATCCCATGTCGGTGTTTTCTCTGATAGTGGATTTGGTGCTCGTCCTCTAGACCACGTGACCTACAAGTTAATAGTACTTATCCCATGTCTAGGTCTTCACTGATAATGGATTTGGTGCTCTACACCAGACCACGTGACTTACAAGTTAGTAGTACATATCCCATGTTGAGGTCTTCACTTATAATGGATTTGGTGCTCTACACAAGACCACGTGACTCACAAGTTATTAGTACATATCCCATGTCTAGGTCTTCACTGATAATGGATTTGGTGCTCTACACCAGACCACGTGACCTACAAGTTATTAGTACATATCCCATGTCGAGGTCTTCACTGATAATGGATTTGGTGCTCTACACCAGACCACGTGACTAACAAGTTATTAGTACATATCCTATGTCTAGGTCTTCACTGATAATGGATTTGGTGCTCTACACCGGACCACGTGACCTACAAGTTATTAGTACATATCCCATGTCTAGGTCTTTACTGATAATGGATTTGGTGCTCTACACCAGACCACGTGACTAACAAGTTATTAGTACATATCCCATGTCTAGGTCTTCACTGATTATGGTTTTTGTGCTCTACACCAGACCACGTGACCTACAAGTTTTTAGTACATATCCCATGTTGAGGTCTTCACTGATAATGGATTTGGTGCTCTACACTTAACCACGTGACTAACAAGTTATTAGTACATATCCCATGTCTAGGTCTTTACTGATAATGGATTTGGTGCTCTACACCAGACCACGTGACTAACAAGTTATTAGTACATATCCCATGTCTAGGTCTTCACTGATAATGGATTTGGTGCTCTACACCAGACCACGTGACCTACAAGTTATTAGTACATATCCCACGCTAGGTCTTCACTGATAATGGATTTGGTGCTCTACACCAGACCACGTGACCTACAAGTTATTAGTACATATCCCATGTCTAGGTCTTTACTGATAATGGATTTGGTGCTCTACACCAGACCACGTGACTAACAAGTTATTAGTACATATCCCATGTCTAGGTCTTCACTGATAATGGATTTGGTGCTCTACACCAGACCACGTGACCTACAAGTTATTAGTACATATCCCATGTCTAGGTCTTCACTGATAATGGATTTGGTGCTCTTCACCAGACCACGTGACCTACAAGTTATTAGTACATATCCCATGTCTAGGTCTTCACTGATAATGGATTTGGTGCTCTACACCAGACCACGTGACCTACAAGTTATTAGTACATATCCCATGTCTAGGTCTTCACTGATAATGGATTTGGTGCTCTACACCAGACCACGTGACCTACAAGTTATTAGTACATATCCCATGTCTAGGTCTTCACTGATAATCGATTTGGTGCTCTACACCAGACCACGTGACCTACAAGTTATTAGTACATATCCCATGTCTAGGTCTTTACTGATAATGGATTTGGTGCTCTACACCAGACCACGTGACTAACAAGTTAATAGTACTTACCCCATGTCTAGGTCTTCACTGATAATGGATTTGGTGCTCTACACCAGACCACGTGACTCACAAGTTATTTGTACATATCCCATGTTGAGGTCTTCACTGTTAATGGATTTGGTGCTCTTCACCAGACCACGTGACCTACAAGTTATTAGTACATATCCCATGTCGATGTTTTCACTGATAGTAGATTCGGGGCTCTTCACCAGACCACGTGACCTACAAGTTATTAGTACTTATCCCATGTCGGTGTTTTCTCTGATAGTGGATTTGGTGCTCGTCCTCGAGACCACGTGCTCTACAAGTTATTAGTACATATCCCATGTTGAGGTCTTCACTTATAATGGATTTGGTGCTCTACACCAGACCACGTGACTTACAAGTTATTAGTACATATCCCATGTTGAGGTCTTCACTGATAATGGATTTGGTGCTGTACACCAGACCACGTGACCTACAAGTTATTAGTACATATCCCATGTCTAGGTATTTACTGATAATGGATTTGGTGCTCTACACCAGACCACGTGACTAACAAGTTATTAGTACATATCCCATGTCGAGGTCTTCACTGATTATGGATTTTGTGCTCTATACCAGACCACGTGACCTACAAGTTTTTAGTACATATCCCATGTTGAGGTTTTCACTGATAATGGATTTGGTGCTCTACACTTAACCACGTGACTTACAAATTATTAGTACATAACTCATGTTAAGGTCTTCACTGATAATGGAGTAGGTGCTCTTCACCAGACCACTTGACCTACAAGTTAATAATACCTATCCCATGTCTAGGTCTTCACTGATAATAGATTGTGTCTTCCTCGTTTTTAATTGACTTTTTAAAAAAACCCGGAACATATCGTTGTTCTGGTTAGCATTTCGTTTGAATTTTGATCAGTAATTTACTTATTTTTTTATTTGCCACATGGAATATCTTGACTGTTCCCTGAAGAACTTTTTTATCGAATGCATAATAAATAAATAAAACTAGCTCAATCGCAATGATTAAGTTATTGTTGCTCAATTATCATCTATTATTTGATTAAAATGGATTAATCTTAAAATTTAACTTTTTTGAGGACATTAATCTCAATTGAATAATTCATTTCTGCAGTTACATCAAAATAAATAATACATTATGCAAGATAGAGGACTTTCTATCAGGTTCAACTTGCTTGTGTAGCTAAAACCGGACGGACTCTGGTAAGAAAGGCACCATCATCAATGTCTACGGAGGGGTAGAAGTCCTCAAAATGAATGTCATGCTCATTCTTTTATCATATTTTATCATGTGCATTATTGTGGCCGACAGTTTGAGTATTTGGATAGAAGTTTCTGAAACTGTGCAGTTCTGTGCGGTTCTAGTTACATAATGTATATATATTAGTGATGTTATTTCTAACAAACAATATATATAAAAAATTGTTGTATTTTTTCATGGAAAGTGAACTTCGGGTTTTCCATTTTGTTGGCGTCAGGTTACCTTGGTGAACGTTTAAATAAAGGTACACATAAAACTATTTTTATATCATTGATAAGAATTCTATGTCAATTATTTAATTTATATTATGCAAATAAGGAGCATATTGATATGGATTAATAAGAAAATTCTTAAAACATGCATTTATAGCTTCATTGTTTTCAATTCAAATTCTTAAAAAACATGTACTATTAAAATCTTGTATTATTTCAAATCAAATATTACAAAAATGTTTCATATACAGTATGTATATGATTTGTGCTCTTTAAATTACTCGATTCATTAGACAGTATCTGCCATTACATTAGACGTTTTACCAAAGTGTTGTGTCCCTTTTCCCAACGGTAACATTATTCTTACACTTAAAAAAGTCCTATGTTATTCGGTTTAAAATATTTTTAAAATCGTTTATAGTGTTTATGATTTCTCTCTGCAGATGAATAGAGCAAAAGCTGGCATAGCATATATTGCAATAAGACATCACTGGTGTTAAAATGGTGTTTTTATAGGATTTTAACATATGCGTGTTTTTGAAGACTTATTATTTAAAAAAAAATATATTAAGGTGTCATTGCACTCGCTCTAAAAAAACAAGCTATCAGTTACTAGTATTGTGCATTTTTGTGTTGTGAAAACATTTCTGCTATGAAAAAATATTTTTAAAATATCTTAGTGGAATATTAGTTTAACTGTTGTAACCTATACCTTATCTTATAAAATACAAAGAATCAAATTCAACTTTGTAGTGAGACTTGAAGCATACGTCTAATATGCATTATTTCGACATAATCTTAAATATCAATCCATATACAGAAACTCATGTATGATAGCATTGCAACTCTGCCAAAGCAGATCGGGCATACTATGAGTAACGCTAAACTCTTGCCGTATTTTGTTCAATTCTGCTTAATGTCAATGTGTTTTACGACATTAACTATTTATCATGGTCGGGAAGTTAGTGTATTAGACTCATTCCCGGTAACATTTATACTAATTGCCCGTAATGGATTACATAACAATGACTATAACTGCTCATTCCGGTTTGTATTTTTTTCTGCTTGTATTTTTTTGTTTGTGCATTTTCGAAGCCACACAGTTTTATACCTACCACATATTATTCAACATAATTGTATACAACGAAAACGTCTTGTGAAAATAATTACTTGAACCAATCACATAAACAAAGTACAGAAATAAATAACTACAGAAGATTGTGTTTAAATATCGGTTGGACTTTTTCCGCATTTTCCAAAAAAACTCATCCTGGACAAACCAGCATATCTTGTGATTTCGGTACCTAAAAATGAATGATAAACATTTTATATTTCTAATTTAAATTTAAATAAACAATAAATTTTACGCTTACAGTTATGTTTGGTGATTAAAATTTTCGCAACCCATATTTCTATATAAGATTGCTATATATAATATGATGTGTTGTTAAAATGTTTCTCAGTTGCTCCATGGAACCATGTCTATTTTAAGCGTATTTACATTATGTTTGATAAGATTTCTTGATAGCCATATTATGTAAATATGTTATCCAATCTTGTTGTGTAAACAAACCCTGATTACATGGCATATATTTGGAAGGTACTTTAAATGTTTTGTAAACCCAACACTTCATGGTGGATGCATCTTAACATTTGTTAATGTCGTGCTTTATTTATAAACTCAACCTGCACTTTAATTTAAAAAATCCCATATAGATACACAAGGAGATATATAGATTATACCCTCTTCCAGTTATCTACATATTTATGTATCTCTCTTTGGTATTATATTACAAAAATATATATCTATTGCTGACATTTGAATGGAATACAGGTTTTTGCTACTTAAGGTATATTTCTGAAGAAAATGAAAAAAAAAGCAAATGATTAATGGATAGTTAAAAAATATCTAGATCTGTTTAAGCATTAAAAATGATATATTACTATATTCTATGATTCGCAATTGAAATCCACAGTGAATCACAATGACGTATTGTTACATTAGAAAAATAAATTATTGAGAAACATCTAAACTTTCTATTAACTAACATAATATAATTATAAGTTATAACTGCACAAGAGTGATTTTATGCCATTTTCACAAAAATCAAAATATTGGTCGAATTACAAATTATTATGTTATTAGTTCTGGTTCCTTGGGATCACGGAGCAGATTCAGGGTTACTCGATGGGGTAAGACGCCACTTAAGCCGGCGCCCAGGACGTCATTACTTCAGTGCTTCATCACACTTCATGAACAGATTCAATATACCGAGCCTGCTATTGGTCTATTGGATTAATTACGTTCTCTGCTTTCTAGGAATTTTTATCAGTTATAAATTAAAAAAAATAAACAAAAAAAAAAAAAAAAAAAAATTTAATCCCTATATATTTATAATGAACTATTCCCGTAGAATACTGATCAAGTATATAAGAATGATGACCGAGAGTACAGAATGAGAGTAAACTAGTATTTATTTATACTTGCATTGTAAAGTGTGCAGTGGGATGGCCCACTCCGACCCACACCACACTAATTTACGTTGCGAATAAATGGGTTAACAATAGGTTACTGAAAAAAAATACTAAGAAAATGATTTTTAAAAGTAACACGCTGAGCATCTCACATAAAGTATTTAGATGAAGCTGGGTTTTAATCCATGACGTCGGCGATGGGGAAGTCGTGATGGAATAATTCCTTAGTAACATCTCACATAAAGTATTTAGATGGAGCTGGGTTCTAATCCACGACGTCGGCGGTGGGGAAGTAGTGATGGAATAATTCCTTAGTTACATCTCACATAAAGTATTTAGATGGAGCTGGGTTCTAATCCACGACGTCGGCGATGGGGAAGTAGTGATGGAATAATTCCTTAGTAATATCTCACATAAAGTATTTAGATGAAGCTGGGATCTAATCCACGACGTCGGCGGTGGGGAAGTAGTGATGGAATAATTCCTTAGTAGCATCTCACATAAAGTATTTAGATGGATCTGGGTTCTAATTCATAACGTCGGTGGTGGGGAAGTAGTGATGGAATAATTCCTTAGTAACACCTCACATAAAGTATTGAGATGGAGCTGGGTTCTAATCCACGACGTCGGTGGTGGGGAAGTAGTGATGGAATAATTCCTTAGTAACATCTCACATAAAGTATTTAGATGGAGCTGGGTTCTAATCCACGACATCGGCGGTGGAGAAGTAGTGATGGAATAATTCCTTAGTAACATCTCACATAAAGTATTGAGATGAAGCTGGGATCTAATCCACGACGTCGGCGGTGGGGAAGTAGTGATGGAATAATTCCTTAGTAACATCTCACATAAAGTATTTAGATGGAGCTGGGATCTAATCCACGGCATCGGCGGTGGGGAAGTAGTGATGGAATAATTCCTAAGTAACATCTCACATAAAGTATTTAGATGGAGCTGGGTTCTAATCCACGACATCGGCGGTGGAGAAGTAGTGATGGAATAATTCCTTAGTAACATCTCACATAAAGTATTGAGATGAAGCTGGGATCTAATCCACGACGTCGGCGGTGGGGAAGTAGTGATGGAATAATTCCTTAGTAACATCTCACATAAAGTATTTAGATGGAGCTGGGATCTAATCCACGACATCGGCGGTGGGGAAGTAGTGATGGAATAATTCCTTAGTAACATCTCACATAAAGTATTTAGATGGAGCTGGGTTCTAATCCACGACGTCGGCGGTGGGGAAGTAGTGATGGAATAATTCCTTAGTAACATCTCACATAAAATATTTAGATGGAGCTGGGATCTAATCCACGACGTCGGCGGTGGGGAAGTAGTGATGGAATAATTCCTTAGTTACATCTCACATAAAGTATTTAGATGGAGCTGGGTTCTAATCCACGACGTCGGCGGTGGGGAAGTAGTGATGGAATAATTCCTTAGTAACATCTCATATAAAGTATTTAGATGGAGCTGGGTTCTAATCCACGACGTCAGCGGTGGGGAAGTAGTGATGGAATAATTCCTTAGTTACATCTCACATAAAGTATTTAGATGGAGCTGGGTTCTAATTCACGACGTCGGCGGTAGGGAAGTAGTGATGGAATAATTCCTTAGTAGCATCTCACATAAAGTATTTAGATGGAGCTGGGTTTTAATCAACGACGTCGGTGGTGGGGAAGTAGTGATGGAATAATTCCTTAGTAACATCTCACATAAAGTATTTAGATGGAGCTGGGATCTAATCCACGACGTCGGCGGTGGGGAAGTAGTGATGGAATAATTCCTTAGTAGCATCTCACATAAAGTATTTAGATGGAGCACGGATCTAATCCACGACGTCGGCGGTGGGGAAGTAGTGATGGAATAATTCCTTAGTAACATCTCACATAAAGTATTTAGATGGAGCTGGGATCTAATCCACGACGTCGGCGGTGGGGAAGTAGTGATGGAATAATTCCTTAGTAACATCTCACATAAAGTATTAAGATGGAGCTGGGTTCTAATCCACGACGTCGGCGGTGGGGAAGTAGTGATGGAATATTTCCTTAGTAACATCTCACATAAAGTATTTAGATGGAGCTGGGTTCTAATCCACGACGTCGGCGGTGAGGAAGTAGTGATGGAATAATTCCTTAGTAACATCTCACATAAAGTATTTAGATGGAGCTGGGTTCTAATCCACGACGTCGGCGGTGAGGAAGTAGTGATGGAATAATTCCTTAGTAACGACGTCGGCGATGGGGAAGTAGTGATGAAATAATTCCTTAGTAACATCTCACATAAAGTTTTTAGATGGAGCTTGGTTCTAATCCACGACGTTGGCAGGGAAGTAGTGATGGAATAATTCCTTAGTAACATCTCACATAAAGTATTTAGATGAAGCTGGGTTCTAATCCACGACGTCGGCGATGGGGAAGTAGTGATGGAATAATTCCTTAGTAACATCTCACATAAAGTATTTAGATGGAGCTGGGTTCTAATCCACGACGTCGGCGATGGGGAAGTAGTGATGGAATAATTCCTTAATAACATCTCACATAAAGTATTTAGATGGAGCTGGGTTCTAATCCACGACGTCGGCGGTGGGGAAGTAGTGATGGAATAATTCCTTAGTAGCATCTAACATAAAGTATTTAGATGGAGCTGGGATCTTATCCACGACGTCGGCGATGGGGAAGTAGTGATGGAATAATTCCTTAGTAACATCTCAAATAAAGTATTAAGATGGAGCTGGGTTCTAATCCACGACGTCGGCGGTAGGGAAGTTGTGATGGAATAATTCCGTAGTAGCATCTCACATAAAGTATTTATGTGTAACTGGGTTCTAATCCACGACGTCGGCGGTGGGGAAGTAGTGATGGAATAATTCCTTAGTAGCATCTAACATAAAGTATTTAGATGGAGCTGGGATCTAATCCACGACGTCGGCGATGGGGAAGTAGTGATGGAATAATTCCTTAGTAACATCTCACATAAAGTATTAAGATGGAGCTGGGTTCTAATCCACGACGTCGGCGGTAGGGAATTAGTGATGGAATAATTCCTTAGTAGCATCTCACATAAAGTATTTATGTGTAGCTGGGTTCTAATCCACGCCGTCGGCGGTGGGGAAGTAGTGATGGAATAATTCCTTAGTAACATCTCATATAAAGTATTTAGATGGAGCTGGGTTCTAATCCACGACGTCAGCGCTGGGGAAGTAGTGATGGAACAATTCCTTAGTAGCATCTCACATAAAGTATTTAGATGGAGCTGGGAACTAATCCACGACGTCGGCCGTGGGGAAGTAGTGATGGAATAATTCCTTAGTAACATCTCATATAAAGTATTTAGATGGAGATGGGATCTAATCCACGACGTGGGCTGTGGGGAAGTAGTGATGGAATAATTCCTTAGTAACATCTCACATAAAGCATTTAGATGGAGCTGGGTTCTAATCCACGACTTCGGCGGTGGGGAAGTAGTGATGGAATAATTCCTTAGTAACATCTCAGATAAAGTATTTAGATTGAGCTGGGTTCTAATCCACGACGTCGGCGGTGGGGAAGTAGTGGAATAATTCCTTAGTAACATCTCACATAAAGTATTTATGTGTAGCTGGGTTCTAATCCACGACATCGGCGGTGGGGAAGTAGTGATGGAATAATTCCTTAGTAACATCTCACATAAAGTATTTAGATGGAGCTGGGTTCTAATCCACGACGTCGGCGGTGGGGAAGTAGTGATGGAATAATTCCTTAGTAACATCTCATATAAAGTATTTAGATGGAGCTGGGTTCTAATCCACGACGTCGGCGGTGGGGAAGTAGTGATGGAATAATTCCTTAGTAACATCTCACATAAAGTATTTAGATGGAGCTGGGATCTAATCTGCGACGTCGGTAGTGGGGAAGTAGTGATGGAATAATTCCTTAGTAACATCTCACATAAAATATTTAGATGGAGCTGGGATCTAATCCACGACGTCGGCGGTGAGGAAGTAGTGATGAAATAATTCCTTAGTAACATATCACATAAAGTATTTAGATGGAGCTGGGTTCTAATCCACGACGTCAGCGGTGGGGAAGTAGTGATGGAATAATTCCTTAGTAACATCTCACATAAAGTATTTAGATGGAGCTGGGTTCTAATCCACGACGTCGGCGATTGGGAAGTAGTGATGGAATAATTCCTTAGTAACATCTCACATAAAGTATTTAGATGGAGCTGGGTTCTAATCCACGACGTCGGCGATTGGGAAGTAGTGATGGAATAATTCCTTAGTAACATCTCACATAAAGTATTTAGATGGAGCTGGGATCTAATCTGCGACGTCGGTGGTGGGGAAGTAGTGATGGAATAATTCCTTAGTAACATCTCACATAAAATATTTAGATGGAGCTGGGATCTAATCCACGACGTCGGCGGTGAGGAAGTAGTGATGAAATAATTCCTTAATAACATATCACATAAAGTATTTAGATGGAGCTGGGTTCTAATCCACGACGTCAGCGGTGGGGAAGTAGTGATGGAATAATTCCTTAGTAACATCTCACATAAAGTATTTAGATGGAGCTGGGTTCTAATCCACGACGTCGGCGATTGGGAAGTAGTGATGGAATAATTCCTTAGTAACATCTCACATAAAGTATTTAGATGGAGCTGGGTTCTAATCCACGACGTCGGCGATTGAGAAGTAGTGATGGAATAATTCCTTAGTAACATCTCACATAAAGTATTTAAATGGAGCTGGGATCTAATCCACGACGTCGGCGGTGAGGAAGTAGTGATGAAATAATTCCTTAGTAACATATCACATAAAGTATTTAGATGGAGCTGGGTTCTAATCCACGACGTCGGCGATGGGGAAGTAGTGATGGAATAATTCCTTAGTAACATCTCACATAAAGTATTTAGATGGAGCTGGGATCTAATCCGCGACGTCGGTGGTGGGGAAGTAGTGATGTATAATTCGTTAGTAACATCTCACATAAAGTATTTAGATGGAGCTGGGTTCTAATCGACGACATCAGCGGTGGGGAAGTAGTGATGGAATAATTCCTTAGTAACATCTCACATAAAGTATTTAGATGGAGCTGGGTTCTAATCCACGACGTCGGCGATTGGGAAGTAGTGATGGAATAATTCCTTAGTAACATCTCACATAAAGTATTTAGATGGAGCTGGGATCTAATCCACGACGTCGGCGGTGAGGAAGTAGTGATGAAATAATTCCTTAGTAACATATCACATAAAGTATTTAGATGGAGCTGGGTTCTAATCCACGACGCCGGCGATGGGGAAGTAGTGATGGAATAATTCCTTAGTAACATCTCACATAAAGTATTTAGATGGAGCTGGGATCTAATCCGCGACGTCGGTGGTGGGGAAGTAGTGATGTATAATTCCTTAGTAACATCTCACATAAAGTATTTAGATGGAGCTGGGTTCTAATCGACGACATCAACGGTAGGGAAGTAGTGACGGAATAATTCCTTAGTAACATCTCACATAAAGTATTTAGATGGAGCTGGGTTCTAATCCACGACGCCGGCGGTGGGGAAGTAGTGATGGAATAATTCCTTAGAACGCTCCATCAGGGAACAATCCTGACTATATAATGAAGTTAAAGACTAATTTAACAAATATTAGCATTAGCGTTATAAGTACATTATAGTGTTCTGCCTACAGTACTTTTGACTTGATTCATGACATGGATACGCATTAATGCAATGTGTATAATTATGTCCGATTAGCTATCAAATTTAACAAAATAGTACAGCCAACGCTCGCCAGCGCTTGCTTGGCTTTGGCAGATTTTCTTTTTTGTCTTTACATATTTTATTTCTCTTTAAATACATACTTTTACAAAGCAACACATTGTTCATAACATTATAGAAAAATATGACTGTGAATATTATATACCGGTATGCAAAGATTAACAACTTATATATTAACAAGTATACGCAGACTATTCTTATATATTCTAACAATAAATATTGAAACTGTAATGAAATTTCTTTTTAAATCATTTTCAAATTTGAAATTATAAAATTATTTTTCGTTTTGCATTCCTCTAGAGCAGATTTTCTTAAAAGCCATTTATTTTACACCAATATTGGTGTTTCCGACGTCGTTGCTGATTTTTGGTTATATATAACTAACAAGAGACGCAGCACCTAAACGGCACATACACAAAAGCAAGACAAACACAATTGATAGAAGGAATATTTATCATGAACACAATACGTGCATAGATGAGAAGTGAGAAAAGAGGTCTGGTTTACGGGTACACCCAACATCGTTCTTACCCCGTCCTCATATCATCAGACGAGACAGTGTAAATACAAGTTTCCCCGCCAGACCGACCTGACACTCCTACAAATACGACAACACTCACATGTGTATATTGTAATACAAGTTTCCCCACCAGACCGATCTGACACTCCTACAAATACGACAACACTCACATGTGTATATTGTAATACAAGCTTCCCCACCAGACTGATCTGACACTCCTACAAATACGACAACACTCACATGTGTATATTGTAATACAAGTTTCCCCGCCAGACCGATCTGACACGCCTACAAATGCGACAACACTCAGCTGTGTATATTGTAATACAAGCTTCCCCGCCAGACTGATCTGACACTCCTACAAATGCGACAACACTCACATGTGTATATTGTAATACAAGCTTCCCCACCAGACTGATCTGACACTCCTACAAATGCGACAACACTCACATGTGTATATTGTAATACAACTTTCCCCGCCAGACTGACCTGACACTCCTACAAATACGACAACACTCACATGTGTATATTGTAATACAAGCTTCCCCACAAGACTGATCTGACACTCCTACAAATACGACAACACTCACATGTGTATATTGTAATACAAGTTTCCCCGCCAGACTGACCTGACACTCCTACAAATACGACAACACTCAGCTGTGTATATTGTAATACAAGTTTCCCCGCCAGACTGACCTGACACTCCTACAAATACGACAACACTCACATGTGTATATTGTAATACAAGCTTCCCCACCTGACTGATCTGACACTCCTACAAATACGACAACACTCACATGTGTATATTGTAATACAAGTTTCCCCGCCAGACCGACCTGACACTCCTACAAATACGACAACACTCACATGTGTATATTGTAATACAAGTTTCCCCACCAGACTGACCTGACACTCCTACAAATACGACAACACTCACATGTGTATATTGTTATACAAGCTTCCCCACCAGACTGACCTGACACTCCTACAAATACGACAACACTCACATGTGTATGTTGTTATACAAGCTTCCCCACCAGACTGACCTGACACTCCTACAAATACGACAACACTCACATGTGTATATTGTAATACAAGCTTCCCCACCAGACCGATCTGACACTCCTACAAATACGACAACACTCACATGTGTATATTGTAATACAAGCTTCCCCACCAGACTGATCTGACACTCCGTCAAATACGACAACACTCACATGTGTATATTGTAATACAAGCTTCCCCACCAGACTTATCTGACACTCCTTCAAATACGACAACACTCACATGTGTATATTGTAATACAAGCTTCCCCACCAGACTGACCTGACACTCCTACAAATACGACAACACTCACATGTGTATATTGTAATACAAGCTTCCCCACCAGACTGATCTGACACTCCTTCAAATACGACAACACTCACATGTGTATATTGTAATACAAGCTTCCCCACCTGACTGATCTGACACTCCTTCAAATACGACAACACTCACATGTGTATATTGTAATACAAGCTTCCCCACCAGACTGATCTGACACTCCTTCAAATACGACAACACTCACATGTGTATATTGTAATACAAGCTTCCCCACCTGACTGATCTGACACTCCTTCAAATACGACAGCACTCACATGTGTATATTGTAATACAAGCTTCCCCACCAGACTGATCTGACACTCCTTCAAATACGACAACACTCACATGTGTATATTGTAATACAAGCTTCCCCACCTGACTGATCTGACACTCCTTCAAATACGACAACACTCACATGCGTATATTGTAATACAAGCTTCCCCACCAGACTGATCTGACACATGTATATATTGTAATACAGACTGATCTAACACATGTGTACATTGTGATACAGACTGATCTGACACATGTGTATATTGTAATACAGACTGATCTAACACATGTGTACATTGTAATACAGACTGATCTGACACATGTGTACATTGTAATACAGACTAATCTGACACATGTGTAAATTGTAATACAGACTGATCTGGCACATGTGAATATTGTAATACAAACTTCCCCACCAGACTTATCTGACACAAGTGCTCTTGAAGTTATATATCAAAAATACGATTTTGTTACGACTTAATTGTTATAAACATTTCATCGATGACGCTTATGAATTCTGCAAATGCAGAAACATCGTATAGAAATTTGCTACTTGTGTTGTAAATGCTTTGTCACTTTTTTACATACTACATTTTTTCATGCTATACCGCATGGATCGTGTTAACACATATCGGCATATAATGTAGTATTTTTTTCTTGAGTTTGTAAATTTGACGTCGATAACACTACATTTGTAACATACAGAATTACCACAAAGCACCGAGAAAGAAAACAGTGGCTAAAACAAGTATTTTTCAAATTTCAGAGATCACAGAATATCTGACTAACTGGAAGAACCACGTAACTATGGCAAATGCGTCGTTAAAGATTTTTGCCTTTCTCCTTGCATCTTTGTGAACACAAAAAACGTGAACAAGTACAATAAGCCGACCACTAAAAGCACGTAACATAATTATCTTCTCTTGTCGATCGATCTTCCCAACGTTCTATCATTTGATTATCTAGGAAAGTCTTTTGATGTAATAGTATCGCATTACTCAAAGTTCTCTGTCATGCAGATGATTATTGTCATTTCCGGTGTGTGATAAAAGCGCCTTTCGACTTGTTATTTTTTTATTTCTCCTTCAGCAATCATATAATGTTGCATATACTAGACAAGCACTTGTTGGGTAAAGTAAATTAATGACATACCATCAAATAATGAAAGAAAAATAACAAACATCAATACATATTGTAACCAGTAAAATAAATTCCTCAAGATCTTATCGTTATCCCCTTGTATTTTAGTAATGGTAATATAGTCGGTTTATAAGCTTACACATGTACGTATCACTTTAAGATCAACTTATATGGGACATGGAGTGAATATGAATATAAACCATGTCCAATAAAGTTAGCTATCAATGGAAATAAATCTTTTGACATCAAACTATAATCTATCAAACATTTTCCTAACGGAGAAAATTCAGTGATTTGCCCTATACCTGTCTCCACCACAACTTTACTATTTACTATCTTTTCCATATATCCAATAGTTTTAGACCCAAACCATTACATAATTTATGTTATTAAATGTCATCAATAACAGAAATGTACTTTTCAAAAACATTGCTATCAAAGATAATCATTTGTTCCATATCATGCATTTAAATAAGCTATTACTGTTCTTTTACCATGACATAAATAAACCGAAATTCCTAGTTCAACATTTATAAACAACAATAATATCATGGGTTTAAAGGAAATATAACTATAACGAGATATATCAGCAAAATACGTATAAATATTAACTTCAATATTGAAAACTATTTTGACAAATATTACCCAAAGAACACCATAACAATTTTGTTTAATATATGTACATTATGTATATTATACATTTTGGCAGTTTCAATATCGTATATCTTCTGGTTTGCCGTATCTATCAGTTTCATATTTTTGCTATCTTACATGTGTCAAGATAGTGTTTTGCTGTGTTTCATTTGTAACTTAAATGTCCACTTTCAACAGAATTTGATCAAGTTTAGATGCTAACTCGTTTGTATTTGAATTCGAAAACATAATATGTTGACTAGGCGTCGCCATTTTGTTTTGTATTTCCTTTGTTTTGGCTATCTTACTTGAATTTCGATGCGACGCTTATCGTCCTGTTTTTTGTCTATTTGAATGTCCAACATAAATTAACATGTGTCTATTTGAATGTCCAACATCAGTTACACATGTTTATTTCAATGTTCAACATAAGTTAGCATGTGCATTTATCCAGTTATTAAACCATTATCTGATAAGTTTTAGATTCAAAAATTCCGAAATTTGTGAGACAGTTGTTTTTCCGTGCTACCGCTATTTGATCACGTGGTACTAGAAATTCTACGACCACCACGTAGCAGGAAAGGCCAATCTTGTAATAGTTAATAATATGTGATAGGCAGAGCCAAGAAAAAAGCAGACAGCAGTGCCCTGAAAAGTACCATTTATGACTCTGCATTACATGTTAATAACCAATCACATACGTATTGTAAATGTTACAATGGCCTGAAACATACCATTTACGACTCTGCGTTACAAGTTAATAACCCATCACGTACATATCGTAAATATTACAGTGCCCTGAAACATATCATTTATTACTCAGTATTACAAGTGCCCTGAAATATACCATTTATTACCCCGCATTACAAGTTTATAACACATAACATACGTATCGTAAATGTTACTGTGCCCTGAAACATACCGTTTATTACTCTGCATTTCAAGTTAACAACCCATCACATACGTATTGTTAATGTTTCACTGCCCTGAAAAATACACTTTATTACTCTGCATTTCAAGTACATAACCCACCAAATATATATTGTAAGTGTTGCAGTGCCCTGAAACATACCGTTTATTACTCAGCAGGGCAAGTTAATCATCAATCATATAAATATTGTAAATGTAACAGTGCGCTGAAACATACCTTTTATTTCCCTGCATTACAAGTTATAACCCATAACATACATATTGTAAATGTTATAGTGCCATGAATCATAACATTTATTACTCAGCATTACAAGTTTATAAACCATCACATACGTATTGTAAATGTAACCGTGCCCTTAAACATACAATTTATTACTCATCAGTAGAAGTTAATAACCCATTACATACATATTGTAAATGATACAGTGCCCTGAAACATACACTTTATTACTCAGCATTACAAGTGCCCTGAAACATACCATTTATTACTCATCAGTAGAAGTTAATAACCCATCACATACATATTGTAAATTTTACAGTGCCCTGAAACATACCATTTATTTCTCAGCAGTACAAGTTAATAACCCATCACATACATATTGTAAATGATACAGTGCCCTGAAACATACAATTTATTACTCAGCTTTACAAGTGCCCTGAAACATACCATTTATTACGCTGCATTACAAGTTAAGAACCTGTTACATACGTGTTGTTAGTGTAACAGTGCCCTGAAAAATCCAATTTATTACTCTGCATTTAGAGTTAACAACCCATCACATACGTATTGAAAATGTTAGAGTGCCCTGAAACATACCAATTATAACTCTGCATTACAACTTTATATACCATCATATAAGTATTGTAAAGTTACAGTGCCCTGAAACATACCATATATTACTCTGTATTACAAGTTAATATCTCATCACATAGGTATTGTTAATGTTACAGTGCCCTGAAACATATCACTTATTAAACTGCATTACATGATAATAACCCATAACATACATATTGTAAATATTACATTGCCACAAAACATGTCATCTATTACTATACATTTAAAAGTTAATAAACCATCACATACATATTGTAAATGTTACAGTGCCCTCTAATAAACCCTCTATTACTCTGAATAACAAGTTAATAATCCATCATAAACGTGATGTAAACGTTACCGTGCCCTGAAACATATAATTTATTACACTGCATTACATTTTAATAAACAATCACGTACATATTGTTAATGTAACAGATGTTACAGTGCCCTGAATCATACAACTAATAACTCATCGTAACAAGTTAATAACCCATCATATAGATATTGTAAATGTTAAGTGCCCGGAAAAATACCGTTTAGTACTCTGCATTAGAAGTTAATAACCCATCACATACATATTGTAAATGTGTATTTGCCCTGAAACATATCATATATTACACTGCACTACAAGTTAATACCCCCATCACATACGTGTTGTCAATGTAACAGTTCCCTGAAATATGCCATTTATTACTCTGCATTACAAGTTAATAACCCATCATTTACGTATTGTAAGTGTTTCAGTGCTCTGAAACATACTATTTATTACTCTGCATTTCAAGTTAACAAACCATCACATACGTATAGTTAATGTTACAGTGCTCTGAAACATACAATTTATTACTCAGCATTACAAGTGCCCTGAAACATACCATTTATTACGCTGCATTACAAGTTAAGAACCTGTTACATACGTGTTGTTAGTGTAACAGTGCCCTGAAACATCCAATTTATTACTCTGCATTTAGAGTTAACAACCCATCACATACGTATTGAAAATGTTAGAGTGCCCTGAAACATACCAATTATAACTCTGCATTACAACTTTATATACCATCATATAAGTATTGTAAAGTTACAGTGCCCTGAAACATACCATATATTACTCTGTATTACAAGTTAATATCTCATCACATAGGTATTGTTAATGTTACAGTGCCCTGAAACATATCACTTATTAAACTGCATTACATGATAATAACCCATAACATACATATTGTAAATATTACATTGCCACAAAACATGTCATCTATTACTATACATTTAAAAGTTAATAAACCATCACATACATATTGTAAATGTTACAGTGCCCTCTAATAAACCCTCTATTACTCTGAATAACAAGTTAATAATCCATCATAAACGTGATGTAAACGTTACCGTGCCCTGAAACATATCATTTATTACACTGCATTACATTTTAATAAACAATCACGTACATATTGTTAATGTTACAGATGTTACAGTGCCCTGAATCATACAACTAATAACTCATCGTAACAAGTTAATAACCCATCATATAGATATTGTAAATGTTAAGTGCTCGGAAAAATACCGTTTAGTACTCTGCATTAGAAGTTAATAACCCATCACATACATATTGTAAATGTGTATTTGCCCTGAAACATATCATATATTACACTGCACTACAAGTTAATACCCCCATCACATACGTGTTGTCAATGTAACAGTTCCATGAAATATGCCATTTATTACTCTGCATTACAAGTTAATAACCCATCATTTACGTATTGTAAGTGTTTCAGTGCTCTGAAACATACTATTTATTACTCTGCATTTCAAGTTAACAAACCATCACATACGTATAGTTAATGTTACAGTGCTCTGAAACATACCATTTATTACTCAGCATTACAAGATAATAACCCATCACATACATATTGTAAAGTTACAGTGCCCTGAAACATACCATTTATCAGACTGCATTACAAGTTAATAACCTATCACATACGTGTTGTCAATGTAACAGTTCCCTGAAACATGCCATATATTACTCTGCATTACAAGTTATAATCCATCACATACATATTGTAAATGTTACAGTGCCCTGAAACATAAAATTAATAATCGTTTCAAGTTAATAACACATCATCAAGATATTGTAAATGTTACGGTGCCCTGAAAGATACCGTTTATTTCTCTGCATTACAAATTAATAACCTATCTCTTATATATTGTTAATGTTACAGTGCCCAGAAACATACCATTTATCAGACGTATTGTAAATGTTACAGTGCCCTGAAACAGACCGTGTATTACTCTGCATTACTAGTTAATAACCCATCACATACATATTATAAATCTTACAGTGCCCTAAAACATACCATTTTTTACTAAGCAATACAAGGTAATAATACATCACATAAATATTGTAAATGTTACAGTGCCCTGAATTATATAATTTATTACTCTGCATTACAAGTTAATAACTAATCACATACATATTATAAATGTTACAGTGTCCTGAATCATTCCAGTTATTACTCAGCATTAAAAGTTAATAACCCATCACATACATATTGTAAATGTTACAGCGCCTTGAATCATACAATTTATTACTCAGCATTACAAGTTCATAACCCATCACAGACGTATTGTAAATATTACAGTGCCCTGAAACATACCATTTATTACTCAGCATTAAAAGTTAATAACCCATCACAGACGTATTGTAAATGTTACAGTGTCCTGAAACATACCATTTATTACTCTTCATTAAAAGTTAAAAACCCATCACAGACGTATTGTAAATGTTACAGTACCCTGAAACATACCATTTATTACTCTGCATTACAAGTTAATAACCCATCAAATAAAAATTGTTAATGTTACAATGCCCTGAAAGATATCATTTATTACTCTGCTTTACCAGTTAATAATCTGTTACATAAATATTGTAAATGTTACAGTGCCCTGAAACAAACCATCTATTACTCTGCATTAAAAGTTAATAACCCATCACATACATCTTGTTAATGTTACAGTGCCCTAAAATATACCATTTATTATTCAGCATTACAAGTTAATAACCCATCACAAGCATATTGTAAATGTTACAGTGCCCTAAATCATACCATTTATTAATGAGCATAACAAGTTAATAACCCGTCACATACATATTGTAAATGTTACAGTGCCTTAAAATATACCATTTATTAATCTGCATTACAAATTAATTACCCATCACAGACGTATTGTAAATGTTACAGTGCCCTAAAACATACCATTTATTACTCAGCATTACAAGTTAATTACCCATCACAGACGTATTGTAAATGTTACAGTGCCCTAAAACATACCATTTATTACTGAGCATTACAAGTTAATAAAACGTCATATACATATTGTAAATGTTACAGTGCCCTAAAACTTTCTATGTATTACTGAGCTTTACAAGTTAATAACCCGTCACATACAGTGCCCTGAAACATACCATTTAATACTCTTTAATACAAGTTAATAACCCATCACATCAATAGTGTTAATGTTACAGTGCCCTGAAACATATCATTTATTAATGAGCATTACAAGTTAATAACCCGTCACATATATATTGTAAATGTTACAGTGCCCTGAATCATACCATTTATTACTGAGCATTACAAGTTAATAACCCGTCCTATACATATTGTAAATGTTACAGTGCCCTGAAACATACCATTTATTACTCTTCATTAAAAGTTAATAACCCATCACAGACGTATTGTAAATGTTACAGTGCCCTGAAACATATCATTTATTACTGAGCATTACAAGTTAATAACCCATCACATACATCTTGTAAATGTTACAGTGCCTTAAAATATACCATTTATTACTCTACATTACAAGTTAATAACCCATCACATACATCTTGTAAATGTTACAGTGCCCTAAAATATACCATTTATTACTCTGCATTAAAAGTTAATAACCAATCACATACATCTTGTAAATGTTACAGTGCCTTAAAATATACCATTTATTACTCAGCATTGCAAGTTTATTACCCATCACAGACATATTGTAAATGTTTCAGTGACCTGAAACATACCATTTATTGCTATGCATTACAAGTTAATAACCCATCACAAGCATATTGTAAATGTTACAGTGCCCTAAATCATACCATTTATTACTGAGCATAACAAGTTAATAACCCATCACAGACGTATTGTAAATGTTACAGTGTCCTGAAACATACCATTTATTACTCTTCATTAAAAGTTAAAAACCCATCACAGACGTATTGTAAATGTTACAGTGCCCTGAAACATACCATTTATTACTCTGCATTACAAGTTAATAACCCATCAAATAAAAATGGTTAATGTTACAATGCCCTGAAAGATATCATTTATTACTCTGCTTTACCAGTTAATAATCTGTTACATAAATATTGTAAATGTTACAGTGCCCTGAAACAAACCATCTATTACTCTGCATTAAAAGTTAATAACCCATCACATACATCTTGTTAATGTTACAGTGCCCTAAAATATACCATTTATTATTCAGCATTACAAGTTAGTTACCCATCACAGACGTATTGTAAATGTTTCAGTGACCTGAAACATACCATTTATTGCTAGGATTTACAAGTTAATAACCCATCACAAGCATATTGTAAATGTTACAGTGCCCTAAATCATACCATTTATTAATGAGCATAACATGTTAATAACCCGTCACATACATATTGTAAATGTTACAGTGCCTTAAAATATACCATTTATTAATCTGCATTACAAATTAATTACCCATCACAGACGTATTGTAAATGTTACAGTGCCCTAAAACATACCATTTATTACTCAGCATTACAAGTTAATTACCCATCACAGACGTATTGTAAGTGTTACAGTGCCCTAAAACATACCATTTATTACTGAGCATTACAAGTTAATAAAACGTCATATACATATTGTAAATGTTACAGTGCCCTAAAACTTTCCATTTATTACTGAGCTTTACAAGTTAATAACCCGTCACATACAGTGCCCTGAAACATACCATTTAATACTCTTTAATACAAGTTAATAACCCATCACATCAATAGTGTTAATGTTACAGTGCCCTGAAACATATCATTTATTAATGAGCATTACAAGTTAATAACCCGTCACATATATATTGTAAATGTTACAGTGCCCTAAACCATTCCATTTATTACTGAACATTACAAATTAATAACCCATCACATACATATTGTAAATGTTACAGTGCCTTAAAACATACCATTTATTACTCAGCTTTACAAGTTAATAACCCGTCATATACATATTGTAAATGTTACAGTGCCCTAAAACAATCTTTATTTTACTGAGCAATACAAGATAATAACCCATCACATACATATTGTAAATGTTACAGTGCCTTAAAATATACCATTTATTACTCTGCATTACAAGTTAATAACCCATCACATACATCTTGTAAATGTTACAGTGCCCTAAAATATACCATTTATTACTCTGCATTAAAAGTTAATAACCAATCACATACATCTTGTAAATGTTACAGTGCCTTAAAATATACCATTTATTACTCAGCATTACAAGTTTATTACCCATCACATACATCTTGTAAATGTTACAGTACCCTAAAATATACCATTTATTACTCTGCATTAAAAGTTAATAACCAATCACATACATCTTGTAAATGTTACAGTGCCCTAAAACATACCATTTATTACTCTGCATTACAAGTTAATAACCCATCACATACATCTTGTAAATGTTACAGTGCCCTAAAATATACCATTTATTACTCTGCATTAAAAGTTAATAACCAATCACATACATCTTGTAAATGTTACAGTGCCTTAAAATATACCATTTATTACTCAGCATTACAAGTTTATTACCCATCACAGACATATTGTAAATGTTTCAGTGACCTGAAACATACCATTTATTGCTATGCATTACAAGTTAATAACCCATCACAAGCATATTGTAAATGTTACAGTGCCCTAAATCATACCATTTATTACTGAGCATAACAAGTTAATAACCCGTCACATACATATTGTAAATGTTACAGTGCCTTAAAATATACCATTTATTACTCTGCATTACAAGTTAATAACCCATCACATACATATTGTAAATGTTACAATGTCCTAAAATATACCATTTATTACTCAGCATTACAAGTTAATTACCCATCACAGACGTATTGTAAATGTTTCAGTGACCTGAAACATACCATCTATTACTATGCAGTACAAGTTAATAACCCATCACAAGCATATTGTAAATGTTACAGTGCCCTAAATCATACCATTTATTACTGAGCATTACAAGTTAATAACCCGTCCTATACATATTGTAAATGTTACAGTGCCCTGAAACATACCATTTATTACTCTTCATTAAAAGTTAATAACCCATCACAGACGTATTGTAAATGTTACAGTGCCCTGAAACATATCATGTATTACTGAGCATTACAAGTTAATAACCCGTCACATATATATTGTAAATGTTACAGTGCCCTAAACCATTCCATTTATTACTGAACATTACAAATTAATAACCCATCACATACATATTGTAAATGTTACAGTGCCTTAAAACATACCATTTATTACTGAGCTTTACAAGTTAATAACCGTCATATACATATTGTAAATGTTACAGTGCACTAAAACATTCTATTTTTTACTGAGCAATACAAGTTAATAACCCATCACATACATATTGTAAATGTTACAGTGCCCTGAATCATACCATTTATTACTCAGCATTGCAAGTTAATAACCCAAAACTTACATATTGTAAATGTAACAGTGCCTTGAAACATGCCGTTTATTACTCTGCATTACAAGTTAATAACCAATCACATACATATTGTTAGTGTTACAGTGCCCTGAAACATACCATATATTATTCTGCAATACTAGTTAATAACCCATCACATACGTATTGTAAGTGTTACAGTGCCCTGAATCATTCCGTTTATTACTCAGCATTATTACTTAATGCCCGTCACACACGTATTGTAAATGTTACAGTGCCCTGAATCATACCATTTATTACTCTGCATTTCAAGTTAATAACCCATCACATACGTATTGTTAATGTTACAGTGCCCTGAAACATTTCATTTATTACTCTGCATTGCAACTTAATAACCCATCACATACATATTGTAAATGTTACAGTGCCCTGAAACATACCATTTATTACTCAGCATTACAAGTTAATAATCCATCACATACATATTGTAAATTTTACAGTTCCCTGAAACATGCCGTTTATTACTCTGCATTACATGTTAATTTCCCATCACATACGTATTGTTAATGTTACAGTGCCCTGAAACATACAGTTTATTATTCTGCATTACAAGTTAATAACCCATCACATACATATTGTTAATGTTACAGTGCCCTGAAACATACCATTTATTACTCTGCATTACAAGTTAATAACCCATCACATATATATTGTTAATGTTACAGTGCCCTAAAACATACCATTTATTACTCTGCATTACAAGTTAATAACCCATCACATACATATTGTTAATGTTACAGTGCCCTGAATCATACCATTTATTACTCTGCATTACAAGTTAATAACCCATCACATACATATTTTTAATGTTACAGTGCCCTGAAACATATCATTTATTACTCTGCACAACAAGTTAATATCCCATCACATACATATTGTTAATGTTACAGTGCCTCGAAACATATCATTTTTAACTCTGCGTTATGCTTGGTTCCCACAATCATGATTCACGGCACGATTGAAATCTTGGTCTTAATCGTGGACTAATTGTGATGATCCTGTCAGATCTTATCAGATCTTGAGGTCAGTCGTGGTAATCGTGTTAATCGTAGAAACTTTTTGAACGGTTAAACTTTTTCTACGATCAACAAGATCAATTTTCAACCGGGATCATCGTATCAGATCGTTTTGCATCGTAACAAAATGCGACATATCGCTTCTAATCGTGCTTCCAAGTCGTGGTGATCGGGATCGATCTTAGACAAGACAAACACCACTCTCTCCGTTGAGATGTGTTGCAATCTCCCACGATCTATCACGATCTGTTACGCTCTGTCGGGTCCCATTGCGAAAGACCTGACACGGATGACTCACGAGCAGATAGGAGTTGATACAAGAAGATGCGAGTAAATGCGAGTAGATACGAGTAGTTACGTTTTTACACGAACGCTCACGATCTGTTACGAGTTCTCGTGTCCATATATATACCGGACAAGACTTAATGCGTTTCATTCAGTGATCTACTCTTGAAGAGAGCACATCTTAGTAACCTGCCTTTTTGCTAGTAATTTTTAGAGCCTTTGAGAGATGCTACCCAAGGGTACCAGTGGCAAGAAGAGAAAGAACAAGGCTGCCCCACCCCCGGAGCCTGAACCAGCCCAGCCAGAGCCGGCACCAGAGGAGACAGATGACAGCTACCCTTCCGAAAAAGCAAAGAGAAAAAAAAACAGTCACTACCTTCTCATAACAGCAAAAGGAGGAAATCATTGAGTTCCTCACAAGAAATGAGGTCCTGTACAGCCAACGCCTGTCGGGGTTCAAGGATGTTACCCAGAAGGAAGATCTCTGTGCTGCACAGGCTGCCAAGATGAATAGTACTGTAGAGCAGCTAAAAATATGGTACGCAAGCATGAGGACCGTGATGGGCCGGCTGAAGAAACGTGCCAAGAAGAGTGGGTCAGGAGGAGATGCAATTACTGACATGAATAGGACAGAGAAGTGGGTATGGGATAAGTCCTCTTTTTGATCCCTCACATTGAGACGGTGGATGCCAGAAATGTGACCTCCTTTGCAGCAGCAGCAAATGCCAGTGGCACCGAACTCACACCTTCCACCAACCAAAACTCAGGGTTGCAACACCAACACTCCCAGCAGTCTCACCGACAGCCTCCCAGACAGCCTCCCAGCCAGAGTCGGTCGGCTCCAGACGGGGCAGTGAGGATAGGATGACCTCTGAAAAACTGAGTAAGTATTATCTCCCCTAATAACAATTGCAGTTTCATTTAATTTCACATTAAGATATTCTTGGAGAAATAATTACTAGAAATAATAACATTTCTAAAAAAGAAAGGTCAAAAAGATTATATTTAGTTGGACTTAAAATATTTTTAGTCGGACTAAAATGTTTTAGTGGAACTAGAAATAATTTAAGTGGGACTCAAATATCTTTTCTATTTCAGAAAAAATACTGGTTGAATTCATGTCCAGAAGCACTGCTGCATATGGCAGCTCCTACTTTGGAAAGTATGTGAAGGAGATCGGGTCCAATTTGCCTGGGCAGATCAGGAGGGATGCTGAGGCGAACATCATGCAGGAGCTACGCAGGGCTCAACATTGTGGTTTTCATCCTCATGGTCCGCCTCTTGTGCTGCAATGTCTGGATGCCTAAGCCTCAGTAGGTTGTGCAGAACCACTGCCGCCTCCACTATATCATTCACAGTATTTGGCTTCTGCTCTAGAGTCCTGAGAAGACACCTGAATCTATTGGCCAGGATCCCAAACGCATTTTCCACCACTCGCCTCCCCCTTGAGAGTCTGTAGTTGAAAATCCTCTCCTCCCTGGACATCCCTCTTCTGTCGTATGGCTTCATGAGGTAGTTCCTGAGTGCGAAGGTGTCTATGATGAGGAAGGGCATATCTTGATGGTCATCAGGGCTTGCAGTCAGAGGGCAGGATTGAGGGAGTCATAGGGCCTCCTCTTCCAGGCCGCTGAACAGCTCCGAGTCGCCAAATATCTGAGCATCTGACATGTGTCCTTTTCCACCAAGCTCGATCCACACAAACGTGTAATCTGCATCCACTAGGACCAGGAGTGGTATCGAAAAGAAGCCCTTGTAATTGTAGTACAGGCTGTCAGTGTGTGGTGGCTTCTTCATTGCAATGTGGTTGTCATCCAGGGCCCCAATGGCGTGGGGGATGTTCCAGTTTTGCTCAAACTGGTTAGCTACGGCTCTTCAGGCTTCAGGGGTCACAGGTAGGTTGAACACTTCATCATTGTACGCTTGCACAATTGCCTGGCACACTTTTGGAACAATCTCTCTGAGATGCTGCACACTCCACACCTAAAGGCATACGCAAGGGACCGATAGTTGTCTCCAGTTGCGAGGTGCCTCAGTGTCACTGCCAGTTTCAATCCAGGTGCGAGGGGTTGCCTGAAGCTGGTGACTTCCCTTTCGATTGCTGGGGCCACCCTCTGCAAGACTTCATCGAAGAGCTGTAGTGTTAACCTTGTGTAGTTTTGGAAAGCTACCGGATCTTCCAGTCTCAAATGGGTGTCAAGAAGGCTGGACAACTGACCAAGCTGTTGTCTCCTCTCCTCTCTGAGCCATGGTTGCACCCAGAACTGCCTGACTACAGCTCTCCTGGCCCTTTGTGGTTGGGATTGTAGCTGGTCTGTCTGCTGCTCGTCTTTTTCCTCTCTGGCGATAATGTAAGTATACAGTAATACTGCAAATGCCACGTTGTCATCATTTGCAACTCCTGCCATCTTCAATGGTTGAGGGTTGTAGTGTTTGCTCTGTAAAAGTTCAAGAAATAATGAAGTCGATGGTCAGTCGGGCTGTATATATACCCGTCGGGGTCCAGTCGTAGCTCAAATCCTGATCACCCTCGATCATGATCGTGAAAGACATCGTATTCTATTGTAACGGAGCCTATCTGTTCGTGATGAACGTATCGGAACGTATCTGCACGTGCCAGATCGTCCCAATTCGGGTCACCGGATCGAGATGATCGTGTCAGATCGAGACTTGATCGAAACAATCCTATCGGAACGTATGTGATCGTATCAGAACGGGAGATCAGACCGTGACAGATCGTGACACCTGACATTGACAAATCGTGACCAGATCGCATCCGAGCGCAACAAATCGTATTAGAACGTATCAACTCGCATCACCTCGTAATTTCAGAGAAATTCCACGATCAGCCACGAATAGCCAATCGTGGCGTTCGTAACGGATCGCACGACAGTGGGAACCTGTCATTACAAGTTAATTCTATTTGTATCATATACAATCAAAAATAAATGTAAAATCTGCTTATCTAGCTGTGTTTGTTTTATTTTCATACATTTAAATAAAATAAATGAAACTTAATGGATAATGTGTTATTGATAAACATTGACTCAGTTATTGGGTCAATATGAAATCATTAAGTCACATTCCAAAAAAAAGGACATATGTCGACCAGATATTGAAATATAATCCAACAAACAAGTGTTATAATGTATGAATAGTGGTTAAGAAACAAATATACTGAGGAACTGAATTCCACATTTGCATACCTCAGACACTGAACGACCGTTTTATCTATTGTGTTAATGGTATTAAGTTGGACAATGTAGTATACATATGTAAGACTGGCAAGTTTGTGACATTATTAACCATATCAAATCTTATGAAAACATAAGTGACGGTCTTTATTTTCAATAAATATATCTATACATATAGTATATATATTCATATACATTGAACTTCCAAATTCTAAAAAAATATGTTCACATACTAAGTGCTATTGATACATCGAAGATTAATATACTTCTATAATGATTAATATAATGGATGTGTTGAAACTGATATACAAGATATCAACATGACGACCATTTAAAATCAGTAGCATATCACACAATATAACATTTGGCTTGGTATCACACATAGTAGGTACATTGTGTTGTTTATATCGGTGTAAATTGAGATTGTTAAAGGTCTCCTGCGGTAACAGATTATTAAACAGAACTGAATCACGACATGTTTTTACAGAATATGTAGGTGTCAAAACAACTTGTTATAGTAATTATGTCTTCTGCGAAGTCGTGCCATACTCCGTTCCATACCACTTTCCCACCTCTTCTGTATCAAAAGTTGACATTCTACGTCTCCAGTTTAATATGTTGGTATGAATAAGGTAATGCTTGTTATACACATCAAATACTCTGTTGTACACTCACTATGAATTAGCCTATGATATTTATCCTATGGTGCTATCCCAGGATTACGAACCACTCACATTAGTTGTCGTTGATTTATTACCAATGAAACTGTCTATGGTATGTAATACATGGCAGTTCATAACACTGTCGATTGATTATATGCAAAATTTTAAGCAGACTAGAAGATACTGTTAAATATAAATTAACTAAACCCTCCCCCCCCCCTACTCCACCCCCCCCCCCCCCCCCCCACCCTCCCCTTAGAAATATAACATTGACAGCGCCTTACGAAAAGACATGGCAATTTTTTATATTATAAGCTAATATTATGAAAATTTTCGCCTTCTGGAAATTATATAATGTTTCAACAACCATACACTGAGTGATTGCAACAGGTATAATAGGGATGAATGACTCTAAAACTGACTACAGCCATTGATAGAGGGCATGTATTGTAAATTGTCATTGGTAGTGGCATTCTTCTGATACAACTTGTATTACGCTGCCTTATTCTCCATCAAAACTCTGGTTAAAGTAGTCAGTGCTGTTGATGGAGATTGCACTTCACTCAGTCTTGAGTTTGACAGAAGGGACAACCGACAATAAACAGATAAAATGCGTTATTTTTGTCGTCAAGGGAAGTGAGAGAGAGAACAAATCTCGTGGGGAATTGAATTATGACTAGCATTGTATATTTTGTTCTCGCTCATTTGCTTTTACCATTTTCTCCATAAGTGAATTGAAACTGTTTCCATGGGGATTAAGTAACATTTTACAGCGTTTTACATCATTTATTATTGATAGCGCATGCGCCAAAACCACGTGACTATTATTGAAACAGGCGCGAAGCAACCGACGCCCATTTTTGATGACGGTGCTGGCAGTGCTATTCACGGTCATAAGGAAGTTGTATTGATGGTGATGGAGACCGTAAAAATCCCACGCATTTAATGTGGACGTATTATAACCGTGAATTAAACATTATTTTGTGGCAAACTTTTATTGACGACCGAACGACTAACAACCGTTGACTACCAAGCTTATAAAGACAGCAGGCAGGTAAGATTATTATACTCAGTCTTTATATTTATTTAAAATAAATTTCTTTACATATCACAATATGACTTAAACATGATTTGGACAAGCATTACTTTTAAAATAAAATTTATCTCATATTTATTTCAAATAGTTTCGTTTAGAAAGCAATACAAAAATTTGATTCGACTAATTTCATAGCATAGTTAGTTTTACTTTGAATTTACGTAGTTTTATGAAATAAAAAACCCATATCGTACGCTTCAAAATTATTTTATATTATACATATTTTACTTTATTAATAAATTAATATTTATATTTAGTAGAGATACAATACAATTCAAATAGTAAATGTATTGCAATACTGAAACTAGAAACTAGTTAGCTGATGACGTTTTCTCAATTTCTCAAATTTGTAGTTCTTGAATTCTTCATCAGTCTATATGGTTATTTAATATATTATCTTCCGTAGGGATGTACGCAACATATCAATTTGTTTACACTCTATTTGGAAATAGAGTGTTACCAATTTGAAATGTTATTATGTAAACAATATATACAAATACTAGCTCTTCAAAAAACATTGCTGAAATAAATGTCAACTTAAGACTAAAATTGGAATTTTAATACTGTCGGTAAATAATAAGTCAATATAGAAATATTCGTTAAGGTTTTTCAGTTGTTTTACTTCGTCGGATGTTGTATCAGATAAGGAGCAAATCTTAAAACAAAAACTATGACCATTTTATCAGTAAATTTCTAAATATTATATATTTACTATGTATTACATTCCATCTCTTCGCTGTGAATGTTATAAGTTAAAACTAAAATCCATCGTGTTACGTCACATTTATGGAAGTGTATGTACAGTTTATTCGATATTTCAATATTTTAGTTTAGTTACATAAACGTATACAACTTTATTGGTTTGGTAGAGGCCTTGATATTGTATCTATGGTTTGCATTGTAGCTAGGCGCACTCGCCGTAGTCTGGTCTGTACATTTATGTCTTGGTTATTCACAAATAATTATCTTCATATATATATATATCATGCATGGTGAATAAGCATCTGAAAAGATCCCAAAACTCGTAAATTCCGTTGTTGTGAATTTAATTATCTCCCTTTATGAAATTAAATATATATGAATTCACTGTATCTATATGATCCAACAGGTTTATAAATATGTCCTTTATATAGCATGTGAGTAGTCATGAATCCTTAAATGGATCCTACTCATATAAAGCTATCACTTCATGTATGTAAATTGGTCCACCCTGTCCAGATGTGTTGCATGTAATTCCAAAGTATATAAGTCATGGTCGACACCAAATTTATTGGTTTGGCAGAGGCCTTGATATTGTATCTATGGTTTGCATTGTAGCTAGGAGCACTCGCCGAAGTCTGGTCTGTATATTTATGTCTTGGTTATTCACAAATAATTATCTCCATATATATATATTATATATATATATGATTATAGAGTATGTAAACTGCATCGTTGTCTATAAGGTCATTGGATGTTTTTTGTATGATGAGATATTTAACACGATGTGTCAGTCACCCTGTATCACCATGACATTGATTAAGCGAGGTGGCCACTAACGCTAGAGATCGCTGGTTCGATCCCACGTCCAACCAAAAATAACACATTTTTCAAATAAAAACACTAAGTACTGATTCTTACAAGAAAAAAGTATCGAGAACAAAGCATAAATTATACTAAGCTCTGATCGTAATCGAGCTGAAAAGGTATTAATTCAAACTTTTCTAAAAAGCATTGCCAATTTTAAATGTGATGCTTGATGAGAAAATCTCCTAAAGCAGAGTCCACTTCTTGGTCGTTATTGAGAATGCAATTCGGGATACAATCATGATAGGTTTGTTTTGTGGTTCTTACAGAGCGATATTTAAAAAAAACATTGGTACCAAGATAAATATTAGGATGAGATAATGTGATATAGGGATATTCCAAACCCTAGGGGTCACTGTTGTTTTGATTCGTTGGAACAGGAGTTCTGCTACAGAGTTAATTGGAATCTCATTGTCTCGGACTTATTACACTCTGGCGGTACGATAAACATTGACATATATCCTTACCCGCTTTGCGAGAAACATTGGCATTCCCGTTTCAGTTAATTAAAATAAAATTTATACACGTGACATAGTTTGTCACGTCACGAAGTGTGGTATCGACTGACATTTAATTAAATTGCTAGCCATTCTACACGTGACCAAATGTAATAAAATGATATAACAGTATCTTAATCACATATATAGTATGCTCATGGCTTATTTAATGACGTGTTTTTATTATGTGTTTTGTTCACTCACCAAAGGTGAGTAAATAACTGATTCATGCTATTTTTATTGTGGAATTTTCTTGTGTACATATTTATTTTGTAACATCGAACAACAACAATTATACTACGTGATACGCCATTGACACTACGTGATACGTCATTGACATTACGCAGTTAAGTTAAAATGTACCTGGCTATTTAAATAATAATGTTTAATGTTGTTTCTTTTCTTAGAATGATTAAACATTATTAACCTAGACATCTAAATGATGCTCTGTACCAGTTCTCAGTTAACCAATGCCAACCTTAGTACGACAGCTATTGTTAATGTACTTCATTTGTACCCTCATCGGGTGTAAATAACTGTACTAAAACTTACAGCGAAACCTTCTTGCTTATATTTTATACCACACGCTATATAATTATGTACTTGTATAGTTCTATTACATGTGTGATGTGATTGCATTGTTATAAGCAATACATATGTTTAAACTGTGTATATACAGCAAATTTAGAACAAAAATGTATATACATAACAAGCTTTCACGCTATTTAAGACTGACGAAACACGATTTGCTCCTAAATACAAAAGCAAATGTGTTTATGGACATATTGAAAAGTTCATCACCATTATCGTTCAAATGCCAATGAATATTTTTTTTTCTCACAGCGAAGGTTTCTAATGCGTATGTTCCTTTATCTTCGGTGCCGTGATGCAAATTATGATCAATTACACTATCGACATTTCGTTTTTATCTTTTCTTAAGATAGCTTAAATAATATTAATTAAGAATCAATATTATAAAATAAAGTTGTCACTGATGTTGATAACTGTGTGACATCCGCGTTATTTGTTGTTTAATATGTACCATTATGTATACTCACAGGTCTAGTTCGTCGCTGTGTTGGCCATTGTACATGTGGGAGGTTGTGAGCTTGATTTAAGGTCGAATCGAATTAAAGACATTACAAAGTGTACATTTAAGAATATTTCTGTCTTAACGCTCAACATTTAAAGGAACATTCTAGAGCTTACATGACCTGTTGTCAGCATAATGGGTGCAGCACCAAGCACGTGGAAATGTTTGATATATAAAAAAATCCTTGTGTTAAATACGTATTGCATTTACGTAAATGTTGATAAATTATCGTCTCAAAATAAAGACGTTATTAACAATACTATTATTATTGTAATTATTGCTATTATAATTATTATTTGTAGGTAGGTAGGTAGGTAGGTAGGTAGGTAATAATAATAGTAGAGGTAGTAGTAGTAGTAGAAGTAGTAGTAGCAGGAGCAGAAGCAGCAGTAGCAGTAGTAGTGCATTATTATTAGTAGTAGTAGTAGTGGTAGTAGTAGTAGTAGTAGTAGTAGTAGTAGTAGTAGTAGTAGTAGTAGTAGTAGTGACAGCAGTATTTTTATCATTATTATTTGTAGTAGCTAGTAGTCTAGCGTTATCAGCAATATAAATCATTAATACTTTCAAAATGTTCAAAAAGTGCAAGAAGTGTATGTGATAAACGAAAACACTAAATGGGGCGGGGGAGGAGAATATTGCATAATCTACTGTACAAATATGTCAAATCTTAAGCTGTCGTTTCTTCTGACGGCTTAAGTTTAAGTGTCTTGAATTGGGAAGTCAGACTTAATTGCTTGAGATTTTAAATAGGGATAGCTAGTTAAAAGTGCTTGATATACACATTTTGTGTGGAAAGATTTAAACTTCATCTTCAATAGACAGTGCACATAAGCTGAGAAACTGATTCATTATTAAATGATAAACATCAAATTTGATTTGGTAAAGACACATTGTTGAACACAATTACATAATTTAGTATCTTTGCTACAGGAGGTTATGTTTTACAATCAGACTATCTTTGTTGGAAACTTACGTAATTGTCCATTTAATGTCGTTGATATGTAACACACACTTGAGGCTACAATATATTTTTCTTCATATTTGTACTCAATATCTATATTTTTGCCATGTTTCTCCTTATTATATGAATTTGTTCGCCTCACAGACGTATAGTGATGGCCAACATATTTTCTTGCTTTAAATTCCGCTATCCAAAGCTTGTTATATACATTGCAGTTATTAAAGTTAGTTATCCTTATCTCAAATCTCATCAGTTTCTTGGATTTTTGACATTTGTTTAATTTTATGTATTCATACCTGTCAAAGTACTCTAGCAAGGTTGAGTGGTAAAGCAGCCACGTCGCATGCGTAAGGTCGTGGGTTTCTCAAGTAGACACCTTCACGATATGACTGAACATTTGTTGAAAGCGACACTATACAAAGACCTTTAACAGCTGTATACTAAAATTTCGTCTTGTATTTAATTTCGTTATTCAAATATCGCCTTTATTTGTAAAAAAAAAAAAAAAACAGACTTCTCACATCTGATATTACTTCTCAAATGCAAAAGTTAATATTGTGGCAGAGCATTTCTTGTAAATTTGTCCTATTGTATATGATAATTGTCGTGATCAGGATGTGGAATGTAATGACCATTCTGCTTAATCGCCGTGTATTTAATTTTCGCCCAACACATTTCCACGTATGTGACAATTTGAGATGATCTAGGGGCATGCATTTCTAAATATATCAGTCCGATATTTTCCTCTACTAAAAACTGTCAATTTATCTGAATGATAACTTTAATACATTCTACATTAAATGACCACATATAATCAAAGTCTTCATAAATCTTTATTTACACAATGGTAAACGATAACATGCAAACAGATAAATGTAAATAAAGTTTTGGCATTTCAAAATATTGAGTTGAGGAAAATTTCAAGTTTAGAAGTTTAGTAAAATCGGGGTTCTGGCAGTTGGTCATGGTCTATTTATAGATATCTTTGTGATAAATGTTTTCATTTCATCAGTTATATTACAGATTATATACATATAATGAAATATATTACAATTCTTCCAAGAATATTGTCATATAAGCAATTAAGTTTAATTTGTAATACTTGTATCGCAATATATATCATTGTGATGAAATAATTTCATTTTTTTAGAGAAATAGAGAGGAAGAAAGAAGAGGGATGTAGAATAAGTATAGAATTTGGACGTTGCTTTTCCTTTGTTTAAAAATTAAAAAGGCATTTTTATCAACATTGATTAGATTTAAACATTTATAGAAAAATTTCCCCATTTCAGTTCATGTATATGCAATTTATCTTTATTTAGTGCTATTAATCTTTCAATTTCTATACCTTTATATAGGTTCTGTTCAAATACATAAAACAATGGGACAGTTTTTATACATTTACATTTAAAGACAAAATATTTAGCAGAAAATATTATATAGTTGATGTTATTTATAGATATATAAAACACTTTTTTCTTCTTTCTGGAGAGTAATCTTCGAACCATACTGTATAATAGGATGCTCCGTGACCGAGATGTCTCTGGTCTGTGGTCTAATGACCACTCACCACTGAAGTCGTGGGTTTGTGCTCAGCTCAGTCCAAAATGGATGTGTGAGAAGATTTGCAGGTTACTTGCAAATGGACGACAGTTCTACACTCGATCTTCCTCAACCAATAGCACGTGATATACCATATATAACATAGCACGTGATATACCATATATAACATGTCATGTGTTGGAAATGACGTTAAACCACGCCCGCACCTTAAAATATTGACAACATGCATTATTTGTAAGTATTCATTATTCAGTAGTCATTATTACGAATCGTTAACCGCACCAGTTAGTCTTTCGTGGAATTCTCAGAACATGGGATAACACCTACTCGATAGTCCGTATTTTGTCTCTTTGTATGCTTTTTTGTGTTTCTATCAGATATTATTTATCTCTATCGTCCATTAAATTTTTCTTGAAGTATACATTCGTATTTTACAATTTGCTTTCTTAAAATGATGATACTAGTAACAGATGTCCATAACTTCAAAGTGATGTTTTTCTGGTTTTGATACATTGCTTGAATAAATGTTCACATCGGTAGATATATCAAGGCTAGTGAGTATTCGGTAATGTTCCACACTCTCACGTCTACCGGCTGAAACAATGTTCCACATCCTCACGTCTAACGGCTTAAACAATGGTCTACACCATCACGTCTACCGGCTTAAACAATGGTCTACACCCTCACGTCTACCGGCTTAAATAATGTGCCAAATCATCACGTCAACCCGCTTAAACAATGTTCCAGACCCTCACTTCTACCAGCTAAAACAATGTTCAACATCCTCACGTTTACCGGCCTAAACAATTTCCACATCATCACGTCTACCGGCTTAAACAATGTTCCAGATCCTCACTTCTAACAGCTTAAACAATGTTCAACACTCTCACGTCTACTGGCCTAAACAATTTCCACACCCTCACGTCTACCGGCTTAAAGAATTTGCCACACCCTCACGTCTACCGGCTTAAACGATGTTCCACACCTTCACGTCTTCCAGCTTAAACAATGTTCCACACTCTCACGTCTACCGGCTGAAACAATGTTCCACATCCTCACGTCTAACGGCTTAAACAATGTTCCACGCCCTCACGTCTACCGGCTTAAACAATTTGCCACACCCTCACGTCTACTGGCTTAAACGATGTCCCACACCCTCACGTCTACCGGCTTAAACGATGTTCCACATCCTCACGTCTACCGGCTTAAACAATGTTACACACCCTCAAGTCTTCCGGCTCAAACAATGTTCCACACCCTCTCGTCTACCGGCTTAAACAATTTGCCACGCCCTCACGTCTACCGGCTTAAATAATGTTCCACACCCTCACGTCTACCAGCTTAAACAATTTGCCACACACTCACGTCTACCGGCTTAAACAATGTTCCACAGCCTCACTTTTTACCGGCTTTAACAATGTTCCACACCTCAAGTCAACCGGCTTAAACAATGTTCCACACCCTCACGTCTACCGGCTCAAACAATATTCCACACTCTCACGTCTACCGGCTCAAACAATGTTCCACACCGTCACTTATATTGGCTTAAACAATGTTCCACATCCTCACGTCTATCTGGTTTACCTCACGTCTACCTGCTTAAACAATGTTCCACACCCTCAAATCTACCGGCTTAAACAATTTGCCACACCCTCACGTCTACCGGCTTAAACGATGTCCCACACCCTCATGTCTTCCGGCTTTAACAATGTTCCACACCATCACGTTTACCTGCTTAAACAATGTTCCACACCTTCAAATCTACCGGCTCAAACAATGTTCCACATCCTCACGTCTACCGGCTTAAACAATTTGCCACACACTCACGTCTACCGGCTTAAACAATGTTCCACACCCTCACTTCTACCGGCTTTAACAATGTTCCACACCCTCACGTCTACCGGCTCAAACAATGCTCTACACCCTCACTTATATTAGCTGAAACAATGTTCCACACTCTCACGTCAATCTGCTTAACCTCACGTATACCGGCTCAATCCATGTTCCACATCCTCACGTCTACCGGCTCAAACAATGTTCCACACCCTTAGTTATATTCGCTTAAACTCTCACGTCTACCGGCTTAAACAATGTTCCACACTCTAACTTCTACTGGCTTAAACAGTGTTCCACACCCTCACTTCTACCGGTTTAAACAATGTTCCACACCCTCACGTCTACCGGCTTTAACAATGCTCCACACCCTTACTTCTACCGGCTTAAACAATGTTTCACACCCTCACGTCTACCTGCTTAAACAATGTTCCACACCCTCACGTCAATCTGCTTAACCTCACGTCTACCTGCTTAAACAATGTTCCACACCCTCACGTCTATCTGCTTAAACAATGTTCTGTTTTTGAGCAATACTCAATTAGCTCCATGATTCCAAAGAATAATAACAACATATAACAAACCAAAGACGTATTTTGTAACTTGAATATGCATGTTCTGTACTCCCACGAGAATCCTTAGTCAGATCGTATTAACCGTGTACACGTTACGTTCGGTCTGGTGTTTCTAATTAAAAATAATTATTAAAATATACTTTAGATAATTGAAAAAGTGCAAGCGGTGTTTTCTTGGATCATTTTCCAATCGCATTGCAGGTAAAGCTCATGGATTATAATGGTAATTTAAACACTTAAATAATCTTATAGGTCTTTAAACTCATAAAAGCCATACAGTGATTAATGATAAAAGGTATAAATTTATAGTTTAAAGTACATTGTAATTAAATCAGATAATTTAAAACTGTTCACCATATCTAACTAAACTTAGAGTCCTGGTGCTTAGATGAACACATGTTTAGTGCTGAAACGTTCACAGCATGCCTGTAACCACATTAACTTACACTTGATCGATTAACGATTAGCTTTGACTCTTCGCACCTCACTGATGTTGCCCCAATCTTTGTCGAGGACATCTAATTGAAATTAGCGACAAGTTGTCTGTTCCTTCCTTCACAAAAAAACACCACAATACCAGGTTTAACTGCCTTAGTCTTTGCCGTAATTGGTGAATTGCAAATGAATTGACTAGGAACTAGTTCTCCATTAGGTTTCGTTGCCTGCTTTTAGTAAAGTTTCTCAGCACAAGTACGTACAGAAATACCTGATTGGATTGCATAGACAAGAAAATAGCTTCGCCTGTTTATTATTAAAGGAAACTTTACTGTATTACCATCTGAAATAGCTTTTTTTATCAGGAGGAGTGGGTAGAGGGAATGTTACAATATAAATCATGTACAAGATAAACCATTAACAATATAAACCATGTACAAATATAACTGTGAACATTATGCAAACCAAAAAAGAAAATGACACAATCGATTTTATTAGGATTGTTCATAAGGATCAATGATAGAGTCGTATATCGTCAAACTTGCGTAAGCGGTAACATCTATTGAGCAGCCACTAGTCTTAAACAGTCACATTTTCTATTTTCTTTATATATATATGCTTTCAGGGCAATTAAGCTGTATTAAGCAACAATATGTTTTGACGATCATTTTTTCTCTTTCACTTCAATTGTTGCTTAAGACGAGTTTAACTGTATTCAACGACCCTTACACAGACTTAAACTGCACTCGATTTTAGAGCAGAACTTAATGAGCTTAATGATACAAAGAAACTATCAATAATAACATGCCTGAGTACATCACATACTTATATATTACATGACTGAGTACATCACATAATTATATATTACATGACTGAGTACCTAACATAATTATATATGACATGACTGAGTACCTAACATAATTATATATGACATGACTGAGTACATTGCATAATTATATATTACATGACTGAGTACCTCACATAATTATATATGACATGACTGAGTACATTGCATAATTATATATTACATGACTGAGTACCTCACATAATTATATATGACATGACTGAGTACATCGCATACTTATATATTACATGACTGAGTACCTCACATAATTATATATGACATGACTGAGTACATCGCATAATTATATATTACATGACTGAGTACCTAACATAATTATATATGACATGACTGAGTACATCGCATACTTATATATTACATGACTGAGTACCTAACATAATTATATATGACATGACTGAGTACATCGCATAATTATATATTACATGACTGGGTACCTAACATAATTATATATGACATGACTGAGTACATCGCATAATTATATATTACATGACTGAGTACCTAACATAATTATATATGACATGACTGAGTACATCGCATAATTATATATTACATGACTGAGTACCTAACATAATTATATATGATATGACTGAGTACATCGCATAATTATATATTACATGACTGAGTATATCGCATAATTATATATTACATGACTGAGTACATCAAATATTTACATATTACATGACTGAGTACATCGCATAATTATATATTACATGACTGAGTACCTAACATAATTATATATGACATGACTGAGTACATCGCATAATTATATATTACATGACTGAGTATATCGCATAATTATATATTACATGACTGAGTACATCAAATATTTACATATTACATGACTGAGTACATCGCATAATTATATATAACATTACTAAGTACATCACATAATTATATATAACATGACTGAGTACATCGCAAAATTATATATAACATGACTGAGTTTATCGCAAAATTATATATCATAGAATGCCCTTAAATCGAGACAAACCTTGGTTCGAGGCCATTTTTATTTTCTTGCTATTCTCACGAGATTTCACAGCGCACGCGCCATAATTACGTCATGGTTTACTACAAAGTTACTCAACCATGCAAATCTGTCAAATTGTTTGAAATTTATTCTAAGGAGGTAAGTTATCAAAATGTTTATAGATGGTTGAAATTTTACCTTAAAACACTATTCCCAAATTATGGTCATTAAAACCCCTCATTTTTGTGCCTAAAATTTAAAATTTAAATTTTGAAATGTCTGCGTCTGAATTTGTCGCCATTTTATCAATGGCGATTACATGGCGGAAGCTGATATATTTATTTAGGTCGAGTAAAAAAAATGTGTTTTTTGTACCGATAACCCTTCGCCCCAGTTTTCATTTTTTTACTTTTTTTATTATTTTTAAAGTCTACTCGCAGACAGTCAGAAGCAAGAATTCAAGTTCTAAATGGGATATTCTGAATAATTGGAACTCGTTTAAACATTTAGGCCCCATGTATTCGTAGCACTTTTGTATTTAGGTTTAAAAAAGGTGAAATATTTGTATGTCCTCTATTTAGCAAAACGGAAAACACATAAGACTAAAACCCCTACCTGCTATGTGTTTAAAAAGACTTAATTGCTTTGAAATGTTGTTTTTAATCGATAAAATTAAAAAAGAAATCATAATTAATAGTATTGAATGTGTCCGACTTTTTAAGTCACGTGATTAAAGTGGCCGTCTGCTCTGACGTCATATCCGCGATTTGAGGTTGTGTATTTAGACTGCTATATTTATTTAGATGACTGTTTTTTTACTGATTTTACATGGTCTCTTTAGTGAATATTTTCAATTGGAACATTTTGTTAGAGGGACGTGGAGTTATACAAACAAGTAAGTAGACATTTTCTTGTGAAAAAACTGAACTCATTTATTGTTTTGAATTTCTACGTTAGCATATCGAACCATGGTACTGCGAGGATATAAATATTACATGACTGAGTACATCGCATAATTATATATTACATGACTGAGTACATCTCATAATTATATATTACATGACTGAGTAAATCGCATAATTATATATTACATGACTGAGTAAATCGCATAATTATATATAACATGACTGAGTACATCGCATAATTATATATTACATGACTGAGTAAATCGCATAAGTATATATAACATGACTGAGTACATCACATAATTATACAAAACATTACTGAGTACATCGCATAATTATATATAACATTACTGAGTACATCGCATAATTATATATTACATGACTGAGTACATCTCATAATTATATATTACATGACTGAGTAAATCGCATAAGTATATATAACATGACTGAGTACATCACATAATTATACAAAACATTACTGAGTACATCGCATAATTATATATAACATTACTGAGTACATCACATAATAATATATAACAATACTAAGTACATCATATAATTATATATTACATGAATGAGTTCATCACATAACTATATTTAATATGACTGAGTACATCACATAATTATATATAACATGACTGAGTACATAATTATATATAACATGACTGAGTACATCACATAATTATATATAACATGACTGAGTACATCACATAATTATATATTACATAACTGAGTACATCACATAATTATATATAACATTACTGAGTACATCACATAATTATATATAACATTTCTGAGTATATCACATAATTAAATATAACATGACTGAGTACATCACATAATCATATATAAAATGACTAAGTACACCACATACTTATATATAACATTACTGAGTATATCACATAATTATATATAAAATGACTGAGTACATCACATAATTGTATATAACATAACTGAGTACATCACATAATTGTATATAACATGACTGAGTATATCACATAACTATGTATAACATTACTGAATACATCACATATTTGTATATAACATGACTGAGTACATCACATAATTATATATAACATGACTGAGTACATCACATAATTATATATAACATGACTGAGTACATCACATAATTATATATTACATGATTGAGTACATCACATAATTATATATACTATAATGCATAACAAGATGTAGTTACAACTGTAATATGTAGTATTTCATACAACATAGTAGCATGTTTATTATGGAAGGGTATCACCGCCATAACTCTTAGTCTGAAATTTGTCGTTTGTTCTTTGTGCAATGGGTGTAATTGTTTCTTTTTTTTTAGTTCTTGGTGGGAAATGAAACATTTTACCTTTGTAACTTTGCTATTTGTCTATCTTACTATATCCCATCATTGTAAAAGTTACGTAAGTCTTGTCTTTTCGTGTCAGATTAAACATTACTTGCTGCGTAAAATGTATTTTTAGAATTTGATGCATGTTTCGATATGTGTTTCGGCTGCAGTCAGTCGCAAATATCTTTTTTATTACAATGTTCACTCCCTTTGTAATGAGTGTAGGGAATGTATTTGGACAGGGTACCGGAATATTTCGACTAAGCTGCCGCTGCACGTCATCATTGTAATAAATCCTAACTTCCCATTATAACGTTCGGTGGCGCTGCAAAATTACAGACAGATCCCCTGTAAACAACCCAAGACGTTGCGAATGGAAATATTTGATATAAATACAGCCTTACACTTTTAGATCAACTACCACCATTGCGTTTTCCATAGACTAACATTATAACGTTTGATCTTATTTTCACTATTTCTACCATCTTGGACCAAAATGTCCTACATTATATTAAAGTACTTTCCTAGACTCATACTAAAATGTCCCCAAAATGGGATCAAAGTACCCCTTTTTTCCACGTTTTTGCCCCCTGAAGTTCGTAACCCCCACTTTCAGCATGAAAAAAATAGCAAATTTCACCAATTTTACTTTCCATACAGTTTCCTTAATAAAATGAATTTAGTCAGTCACAGAAACATAATTTTATTTTTTTATTATTGACACAGACATAATAAACTTATATTTTATTGAGATCATTTGCCAGTTTGACATTTTCATCCAACCAGAAATAACCTTACTATAAAAATATATCCCCTGAACATCCCTATACTTTTTGCAGCCAATCAGAGAGCTTCTCTCATTGTTGGTAGCTGATCACAAAAGGTGTGAGGTTTCTTTTAGGTCAGCCACCACCATTGCGTTTTCCATGAATTACATTATAACGTTTGACCTAATTTTCCTTTACCGTTCGCGGACCAAAAAGTTTAGTTAAAACTTATTTAATTTTACTTCGATTGTGAAACAGGTTATCACAACTTAGGCTAATCACGCTCGAAGTCTTCCTGATTAGAACCAGTACTAAGCACATGCGGAAAAGAGTCTTGCTCAAGGATACCACACATAGTCGTGGCGGAGGATTGAACCCACGATTCTCCAATCATGTGTTCGGTGCTCTACCACTAGACTACGCGCTCCACCAAACAGTCCTACATCATAGTAAAGTACTTTCCTAGACTCAAATTAAAGTGTCCCCAAAATGGGGTCAAAAGTCAATTTCCTTGATAAAATTAATTTAGTCAGTCACAGAAACATAATTTTGATTATTTATTGACACAAACATAATAAAATTATATTTTATTGTGATCATTTGCCAGTTTGACATTTTCATCCAACCAAAATTATAAAAATATTTCCCCTTAACATCCCTATACTTTTTTCAGCCGATCAGAGAACTCCTTTCAATGGTGGTAGCTTACCATATGCTCCATATGTCCAACGATGAAAACAAAGCAACACTAGGGACCAGTCGTTATTCTTTCATATACGTCTAGCGACACCTGTCGCCATAATTGACAATGCCAACTGTGCATTTCGCATTGTTACATATGTCCAGTGCGTTGCACAACATGCTTACTGCATGGTTTAACGTTTGCAATTCGAATCCTTTTCAAACATGTGATTATGCTGAACTTGTTATATTATGAGAGTAGTATGTTACTTTTACAATGATAGGATATAGTAGGATAGACAAATCGCAAAGTTACAAAGGTGAAATATTTCATTTCCCACAAAGAACTAAGACGAAAGAAACATTAACACCCATTGCACAAAGAACAAACGACACATTGCAAACTTAGAGTTATGGCGGTGATACCCTCCCATAGTTTATCATCCACGTATTGTTGCGGTGACTGTGACATGCCAATCACTCCTGTTTGATATTTGTGGTGTTACTTTTAGATTGTATAGGTACTCTTATAAGATCACGACTTTCATTCTCCATTTAAGTATTAAGAAAATGCAAGAGTTGGCAAATTATTTCAGTTGTAATTTGTTTTCTTACGCCACACGGTGTCATTCAGCTAAGATTAATGATTGAGGACTAATGTCATCGCACGTTTCAAAATGGATATATATCTTTCGTTTTGTTAGCTTGCTTTCCCGTTAACACAAACTTACTTACACATAAATAAATGATGACTGTACTTGTTTGTGCTAAAAAAGCGTTGCAGTTACACAAATTTATCTTGGGCATGTAATATATCACGTGATTATGTCACAATATATGTCTACACTTTTGGCTGAGATACATGTCTCATTAGTTTACTTCTCTTCTCAGTTTGCAAGGTCAGCGCATGCGTAACATGTCTTTTTTTAGAAAAAATATAGACTCTCACACGAATCGCTTTGACTGGTTTTATATGGCAAATTGAGGTGTATTTTTTGGTAGATGGAGACCTCCGAGTGAATCTTACTCGAGTCATCGTCCGTCCGCAAGTAACTGGCAACTCACGACCTTTGCGGTAAGTTGTCGTTTGACCCTCAGCGCCTAAGTCCACTGAGCCACGCAGGACACTTTTATGTGTCTTAATTTATCAATGAAAGAGACACAATACAGTGTAGAGGTCGTATTATAGTCATGTTCACACATCAAAATAGTGATTACAAATATACAAACGTATAACCTTATGCATATAATATGCTCCAAGTTTTTCTACATGAAACTTCATATACAAGAAAGTATCAACATTGCAATAAAATGTTTCCTTCGTTTATTCCTATTATTCCGACATAAGCCTTATGATGAAACTATTCATCAAGATAAATTTTAACCAGTTATGTCCCTTTCCAAAATAAAACCGAAACGTTTGTTGTCATTTGCGATGATGTGTTTTGTTATGCGTAAGTGTAAATAAATTATTTTGTAACCTGTAGTAAGTTAAAAATAGGACATACAAGAGCTATAGCAAGAACAACTTTTATTTAGCATTAAGCAAATACAATACGTTTTAACCTACCTATTACATACAATACAATGTGATAGAAAACGTTGAATACAATGCAACAATTTTATTATAGAATTATAATCAAGAGAAAGCTTTTAATTAAATACTCAAAAGATAACGGTTTTCTCTTAAATATTTATAAAATAAATGACAGTTAATACATGTTTACATTTATAAATGGGAATTACAATGTTGATATTCTAAACTATTTCTTTGTTGATTTGCAAAATATAAGAATTTCGAAAGTGTTTTATGTCATAAGATTATCAATTTTATTTAAGTCTGGCAATCTGCAATAATACGGCTTCATGTATGGAAGTTTCTGTATGAATAAAAACAAGTTAAAAATGACATTCATTTTCAATAAAATTTCAATTACATATTTTACTACCTCTATCGACTCCAGCCATCTTACTATATCGCCCTCGTTCTACTTCTGAGTTATGTGACGAAAGCCAGAATCTACTTAGTGAACTTTAAATTTATTTTCTTGTTAGATATCATAGTTCTTAGGTAATATAGTGTTTTTAAATCGACAATAAGATAAGTATTTGTATTTGAGAGTTATATAAAGTACCTTGATTGTTTGCAAATAAAATATATTTACTCATAACACCTGACTCATTCTAAGTAATGGAAACTCCTGCACACAATCCATTATAAAGAGTTGACATCAACTCAATAATTGTATACATTCAAATTTTAAATGAAACATTAGCGAAAATAGTTTAAGACGTGAAAACAATGTTTTAGTTCCTTGACGGCGACTTTTTCTATGAAATTGGAATTGTTTTCACTGCTGTTGTATGCATGTGTTGCACAATACTTTACTATAGTCTACGGTTTTGGTAGGTGTGTCATTTAAATGGTTCGTCTCCTGTTAGACATATGCTTTCTTAGTTAAAGGTTATGGAGCTTGCTCAATTCAATTGGATAAGTAAGACAAATATATTTATAAATATTGATTGTGACAAATTCGTAAAGCTAAATATCAATCTATCATCCACCATTTGTTTCATATTACAAACAAATTCTAGCCCAAGAAACATGAATACAAGCAGACGTACCATTTATATTGTATTAAACTGGTTTTCCTATGGTCAATCACGCTATATAGGCCGGGTCTCTCAGTGGGAAGTTTGGACCTGTGATCTTTGATTTCAAATGCCAAATGAATTTCAGCCTTTCAATATTAAGCACTTTCAGACAATTTGCAAATCGTGTTTTTCTTCAAATTCCGTTAATTATGTCATTGAGCTTCATCGTGGGGAAGATTTAACATATCAAGTTATCAACATTTCAATTTGGTATTTGTTTCATTACATTTTATTACATCAGACGTATTGATTGTGTACGATAATTTTTCAATTAATCCCATTTCGAATACAGCCAGAATGTGTGTACAAAGGACTTATCTTAAATAAGGAATTATATGTCACAAAAAAGACGAAAAATTTAATGGACAAAGAAACAGGATCCTATGTGGTTGATTAGAAAATAGCACTGTCGTCTAAAGAACACTTAAATCTCAACGCTGAGGACGTTGGTTCGATTGCAGCGCCGTGGAAAACGTTACGTTACAAAGTTTATACAGGATACTCTGTGGTTGATTAGTCAATAACGCTGTCGTCTAAGGAACAATTACTTTTCAACGCTGATGATGTTGGTTCGATCATAGCGCAGTAGAAAACGTTACAATGCTAAGTTTTACACATATCCTCTATAGTTGATTAGTCAATAGCGCTGTCGTGTAATGAACAATTATTTCTAAACGCCGAGGACGTTGGTTCGATCACAGCGCAGTGGAAAGCGTTACGTGACAAAGTTTACACAGGATACTCTGTGGTTGATTAGTCAATAGCGCCGTCGTCTAATGAACACTTATTTCTCAATGCTGGGGTCGTTTGTTCAATCACAGCGCACTGGAAAACGTTACGTGACAAAGTGTACACAGGATACTCTGTGGTTGATTAGTCAATAGCACTGTCGTCTAATGAACACTTACTTCTCAATGCTGAGGACGTTGGTTCGATCACAGCGCACTGGAAAACGTTACGTGACAAAGTTTACACAGGATCCTCTGTGGTTGATTAGTCAATAGCGCTGTCGTCTAATGAACACTTACTTCTCAACGCTGAGGACGTTGGTTCGATTACAGCGCACTGGAAAACGTTACGTGACAAAGTTTACACAGGATACTCTGTGGTTGATTAGTCAATAGCGCTGTCGTCTAATGAACACTTACTTCTCAACGCTGAGGACGTTGGTTCGATCACAGCGCACTGGAAAACGTCACGTGACAAAGTTTACACAGGATCCTCTGTGGTTGATTAGTCAATAGCACTGTCGTCTAATGAACACTTACTTCTCAACGCTGAGGACGTTGGTTCGATCACAGCGCACTGCAAAACGTTACGTGACAAAATTTACACAGGATACTCTGTGGTTGATTAGTCAATAGCGCTGTCGTCTAATGAACACTTACTTCTCAATGCTGAGGACGTTTGTTCGATCACAGCGCACTGGAAAACGTTACGTGACAAAATTTACACAGGATACTCTGTGGTTGATTAGTCAATAGCGCTGTCGTCTAATGAACACTTACTTCTCAATGCTGAGGACGTTGGTTCGATCACAGCGCACTGGAAAACGTTACGTGACAAAATTTACACAGGATCCCCTGTGGTTGATTAGTCAATAGCACTGTCGTCTAATGAACACTTAGTTCTCAACGCTGAGGACGTTGGTTCGATTACAGCGCACTGGAAAACGTTACGTGACAAAATTTACACAGGACACAGGATACTCTGTGGTTGATTAGTCAATAGCGCTGTCGTCTAAGGAACACTTACTTCTCAACGCTGAGGACGTTGGTTCGATCACAGCGCACTGGAAAACGTTACGTGATAAAGTTTACACATGATCCTCTGTGGTTGATTAGTCAATAGCACTGTCGTCTAATGAACACTTACTTCTAAACGCTGAGGACGTTGGTTCGATCACAGCGCACTGGACAACGTCACGTGACAAAGTTTACACAGGATCTTCTGTGGTTGATTAGTCAATAGCGCTGTCGTCTAAGGAACACTTACTTCTCAATGCTGAGGATGTAGGTTCGATCACAGCGCACTGGAAAACGTTACGTGACAAAGTTTACACAGGATCCTCTGTGGTTGATTAGTCAATAGCGCTGTCGTCTAATGAACACTTACTTCTCAACGCTGAGGACGTTGGTTCGATCACAGCGCACTGGACAACGTCACGTGACAAAGTTTACACATGATCCTCTGTGGTTGATTAGTCAATAGCACTGTCGTCTAATGAACACTTACTTCTCAACGCTGAGGACGTAGGTTCGATTACAGCGCACTGGAAAACGTTACGTGACAAAGTTTACACATGATCCTCTGTGGTTGATTAGTCAATAGCACTGTCGTCTAATGAACACTTAGTTCTCAACGCTGAAGACGTTGGTTCGATCACAGCGCAGTGGAAAACGTTACGTGACAAAGATTACACAGGATACTCTGTGGTTGATTAGTCAATAGCGCTGTCGTCTAATGAACACTTACTTCTCAACGCTGAGGACGTTGGTTCGATTACAGCGCACTGGAAAACGTTACGTGACAAAGTTTACACAGGATACTCTGTGGTTGATTAGTCAATAGCGCTGTCGTCTAATGAACACTTACTTCTCAACGCTGAGGACGTTGGTTCGATTACAGCGCACTGGAAAACGTCACGTGAAAAAGTTTACACAGGATCCTCTGTGGTTGATTAGTCAATAGCACTGTTGTCTAATGAACACTTACTTCTCAATGCTGAGGACGTAGGTTCGATCACAGCGCACTGGAAAACGTCACGTGACAAAGTTTACACAGGATCCTCTGTGGTTGATTAGTCAATAGCACTGTCGTCTAATGAACACTTACTTCTCAATGCTGAGGACGTTGGTTCGATCACAGCGCACTGGAAAACGTTACGTGATAAAGTTTACACAGGATCCTCTGTGGTTGATTAGTCAATAGCACTGTCGTCTAAAGAACACTTACTTCTCAATGCTGAGGACGTAGGTTCGATCACAGCGCACTGGAAAACGTTACGTGACAAAGTTTACACAGGATACTCTGTGGTTGATTAGTCAATAGCACTGTCGTCTAATGAACACTTACTTCTCAATGCTGAGGACGTAGGTTCGATCACAGCGCACTGGAAAACGTTACATGATAAAGTTTACACAGGATCCTCTGTGGTTGATTAGTCAATAGCACTGTCGTCTAAAGAACACTTACTTCTCAATGCTGAGGACGTAGGTTCGATCACAGCGCACTGGAAAACGTTACGTGACAAAGTTTACACAGGATACTCTGTGGTTGATTAGTCAATAGCGCTGTCGTCTAATGAACACTTACTTCTCAACGCTGAGGACGTTGGTTCGATCACAGCGCACTGGAAAACGTTACGTGACAAAGATTACACAGGATCCTCTGTGGTTGATTAGTCAATAGCACTGTCGTCTAATGAACACTTACTTCTCAACGCTGAGGACGTTAGTTCGATCACAGCGAACTGGAAAACGTTACGTGACAAAGTTTACACAGTATCCTCTGTGGTTGATTAGTCAATAGCACTGTCGTCTAATGAACACTTACTTCTCAACGCTGAGGACGTAGGTTCGATTACAGCGCACTGGAAAACGTTACGTGACAAAGTTTACACAGGATCCTCTGTGGTTGATTAGTCAATAGCGCTGTCGTCTAATGAACACTTACTTCTCAACGCTGAGGACGTTAGTTCGATCACAGCGCACTGGAAAACGTTACGTGACAAAGTTTACACAGGATCCTCTGTGGTTGATTAGTCAATAGCGCTGTCGTCTAATGAACACTTACTTCTCAATGCTGAGGACGTAGGTTCGATCACAGCGCACTGGAAAACGTCACGTGACAAAGTTTACACAGGATACTCTGTGGTTGATTAGTCAATAGCGCTGTCGTCTAATGAACACTTACTTCTCAACGCTGAGGACGTTGGTTCGATCACAGCGCACTGGAAAACGTTACGTGACAAAATTTACACAGGATACTCTGTGGTTGATTAGTCAATAGTTCTGTCGTCTAATGAACACTTACTTCTCAACGCTGAGGACGTTGGTTCGATCACAGCGCACTGGAAAACGTTACGTGACAAAATTTACACAGGATACTCTGTGGTTGATTAGTCAATAGCGCTGTCGTCTAATGAACACTTACTTCTCAATGCTGAGGACGTTGGTTCGATCACAGCGCACTGGAAAACGTTACGTGACAAAATTTACACAGGATACTCTGTGGTTGATTAGTCAATAGCACTGTCGTCTAATGAACACTTACTTCTCAATGCTGAGGACGTTGGTTCGATCACAGCGCACTGGAAAACGTTACGTGACAAAATTTACACAGGATATTCTGTGGTTGATTAGTCAATAGCGCTGTCGTCTAATGAACACTTACTTCTCAATGCTGAGGACGTTGGTTCGATCACAGCGCACTGGAAAACGTTACGTGACAAAGTTTACACAGGATCCTCTGTGGTTGATTAGTCAATAGCGCTGTCGTCTAATGAACACTTACTTCTCAACGCTGAGGACGTAGGTTCGATTACAGCGCACTGGAAAACGTTACGTGACAAAGTTTACACAGGATCCTCTGTAGTTGATTAGTCAATAGCGCTGTCGTCTAATGAACACTTACTTCTCAACGCTGAGGACGTTAGTTCGATCACAGCGCACTAGAAAACGTTACGTGACAAAGTTTACACAGGATCCTCTGTGGTTGATTAGTCAATAGCACTGTCGTCTAATGAACACTTACTTCTCAACGCTGAGGACGTTGGTTCGATTACAGCGCACTGGAAAACGTTACGTGACAAAGTTTACACAGGATCCTCTGTGGTTGATTAGTCAATAGCGCTGTCGTCTAATGAACACTTACTTCTCAACGCTGAGGACGTAGGTTCAATTACAGCGCACTGGAAAACGTTACGTGACAAAGTTTACACAGGATCCTCTGTGGTTGATTAGTCAATAGCGCTGTCGTCTAATGAACATTTACTTCTCAACGCTGAGGACGTATGTTCGATTACAGCGCACTGGAAAACGTTACGTCACAAAGTTTACACAGGATCCTCTGTGGTTGATTAGTCAATAGCACTGTCGTCTAATGAACACTTACTTCTCAACGCTGAGGACGTTGGTTCGATCACAGCGCAGTGGAAAACGTTACGTGATAAAGTTTACACAGGATCCTCTGTGGTTGATTAGTCAATAGCACTGTCGTCTAATGAACACTTACTTCTCAACGCTGAGGACGTTGGTTCGATCACAGCGCACTGGAAAACGTTACGTGACAAAGATTACACAGGATCCTCTGTGGTTGATTAGTCAATAGCACTGTCGTCTAATGAACACTTACTTCTCAATGCTGAGGACGTTGGTTCGATCACAGCGCACTGGAAAACGTTACGTGATAAAGATTACACAGGATCCTCTGTGGTTGATTAGTCAATAGCACTGTCGTCTAATGAACACTTACTTCTCAACGTTGAGGACGTTGGTTCGATCACAGCGCACTGGAAAACGTTACGTGACAAAGATTACACAGGATCCTCTGCGGTTGATTAGTCAATAGCGCTGTCGTCTAATGAACACTTACTTCTCAATGCTGAGGACGTTGGTTCGATCACAGCGCATTGGAAAACGTTACGTGACAAAGATTACACAGGATCCTCTGTGGTTGATTAATCAATAGCACTGTCGTCTAATGAACACTTACTTCTCAACGCTGAGGAAGTTGGTTCGATCACAGCGCAGTGGAAAACGTTACGTGATAAAGTTTACACAGGATACTCTGTGGTTGATTAGTCAATAGCACTGTCGTCTAATGAACACTTACTTCTCAATGCTGAGGACGTTGGTTCGATCACAGCGCACTGGAAAACGTTACGTGACAAAGTTTACACAGGATCCTCTGTGGTTGATTAGTCAATAGCACTGTCGTCTAATGAACACTTACTTCTCAATGCTGAGGACGTTGGTTCGATCACAGCGCACTGGAAAACGTCACGTGACAAAGTTTACACAGGATTATCTTTGGTTGATTAGTCAATAGCGCTGTCGTCTAATGAACACTTACTTCTCAACGCTGAGGACGTAGGTTCGATTACAGCGCACTGGAAAATGTTACGTGACAAAGTTTCCACAGGATCCTCTGTGGTTGATTAGTCAATAGCGCTGTCGTCTAATGAACACTTACTTCTCAACGCTGAGGACGTTGGTTCGATCACAGCGCACTGGAAAACGTTACGTGACAAAGTTTACACAGTATCCTCTGTGGTTGATTAGTCAATAGCACTGTCGTCTAATGAACACTTACTTCTCAACGCTGAGGACGTTGGTTCGATCACAGCGCAGTGGAAAACGTTACGTGACAAAGATTACACAGGATCCTCTGTGGTTGATTAGTCAATAGCACTGTCGTCTAATGAACACTTACTTCTCAATGCTGAGGACGTTGGTTCGATCACAGCGCACTGGAAAACGTTACGTGATAAAGTTTACACAGGATCCTCTGTGGTTGATTAGTCAATAGCACTGTCGTCTAATGAACACTTACTTCTCAACGCTGAGGACGTTGGTTCGATCACAGCGCAGTGGAAAACGTTACGTGATAAAGTTTACACATGATCCTCTGTGGTTGATTAATCAATAGCGCTGTCGTCTAATGAACACTTACTTCTCAACGCTGAGGACGTTGGTTCGATCACAGCGCAGTGAAAAACGTTACGTGATAAAGTTTACACAGTATCCTCTGTGGTTGATTAGTCAATAGCACTGTCGTCTAATGAACACTTACTTCTCAACGCTGAGGACGTAGGTTCGATTACAGCGCACTGGAAAACGTTACGTGACAAAGTTTACACATGATCCTCTGTGGTTGATTAGTCAATAGCGCTGTCGTCTAATGAACACTTACTTCTCAACGCTGAGGACGTTGGTTCGATCACAGCGCAGTGTAAAAAGTTACGTGATAAAGTTTACACAGGATCCTCTGTGGTTGATTAGTTAATAGCACTGTCGTCTAATGAACACTTACTTCTCAACGCTGAGGACGTAGGTTCGATCACAGCGCAGTGGAAAACGTTACGTGACAAAGTTTACACATGATCCTCTGTGGTTGATTAGTCAATAGCGCTGTCGTCTAATGAACACTTATTTCTCAATGCTGAGGACGTTGGTTCGATCACAGCGCACTGGAAAACGTCACGTGACAAAATTTACACAGGATACTCTGTGGTTGATTAGTCAATAGCGCTGTCGTCTAATGAACACTTACTTCTCAACGCTGAGGACGTTGGTTCGATTACAGAGCACTGGAAAACGTTACGTGACAAAGTTTACACATGATCCTCTGTGGTTGATTAGTCAATAGCACTGTCGTCTAATGAACACTTACTTCTCAATGCTGAGGACGTTGGTTCGATCACAGCGCACTGGAAAACGTCACGTGACAAAATTTACACAGGATCCTCTGTGGTTGATTAGTCAATAGCGCTGTCGTCTAATGAACACTTACTTCTCAACGCTGAGGACGTAGGTTCGATTACAGCGCACTGGAAAACGTTACGTGACAAAGTTTACACAGGATCCTCTGTGGTTGATTAGTCAATAGCACTGTCGTCTAATGAACACTTACTTCTCAACGCTGAGGACGTAGGTTCGATTACAGCGCACTGGAAAACGTTACGTGACAAAGTTTACACAGGATACTCTGTGGTTGATTAGTCAATAGCACTGTCGTCTAATGAACACTTACTTCTCAACGCTGAGGACGTTGGTTCGATTACAGCGCACTGGAAAACGTTACGTGATAAAGTTTACACAGGATACTCTGTGGTTGATTAGTCAATAGCACTGTCGTCTAATGAACACTTACTTCTCAACGCTGAGGACGTTGGTTCGATTACAGCGCACTGGAAAACGTTACGTGACAAAGTTTACACAGGATACTCTGTGGTTGATTAGTCAATAGCACTGTCGTCTAATGAACACTTACTTCTCAACGCTGACGACGTTGGTTCGATTACAGCGCACTGGAAAACGTCACGTGACAAAGTTTACACAGGATACTCTGTGGTTGATTAGTCAATAGCGCTGTCGTCTAATGAACACTTACTTCTCAATGCTGAGGACGTTCGTTCGATTACAGCGCACTGGAAAACGTCACGTGACAAAGTTTACACAGGATACTCTGTGGTTGATTAGTCAATAGCACTGTCGTCTAATGAACACTTACTTCTCAACGCTGAGGACGTTGGTTCGATTACAGCGAACTGGAAAACGTCACGTGACAAAGTTTACACAGTATCCTCTGTGGTTGATTAGTCAATAGCGCTGTCGTCTAATGAACACTTATTTCTCAATGCTGAGGACGTTGGTTCGATTACAGCGCACTGGAAAACGTCACGTGACAAAGTTTACACAGGATACTCTGTGGTTGATTAGTCAATAGCGCTGTCGTCTAATGAACACTTACTTCTCAACGCTGAGGACGTTGGTTCGATTACAGCGCACTGGAAAACGTTACGTGACAAAGTTTACACAGGATACTCTGTGGTTGATTAGTCAATAGCGCTGTCGTCTAATGAACACTTACTTCTCAACGCTGAGGACGTTGGTTCGATTACAGCGCACTGGAAAACGTTACGTGACAAAGTTTACACAGGATACTCTGTGGTTGATTAGTCAATAGCACTGTCGTCTAATGAACACTTACTTCTCAACGCTGAGGACGTTGGTTCGATTACAGCGCACTGGAAAACGTTACGTGACAAAGATTACACAGGATCCTCTGTGGTTGATTAGTCAATAGCACTGTCGTCTAATGAACACTTACTTCTCAATGCTGAGGACGTTCGTTCGATTACAGCGCACTGGAAAACGTCACGTGACAAAGTTTACACAGGATACTCTGTGGTTGATTAGTCAATAGCACTGTCGTCTAATGAACACTTACTTCTCAACGCTGAGGACGTTGGTTCGATTACAGCGAACTGGAAAACGTCACGTGACAAAGTTTACACAGTATCCTCTGTGGTTGATTAGTCAATAGCGCTGTCGTCTAATGAACACTTACTTCTCAATGCTGAGGACGTTGGTTCGATTACAGCGCACTGGAAAACGTCACGTGACAAAGTTTACACAGGATACTCTGTGGTTGATTAGTCAATAGCGCTGTCGTCTAATGAACACTTACTTCTCAACGCTGAGGACGTTGGTTCGATTACAGCGCACTGGAAAACGTTACGTGACAAAGTTTACACAGGATACTCTGTGGTTGATTAGTCAATAGCGCTGTCGTCTAATGAACACTTACTTCTCAACGCTGAGGACGTTGGTTCGATTACAGCGCACTGGAAAACGTTACGTGATAAAGTTTACACAGGATACTCTGTGGTTGATTAGTCAATAGCACTGTCGTCTAATGAACACTTACTTCTCAACGCTGAGGACGTTGGTTCGATTACAGCGCACTGGAAAACGTTACGTGACAAAGTTTACACAGGATACTCTGTGGTTGATTAGTCAATAGCACTGTCGTCTAATGAACACTTACTTCTCAACGCTGAGGACGTTGGTTCGATTACAGCGCACTGGAAAACGTCACGTGACAAAGTTTACACAGGATACTCTGTGGTTGATTAGTCAATAGCGCTGTCGTCTAATGAACACTTACTTCTCAATGCTGAGGACGTTCGTTCGATTACAGCGCACTGGAAAACGTCACGTGACAAAGTTTACACAGGATCCTCTGTGGTTGATTAGTCAATAGCACTGTCGTCTAATGAACACTTACTTCTCAACGCTGAGGACGTTGGTTCGATTACAGCGAACTGGAAAACGTCACGTGACAAAGTTTACACAGTATCCTCTGTGGTTGATTAGTCAATAGCGCTGTCGTCTAATGAACACTTACTTCTCAATGCTGAGGACGTTGGTTCGATTACAGCGCACTGGAAAACGTCACGTGACAAAGTTTACACAGGATACTCTGTGGTTGATTAGTCAATAGCGCTGTCGTCTAATGAACACTTACTTCTCAACGCTGAGGACGTTGGTTCGATTACAGCGCACTGGAAAACGTTACGTGACAAAGTTTACACAGGATACTCTGTGGTTGATTAGTCAATAGCGCTGTCGTCTAATGAACACTTACTTCTCAACGCTGAGGACGTTGGTTCGATTACAGCGCACTGGAAAACGTTACGTGACAAAGTTTACACAGGATACTCTGTGGTTGATTAGTCAATAGCACTGTCGTCTAATGAACACTTACTTCTCAACGCTGAGGACGTTGGTTCGATCACAGCGCAGTGGAAAACGTCACGTGACAAAGTTTACACATGATCCTCTGTGGTTGATTAGTCAATAGCGCTGTCGTCTAATGAACACTTACTTCTCAACGCTGAGGACGTTGGTTCGATTACAGCGCACTGGAAAACGTTACGTGATAAAGTTTACACAGGATACTCTGTGGTTGATTAGTCAATAGCACTGTCGTCTAATGAACACTTACTTCTCAACGCTGAGGACGTTGGTTTGATTACAGCGCACTGGAAAACGTTACGTGACAAAGTTTACACAGGATCCTCTGTGGTTGATTAGTCAATAGCGCTGTCGTCTAATGAACACTTACTTCTCAACGCTGAGGACGTTGGTTCGATTACAGCGCACTGGAAAACGTCACGTGACAAAGTTTACACAGGATACTCTGTGGTTGATTAGTCAATAGCACTGTCGTCTAATGAACACTTACTTCTCAACGCTGAGGACGTTGGTTCGATCACAGCGCACTGGAAAACGTTACGTGACAAAGTTTACACAGGATCCTCTGTGGTTGATTAGTCAATAGCGCTGTCGTCTAATGAACACTTACTTCTCAACGCCGAGGACGTTGGTTCGATTACAGCGCACTGGAAAACGTTACGTGACAAAGTTTACACAGGATACTCTGTGGTTGATTAGTCAATAGCACTGTCGTCTAATGAACACTTACTTCTCAACGCTGAGGACGTTGGTTCGATTACAGCGCACTGGAAAACGTTACGTGATAAAGTTTACACAGGATACTCTGTGGTTGATTAGACAATAGCGCTGTCGTCTAATGAACACTTACTTCTCAACGCTGAGGACGTTGGTTCGATTACAGAGCACTGGAAAACGTTACGTGATAAAGTTTACACAGGATACTCTGTGGTTGATTAGACAATAGCGCTGTCGTCTAATGAACACTTACTTCTCAACGCTGAGGACGTTGGTTCGATTACAGAGCACTGGAAAACGTCACGTGACAAAGTTTACACAGGTTACTCTGTGGTTGATTAGTCAATAGCACTGTCGTCTAATGAACACTTACTTCTCAACGCTGAGGACGTTGGTTCGATCACAGCTCACTGGAAAACGTCACGTGACAAAGTTTACATAGGATCTTCTGTGGTTGATTAGTCAATAGCACTGTCGTCTAATGAACACTTACTTCTCAACGCTGAGGACGTTGGTTCGATTACAGCGCACTGGAAAACGTTACGTGACAAAGTTTACACCGGATACTCTGTGGTTGATTAGTCAATAGCGCTGTCGTCTAATGAACACTTACTTCTCAACGCTGAGGACGTTGGTTCGATCACAGCGCACTGGAAAACGTCACGTGACAAAGTTTACATAGGATCTTCTGTGGTTGATTAGTCAATAGCACTGTCGTCTAATGAACACTTACTTCTCAACGCTGAGGACGTTGGTTCGATTACAGCGCACTGGAAAACGTTACGTGACAAAGTTTACACAGGATACTCTGTGGTTGATTAGTCAATAGCGCTGTCGTCTAATGAACACTTACTTCTCAACGCAGAGGACGTAGGTTCGATCACAGCGCACTGGAAAACGTTACGTGACAAAGTTTACACAGTATCCTCTGTGGTTGATTAGTCAATAGCACTGTCGTCTAATGAACACTTACTTCTCAACGCTGAGGACGTTGGTTCGATTACAGCGCACTGGAAAACGTTACGTGATAAAGTTTACACAGGATACTCTGTGGTTGATTAGTCAATAGCGCTGTCGTCTAATGAACACTTACTTCTCAACGCTGAGGACGTTGGTTCGATTACAGCACACTGGAAAACGTTACGTGATAAAGTTTACACAGGATACTCTGTGGTTGATTAGACAATAGCACTGTCGTCTAATGAACACTTACTTCTCAACGCTGAGGACGTTGGTTCGATTACAGCGCACTGGAAAACGTTACGTGACAAAGTTTACACAGGATCCTCTGTGGTTGATTAGTCAATAGCGCTGTCGTCTAATGAACACTTACTTCTCAACGCTGAGGACGTTGGTTCGATTACAGCGCACTGGAAAACGTTACGTGATAAAGTTTACACAGGATCCTCTGTGGTTGATTAGTCAATAGCGCTGTCGTCTAATGAACACTTACTTCTCAACGCTGAGGACGTTGGTTCGATTACAGCGCACTGGAAAACGTTACGTGATAAAGTTTACACAGGATACTCTGTGGTTGATTAGTCAATAGCGCTGTCGTCTAATGAACACTTACTTCTCAAAGCTGAGGACGTTGGTTCGATTACAGCGCACTGGAAAACGTTACGTGATAAAGTTTACACAGGATCCTCTGTGGTTGATTAGTCAATAGCGCTGTCGTCTAATGAACACTTACTTCTCAACGCTGAGGACGTTGGTTCGATTACAGCGCACTGGAAAACGTTACGTGATAAAGTTTACACAGGATACTCTGTGGTTGATTAGTCAATAGCGCTGTCGTCTAATGAACACTTACTTCTCAACGCTGAGGACGTTGGTTCGATTACAGCGCACTGGAAAACGTTACGTGATAAAGTTTACACAGGATACTCTGTGGTTGATTAGTCAATAGCGCTGTCGTCTAATGAACACTTACTTCTCAATGCTGAGGACGTTGGTTCGATTACAGCGCACTGGAAAACGTTACGTGACAAAGTTTGCACAGGATACTCTGTGGTTGATTAGTCAATAGCGCTGTCGTCTAATGAACACTTACTTCTCAATGCTGAGGACGTTGGTTCGATTACAGCGCACTGGAAAACGTTACGTGACAAAGTTTACACAGGATACTCTGTGGTTGATTAGTCAATAGCGCTGTCGTCTAATGAACACTTACTTCTCAATGCTGAGGACGTTTGTTCGATTACAGCGCACTGGAAAACGTTACGTGACAAAGTTTACACAGGATCCTCTGTGGTTGATTAGTCAATAGCGCTGTCGTCTAATGAACACTTACTTCTCAATGCTGAGGACGTAGGTTCGATCACAGCGCACTGGAAAACGTCACGTGACAAAGTTTACACAGGATCTTCTGTGGTTGATTAGTCAATAGCGCTGTCGTCTAATGAACACTTACTTCTCAATGCTGAGGACGTAGGTTCGATCACAGCGCACTGGAAAACGTCACGTGACAAAGTTTACACAGGATCCTCTGTGGTTGATTAGTCAATAGCGCTGTCGTCTAAGGAACACTTACTTCTCAATGCTGAGGACGTAGGTTCGATCACAGCGCACTGGAAAACGTTACGTGACAAAGTTTACACAGGATCATCTGTGGTTGATTAGTCAATAGCGCTGTCGTCTAAGGAACACTTACTTCTCAATGCTGAGGACGTAGGTTCGATCACAGCGCACTGGAAAACGTCACGTGACAAAGTTTACACAGGATACTCTGTGGTTGATTAGTCAATAGCGCTGTCGTCTAAGGAACACTTACTTCTCAATGCTGAGGACGTAGGTTCGATCACAGCGCACTGGAAAACGTTACGTGACAAAGTTTACACAGGATACTCTGTGGTTGATTAGTCAATAGCGCTGTCGTCTAAGGAACACTTACTTCTCAATGCTGAGGACGTAGGTTCGATCACAGCGCACTGGAAAACTTCACGTGACAAAGTTTACACAGGATACTCTGTGGTTGATTAGTCAATAGCACTGTCGTCTAATGAACACTTACTTCTCAACGCTGAGGACGTAGGTTCGATCACAGCGCACTGGAAAACGTTACGTGACAAAATTTACACATGATCCTCTGTGGTTGATTAGTCAATAGCACTGTCGTCTAATGAACACTTACTTCTCAATGCTGAGGACGTTGGTTCGATTACAGCGCACTGGAAAACGTTACGTGATAAAGTTTACACAGGATCCTCTGTGGTTGATTAGTCAATAGCGCTGTCGTCTATGAACACTTACTTCTCAACGCTGAGGACGTAGGTTCGATCACAGCGCACTGGAAAACGTCACGTGACAAAGTTTACACAGGATCCTCTGTGGTTGATTAGTCAATAGCGCTGTCGTCTAATGAACACTTACTTCTCAACGCTGAGGACGTTGGTTCGATCACAGCGCACTGGAAAACGTTACGTGACAAAGTTTACACAGGATCCTCTGTGGTTGATTAGTCAATAGCGCTGTCGTCTAATGAACACTTACTTCTCAACGCTGAGGACGTAGGTTCGATTACAGTGCACTGGAAAACGTTACGTGACAAAATTCACACAGGACACAGGATACTCTGTGGTTGATTAGTCAATAGCGCTGTCGTCTAATGAACACTAACTTCTCAACGCTGAGGACGTAGGTTCGATTACAGCGCACTGGAAAACGTTACGTGACAAAGTTTACACAGGATCCTCTGTGGTTGATTAGTCAATAGCGCTGTCGTCTAATGAACACTTACTTCTCAACGCTGGGGACGTAGGTTCGATTACAGCGCACTGGAAAACGTTACGTGACAAAGTTTACACAGGATACTCTGTGGTTGATTAATCAATAGCACTGTCGTCTAATGAACACTTACTTCTCAACGCTGAGGACGTTGGTTCGATCACAGCGCACTGGAAAACGTTACGTGACAAAGTTTACACAGGATACTCTGTGGTTGATTAGTCAATAGCGCTGTCGTCTAATGAACACTTACTTCTCAACGCTGAGGACGTTGGTTCGATCACAGCGCAGTGGAAAACGTTACGTGATAAAGTTGTCTTGCATACCGGGTAAGGCTATTTGAATATTAACCGCAGTTGGATATTTGATATATTACCCTAGACCGAGATAAAGCGGTGACGTTGAACCTATGAAGGATATTATCCGCCATAATTCAGATTGTTTCAAATTTTTTTAACTTGGTTATTACAAATTACATTCCTATGAATGACAATTTTTAACTTCTATTGATGTAAATTGTATGTTGCAACTGGATAATTAAGAATTACATTAACTCAAATGCCATTTTTTATATTGCTTTCATTTAAATGTGACCTTTGTTCGAAAGTGTAGATAGAATATGCAAGTTACTCATTTCATCATCTTTACTTCATAAACTTATGTAAACATTTAGAGACAGTCATAATTTTTAACTTAGAATTTGAAACTTGGAATTGAAAACTTAGAATTTAGTAGTTACATTGACATTAACACCGATACTTTGAAAAACGACTGCTCCCTACGGTAAGATTATAGGAAAACATGTGAGTTAGACGATTGATATTGTCAAAATCCAATGTGTTTTCCCAGATGACGTCACCTATTGGTAAATTCAATGGTCAAAAACAGCTTTAGGTAGCAGTGAACAGTTATTTAATTTCTTTTTTAAAAGAACGATTATAAAATGTTTCTTATACTTGTACACAATAAAAGTATGCTCATTCAATAAGCAAATATCTGGGTTGATACACTTGTTGGAAATCTCTGATGATAACTTTTGTTTGATTAGCAGTCGTTTTGAAAGAACTATTTTCAAAGTAAGTTTGTAGCTGTTTTAAGTGTATAAAGAACTAAAGTGGAGTGCGCCATCTAGTGGTAGAGCCTAAGATCCAAGATCGGGGTTCGTGGGTTCGATTCTCCACCACGGCTATGTGATATGTCCTTAAGCAAAACACTTTATCCGCACAGTTTACTTAACTGGTTCTAACCAGAAAAACGTCAAGCGTCAAAGTTGTTTCACAATCGATGTTAAATTAATAATTAAAAAAAAATGAGTTGCTATTGTGAACCATTTTAATTCTATCCCGTTAACCATGTAAGGATTCGAGACAGTATTGTGTTTGTAAGATATGACATACGAAATATAGGGGGAAAAATATGTAAAAAAGGAGTATATCCAAAACAGCCCTATCAGTCAAAATACAAGGTAACCGATCACTGTACCATGTCGCGCAAAAACTGGATCACATGTATCTGTATTTGAAATCCCAATTACATGTATCTGGCCCAATGACAAAACAATAATCATGTAATAAACAACTCTATGTCTGATCCCTCATCACTATTTTCTGCTTTGTGTTTATATGTCTTCATTTTATATGAATATATTTTGTTGTTTTTATTTTTCCGTGAGGGTGAGGGTATTTTTTAGTGTATGTTTGGAGGGAAAGTGGGAAGTGTGTGTGTGTGTATGGGGGGTAAAGTATATGTATATACTATGATATTTTTCATATTAATATTATGTAAAACCCACCATAATTATTTCTTTGAAATGAGGCTATATCCTTAGGGTCAAAATTGTTTTGTCTTGGTGGTTGGTGGTATTGAAACCAATTTTATTGCTTTTACTTTCTATATTCGTTACGCCATGTCTCTTAGAACTGTCAATATCGTTACTAGGAGTGGGGAGGGGGGTGGGGCTGGAGCATTTTTATATATGAGACATCACATGCTGACATTTTCTGGACGATCGATAAGTCGTGATTTTTGGAGAGTATATTTAATTGGAAAGGGCGTGCTATGTACTAGCACCAATTTTCAATCAATTAACTATACTTGCTATATTTAGGGTCGTGCACCGGATGTTCTGTTCGTCCTGAATCCGCTATTGAGCCGCTCTATAGTTGTTCTATATTGTGACCTGTGGTTTTATGGAGAGAGACCTACCTATCAGCAACATTTATTTTGATTCATCAGAAAAGGTTAATGTGTTTCTGTAATGCTTACATTAAAAACTTTATCTTCATTGAAGGTCAGTTTCACGTAATGCCAAATGGCCGATAACCGATAATGTACGCTACTTTCAAAGGAAGCAGTAGTTTGTTTTGTTGAGGAATATGATTGATTGATTGATTGATTGATTGATTGATTGATTGATTGATTGATTGATTGATTGAATATTTAGCGTCATTTTTATGCCATCGAGGGCTAACAGACGATCAGTTAACCTAACCACTGTTTCCTGGGATTAACCAGTACTCGAGCACACCCCGTCTCCGCATGTAACTGATAACTTTCCCACTTGATACAGTGGTGAGAGACGAATGATAATGAGACACAATGTCGTATATCAATCATCACGGAGACTGTTGCCGGGCGGGGGATTCGAACTCACGACCCCAGGATTGATAGTAAGACGCGAAATCGACTGAGCTAATCGGGCCCGGCTTGTTGAGGAATAAAACGACGGCGCCGCTTGACGTCATACTGTTGAAATTAGACAAATTAAGACGCTAAGTGGCTCTGCAGGTTATAATATACAGAATTCCAAAAATAACCAACGGGAACAAACTAAAAAGATAGCCTTATTCACATTATACATTTTCTTTTTTTGCAATATGCAATTAACACAAGTTGACATATGTAAAAGTAAGCAGTTAGCATTTATGTGAATGTAAATTGTTATTACCACCTGTAACATGTAATTTACGCACATAGAGTTAAAAGTTATGTAAATTGGCGATAAGTAAGTTGAAATATGTAATAAAGCAATCTGAATAATGGTGGATAGTTCCCTCAATCTTTATGACGTAACGTATGAAGAATATGGCGTTAACCATATAATTAAACGTCTTAAAAGCGATACATAAAGATAAAATAAGAATTCAATGTTTTTGTATGCAAGAAAAGGAACAATTCATAGTTCTCGGCAAACCTACATTTCCGCAAAAAACAGTTATCCCTTGCGACGGAATTTTCTATCCGAACCTCAAACCTATGTAAAGTGTGTTACTTGCGTAAGGTGATCCAACTTAGGTTCATTTTCAGGTCTTCCTCCACTTATACAGCTAAAAAAGTCATACATAACCTCCTCTTATACAGCTAGATATGTCATATATAACATCCTCTTATACAGCTAGATATGTCATTTATAACCTCCACTTATACAGCTGGATATGTCATATATAACATCCTCTTATACAGCTAGATTTGTCATATATAACCTCCACTTATACAGCTTGATATGTCATATATAACCTCCACTTATACAGCTATATATGTCATATATAATCTCCACTTATACAGCTGGATATGTCATATATAACCTCCACTTATACAGCTAGATATGTCATATATAACCTCCACTTATACAGCTAGATATGTCATATATAACCCCCAATTATACAGCTGGATATGTCATATATAACCTCCACTTATACAGCTATATATGTCATATATAACCTCCACTTATACAGCTGGATATGTCATATATAACCTCCACTTATACAGCTGGATATGTCATATATAACCTCCACTTATACAGCTAGATATGTCATATATAACCTCCACTTATACAGCTATATATGTCATATATAACCTCCACTTATACAGCTGGATATGTCATATATAACCTCCACTTATACAGCTGGATATGTCATATATAACCTCCACTTATACAGCTAGATATGCCATATATAACCTCCACTTATACAGCTAGATATGCCATATATAACCTCCTCTTATACAGCTAGATATGTCATATATAACCTCCACTTATACAGCTGGATATGTCATATATAACCTCCTCTTATACAGCTGGATATGTCATATATAACCTCCACTTATACAGCTGGATATGTCATATATAACCTCCTCTTATACAGCTGGATATGTCATATATAACCTCCACTTATACAGCTGGATATGTCATATATAACCTCCACTTATACAGCTAGATATGTCATATATAACCTCCTCTTATACAGCTGGATATGTCATATATAACCTCCACTTATACAGCTGGATATGTCATATATAACCTCCTCTTATACAGCTGGATATGTCATATATAACCTCCACTTATACAGCTAGATATGTCATATATAACCTCCACTTATACAGCTATATATGTCATATATAACCTCCTCTTATACAGCTGGATATGTCATACATAACCTCCACTTATACAGCTGGATATGTCATACATAACCCCCACTTATACAGCTAGATATGTCATATATAACCTCCACTTATACAGCTAGATATGTCATATATAACCTCCACTTATACAGCTGGATATGTCATATATAACCTCCACTTATACAGCTAGATATGTCATATATAACCTCCACTTATACAGCTAGATATGTCATATATAACCTCCACTTATACAGCTATATATGTCATATATAACCCCCACTTATACAGCTAGATATGTCATATATAACCCCCACTTATACAGCTGGATATGTCATATATAACCTCCACTTGTACAGCTAGATATGTCATATATAACCTCCACTTATACAGCTGGATATGTCATATATAACCACCACTTATACAGCTAGATATTTCATATATAACCCCACATATACAGCTGGATATGTCATATATAACCTCCACTTATACAGCTGGATATGTCATATATAACCTCCACTTATACAGCTGGATATGTCATATATAACCTCCACTTATACAGCTAGATATGTCATATATAACCTCCACTTATACAGCTAGATATGTCATATATAACCTCCACTTATACAGCTGGATATGTCATATATAACCTCCACTTATACAGCTAGATATATCATATATAACCTCCACTTATACAGCTAGATATGTCATATATAACCCCCACTTATACAGCTGGATATGTCATATATAACCTCCACTTATACAGCTGGATATGTCATATATAACCTCCACTTATACAGCTATATATGTCATATATAACCTCCACTTATACAGCTGGATATGTCATATATAACCTCCACTTATACAGCTAGATATGTCATATATAACCTCCACTTATACAGCTAGATATGTCATATATAACCTGTCAAGTGTGAAAATGCTGTTGAACCCAATCACAAAACAACATCAAAAATAAACACATTGACTATAATATTACAAATACAGGCATTGTTTTTAACATTTTGATATTATCTTTCGGGAGCTATACTCATGCACTTACATCAAATGACAGGTGAAAACATATGGGTGATAAGTTACAAGGGTGATTACATCTGGTTTCCATTTTCATGAAATATGTCGCTTTCACTCGTCTTCACGTACAGAAACGAGACGATAATTCTCATAAGTCCTTGTAAGTAAAACTGAAATTAAAAGTAAAGTAAATAAATATAATGAAGATATATGTTATAAAAAAGGATACATTCATAAGTTCGCTTTATTACAATAATACAACGTGGAACCAATGTGGAATAGTTATACTGGCACGTATAAATACAACGTGGAACCAATGTGGAATAGTTATACTGGCACGTATAAATATAACTTGGAACCAATGTGGAATAGTTATACTGGCACGTATAAATACAACGTGGAACCAATGTGGAATAGTTATACTGGCACGTATTAACACAACGTGGAACCAATGTGGAATAGTTATACTGGCACGTATAAATACAACGTGGAACCAATGTGGAATAGTTATACTGGCACGTATTAACACAACGTCAAACCAATGTGGAATAGTTATACTGGCACGTATAAATACAAGGTGGAACCAATGTGGAATAGTTATACTGGCACGTATTAACACAACGTGGAACCAATGTGGAATAGTTATACTGGCACGTATAAACACAACGTGGAACCAATGTGGAATAGTTATACTGGCACGTATAAACACAACGTGGAACCAATGTGGAATAGTTATACTGGCACGTATAAACACAACGTGGAACCAATGTGGAATAGTTATACTGGCACGTATAAACACAACGTGGAACCAATGTGGAATAGTTATACTGGCACGTATAAATACAAGGTGGAACCAATGTGGAATAGTTATACTGGCACGTATTAACACAACGTCAAACCAATGTGGAATAGTTATACTGGCACGTATAAACACAACGTGGAACCAATGTGGAATAGTTATACTGGCACGTATAAATACAAGGTGGAACCAATGTGGAATAGTTATACTGGCACGTATTAACACAACGTCAAACCAATGTGGAATAGTTATACTGGCACGTATAAACACAACGTGGAACCAATGTGGAATAGTTATACTGGCACGTATAAATACAAGGTGGAACCAATGTGGAATAGTTATACTGGCACGTATTAACACAACGTGGAACCAATGTGGAATAGTTATACTGGCACGTATAAATACAAGGTGGAACCAATGTGGAATAGTTATACTGGCACGTATTAACACAACGTCGAACCAATGTGGAATAGTTATACTGGCACGTATAAATACAAGGTGGAACCAATGTGGAATAGTTATACTGGCACGTATTAACACAACGTCGAACCAATGTGGAATAGTTATACTGGCACGTATAAATACAAGGTGGAACCAATGTGGAATAGTTATACTGGCACGTATTAACACAACGTGGAACCAATGTGGAATAGTTATACTGGCACGTATAAACACAACGTGGAACCAATGTGGAATAGTTATACTGGCACGTATAAATACAACGTGGAACCAATGTGGAATAGTTATACTGGCACGTATAAACACAACGTGGAACCAATGTGGAATAGTTATACTGGCACGTATAAACACAACGTGGAACCAATGTGGAATAGTTATACTGGCACGTATAAACACAACGTGGAACCAATGTGGAATAGTTATACTGGCACGTATAAACACAACGTGGAACCAATGTGGAATAGTTTATACTGGCACGTATAAACACAACGTGGAACCAATGTGGAATAGTTATACTGGCACGTATAAACACAAGGTGGAACCAATGTGGAATAGTTATACTGGCACGTATAAACACAACGTGGAACCAATGTGGAATAGTTATACTGGCACGTATAAACACAACGTGGAACCAATGTGGAATAGTTATACTGGCACGTATAAACACAACGTGGAACCAATGTGGAATAGTTATACTGGCACGTATAAACACAACGTGGAACCAATGTGGAATAGTTATACTGGCACGTATAAACACAACGTGGAACCAATGTGGAATAGTTTATACTGGCACGTATAAACACAACGTGGAACCAATGTGGAATAGTTATACTGGCACGTATAAACACAACGTGGAACCAATGTGGAATAGTTATACTGGCACGTATAAACACAACGTGGAACCAATGTGGAATAGTTATACTGGCACGTATAAACACAACGTGGAACCAATGTGGAATAGTTATACTGGCACGTATTAACACAACGTGGAACCAATGTGGAATAGTTATACTGGCACGTATAAACACAACGTGGAACCAATGTGGAATAGTTATACTGGCACGTATTAACACAACGTGGAACCAATGTGGAATAGTTATACTGGCACGTATAAACACAACGTGGAACCAATGTGGAATAGTTATACTGGCACGTAGTATAGAAAGATTATGACTAAGCTCTAAATCGAAATGCCAAAACGTCCGTCAATAAAATTGTCGCGGCATTTAACGATAAACAGAACTATGCTGACATTAACAACAAAGCAACGGAGTAATTGGCACTAATTAAAGGCCTACTGTTTATTGACGACGTTTATATTTGATATGTCAATGACTCAATATTTCACTTCGGTTAGCTATAAAGGACATTTTGTCTGCCGTTTTGTTTTACACACGTCATACAATATAGTATATTAAAAAACTTTTTTTTATTTTACATCGATTGTGAATTGTTACACATTGTTAAAATCCTGTTTTGTGTGTATATGGGTAAACTGAGCAATAATTAAGCATGTTAAGAAACGTGACCTGCCAAAGAACTAAACTACTAAGGTATACTGCATTGTTACGAGAATGGATATAGTATTTTTATAAAACATGAAAAATGTTAATAAACAACAAAACATACTTAATGAATATTTTCAATTAATCTGTATTTTCCTTTTCGACTTGATAAATTTACTAGAAGAAGTGGGTGTGAATTTTAAATACATATACTAACATATTAGTATGTTTATGGTAATGCTGAAATATTTCGACACATCCATAACCACTGCCCATTTACAGCGGTAGTGTTAGATAGAATGTTGACTACACTAGATGATGCGGTTTCGATCCTCAGCTTGGTCTGGTGGCCTCTAAAAACAACATCCAGTACTGGTTCTACCCAGGAATCGGACTCGAGAACGGTTCATATAAATTGTCATCTTATTTAATGGCAAAATTGACATTTCTAGTTATCTAACACATTATTCAGCATTGGTTTGTCCACAATTATGATCACAACGTATCAATTTATACGATATGTTTATATTAACAGTATAACATGCAACTGGTCCTTAAGCTGGAACATGCAACGATATCATACACATATGCTGTCTTCTAGTATGAGATTGTTTCCGTCATAATAATAAATTAATTTATTAACGAGAGCGGGGTATATGTATTTATAAATAAATGAAATCAATTAGATGATATAGCATTTAGTGGTGAGTTGTGGAACTTGTCAGTCTGGTGTCGATACAGTAGGCATTGGAGCATAAACATACATGTAACAGGTGTCTGCAACATTGCACGTTACAGTTGTATCATTATCTAACATTGATCAAGCAAACACACATATTAACGAATCTTCGCATTTCTTATGAGGTAGGAGCGGTGTTTAGCGCATCCTTTAGCCGGCGTTGGTTTCCCTAGTTGCGGTTTGCTTTGGACCATTATCAGGCGGTGTCCTTTGCTGTACCTCTTTGTTTACATCCTACTTTCTATGATTATATATACTGTTTCTGTTGTTGTAGTGGCTGTGTCCTTCCAATGATATGTATCCTGTTAGACATATATCGAAGGTTCGGCGTGACACTACTGTTTTTCTAAGTCTTACTTCTACAGTATAATTAATAAAAAATTGGTAAATACAATAGTTTCACGCCAAATACTTGAGATAAACAAATAAGGGAACATATTGTATCTACATCACAAAGCAATATCAAAACATTTCAATGTTTTTTTCTGTTTTTATTTAATAAAATATAATCATTTTTGTGTTTTCTTGTGTAAAGAAGTAAGGACAACGTAGTAAATTTACATTTACGTTCATTATGGGCTTTTATATAAATTATTCAGATACTTAAAAAATGGGTTGTATCCATCCGAAAATAACTTTTGATGAAAAGAGGAAATAGACCACATATTTTAACCAGGTATTGCAATTAATAATGAAGATCATGTCTGATTGATTTAAAACTTGCAATTGTTTCATACTGAACTAAATCATCAATTTCAGCTTGAAAATAATGTAACTGACATTCTTCTTTATTTATTGGAATAGACGTATTTCAAGATTATCCTTGCAGTTGTAATACTAAATGACATTACAATCTGTGTTTACTATTACTTTGGTAACTATTGTAACTTAGAAAGTAGCTTTTTCAATCTCCTGAAAACTTTTCCAAATGTAAGATACAAAGTTTTGCGCCGAACCCTCGATATGTATCACTAAGAATTACCTCCCTTACATAACGATAGCAAAATTCTTGCGAACAAGAAATAAGATCTGTGTAAATCTGTTGGGCATTGTTTTTGTTGAAAATGCACAATATTGTCATATTTCTTTGTGCACATGAGAACATTGAAACATTATCTTGAGTATCTGTCAAGTTTAAATGACATTGAGTACTGTTTGATGAAGCTATAACAGTTTAAAGACGGATACTGATATACTGCAACAAATGGGCAGCCAGAATTGTTTAATATTAAGGGGTGTCATCAAACCATCAAAATTGTGAACAAGCAATCTGGTCAGCACTATTTTTATTGTTTTTAACCAACAGAGGACTATCTATGGAAACAAGACACTTTTAGAAGCATTGGCAATGTGTTTAGTGTTTCAGAAGTACACGTCTTTTTATATAGAGCAGTGCATCATTAATTACTGTGTGAGACGTACAGTTTCTTTTTCTTTTTGTGAATAACACCATACAATAATACTTACTTCGTTCAATTCTTACTTATTTCCCATATGATCATTTAATAATTCAGTGTGACTGCTGCAGCTCTATGTTTTACAGTAAAAATCCACAGATAATATTGAGTTCGATAAAAGGTTTGCAAGAAGATATCACTTTGATTTAACATCGTGGTGTTTATGTTTTTCTTGAAAGCGTTTAAGGATGTTGTCTTGTTGTGGATTCCAGTATCTTTGATATCGATTGTTTGGAAATAGCTCCTCTTGTCAGCCAATTGTATTTCTTTATTCAATATTACGTCCTGCGTCCTAAAATATGTCTTCACTTCAATTGTTCAATGATAAACTCCCGGTATTTTCTGTCTACAGTTAGCTTTTTCAGGGTTAAATGTCTTAAACAAAACTGTTGCCAACGATCGTACATTGTAATAAACAAAGGAAGATTTTAGGGTTGATAATTTATACCCTTAATTTAATTTTAAAAAGTTGTTTGTACTATATTTTTTTTTTAATTAGAATGTTGTTTTTTCTTTCAAATTAGAAATAATTGCCTCGAATTCAAATCCCTTCCAATTGCCCATTGGGACAGATCGGTTTTCCATTTCCCCTTTCACGTGTGTTGACGTATATTCGTATCGCCCACACAAGTGTGAACATGTGGCACGAAAAGGAAGATGCCGTTCACAGTGATAATAGGGTCATTACATCAATATAATGTTCGACATATTCATTCTCACACGCCCTATCGTCTTTTAAATTATTTATGGACAGGTTTTAAGCTACTGCATCTGCTGCATATAGCGGGCATGTTTTAATGACAAACTATGTTGACTGACTTCTGTAACGTCGTTTTGGCTGGGTAAAAAAACACGACACCACGAAAACATATTATTTGAACGTTTTTTGTCGAGTTTTCGTGTATTTTTGTGTTGTCGTGTTTTAGACTCGCCAGCACGACAACACGACATAGCAGAAATCAGCAGCCCTTCAAAACTAGTTTTTTTTACTGGAAATATATGTATTATACACGCTTATTTCCTGTAGTTTCTAAAGGTTTAAAAATATGACTTTTAATAAGATATATGAAAGATTTAATATTTAGTATTCTGTGTTAAATATATAGTCCGGTTACTATTTCACAAAGATATACATAATGGAATAAATGAAACTTTTAGTCTCTGTGTTCTCGTGTTGATTTTTGTAAAAGCATTATTAAATATCTGCGTCGTCACCTAAATGAAACAATTTTGGTTTGATTTTCGTGAATGTTTATTGTGTAGTCAAATGAAAAATATCGCTAACTTAGTCGTAAGAAGCGGGGTATCCGGGTACTACCGAAGGGTTATGGTTTAACCATCTGTTGTTTTTTTTCCCCATTTTATCTTATATTCATGCAAATTTTAGACTTTTTAATAAAAATAGATACACTTTATCTGATAAAACTTGTGGTAGTCAAACATTTTGAACTTAAGTTAAGTTGTTTAATAGTATTGAAAGGTTTGCCTTTCCAAAATTCAAGACGTTCAGGTAATTGGGTTATTGCATGGTTTTTGTTCTTTTTCAAAGCATATCAAAGTAATTTGATAACCAGTGATGTTTTAAGTAGCTTTGGAAAGCATCAATGAGCACATTAAAGGGATTATATCAGGGTTTTTCAAAATTTTAAAACTGGCTTAAACAATTCTTTTTCAAAAGAACATGCCTATATATACTCTCTGACTCCGTATTACCAAGAGTATATATTTAAAGCTGCCTAAAAAGTATAGGGATTTCTTAACTTTGGCTATGCGCCTATATTAGACTAAAATAAATTTCCCATTTAAAATTGCAAAATATTTTGTGACGTATTAAATGAGTCACGTTTGATCCGTTTGACAGGTTAACATGTAGTTATAATTGTCTACCTTAGAAAGAGTCCGAATGAAGATGCAAATGTTTCAATCAGTATTTAAGTTCTGTCTATTTTTAGAATGGGAATTCCGTGTCAAGTTTACCGCTCTCATTTAAATATCAATTTTGTCACGTTTGGGTGAATTTGACATACCAAACCATTGCGATTTTGTTCATTAATGATAATGGGATGCTTTTTTTTATTTTAAAAGCAATTTCATTATTTTTCGAAACATATAGCTTTTTTCCTGATATATTCCCTTTAAGTATTGTTATAATGGATGAGAGGATTGGTTTCCTTAGCAATCAGGCCCCACTTGTGTCAAGACCATTTAGCTTTACGCTGATGGTTTACAGATCATAACACATTAGTTATTATCTCTTCAAAATCCATAATTACGTTGTAATATTGTATCTTCTAAAATGTGTTTAAACCATTCTAAAATGTAGAAATTTTGGTAAAAATGTAAATTATCAGAAAGAAATTGTTATTAAAGTGGACCTATGATATTTGCTTGATTCAGCACTATTCATTTGTCAGCGTTAATTGATTATACTATTTTTCGAAATTGTCAATGAATGACATACTTTATATCACTATATAAGTTCTATGTAATGATCGGGGAAATACCCTATCATTATAATCTAAGTAGAACTCCGTCCTTCGGCAAACACATGACAATCTGTCTCAGATTTGAGAGATGTCAGTGATCTTGAGATGGCATCTATGACCACTCGGCCACGGAGGTGCCATTATTTGTTTAATATACCATACAGTTAGTTGCAAACAACGCATTCTTTCTCTTAAAACAATATATCATAATCATGTTCCGCAATTAACGCAATGCGTAATTCAGCGATTCTACAATCAGTGTGCCTTTCATTCCATCTCTTAGTCATAAAACGATGCTCATTAGTAGTGTACTTTTACTGAGTACCATAAATGCCTCGTTACTGGTATTTACATATTGTACATTCATGTATCAGTTACACAATCTCGTCAGTCAATTGTGAGCTTGTTAATGTCAATGTTAAACAATACTAGCATACATAAAATATATTTCCGACAGTAGTTGCAACATTCATGGGACATAAAAACCACCACAACAGAACATGTAAAAGCGAATAATCATTTTATCTGATCGCACAGTTCAATATTTTTTTAAGTAAGCAAATATTGTACAAACTATTTATACTTTAAGATTGTTCATGTTTTTGTTGTAAAAAGCAAGTAGAAATACGCCAATTAAGATTCTTTCGGTTTGTTATATCACCGGCCAGCGCTTTGGAACGGTCAATAGCGAAACCGAGACATTTTTGTTTGCGGTGCTTTATTACACTTGCAAACTAATACCACCTGCTATAGGTTTCTATCACTTACAGTATTTGCTTTTAACGGTTAATAACGATACTGTCACTGAGACATTTATCGGGTTTTGAAATAGTTCCATGTCATTCAACACTTGGAACTGTGAAATAACCACTCGTTCGATCATATATGACGTATAAACAAACTGATATGGTTTTTTTTTCAGAAACACAAAACTCATTCATGGGCAATCACTTGATATTAATACACAAAACGTGTTTCATTGGATAATACAACACACGGAACCAGAAACATTCAAGTCTTGGTTTTCAAACCATAATTATAATAGTTATATATGTTTTATGAATATTTGTCTTTGTTGACATATTACTGATTTTGTTAGAAAAACAAGATATACACGTGACTTTGATCGTTGCGCAAATTTACTCGTGTCCTTGGACTGTAAATCACATGATATAACTATAAACTACATGTAACACTCCTATTTCCATTTACGATTATTCTGGTATCAAACAAACGTTAACTGTACTGAATCAATTTGTTCTGGTACTGTAATAAAATGTCCATACATTGCGTCCTTGTTCTGGTACTGTAATACAATATCCATATATTGCGTCTTTTTCTGGTACTGTAATAAAATATCCATATATTGCGTCTTTGTTTTGGTACTGTAATAAAATGTTAATGTATTGCGTCATTGTTCTGGTACTGTAATAAAATGTCCATGTATTGCGTCCTTGTTCTGGTACTGTAATAAAATGTCCATGTATTGCGTCGTATGTATATAAACAAAAAAGTATAATTGTGTTTATTTTAAATGGAAACGATTTTGTTGCATCACGTAAAGAAATTTTAACTTGCAACGATGATTTACGACTGAAACGAGCCTGCACGAAAACATCATTATAAAGGTTTGATTCAGTGTTGTTATTTCTGAGTCCTTGTGGTCATAGTACTCAATCAGTGTCGCCCTAAACTAGAATATTACTTAAGACGCTGCTAAGGATCGGTGCGTGGCATATTACATTATCCAGCATGCACATACTTAGTTTATACTTATTTGTTTAGCTCGGTTACAAAGGAAGTTCAAAGTTTATATGAACCAGTCTCGAGTTCGCTTCCTTGGTAGAACAAGTCGTAAACTCTAGCGTCAGCAGCCGACACTTCATGTATATACACTTCACTGGCCGTAACCGCCGACACTTTATGTATATACACTACACTGGCCGTAACCTCTAGTGTCAGCAGCCGACACTTTATGTATACACTACACTTCCGCCTCGCTTATAAATACTTCAGTCACATTTGCGCCGATTTCCGAAAAGGCGCCCGGGCGATAAGTGTTTTGGCCAAAATCGGCCGGCAAGCCGGGGAACCGTTAGGACGCCGGGAGATTATCGGCCGATTTTTAGACGCCGCACGGGTCGCCGGGAGCTTTTAGCGCGGAGATGCAGACGTAATACAGATGAGTTGGCGAGTTTCATTTCTTAGACTCGTTCAGTGCTATCAAGGGATTACTTTATCAGTTAATATTTTATATTGCTCACAGAAACATTTATATGGCTTACAGAAAAAATTATACAACTCAAATACGGATGTTAGTTTATTACATTTATCGCCGAAAACAAATGAATCCGATACTCAAAATAAGTTTCTGTTTCTGGAAAATATATCTATCATACACACAAATGATTTAGAATATCAATTATGTCAATACGTTTTATTATGATCAGAACATGTTTAAGTTGACAAATATATTTATACATGAATATATCAGCATATAAATACATCAACACAACGAGAACAGGAATAAGTAACATGGCAAACAATCAGAGAAATGTATCAGCGTTGAGTAATTATTAGAATAATATTCTAAAACAAGCCATTTAATTTTTTTATATTGAGCACATGCTATTACTAATGGTATCGTAATTTATGATGTTGTTTACTTTTTAACAAGGGTTTTGAGCAAAGGACAAACACTTGGGTTGTAGTGTTGAACTAGTTTCGTGTGTTTGTTTAAGAAATTCTGGTTATACTAGTAGTCCTTTTTGTAGGAGTGAGGGATGTTAAATAGATAGTTTATTTGTTGGGTGTGAGGAATGTTGCATGATTGGTTTGGTTGGTGTGAGGGATGTTGCATAATTGATTTGTGTGGTGTGAGAATATAACATAACCCATTGTTCCTCGTGATTAGATTCAATAAACAATAAACGAGACTGACATTATGTTATGTTGCGCTCTGTGCTTCCAATACTATTGATATATTTAGTTATCCATATACGATTATGCCGAACTGCAGTTATCTAATCACATAATATCAAAAAAAGATTAAGGAAAATCTCTTTTAAAACAAATACATGCTTGAAGACAAAAAATCCTGTCTTTTTCATTTGGTATTGAAAGGATTTTAAGCAGAGACTTTCGGACTACGATATCAAGTCTATTTTATTTTATCTCCTGTTTCATACATGAAATATAAACGTCATTGAAAGCTTTCTGTTCTTACTCTATAGAAGAAATCTCACCGTATAAATTGAATTTATTAATTTACTGGAAGTGAAGGAAGGGATGCTAGGCCCTATTATCCTATACATTATTGATAAATGTGCACACACAATCTGAGACAGACGCTATCACGGAGTGTTTGACCCACCCTAGAGAGCAACCAGACAAACTGGAAATCACTAACAACTTTGCAAATTGACGTTGATAGCATAGCTGTAATGTTATAGTGGGCAGACCGCACAAGACATTTTATTACAAAGTCGACAATTTACTTTGCGTTCAATATAAAACACCAAGGCGTATATCAGAATAAATCATTGGGACATAACCTACACCTTGTGTCAAAGCAAAGTAAACCATTTAATTGTGAGAAAAAAAATATGTTTAAATTTTATAAATGTACTTATTTTTGGTCAAAGTAAATCTCAATTTTGAAAAAAAAAACTACACTTACGTAATTTTAATACTATTGTCAATTCTTAACCGCAGTTGTATGTTTTTAAACGCAGTTGTATTACCTCATATATGTCTTAACCGCAGTTGTATTATCTTTATTTTCTTAACCGCAGTTGTATTATCTTATATATGTTCTTAACTGCAGTTTTATTATTTTTATATATTCTAAACCAAAACTTTTATTCATTATATGTGTTAACCGCAGTTGTTTTACCTTATATTCTTTACCGAAATTTGTATTCCTAACATGTTCTTAAACGCAATTGTATCATATTTACACGTATGTACTATAAACCATAGTTTTATAAGCATTTGGTTATGTATGCTTAACTGCAGCTTTATTATCATTAATTTATATATTTCTGAAAACCAGATCAGGATATTTGCATCATTACCGGAAGTTGATATCTTATTTTAACCGACGGCTGAATTAAAACGTTGACGTTATCTATTACGTGATATATAAAATCTATGATGTAAATTATATCAGTTGACTTCTTAAAAACGATTGTGGTAGAACATAATTCTGGTTTAGATTAAATAACTATAGCCCCTTCTCAAATTATATGCATGCCTGGCATACCCACTATCAGAGGCTCAATTGGTTAGGTGTAAACAAACAGATCGATAACAGCCTGCTGGGCAGTGCTGCTAAATTAAATAAAACATCTAATTACTTTTGTTGTGTACCTATGTATAACTCAAATGGAAGATACGATTTTGAAATAAGCTTTCATCATATTCCAAAAGATGAAAATCTAAGAAAAAAGTGGATTATTAAGATAAGAAGAGACAAAGGGCCCATGTTTCGGGTGAGTTTTGTTTATGTTTAATACTAACATTAATTTTTATAGTTCCTTATATTTTTACACACACAAACCCAAATATATTAATTTTGTAGTGTTTATGTATGCAAAATAAGATAAAAACATTGTAATTAATATATAAATTGACTAATAATCTAGTAAGAAGCCCATGACCTAAAGTTGTACGTTGTACCGTAGTTATTCTATCAAGTAGATCATTTATATCAAACAATATTTCAGATCTCAAAATGAACTGTTGTGTGCTCTAAACATTTCACAAAAAATGATTACACAGGATGGGCACCGGTTAAAAAAAGACAGAAGAAAGCTGCCGTTCCCAGTGTATTTGACTGGGCAGAAGGCAAGACACCAAGAAGAGCATTAAAAAGGAAGCTACTGGCAACGCCGCCTAAGTCAGAACAACCCAAAAGGTTTGTTGTTTGGATCTATATATATGAATAATTGAATAATTCAAAACTGACTAATTAACGCAAAAACAATGTTTGATTTAAAATTTCAACTTTTATAATTATTTATTTGCTCAAAATGTTTAAATAGTGTTGCGAAAAATTACAGATTTTACTATTATTTATAGACAACAACAACAAGTTGAAGAATCTGGATTTGAGGAAACCGAAGTTTTAACAGCCATTCCTCTTGAAAGATCACATGAAGAAGAAATCTCAGAACTTAAGGATCAACTGAATCAGAAGTCAGAAGAGTGAATTAATCTTAATAAACAGTTGACTCTCGAAAAATTTCTAGTACGACGATTTAGCAAAGATGACAAACTTATTCAGTTTTATACAGGATTCAACTCTTATACTGTGTTTTTATAGGGTTTTTTTTTAATGCATAGAGTCATTAGCAAAAACAATGCAAAGCAAATATTATGAAAGTGGAAATACAATTAGTATTGCAGGTAGAAAAAGAAATATGTTTTTAATAGATGAATTGTTTATGTTCATATGTAGATTGAGGGTTGGATTACTTGAACAGGACTCGAGTGTCAGATTTAATTGTTCTGTACCAACCATTCGTAGGAAGATTGTAACATGGGCAAATTTTCTGTATTTTGTATTGGGAATAATACGATTTCCAATATGGCTCCCAAAAATGTTATTGATGAGATGATGCCTTACTGTTTCAAGGAGCTTTATCCTAAAACAAGGGTTATTATTGACTATACAGAAATTAAAACACAACAACCATCATCACTCGCTCTCAACTCACAAATGTACTCCAATTACAAAAGTGCATGTGCATTTAAATGTCTGTTAGGCATTGCACCATAGGGCACAGGCACTTTCATTTTCCCGCTTTAAACAGGTTGCATGTCTGACGTTGAAATTACAAAATTATCTGGAATCCTTGACCTATTAGAACCAGGTGATGATGTAATGACAGACAAGGGTTTCACATTACGTAAGCTGCTAGATGAGAAGAATGTTAGTCTTAATATTCCACCATTTTTGTGTTCAAAATCTAAATTTAAAAAGACAGAAATTAAAGAAACGGAACAAATTGCGAATACATATTGAACGTGTAAACCGATGAAATAAAGAATTTCATCTGTTTGGTGTTCCTCTGCCGCTATCATTGACATGTTCAGCAAATCAACTGTTGGCAGTTGCTTGCATGCTGTCAGACTTTAGTGGTCAAATCTTCCAAACATGGTCACAAAATCCAGATCTAAATGAATTAATTAAAGAAGAATCCGTCCATTTTGTCTTTGCCATTGTCCCATATGTCTTGGTTGTAATAGATTGTTTCCAAATGAAAATCATTCTCACACCAAACAAGAAGTCACACCAATCAAGACCCACAACTGCTGTGTCAATACTTGATAGTAGTAGTAGTCATGGTTCCTTTTCAATTTAAGAGCCCATTCAAGACCTTTTGCTAGGCAAGATGCCTCTAAAACGCTAGTTACCTGTGTGCATTTAATTTCCAGAAGCCCAAATAGTGGATTTCTTGTTGGGTCATATACCTTTCTGTCTGGACTGGCAGCTATCCATTGGGCCCAGAAGTTCACAGCAACACCACAAGGATAAAGGTTTACCTTGTCAACCATAACCCTTACATATTTCTTTGCAGCAATGGGTTCAGATGTAATGCCTTTTATCATTGCAGCTGTTATTGATTGCAACTGAATGGCAAGAGTTTCATCATGTTTACTTCTCTTGTAAATTCGCCCTGTCTGTGAAGCATTAATACGATGCTTTCTAACTTTGTATCATAAAGGACTTTCTTTGCAGTCTTGTATTTTCCTCATACCGTTTTATCTCTGTTACATTTAATTGAAGGCCTTCCATTTTAAGTTGTTGTTGTAATTACAAAATTGCATTAAAATTGTTTGACATATAATTTTGTATTGGCTTATCTGGAAAACAAACGCCATCAACAATGTTCATGATATAATCTTCATCTAGTTTCTGATGGTAGCTAAGAACAGATCCGATTGGAACAAGTCCAAATTTCGACTGCACCGTGTTTATATTGCTGCTTAGTTCTAGAGCTGGCAACACTAAACAATCAGGAGCAACCTCAGAAAGCTTTCTACAGTGGTCACTCCAATTTATTGGATCGCCTCTGACAGGATTGTACAAAGTAGATTTGTGGTCCTTAGAGGCTGTCCTGGATTTTTCTTGTCAACTTTCGAGTAACCACACACCTCCAGGTCTTGCAGAGCTTTCCCAGATATTTTCTTTCCCCTTGGTGCGTGTCATGTTTGTGGTAAAGATGTTTTGGCAATGTCTTCGGGCAAAGCTTTCAGACATAGTACTTTGAAATTTGCTAGCTGGTATAAAAGTCCTGTAACATGGCCACAGCATGCATTCAACTCAATTGCGCAACCACAGTGCACATTTCTAACCACAACTTCTTTATTCACACAACTGTAAACTGTGCCTGCAATAAATAGAAACATATGTAATTATGCTTTTATGCTTTTGTTATTTAAGTTTATATATATATATATTTGTGTGTGCATGCGAACATGCGTAAGTGCAAAGGTTTGTGACTTTTCTTTAACAACAAAGTTCTAAAATGTTGCAAAAAAATAAAATAAATGTACTTACAATTACCTCGACTTGGTATGGGTTTTCTGGGGGGGGGGGGGGGGGGGTCGTGCGATTTATGGCACTTTCCAGTCACTCTTCATCCATCTGAAGTTGGTTGAACTGAAATGGGGTGCTTATATTAAGAAAAGTATGGTAGCAAAGTGCAAATTCTGATTCTCATATAGATTCTGACCATGAAATTCAGGGATCTGGTAAGACTAGCCTAAAACAAATATTTGGTTCTTGCTGTGTCCATCTAAGATTTACGTATAGATTACAGTTAAATATATTAATGAAAACCAAACAATTTATGGTCATTATCCTAAATCATTTACATTGGAGAAAGATTAACTGCAGGGTGCAAGATAAGAAATATGCTGTAAACTAATGAGCCAGTTTTATTGGTGCTATGATGGGAGATACATGGATTTTCTGTTACCAGTACTGTATAAACGTACATGTTAATTATGTATAAAGGTGCTTGGATAATGAAAGTAATTAAAACACTTACCTTTCAATTCATGTATGTATCCTTCACTGTAAAACTTGTAGCCTTTGTTAATTGACTTGTTTCCAGAAGAAAATTTATTTGTTTTGATGTAATTTTCCACAAATAGGTATAAGACTTAAATCTCTGTCACCGTACGAGTGCATAGTAGAATTGTTTGTTTACATCTGAACCATTTCAGCCTCGTTCTGATATTTCAAGAGACAATATTAAGAAGTGTGTTTAGTATTCAAGACAACGAACCAGTCATGTCTTTTTCGATTTGAATACAAAAATCCGTACCTTGGGATAGCCGTTTTCTAAAATAGTTATTACTCGGGTTAGAAGTTTTAATCGGAACCTCAATGTCATGTAAGATTCTTATATTCTTAAATGGATATGTGTTACCATTCTTTATTATAAACACCAGTTTTATTATCAATATGTATGTTAAACCACAGTTTTATTACCATTTTTTATTTACCGTTATACATTCAAAATCCAAGTTTTAAGCGGGGTGGATTGAGTGTTGTTCACGCCACAGCTAGCGGGTTCGATTACCAGCTCGGTGCCTCTCTAATAACAGCACTCAGTATTTGTTCTAAACTAAATTCTAGAATTATAAAGGTCATAATCGCAGTTTATTTATATTATATATTCTAAACTGCAGTTGTCTTATCATTATATATTTAAACCGCAACGATGGTCATGTAGCCGCGTCTTACTTTCATTCACTATACTGTACAAACAAAGGACTGGATTTTCTTTTTAAAGCTGCTTGGCATTTAGAGAATAATATAATGACTGCTCGACTTACTATCAGTATAATATAAGTGATTAAGATGACACACATTTAACATGTGCATTTTTCTCCAAATACGGGGTGTTTATCTCTAACTTTATCAACTAAATAAAACAGAAAAGTTAACACATTTTGTTTCATTTTTGTACCGAATATGATCTTTTAGCAAGGGGTAATTTACTTTTGATGTTTGTTGATCGGTACGAAACATGCCTAACAGACAACGGGACATTCTTTCGTGGCGCTACCACAGAAGTTTCAAATACTACATGTGTACCATAAAGATAATGCACACAATACAAACATACCAAAGAAGTGGTATACTCAGAACAGTCCATGACAAAACAGCTTAATATTTGAATTTCTCAATATTCAAAATTCATTAATGAAGATAAGGAGCTAAGGAAGCATAATAGTGACGAATATGCAATATATATTTCCCATGTTTTTTTCTGTGTTTCGTGTAATATGTCATTTATAAGGAAATGTTCTTTTTAGACAGACAAAATAGTCACCACCACGATAAACGGACAGTGAAGACCACACAGGCCCGAACCAAAGACGCTGTCAACGATGAACACTGTATCATTAGCACACATACTCATCCCAGTAATTGTCACCTTGCATGCCGTGGAAAGCCTTAGAGATGAGGACATAGCGAAGGTAAGACTTAAAACACAGAACATTTGAGATGATTTCAAATTGAACAGCTGAAATGTATAAACAAACATATTACATAATGTATTGAAATGTTGCAGGAGAATTACATTAAAAACAGTATACAACTACCTACCTTTTTATCGGTCAATGCTTAAAATTATTTATCCAAGGAAAATGACTATGGACCCCAAGTAGGAAACTACTGCGTCTCAGTCAATAGTTTCCTGCTTTGGGTCAATAGTCATTTTCAGAGGATAAATAATTTTAACCATTGACTGCTAAAAAGGTAGATAGTTGTTTTACTATATTGAATAACAATAAAAAAAAAGTCAATCAAGAAGTAAAAGTTTTGCACCTCACTTCATTCATACTTTCACTGCATTTTTTAACTGAGGTTTGAAAAGCATTTTTTGTTTAGAAACTTTTGTATGTCTTTTCTCCATTAACAAATTCAGCTATTTACATTCCTAACCTTCATAATTATTCTCTCTGACTTAAAATATTTCCAACTATTCAAAGTACAATGTCACCAGTAGCTACATCCTGGATCCGCTCTTGATCAAAATGACGTCATCAACGCCAATACGTATACAACCTGACGTCATTATATAAACAAATCAGTTGTAGAATATTGTAGCGTTAAAATGTGGTACTTCAGTGTCAGTTTTAATTTACGGAATATAATAAACAGTTCAGTTTAACTGTTGTTTTATAGAGTAGAGCAAATACAATGCATTGTTTGTATTCTGTGTGGAACACGCAGTAGAGCGCCGGACTCATGATCGGGGGTCGTGGGTTCGATCCTCCGCCAAGGATTTGTGAAAAGTTCTTAAACAAGACTGGTTATCCGCATTTGTTTAATACTAGTTCTACTTAGAAAGACTTCTAGCGGTGTGGCTGTGGATATGAGTGTTATTTTTGTATAATTGTTAAATAATGGTATTAAATGTAGAGGAACTAAATTACAATTGTGATTAAATACTTTATACATAATTTTTTGTATTATGCATTATACTTAAATACCATTGATTTTAATTTGACAAAGGCTCTCAGCAAATCCATGATATCTTATACAAGGTCATTATCCATGCGCAACAAAGAATTTGTCATAAAGTGAGGGAGAACTGAATTTCTCTTTGTGTGGGGTCTATTAAAATGTGTACCATTTATGTATACATGCGCAACAAAGAATGTGTCATAAAGTAAGGGGAACTGAATTTCTCTTTGTGTGGGTTCTATCAAAAATGTGTGCTACTTAAGTATCCATGCGCAACAAATAATGTGTCATCAAGTAAGGGGAACTGAATTTCTCTTTGTGTGGGTTCTATCAAAAATGTGTACCACTTAAGTATCCATGCGCAACAAAGAAATTGTCATGAAGTAAGAGGGAACTGAATTTCTCATTGTGTGGGGTCTATTAAAATGTGTACCATTTAAGTATCCATGCGCAACAAAGAATGTGTCATAAAGTTAGGGGAACTGAATTTCTCATTGTGTGGGGTCTATCAAAAATGTGTACCACTAAAGTATCCATGGTCAACAAAGAATGTGTCATGAAGTAAGGGGAACTGAATTTCTCTTTGTGTGGGTTCTATCAAAAATGTGTACCACTTAAGTATCCATGCGCAACAAAGAATGTGTCATAAAGTAAGAGGGAACTGAATTTCTCATTGTGTGGGGTCTATCAAAAAATGTGTACCACTTAAGTATCCATGCGCAACAAAGAATGTGTCATAAAGTAAGGGGAACTAAATTTCTCTTTGTGTGGGTTCTATCAAAAATGTGTACCACTTAAGTATCCATGCGCAAAAAAAGAATTTGTCATAAAGAAAGAGGGAACTGAATTTCTAATTGTGTGGGGTCTATTAAAAATGTGTACCATTTAAGTATCCATGCGCAACAAAGAATGTGTCATAAAATATGGGGAACTGAATTTCTCTTACTGTGGGTTCTATCAAAAATGTGTACCACTAAAGTATCCATGCGCAATAAAGAATGTGTCTTTATGAATTTCTCTTTGTGTGGGTTCTATCAAAAATGTGTACCACTTAAGTACCCATGCACAACAAAGAATTTGTCATCAAGTAAGGGGAACTGAATTTCTCTTCGTGTGGGTTCTATCAAATATGTGTGCCACTTACGTATCCATGCGCAATAAAGAATGTGTCATCAAGTAAGGAGAACTGAATTTCTATTTGCGGGGGTTCTATCAAATATGTGTACTATTTAAATACCCATGCGCAACAAAAAATATGTTATGAAGTAAAGGTAACTGAATTTCTATTTGTGTGGGTTATATCAAATATCTGTGCTACTTAAGTATCCATGCGCAACAAAGAATGTGTCATCAAAAAAGAGGGAACTGAATTTCTCTTTGTGTGGGTTCTATCAAAAATGTGTACCACTTAAGTATCAATGCGCAACAAAGAATTTGTCATAAAGTAAGAGGGAACTGAATTTCTCTTTGTGTGGGTTCTATCAAAAATGTGTGCTACTTAAGTATCCATGCGCAACAAAGAATGTGTCATAAAGTAAGGGAAACTGAATTTCTCTTTGTGTGGTTCTATCAAAAATGCGTACCACTTAAGTACCCATGCGCAACAAAGGATTTGACATGAAGTAAGAGGGAAATGAATTTCTATTTGTGTGGGTTCTATCAAAAATGTGTGCTACTTAAGTATCCATGCGCAACATAGAATGTGTCATAAAGTAAGGGGAACTGAATTTCTCTTTGTGTGGGTTCTATCAAAAATGCGTACCACTTAAGTACCAATATGAACCCAAGAATGTGTCATAAAGTAAGAGGAACTGAATTTCTCTTTGTGTGGGTTCTATAAAATATGTGTGCCACTAAAGTATCCATGCGCAACAAAGAATGTGTCATCAAGTAAGGGGAACTGAATTTCTCTTTGTGTGGGTTCTATCAAAAATGCGTACCACTTAAGTACCAATATGAACCCAAGAATGTGTCATAATGTAAGAGGAACTGAATTTCACTTTGTGTGGGTTCTATCAAATATGTGAGCTTCTTAAGTATCCATGCGCAATAAAGAATTTGTCATGAAATAAGGGGAACTGAATTTCTCTTTGTGTGGGTTCTATCAAAAATGTGTACCACTTAAGTATCCATGCGCAACAAAGTATGTGTCATAAAGTAAGGGAACTGAATTTTTCTTTGTGTGGGTTCTATCAAAAATGCGTACCACTTAAGTACCAATATGAACCCAAGAATGTGTCATAAAGTAAGAGGAACTGAATTTCTCTCTTTGTGTGGGTTCTATCAAATATGTGTGCCACACAAGTATCCATGCGCAACAAAGAATGTGTCATAAAGTAAGGGGAACTGAATTTCTCTTTGTGTGGGTTCTATCAAAAATGCGTACCACTTAAGTACCAATATGAACCCAAGAATGTGTCATAAAGTAAGAGGAACTGAATTTCTCTCTTTGTGTGGGTTCTATCAAATATGTGTGCCACTCAAGTATCCATGCGCAACAAAGAATGTGTCATGAAGTAAGGGGAACTGAATTTCTCTTTGTGTGGGTTCTATCAAATATGTGAGCTACTCAAGTATCCATGTGCAACAAAGAGTTTGTCATAAAGTAAGGGGAACTGAATTTCTCTTTGTGTGGGTTCTATAAAAAATGTGTACCACTTAAGTACCCATGAGCAACAAAGAATGTGTCATAAAGTAAGAGGGAACTGAATTTCTCTTTGTGTAGGTTCTATTAAAAAAGTGTACTACTTAAGTAATCATGCGCAACAAAGAATGTGTCATAAAGTAAAGGAAACTGAATTTCTATTTGTGTGGGTTCTATCAAAAATGCGTACCACTTAAGTACCCATGAGCAACAAAGAATGTGTCATAAAGTAAGAGGGAACTGAATTTCTCTTCGTGTGGGTTCTATTAAAAAAGTGTACTACTTAAGTAATCATGCGCAACAAAGAATGTGTCATGAAGTAAGGGAAACTGAATTTCTCTTTGTGTGGGGTTCTATCAAAAATGCGTACCACTTAAGTACCCATGCGCAACAAAGATTTTGTCAAAAAGTAAGAGGGAACTGAATTTCTATTTGTCTGGGTTCTATCAAATATGTATGCTACTTAAGTATCCATGCGCAACAAAGAATGTGTCATAAAATCAGAGGGAACTGAATTTCTGTTTGTGTGGGTTCTATCAAAAATGTGTACCAATTAAGTACCCATGCGCAGCATTGAATGTGTCATATAGTAAGGGGAACTGAATTTCTCTTTGTGTGGGTTCTATCAAATATATGTACCACTTAAGTATCCATGCGCAACAAAGAATATGTCATAAAGTAAGGGGAACTGAATTTGTCTTTGTGTGGGTTCTATCAAATATGTGTACCACTTAAGTACAAATATGAACCCAAGAATGTGTCATAAAGTAAGAGGAACTGAATTTCTCTTTGTGTGGGTTCTATAAAATATGTGTGCAACTAAAGTATCCATGCGCAATAAAGAATATGTCATAAAGTAAGGGGAACTGAATTTCTCTTTGTGTGGGTTCTATCAAAAATGCGTACCACTTAAGTACCAATATGAACCCAATAATGTGTCATAAAGTAATAGGAACTGAATTTCTCTTTGTGTGGGTTCTATAAAATATGTGTGCCACTAAAGTATCCATGCGCAACAAAGAATTTGTCATAAAGTAAGGGGAACTGAATTTATCTTTGTGTGGGTTCTATCAAATATGTGAATTACTTAAGTATCCATGTGCAACAAAGAATTTGTCATAATGTAAGGGGAACTGAATTTCTCTTTGTGTGGGTTCTATCAAAAATGTGTACCACTTAAGTATCCATGCGCAATAAAGAATGTGTCATCAAGTAAGGGGAACTGAATTTCTCTTTGTGTTGGTTATATAAAAAATGTGTACCACTTAAGTACCCATGAGCAACAAAGAATGTGTCATAAAGTAAGAGGGAACTGAATTTCTCTTTGTGTGGGTTCTATTAAAAAAGTGTACTACTTAAGTACCCATGCGCAACAACGATTTTGTCAAAAAGTAAGGGAAACTGAATTTCTATTTCTGTGGGTTCTATCAAATATGTATGCTACTTAAGTATCCATGCGCAACAAAGAATGTGTAATAAAATAAGAGGGAACTGAATTTCTGTTTGTGTGGGTTCTATCAAAAATTTGTACCAATTAAGTACCTATGCGTAACAAAGAATGTGTCATGAAGTAAGGGGAACTGAATTTCTCTTTGTGTGGGTTCTATCAAATATATGTACCACTTATGTATCCATGCGCAACAAAGAATATGTCATAAAGTAAGGGGAACTGAATTTCTCTTTGTGTGGGTTCTATCAAATATGTGTACCACTTAAGTACCAATGCGCAACAAAGAATATGTCATAAAGTAAGGGGAACTGAATTTCTCTTTTTGTGGGTTCAATCAAATATGTGTACCACTTAAGTACCCATGCCCATCAAAGAATGTGTCATAAAATAAAGAGAACTGAATTTCTCATTGTTTGGATTCTATCAAATATGTGTACCACTTAAGTACCCATGAGCAACAAAGAATGTGTCATCAGGTTAGAGGGAACTGAATTTCTCTTTGTGTGGGTTCTATCAAAAATGCGTACCACTTAAGTACCCTATGCAACAAAGAATGTGTCATAAAGTAAGGGGAACTGAATTTCTCTTTGTGTGGGTTCTATCAAATATGTGTACCACTTAAGTACCCATGAGCAACAAAGAATGTGTCATCAGGTTAGAGGGAACTGAATTTCTCTTTGTGTGGGTTCTATCAAAAATGCGTACCACTTAAGTACCCTATGCAACAAAGAATGTGTCATAAAGTAAGGGGAACTGAATTTCTCTTTGTGTGGGTTCTATCAAATATGTGTACCACTTAAGTACCAATGCGCAACAAAGAATGTGTCATAAAGTAAGGGGAACTGAATTTCTCTTTTTGTGGGTTCCATCAAATATGTGTACCACTTAAGTACCCATGCCCATCAAAGAATGTGTCATAAAATAAAGGGAACTGAATTTCTCATTGTTTGGATTCTATCAAATATGTGTACCACTTAAGTACCCATGAGCAACAAAGAATGTGTCATCAGGTTAGAGGGAACTGAATTTCTCTTTGTGTGGGTTCTATCAAAAATGCGTACCACTTAAGAACCCTATGCAACAAAGAATGTGTCATAAAGTAAGGGGAACTGAATTTCTCTTTGTGTGGGTTCTATCAAATATGCGTACCACTTAAGTATCCATACGCAACAAAGAATGTGTCATAAAGTAAGGGGAACTGAATTTCTCTTTGAGTGGGTTCTATCAAATATGTGTGCTAAGTCAGTATCCATGCGCAACAAAGAATTTGTCATAAAGTAAAGGGAACTAAATTTCTCTTTGTGTAGGTTCTATCAAATATATGTGCTACTTAAGTGCCCATGCGCAACAAAGAATGTGTCATAAAGTTAGGGGAATTTAATTTCTCTTTGTGTGGGTTCTATCAAATATGTGTGCTACTTAAGTATCCATGCGCAATAAAGAATTTGTCATACAGTCAAGGGAACTGAATTTCTCTTTGTGTGGGTTCTATCAAATATGTGTACCACTTAAGTATCCATGCGCAGCAAAGAATATGTCATAAAGTAAGGGGAACTAAATTTCTCTTTGTGTGGGTTCTATCAAAAACGTGTACCACTTAAGTATCCATGCGCAACAAAGAATGTGTCATAAAGTAAGGGGAACTGAATTTCTCTTTGTGTGGGTTCTATCAAAAATGTGTACCATTTAAGTACCCCTGCGCAACAAAGAATGTGTCATAAAAAATGGGAACTGAATTTCTCTTGGTGTGGGATCTATCAAAAATGTGTACCACTTAAGTACCCATGCGCAACAAAGAATGTGTCATAAAGTAAGGGGAAATGAATTTCTCTTTGTGTGGGTTCTATCAAAAATGTGTACCACTTAAGAACCCATGTGCAACAAAGAATGTGTCATAAAGTAAGAGGGAAATGAATTTCTCTTTGTGTGGGTTCTATCAAAAATGTGTACCACTTAAGTACCCATGCGCAACTAAGAATGTGTCATACAGTAAGGGAACTGAATTTATCTTAATGTTGGTTCTATCACAAAAACGTACCACTTAAGTGCCCATGTGCAACAAAGAATGTGTCATGAAGTAAGGGGAACTGAATTTTTCTTTGTGTGGGTTCTATCGAAAATGCGTACAACTTAAGTACCCATGCCCAACAAAGAATGTGTCATAAAGTAAGGGGAACTGAATTTCTCTTTTTGTGGGTTCTATCAAAAATGTGTGCTTCTTAAGTATCCATGCGTAACAAAGAATTTGTCATAAAGTAAGAGGGAACTGAATTTCTCTTTGTATGTGTTCTTTCAAATATGCGTACCACTTAAGTACCCATATGCAATAAAGGATTTGTCATTAAGTAAGAGGGAACTGAATTTCTCTTTGTGTGTGTTCTATCAAAAATGTGTACCACTTAAGTACCCATGTACAACAAAGAATGTGTCATAAAATAAGAAGGAACTGAATTTCTCTTTGTGTGGGTTCTATCAAAAATACGTACCACTTAAGTACCCATGCGCAACAAAGAATGTGTCATAAAGTAAGGGGAACTGAATTTCTCTTTGTGTGGGTTCTATCAAATATGTATACAACTTAAGTATCCATGCGCAGCACAGAATGTGTCATAAAGTAAGGGGAACTGAATTTCTCTTTGTGTGGGTTCTATCAAATATATGTGCTACTTAAGTATCGATGCGCAACAAAGAATGTGTCATGAAGTAAGAGGGAACTGAATTTCTCTTTGTGTGGTTTCTATCAAAAATGTGTAACACTTAAGTACCCATGCGCAACAAAGAATGTGTCATAAAATAGGGGAACTGAATTTCTCTTTATATTGGTTCTATCAAAAATACGTACCACTTAAGTACCCATGCGCAACTAAGAATGTGTCATAAAGTTAGAGGGAACTGAATTTCTCTTTGTGTGGGTTCTATCAAAAATGCGTTCCATTTAAGTATCCATGCGCAACAAAGAATTGTCATCAAGTAAGGGGAACTGAATTTCTCTTTGTGTGGGTTCTATCAAAAATGTGTGCTACTTTAGTATCCATGCGTAACAAAGAATTTGTCATAAAGTAAAAGTAAACTGAATTTCTCTTTGTGTGTGTTCTATCAAAAATACGTACCACTTAAGTACCCATGCGCAATAAAGGATTTGTCATAAAGTAAGAGGGAACTGAATTTCTATTTGTGTGGGTTCTCTCAAATATATGTGCTACTTAAGTGCCCATGCGCAACAAAGAATGTGTCATAAAGTAAGGGGAACTGAATTTGTCTTTGTGTGGGTTCTATCAAATATGTGTACCACTTAAGTACCAATATGAACCCAAGAATGTGTCATAAAGTAAGAGGTAACTGAATTTCTCTTTGTGTGGGTTCTCTAAAATATGTGTGCCACTAAAGTATCCATGCGCAACAAAGAATGTGTCATAAAGTAAGGGGAACTGAATTTCTCTTTGTGTGGGTTCTATCAAATATGTGAGCTACTTAAGTATCCATGTGCAACAAAGAATTTGTCATAATGTAAGGGGAACTGAATTTCTCTTTGTGTGGGTTTTATCAAAAATGTGTACCACTTAAGTATCCATGCGCAATAAAGAATGTGTCATAAAGTAAGAGGGAAATGAATTTCTCTTTGTGTGGGTTCTACCAAAAATGTGTACCACTTAAGTACCCATGTGCAACTAAGAATGTGTCATACAGTAAGGGAACTGAATTTATCTTAATGTTGGTTCTATCAAAAAAACGTACCACTTAAGTGCCCATGTGCAACAAAGAATGTGTCATGAAGTAAGGGGAACTGAATTTCTCTTTGTGTGGGTTATATAAAAAATGTGTACCATTTAAGTACCCATGAGCAACAAAGAATGTGTCATAAAGTAAGAGGGAACTGATTTCTCTTTGTGTGGGTTCTATTAAAAAAGTGTACTACTTAAGTATCCATGCGAAACAAAGAATGTGTCATAAAGTAAGGGAAACTGAATTTCTCTTTGTGTGGGTTCTATCAAAAATGCGTACCACTTAAGTACCCATGCGCAACAAAGATTTTGTCATAAAGTAAGAGGGAACTGAATTTCTATTTGTGTGGGTTCTATCAAATATGTATGCTACTTAAGTATCCATGCGCAACAAAGAATGTGTAATAAAATAAAAGGGAACTGAATTTCTGTTTGTGTGGGTTCTATCAAAAATTTGTACCAATTAAGTACCCATGCGTAACAAAGAATGTGTCATGAAGTAAGGGGAACTGAATTTCTCTTTGTGTGGGTTCTATCAAATATATGTACCACTTAAGTATCCATGCGCAACAAAGAATATGTCATAAAGTAAGGGGAACTGAATTTCTCTTTGTGTGGGTTCTATCAAATATGTGTACCACTTAAGTACCAATGCGCAACAAAGAATATGTCATAAAGTAAGGGGAACTGAATTTCTCTTTTTGTGGGTTCCATCAAATATGTGTACCTCTTAAGTACCCATGCCCATCAAAGAATGTGTCATAAAATAAAGGGAACTGAATTTCTCATTGATTTGGTTCTATCAAATATGTGTACCACTTAAGTACCCATGAGCAACAAAGAATGTGTCATCAGGTAAGAGGGAACTGAATTTCTCTTTGTGTGGGTTCTATCAAAAATGCGAACCACTTAAGTACCCTATGCAACAAAGAATGTGTCATAAAGTAAGGGGAACTGAATTTCTCTTTGTGCGGGTTCTATCAAATATGCGTACCACTTAAGTATACATACGCAACAAAGAATGTGTCATGAAGTAAGGGGAACTGAATTTCTCTTTGAGTGGGTTCTATCAAATATGTGTGCTAAGTCAGTATCCATGCGCAACAAAGAATTTGTCATAAAGTAAAGGGAACTGAATTTCTCTTTGCGTAGGTTCTATCAAATATATGTGCTACTTAAGTGCCCATGCGCAACAAAGAATGTGTCATAAAGTAAGGGGAATTTAATTTCTCTTTGTGTGGGTTCTATCACATATGTGTGCTACTTAAGTATCCATGCGCAACAAAGAATTTGTCATACAGTAAAGGGAACTGAATTTCTCTTTGTGTGGGTTCTATCAAATATGTGTAACACTTAAGTATCCATGCGCAGCAAAGAATATGTCATAAAGTAAGGGGAACTAAATTTCTCTTTGTGTGGGTTCTATCAAAAACGTGTACCACTTAAGTATCCATGCGCAACAAAGAATGTGTCATAAAGTAAGGGGAACTGAATTTCTCTTTGTGTGGGTTCTATCAAAAATGTGTACCATTTAAGTACCCCTGCGCAACAAAGAATGTGTCATAAAAAATGGGAACTGAATTTCTCTTGGTGTGGGATCTATCAAAAATGTGTACCACTTAAGAACCCATGCGCAACAAAGAATGTGTCATGAAGTAAGAGGGAAATGAATTTCTCTTTGTGTGGGTTCTACCAAAAATGTGTACCACTTAAGTACCCATGTGCAACTAAGAATGTGTCATACAGTAAGGGAACTGAATTTATCTTAATGTTGGTTCTATCAAAAAAACGTACCACTTAAGTGCCCATGTGCAACAAAGAATGTGTCATGAAGTAAGGGGAACTGAATTTTTCTTTGTTTGGGTTCTATCGAAAATGCGTACAACTTAAGTACCCATGCCCAACAAAGAATGTGTCATAAAGTAAGGGGAACTGAATTTCTTTTTGTGTGGGTTCTATCAAAAATGTGTTCTTCTTAAGTATCCATGCGTAACAAGAATTTGACATAAAGTAAGAGGGAACTGAATTTCTCTTTGTATGTGTTCTTTCAAATATGCGTACCACTTAAGTACCCATACGCAATAAAGGATTTGTCATTAAGTAAGAGGGAACTGAATTTCTCTTTGTATGTGTTCTATCAAAAATGCGTACCACTTAAGTACCCATGTACAACAAAGAATGTGTCATAAAATAAGAAGGAACTGAATTTCTCTTTGTGTGGGTTCTATCAAAAATACGTACCACTTAAGTACCCATGCGCAACAAAGAATGTGTCATAAAGTAAAAGTAAACTGAATTTCTCTTTGTGTGGGTTCTATCAAATATGTATACAACTTAAGTATCCATGCGCAACAAAGAATGTGTCATAAAGTAAGGGGAACTGAATTTCTCTTTGTGTGGGTTCTATCAAATATATGTGCTACTTAAGTATCGATGCGCAACAAAGAATGTGTCATGAAGTAAGAGGGAACTGAATTTCTCTTTGTGTGGTTTCTATCAAAAATGTGTAACACTTAAGTACCCATGCGCAACAAAGAATGTGTCATAAAATAGGGGAACTGAATTTCTCTTTATATTGGTTCTATCAAAAATACGTACCACTTAAGTACCCATGTGCAACTAAGAATGTGTCATAAAGTTAGAGGGAACTGAATTTCTATTTGTGTGGGTTCTATCAAAAATGCGTACCACTTAAGTATCCATGCCCAACAAAGAATTGTCATCAAGTAAGGGGAACTGAATTTCTCTTTGTGTGGGTTCTATCAAAAATGTGTGCTACTTTAGTATCCATGCGTAACAAAGAATTTGTCATAAAGTAAAAGTAAACTGAATTTCTCTTTGTGTGTGTTCTATCAAATATGTGTACCACTTAAGTACCCATGCGCAATAAAGGATTTGTCATAAAGTAAGAGGGAACTGAATTTCTATTTGTGTGGGTTCTCTCAAATATGTGTGCTACTTAAGTATCCATGCGCAGCAAAGAATGTGTCATAAAGTAAGGGGAACTGAATTTCTCTTTGTGTGGGTTCTATCAAATATGTGTGCTACTTAAATATCCATGCGCAACAAAGAATTTGTCATAAAATAAGAGGGAACTGAATTTCTCTTTGTGTGGGTACTGTCAAAAATGTGTACCACTTAAGTACCCATGTACAACAAAGAATGTGTCATAAAATAAGAAGGAACTGAATTTCTCTTTGTGTGGGTTCTATCAAAAATACGTACCACTTAAGTACCAATGCGCAACAAAGAATGTGTCATAAAGTAAGAGGGAAATGAATTTCTCTTTGTGTGGGTTCTATCAAAAATGTGTACCACTTAAGTACCCATGCGCAACAAAGAATGTGTCATAAAGTAAAGGGAACTGAATTTCTCTTGATGTTGGGTCTATCAAAAATACGTACCACTTAAGTACCCACACGCACTTAAGAATGTGTCATATAAAGTAAGAGGGAACTGAATTTTTCTTCGTGTGTGTTCTATCAAAAATGCGTACCACTTAAGTATCCATGCGTAACAAAGAATGTGTCATAAAGTAAGGGCAACTGAATTTCTCTTTGTGTGTGTTCTATCAAATAGGTGTGCTACTTAAGTATCAATGCGCAACAAAGAATGTGTAAAAAAATAAGAGGGAACTGAATTTCTCTTTGTGTGGGTATTATCGAAAATGTGTACCACTACACTACCCATGTGCAACAAAGAATGTGTTATAATGTAAGGGGAACTGAATTTCTCTTTGTGTGGGTTCTCTCAAATATGTGTACCACTTAAGTATCCATGCGCAACAAATAATGTGTCATAAAGTAAAAGGGAACTGAATTTCTCTTTGTGTGGGTTCTATCAATTATGTGTGCTACTTAAGTATCCATGCGCAACAAAGAATTTGTCATAAAGTAAGGGGAACTGAATTTCTCTTTGTGTGGGTTCTATCAATTATGTGTGCTACTTAAGTACCCTTGCGCAACAATAAATGTGTCATAAAGTAAGGGGAACTGAATTTCTCTTTGTGTGGGTTCTGTCAAATATGTGTGCTACTTAAGTATCCATGTGCAACTAAGAATTTGTCATAAATTAAGGGGAACTGAATTTCTCTTTGTGTGGGTTCTATCAAATATGTGTACCACTTAAATATCCATGCACAACAAAGAATGTGTCATAAAGTAAGAGGGAAATGAATTTCTCTTTGTGTGGGTTCTATCAAAAATGTGTACCACTTAAGTACCCATGCGCAACAAAGAATGTGTCATAAAGTAAAGGGAACTGAATTTCTCTTGATGTTGGGTCTATCAAAAATACGTACCACTTAAGTACCCACGCGCACTTAAGAATGTGTCATATAAAGTAAGAGGGAACTGAATTTTTCTTCGTGTGTGTTCTATCAAAAATGCGTACCACTTAAGTATCCATGCGTAACAAAGAATGTGTCATAAAGTAAGGGGAACTGAATTTCTCTTTGTGTGTGTTCTATCAAATAGGTGTGCTACTTAAGTATCAATGCGCAACAAAGAATGTGTCATAAAGTAAGTGGAACTGATTTTTTCTTTGTGTGGGTTCTATTAAGGATGTGTACCACTTGAGTATCCATGCGCAACAAAGAATGTGTCATAAAGTAAGGGAAACTGAATTTCTCTTTTTGTGGGTTCTATCAAAAATGCGTACCGTTTAAGTTCCCATGCGCATCAAAGAATGTGTCATAAAGTAAAGGGAACTGAATTTCTCTTTGTGTGGGTTCTGTCAAAAATATGTGCTACTTAAGTATCCATGCGCAACAAAGAATTTGTCATAAAGTAAGAGGGAACTGAATTTCTCTTTGTGTGTGTTCTATCAAAAATGCATACCACTTAAATACCCATGCGCAACAAAGAATGAGTCATAAAATAAGAGGGAACTGAATTTTTCTTTGTGTGGGTTCTATCAAAAATGCGTACCACTTAAGTACCCATTCGCAATAAAGGATTTGTCATAAAGTAAGAGGGAACTGAATTTCTCTTTGTGTGGGTTCTATTAAAAAAGTTTACCACTTAAGTACCCATGCGCAACAAAGAATGTGTCATAAAATAAGAGGGAACTGAATTTCTCTTTGTGTGGGTTCTATCAAATATGTGTACCACTTAAGTACCCATATGCAACAAAGGATTTGTCATAAAGTAACAGGGAACTGAATTTCTCTTTGTGTGGGTTCTATCATAAATGTGTACCACTTAAGTATCCATGTGCAAAAAAGGATTTGTCATAAAGTAAGAGGGAAATGAATTTCTCTTTGTGTGGGCTCTATCAAAAATTTGTACCACTTAAGTATCCATGTGCAAAAAAGGATTTGTCATAAGGTAAGAGGGAAATGAATTTCTCTTTTTGTGGGTTCTATCAAATATGTGTACCACTAAGTACCCATGCGCAACAATGGATTTGTCATAAAGTAAGAGGGAAATGAATTTCTCTCACTTTGTGTGGGTTCTATCAAAAACGTTTACCACTAAGTACCCATGCGCAACAAAGGATTTGTCATAAAGTAAGAGGGAAATGAATTTCTCTCACTTTGTCAGGGTTCTATCAAAAACGTTTACCACTTAAGTACCCATGCGCAACAAAGGATTTGTCATAAAGTAAGAGGGAAATGAATTTCTCTCACTTTGTGTGGGTTCTATCAAAAACGTTTACCACTTAAGTACCCATGCACAACAAAGGATTTGTCAAAAAGTAAGAGGGAAATGAATTTCTCTCACTTTGTGGGCTCTATCAAAAACGTGTGCCATTTTAGTATCAAATAGACGTAAACCTTTTTCATACGAAAATAAACAAAACCTATTACTGTTTATGTTATTAAATTTTATTCTCATTACACAGATATTCGACGAAAGGGCACTTGGCGAGACGCTTGCCGATTTTAGTCAATACCCCAGTTTAGAGGACATAGATGAATTCAAAGAACGCATAAGTACCATTAAAAGACTTAACAATGAGTTCAATACAGACACATCGGTCGGCACCGTAGATGACGCAAATGCGGTAAGCAAACGTCCGTTCTGTAACGGGTTTACGGGTTGCGGTCGTATCAGTCACGGAAAGCGATCCCTTTCTTCTTCTGCATTGCTTGAAAAACTTCGTATGCCTGACTCTAAAATTGTGCCAGTACCGCAAGTAATTTCTAAACGACCTTTCTGTAATGGGTTCTTTGGATGCGGAAATCCTGGAAAAAGGATTGTTTTTCGAAATGCAAATTTTATCAGACCTCATTCCTTCCACAGCGTTGAGAGGACGTCTGCAAAGAAGCGATTTTTCTGTAATCAGGGTGCTTTCGGCTGCGCTAATCAAGAAAAACGCTCCCCGTATAGATCCTGGATTGAACGCATGAAGACTAGCGGAATGGCACAGCTCTAATAGCATGACTTCAAGATTAGTTGAAAGAAAAACAATCGCATGACTTCAAGATATCATTTGTCATGAAATTTGGCATGACTTTTGCAAGATAACTACATTTGTCAGAAACTTTAAGCATGACTTTTTCGAATTTCCATTTGACCAGAGACGTTAGCATGAACTCAAGATAACTTAAAAATAATAAGAACTAATTTTGGCATGAAATCAGGATTGTCTAACATTCGAATAAATGAAAGCATGGTACAATAAGTTACCAAGTTCAATTTAAGCATGCATTTACTTTCTACTTTTTTTCATGTTTTCTTTGAATAAAGATTGCTGAGACAACATTTACTTTATACTAATGCATAAATGTATAAGGGAACAGAAACAATTAGTTGACAGTACGTCATCATTACGTGTTAATGACGTACTGTTGTCCTCTGATATTTAGTTCTGCTTGTGCATGGTGACTTAAAACTTTAACCATTTGCAAATTTTATATATGTTACGTTTTCTCTCTTTATCATCAATTATCTTATAATTTCAAGTCCATTGTGCATGTTTTATGTGATACATCTAACTGTGATTCTTGAAAGTTATAATCAATGATTTTGACAATTTCAAAATTTTCAGCGTCGTTTTCGGTGAAACTAGAGATGCATATTCTCATCGTTCACAGCTCTTATTTCTTCTATAAATGTAAGAACCGTTCCATGGTGACGTTGTCACTTTTCTCTAAACGTGTTTTAAGTATATTTTCGCCATCGTAAGTCTTTTAATGTATTTTTTGTTGCTCAAATCAAACACGGAGTGGGGTAGTGGTATGTTGTTTTAATATAAAACAAACATAAAAATGAATTTTACTGAGTTTTCATTGAACTTTCACAAACATGTTTCTTTTAGAAATTTTTCAATGTTACTTAAAGAAATCTTCTATCAGTAAGTTAAAAATGTACAACTGGATATGTTGCTTCTTCACCGTCCTGAGAGTTGAAAACTGTTTTATATTGAAAGTTAAATTCTATCCAACAAAGTTAATACAAATAAATTTGACGTAACTCAAATAATGCCAATCGGTATTGGTGTTTAACAAAAAGGAAAAAAAGATTTATATGTGTTAAGAGAACTAGTGCGATATATTGAACTAGTATACATTTTTCTATAGGTAGTCATTGTAATACATTATGTTAGAAATGAAATAACAAAGGCACACATGCCTCGTGTGTGTGCTTGTGCATGGTGGAAGATCTCATTGGATGTAAAGGTTAAGGTAAGTTGTTTACTGTATAAAATGCACATTGTTACATAGACTATATAAAATAAGACTATCATAAAACATGTGTCACATATCAAGTTTAATTCAAAAAATTATAGTTAAATGTTTCGTTGATTATTTTGCAAAGATTTATTCAATTTTGATTCAAGTAAAGATTTAATTAAATTTAGTTTGTTTCTTATTTTTGTCCTTTATTCATATTATTTACAAATTGTATAATATTAGTCAGTAAGTACGTGTATTTGAGGTGTTTACTGTGTGGAAACAACCGAACCAAATACCACCAACAAAGAAACACCGTTGATGCATGTGTGTCTGCTTTCCATTAATAACATTATAACTTTATCTTAGCTATACATATCTAAAAATAAAAAAAATGAGAACAACATTTACGTGACATTACTTTATATATGGTTTTTATATTAATTGTGTTTTATGAATACTGGAATAACTTCATTTATAAACACAATAACTAATTAATTCATTTTGACATAAGATGCTCATCAAAAATAAAATGTTTGTCCCACTACAATTATTTATATATTTAATAACTTAATGCATAATTCATATACAAACAAATGTAATCAAACTGTTAGCTGCTTACCATAAATTTAAACAACTTAACTTTAAGTGATGATGGCATCAAAGAGAAATATCCTTTTCTAAAAAAAGAACTTTTTTTAGATAACACGGATTTCGAATTAACAAATGAAACTGCATTTATTTCATTAAACATATATTGATTATGTCGGTAAAGCTTCATTCAGAGAATATGCGGTATTGTTCTATCATAATTGGCATTATTAAAATACATAAAAACACAAATTGTCTAAATAAGTCTAGGTCAAGGAATTTGCTCTCCACAATTGCTTCATAATGAAAAGAATGAAGTAAAGAAGGCAACTATTTTGATATTCACTATTTTTCTATAAAGAGGAATACAACAACCAATGTTTCTTTTTGATTCAGAAAGACAGAGAAATGACTTCTAAATGTTGTCATTTATCAACAAGTAATATTGTTATAAACAAAACAAAAACAGCAGCTTGTAGATGGTAGTAATACTCGTTATCTGAAATGCTCGTTTTTTGGTAATATATCAATCTACACGGAAGCAAGGGTTCAGACAGTGCACTACCGTCATATATTATAAACAAACTCTGCATCGCCTTCCTCTAAACAAATACCAATGCGCTTTACATTCGTTATTCAACCAAAACTATGAGTAAGATACTATTCTGTCAGTTGTAAGACCTCAACATTTATAAACAGCCAAATAAAAATTAATCAAAAACAAATAATGTTTCCATTACAGAGACTGCCATGGAAGTGCGTATTGTATTGGTATCATACATTTTTAAAATTAAAACGGTCAAAAGGCAAGACTAAAGCAATTCATTTTTATAACGATTGTTTCTACGCTTGTTACTGTGTATTGTACTTTGTCATATTTCTGTATTGGTCAATCTAGTAGTAGCTGTTATTACTAGACTGATTTCAAGCTGAATGTCAACATATAAGAACGAATAATATGACATTTAATAACATCTGATAAAAGTATTATTTTGACACACAAAACAGATGAATATAAGAAAACAGTAAAAGTAAATACCAGTATATATTTTATCTACCTTTTATGAGCATTAACCCACAAACTTTTGTCTTCTGTTTCAACTAATGTATCTTTGTGGATTTTCTGAATGCATACTAATATGTATTATCTAGCTTTACAAGTCTGAAGTCCTCACCACTCAAATAATCGTATCGGTTTGCAGGAACATTAGTCATAGATCCCATCAAAGAACGCAACAAATCAATTGCCAATATCAATGCAGCACTTCAGCAGATATGTTCGAGGTTACACATGAGATGAAGCTTAGTTGCGTAACACATGGCATGAAGTTGACTCGACTCACTATTTGCAATGTGTTTACTTTTGAAAAAATTGCACTGTGAATTTTTGATCAGCACAACATGAGAACGTCTTCAACAATAATTGTCATTTTGAATTTGAATATAACACTTAAACAAGTAGTATTGGATATGTTTTATGAACTTAAACATAGTTTTCTTTATTTGTCTTATTTTTCTGAAATGTATTGGCAGTTTCTAAATAAAAAGTTCTTTTTCTCAAGTTCCCGAAAATAACATCAGTTATAAAAAATAAAAAAAAGGAAAAATACCTGTAGTGTTTCGAAAGGTTCTTGATAATATGTATGAAACTACCATGACGTCATTAATCTTATAAGAAATAACTCTTTTGTTCAAGTTAAATTTTCTATTAATATCTACACATACTTATATGGTTATACTTTTAATATCTACACATATTTATATGGTTATACTATTAATGTCTACACATACCTATATGGTTATACTATTAATATCTACACATACTTATATGGTTATACTGTTAATATCTACACATACTTATATGGTTATACTATAAATATATACACATACTTATATGGTTATACTATTAATATCTACACATACTTATATGGTTATACTATCTATTTCACGCAGATACATGAATAAATTTCGATCTTAACATTTCAATGTGTCAGTAAATTCAGTGTGAATAAGCGGAGAGGTGGTGTAATGGATAGGGTGTTGAACCATCACGCTAGAGGTTGTCGGTTCGACCCAAACCTCGACCCAACGTATCCAAAAACACCACTCAGTACTGGTTCTACCCAGGAAGCGAACTCGAGAGCGGGTCATATAAGTTTTGAGCTTTTATTGCAATTAAGCTAAAATAAATTGGTATAAACTAAACTAATCGTGTATACCATTCTACAGTTGTCATTTAACATTACACGAACGCTTGATATTTTGAAGATTATTTCATAAACAAAAATGTCTGTTTCTTTATCAATAATTTTGAAACCATTTAAAAATGTTTACATCATAATATAATAGACACTGAGCTTGTATTTTAAGTTGTTAAATATTCACTCAATTTATGGGTTTTTTCGTAAAGATATTAACTCTCCGCTACCATTTCAGCGCCGCGAATCGTATTTCATTTATATATGTCAAAACTTATATGCAATGTTTCAAAGGTCACTTCATTTACTATTAAAACAACCGCTTTTGTTTCAAATTCTTATTCATTAATACTCGAAATAAGATATGTTATTTCATTTTATCATTTATTCTTTTGGCATATTTCTAATGTCACTTATCATTGATGTTTGCTTCATGATCAGCCATGCAATTATGCGGTTTCTCACCATGACTAAATGATCCGTATCTATTTCGATGTGAACTGTATTGTTATTTCAAACTTATATACTAATAATACAAATTAGCTTTGTGTAACCGATAACGTGATTAGTGGCAATAACTGGTTTATATTATCCGCTACCACTACAATGCATACTGGTTATAATGTTCATTTGTGGCAATAACTGGTTTATATTATCCGCTACCACTACAATGCATACTAGTTATAATGTTCATTTGTGGCATTAACTGGTTTATATTATCCGCTACCACTACAATGCATACTAGTTATAATGTTCATTTGTGGCATTAACTGGTTTATATTATCCGCTACCACTACAATGCATACTAGTTATAATGTTCATTTGTGGCATTAACTGGTTTATATTATCCGCTACCACTACAATGCATACTAGTTATAATGTTCATTTGTGGCAATAACTGGTTTATATTATCTGCTACCACTACAATGCATACTAGTTATAATGTTCATTTGTGGCATTAACTGGTTTATATTATCCGCTACCACTACAATGCATACTAGTTATAATGTTCATTTGTGGCATTAACTGGTTTATATTATTTGCTACCACTACAATGCATACTAGTATATCATGTTCATTAGTGGCATTAAATGGTTTATATTATCAGCTACCACTTCAATGCATACTAGTATATCATGTTCATTTGTGGCATTAAATGGTTTATATTATCCGCTACACCTTCAATGCATACTAGTATATCATGTTCATTTGTGGTATTAACTGATTTATATTATCCGCTACCACTATAATGCAAACTAGTATATCATGTTCATTTGTGGCATTAACTGGTTTATATTATCCGCTACAACTACAATGCAAACTAGTATATCATGTTCATTTGTGGCATTAACTGGTTTATATTATCCGCTACCACTACAATGCATACTAGTTATCATGTTCATTTGTGGCATTAACTGGTTTATATTATCCGCTACCACTACAATGCATACTAGTTATCATGTTCATTTGTGGCATTAACTGGTTTATATTATCCGCTACCACTACAATGCATACTAGTATATCATGTTCATTAGTGGCATTAATTGGTTTATATTATCCGCTACCACTACAATGCATACTAGTATATCATGTTCATTTGTGGCATTAACTGGTTTATATTATCCGCTACCACTACAATGCATACTAGTATATCATGTTCATTTGTGGCATTAACTGGTTTATATTATCCGCTACCACTACAATGCATACTAGTATATCATGTTCATTTGTGGCATTAACTGGTTTATATTATCCGCTACAACTACAATGCATACTAGTTATAATGTTCATTTGTGGCATTAACTGGTTTATATTATCCGCTACCACTACAATGCATACTAGTATATCATGTTCATTAGTGGCATTAACTGGTTTATATTATCCGCTACCACTACAATGCATACTAGTTATAATGTTCATTTGTGGCATTAACTGGTTTATATTATCCGCTACCACTTCAATGCATACTAAGTATAATGTTCATTTGTGGCATTAACTGGTTTATATTATCCGCTACCACTACAATGCATACTAGTTATAATGTTCATTCGTGGCATTAAATGGTTTATATTATCCGCTACCACTACAATGCATACTAGTATATCATGTTCATTTGTGGCATTAACTGGTTTATATTATCCGCTACCACTACAATGCATACTAGTATATCATGTTCATTTGTGGCATTAACTGGTTTATATTATCCGCTACAACTACAATGCATACTAGTTATAATGTTCATTTGTGGCATTAACTGGTTTATATTATCCGCTACCACTACAATGCATACTAGTATATCATGTTCATTAGTGGCATTAACTGGTTTATATTATCCGCTACCACTACAATGCATACTAGTTATAACGTTCATTTGTGGCATTAACTGGTTTATATTATCCGCTACCACTACAATGCATACTAAGTATAATGTTCATTTGTGGCATTAACTGGTTTATATTATCCGCTACCACTACAATACATACTAGTTATAATGTTCATTCGTGGCATTAACTGGTTTATATTATCCGCTACCACTACAATGCATACTAGTATATCATGTTCATTTGTGGCAACATTCGTTGTCATTTCACAGTGGTTTCATCTAGAATTGGCATCGCCCCAAGTCAGCCGACAGGGTCAATGTTACACAATCCATTGTAGGATTAACTTCATTAACATTTCTTATAACAGTTGTTAACATTAGTCATGGTGAATATATCCGTAACCACGTTTTAAATCAAAGTGTATCTTTCCACATTTGTTAATAAATATTTTATTCAACAGACGGTTTAACATTTAAATGACACAGCCATCATAACAAACAATTACAATATAAACTATTTCAAATATATACAATGCATACAACAGTACATACATAAAATGACAACAGGGACCACTGCTTTGAGAATATCGGTACTGGTACCGTCACGTGGTACCGTCAAGTGGAACTTACACATATTTTACGGTATATGAAAGTGTTGCCCAGTCCATTTATTTACTCATAACCATTGAAATTAAATATTTATATATTTGGTCTTGAGGTGTATGTAATATTTATTTCAAAATTGTTTTTTATTAAAATGTTCAAAATAAATTAATTGGCCTTACAGATAACAGCATCTTGTGGATTTCACTCCAATAAGTAGATTATTTTAATCGGATCTTGGATCGGAGGGTTGAGGGTTCGATCCTTCACCACGGCTATGTGTGGTTTCCTTGAACAAAGTAATCTTATCTGCAAAGGATCAACCCCGGAAGACCTCGATCATGATTTGTCTACGTTGTAATAACTTGTTTCACAATGGAGGTATAACAAATAAGTTTGAATATATGGGATTGGCTATCTTTATATGAGAAAGAGACATTTTTTTCAAATTCAATGTAATTAGTAAGCTAATTGATCACCATTTATTGAATTATGTTGCAAATATCCCTGTAACATGTCTTGATAGATTTCTGACTACATTGCCGCAAAGGTTTTACAACCTGTCTGACATGATTGGGCGCATTAGTCGCCATTTACTCAGTAATAACCTCGTTCAAACATTTACGGAAAACATTTCTTTATGAAAATTAGAAATAACACAACATCAAAGTTAAAAAATGGTACAATGAAAACAACCGTGATAACAGTGGCATATAAAGACTGATATGCATAATGATAAAATATAGGCATATGTTTTATACTAAAGTTAGTATGATATATTTTTTAAAAAGAATCTTAAATTTAATGTTGGCTTAATTAAAAAAGTTGTCAAAAATTATATGCGAGGCACTTATCATTTCTTTCCAACGAGTTTAATAAAAATGTAATGTAAATCAACATTTAAATGTCTTGCAAGTCAAAAAGATATACAGAAAAGGATGTTATGCTATAAAATAACATGCACATATTTCAATGTTAACATTTTCTAAAAAAAAACAAAAACAGCAATGATTTATTAATATTAATGAAAAAGCACGCATATATAACATCCTTGAAATACCTACTTAAACAGGTATAAACTGTTTAAGAGTTAAGAATCGTACAGCAAATTAAGACTTAAATGAGCAATAGGTTTACACTTTGCAGAATACCAAAGCAAAATATGTCGTAAAAATATCGAACTATCAAACAATAACATTTAAATTTCGATATGAATATATTCATCAGTAAAATAATTAAGGTAATGTTATAAGCAGAACCGAGGTTCTATCTAGTACAAAAAACAAATATAATCATGCAATAAAACCTTAAACTGACAACAAAAACGTCATTATAGTCATGATGTTTATTTAACATTAAATGACAAACAGACAACAAAAATACCATTATAGTCATGATGTTTATCTAACATTAAACGACAAACAGACAACAAAAGCGACATTATAGTCATGATGTTTATCTAACATTAAATGACAAACAGACAACAAAAGGGACATTATAGTCATGATGTTTACCTAACATTAAATGACAAACAGACAACAAAACGCCATTGTAGTCATGATGTTTATCTAACATTGAATGACAAACAGACAACAAAACGCCATTATAGCCATGATGTTTATCTAACATTAAATGACAAAAAGACAACAAAAGCGTCATTATAGTCATGATGTTTATCTAACATTAAATGACAAATAGGCAACAATACGCCATTATAGTCAACATGATCATCTATCATAAAATGACAAACAGACAACAAAAGCAACATTATAGTCATGAAGTTTATCTCACATTAAATGACAAACATACAACAAATTGCCGTTATAGTCATGATGTTAATCTAACATTAAATGACAAACAGACAACAAAAGCGCCATTATAGTCATAATGTTTATCTAACATTAAATGACAAACAGACAACAAAAATATCATTATAGTCATGATGTTTATTTAACATTAAACGACAAACAGACAACAAAAGCGACATTATAGCCATGATGTTTATCTAACAATAAATGACAAACAGACAACAAAAGGGACATTATAGTCATGATGTTTACCTAACATGACAAACAGACAACAAAAATGCCTTTATATTCATGATGTTTATCTAACATTAAATGACAAACAGACAACAAAAGCCCTATTATAGTTATGATGTTTATCTAACATGACAAACAGACAACAAAAGCGCCATTATAGTCATGATGTTTATCTAAATTAAATGAAAAACAGACAACAAAAGAGCCATTATAATCACGATGTTTATGTAACATTAAATGACAAATAGACAACAAAAGCGACATTATAGTCATGATGTTTATCTTATATTTAATGACAAACAGACAACAAAAATACCATTATAGTCATGATGTTTATCTAACATTAAACGACAAACAGACAACAAAAGCGACATTATAGTCATGATGTTTATCTAACATTAAATGACAAACAGACAACAAAAGGGACATTATAGTCATAATGTTTATCTAACATTAAATGAAAAACAGACAACAAAACGCCATTGTAGTCATGATGTTTCTCTAACATTAAATGACAAACAGACAACAAAAGCGACATTATAGTCATTATGTTTATCTAACATTAAATGACAAATAGACAACAAAAGGGACATTATAGTCATGATGTTTACCTAACATTAAATGACAAACAGACAACAAAACGCCATTGTAGTCATGATGTTTATCTAACATTGAATGACAAACAGACAACAAAACGCCATTATAGCCATGATGTTTATCTAACATTAAATGACAAAAAGACAACAAAAGCGCCATTATAGTCATGATGTTTATCTAACATTAAATGACAAACAGACAACAATACGCCATTATAGTCAACATGATCATCTATCATAAAATGACAAACAGACAACAAAAGCAACATTATAGTCATGAAGTTTATCTCACATTAAATGACAAAAATACAACAAAAATGCCGTTACAGTCATGATGTTAATCTAACATTAAATGACAAACAGACAACAAAAGCGCAATTATAGTCATGATGTTTATCTAACATTAAATGACAAATAGACAACAAAAGCGACATTATAGTCATGATGTTTATCTTATATTTAATGACAAACAGACAACAAAAATACCATTATAGTCATGATGTTTATCTAACATTAAACGACAAACAGACAACAAAAGCGACATTATAGCCATGATGTTTATCTAACATTAAATGACAAACAGACAACAAAAGGGACATTATAGTCATGATGTTTACCTAACATGACAAACAGACAACAAAAATGCCTTTATATTCATGATGTTTATCTAACATTAAATGACAAACAGACAACAAAAGCCCTGTTATAGTTATGATGTTTATCTAACATGACAAACAGACAACAAAAGCGCCATTATAGTCATGATGTTTATCTAATATTAAATGAAAAACAGACAACAAAAGAGCCATTATAGTCATGATGTTTATTTAACATTAAATGACAAATAGACAACAAAAGCGACATTTTAGTCATGATGTTTATCTTATATTTAATGACAAACAGACAACCAAAACGCCATTATAGCCATCATCTTTATATAACAATAAATGACAAATAGACAACAAAACGCCATTATAATCATCATTTTTATCTAACATTAAATGACAAACAGACAACAAAAGTGCCATTATAGTCATGATGTTTATCTAACATTAAATGACATACAGAAAACAAAAGCGCAATTATAGTCATGATGTTTATCTAACATTTAATGACAAACAGACAACCAAAACGCCATTAAAGTCATGATGTTTATCTAACATTAACTGACAAACAGACAAAAAAGCGACATTATAGTCATTATGTTTATCTAACATTGAATTACAAACAGACAACAAAAGCGACATTATAGTCAAGATGTTTATCAAATATTAAATGACAAACAGACAACAAAAGCGCCATTATAGTCATGATGTTTATCTTACTTAAATGACAAACACACAGCAAAAGCACCATTATAGTCTTGATGTTTATCTATCAATAAATGACAAACAGATAACAAAAGCGACATTATAGTCATGATGTTTATCTAACACTAAATGATAAACAGACAACAAAAGGGACATTATAGTCATGACGTTTATCTAACATGACAAACAGAAAAAAAAAAAACGCCATTATAATCATGATGTTTGTCTAACATTAAATATCAAATAGACAACAAAAGCGCCATTATAGTTATGATGTTTATCTAACATGACAAACAGCAAACAAAAGTGTCATTATAGTCATGATGTTTATCTATCATAAAAAGTACAAATAGACAACAAAAGCGACATTATAGTCATGATGTTTATCTAACATTAAATGACAAATAGACAACAAAAGTGCCACGATAGTCATGATGTTTATCTATCATAAAAAGTACAAATAGACAACAAAAGCGACATTATAGTCATGATGTTTATCTAACATTAGATGTCAAACAGACAACCAAAATCGCCATTATAGTCATGATGTATATTTAACATTAAATGACAAACAGGCAACAATACGCCATTATAGTCATTATGTTTATCTATCATAAAATGACAAACAGAAAACAAAACGTCATTATAGTCATGATGTTTATCCTACATTAAATGACAAACAGACAACAAAACCGACATTATAGTCATGATGTTTATCTTATATTTAATGACAAACAGACAACCAAAACGCCATTATAGCCATCATCTTTATATAACAATAAATGAAAAATAGACAACAAAAGCGCCATGATAGTCATAATGTCTATCTAACATTAAATTACAAACAGACTACAAAAGCGCCATTATAGTTTTGATGTTTATCTCTCATTTAATGACAAACAGATAACAAAACGCCATTATATTCATGATGTTTATCTAACATTAAATGACAAACAGACAACAAAAGTACCATCACAGTCATGATGTTTATCTAACATTAAATGAAAAACAGACAACCAAAACGCCATTATAGTCATCATGTTTATCTTACATTAAATGACAAACAGACAACAAAACGCCATTATAGTCATGATGTTTATCTTACATTAAATGACAAACAGAAAAAAATAGCGACATTATAGTCATTATGATTATCTATCATAAAATGACAAACAGACAACAAAAACGTCATTATAGTCATCATGTTTATCTTACATTGAATCACAAACAGACAACAAAACCGACATTATACTCATGATGTTTATCTTATATTTAATGACAAACAGACAACCAAAACGCCATTATAGCCATCATCTTTATATAACAATAAATGACAAAAAGACAACAAAACGCCATTATAGTCATCATTTTTATATAACATTAAATAACCAACAGACAACAAAAGTACCATTACAGTCAAGGAGTTTATCCAACATTAAATGACATACAAACAACAAAACGCCGTTAAAGTCGTGAGGTTTATCTAACATTAAATAACAAACAGATAACAACAGCGATATTATAGTTCTGATGTTAATCTAACATTAAATGACAAACAGACCACCAACACGCCATTATAGTCATCATGTTTATCTAACATTAAATGACAAACAGACAACAAAACGCCATTATAGTCATGATGTTTATCTAACATTAAATGACAAACAGACAAAAAAAGCGACATTATAGTCATTATGTTTATCTAACATTAAATTACAAACAGACAACAAAAACGAACATTATAGTCAACATGTTTATCTAACATTAAATGACAAACAGACAACAAAACCGCCATTATAGTCATGATGTTTATCTAACATTAAATGACAAACAGACAACAAAAGCGCCATTATAGTCTTGATGTTTATTTATCATAAAATGACAAACAGATAACAAAAGCGACATTATAGTCATGATGTTTATCTAACTTAAATGACAAACAGACAACAAAAGCGCCATTATTGTCATGATGTTAATCTAATATTAAACGACAAAAAGACAACAAAAGAGCCATTATAGTCATCATATTTATCTAACATTAAATGACAAACAGACAACAAAAACGCCATTATAGTCATGATGTTTATCTAACATTAAATGACAAACAGACAACAAAATCGCCGTTATAGTCATGATGTTTATCTATCATTAAATGACAAACAGATAACAAAAGCGACATGATAGTCATGATGTTTATTTAACATTAAAGGACAAATAGACAACAACAGTGACATTATAGTCATCATGTTTATATAACATTAAATGACAAACAGACAACAAAAGCGCCATCATAGTCATTGTGTTTATTTAACATTAAATGACAAACAGACAACCAAAGCGCCACGATAGTCATGATGTCTATCTAACATTAAATTACAAACAGACTATGAAAGCGCCAATTTAGTTTTGATGTTTATCTTTCATTTAATGACAAACAGATAACAAAACGCCATTATATTCATGATGTTTATCTAACATTTAATGACAAACAGACAAAAAATGCGATATTATAGTCATTATGTTTATCTAACATTAAATGACAAACAGACAACAAAACCGCCATTATAGTCATGATGTTTATCTAACATTAAATGACAAACATACACCAAAAGCGCCATTATAGTCTTGATGTTTATCTTTCATTAAATGACAAACAGATAACAAAAGCGACATTATAGTCATGATGTTTATCTAACTTAAATGACAATCAGACAACAAAAGCGCCATTATAGTCATGATGTTAATCTTACATTAAATGACAAACAGACAACAAAAGCGCCATTATAGTCATCATGTTTATCTAACATTAAACGACAAACAGACAACAAAAACGCCATTATAGTCATGATAGTTATCTAACATTAAATGACAAACAGACAACAAAATCGCCGTTATAGTCATGATGTTTATCTATCATTATATGACAAACAGATAACAAAAGCGACATAATAGTCATAATGTTTATCTAACATTAAAGGGCAAATAGACAACAAAAGTGACATTATAGTCATCATGTTTCTATAACATTAAATGACACACAGACAACAAAAGCGCCATTATAGTCATTGTGTTTATCTAACATTATATGACAAACAGTCAACCAAAAGCGCCATTATAGTCATGAAGTTTATCTAACATAAAAATGACAAAAAGACAACAATACGCCACTATAGTCAACATGATTATCTATCATAAAATGAGAAACAGACAACAAAAGCGACATTATGGTCCTGATGTTTATCTAACATTTAATGACAAACAGATAACAAAAGCGCCATTATAGTCATGATGTTTATCTAACATTAAATGACAAACAGACAACAACAAAAACGTCGTTATAGTCAAGATGTTTATCTAACATAAAATGAGAAACAGACAACAAAAGCGCCATTATAGTCATCATGTTAATCTAACATTAAATGACAAACAGACAACAAAAATACCATTAGAGTCATGATGTTTATCTAACATTAAATGACAAACAGACAACAAAAGCGCCATTATAGTTATCATGTTTATGTAACATTAAATGACAAACAAACAACAAAAGCGCCATTATAGCCATTGTGTTTATCTAACATTAGATGACAAACAGACAACCAAAAGCGCCATGATAGTCATGATGTTTATCTAACATTAAATGACAACTAGGCAACAATACGCCATTATAGTCATTAGATTTATCTATCACAAAATTACAAACAGACTACAAAACAGACATTATAGTCATGATGTTTATCAAACATTAAATGACAAACAGACAACAAAGCGCCATTACAGTCATGATGTTAAATAAACATTAAATGACAAACAGACAACCAAAAGCGACATTATAGTCATTATGTTTATATATCATAAAATGACAAACAGACAACAAAAACGCCATTATAGTTATTATGTTTTTCTAACATTAAATGACAAACAGACAACATAAGCGACATTATAGTCATGATGTTTATCTAACATTTAACGACAAACAGACAACAAAAATACCATTTAAGTCATGATGTTTATCTAACGTTTAATGACAAACAGACAACAAAAGCGACATTATAGTCATGATATTTATCTAACATTAAATTGCAAACAGACAACAAAAGCGCCATTATAGTCATGATGTTTATCTAACATTAAAAGACAAACAGACAACAAAAGAGTCGTTATAGTCAAGATGTATATCTATCATAAAAAGTTCAAAAAGTCAAGAAAAACGACATTATGGTCATGATGTTTATCTAACATTAAGTGACAAACAGACAACAAAAGTGCCATTATAGTCATCATGTTTATCTAACATTAAATTACAAACAAACAACACAAGCGCCATTATAGCCATTGTGTTTTTCTAACATTTGATGACAAACAGACAACCAAAAGGGCCATTATAGTTATCATGTTTATCTAACATTAAATGACAAACAGGCAACAATACGCCATTATAGTCATGATGTTTATCTAACATTAAATGACAAACGACAAAAACGCCATTATATTCATGATGTTTATCTAACATTAAATGACAAACAGACACCAAAAGTGTCAATTTAGTCATTGTATTTATCTAACATTTAATGACAAACAGACATCAAAATCGCCATTTTAGTCATTGTGTTTATCTAACATTAAATGACAAATAGACAACCAAAAGCGCCATTAAAGTCATGATGTTTATCTAACATTAAATGACAAACAGACAACAAAAGCGCCGTTTGAGTCATGATGTTTATCTAACAATAAATGACATACAGACAACAAAACGCCATTATAGTCATCATGTTTATCTAACATTAAATGACAAACAGACAACAAAACGCCATTATAGTCATGATGTTTATCTAACATTAATTGACAAACAGATAACAAAAGCGACATTATAGTCATCATGTTTATCTAACATTAAATGACAAACAGACAACAAAGCGCCATTAAAGTCATCATGTTGATCTAACATTAAATGAGAAACAGACAACAAAACGCCATTATAGTCATTATGTTTATCAAACATTAAATCACAAACAGACAACAAAGCGTTAATATAGTCATGATGTTTATTTAACTTTGAATGACAAACAGACAACAAAAACACCATTATAGTCACGATTTTTATCTAACATTAAATGACAAACAGACAACAAAACGCCATTATAGTCATGATGTTTATCTAACATTAAATGACATACAGACAACAAAACGCCATAATAGTCATCATGTTTATCTAACATTAAATGACAAACAGACAACGGAGCGCCATTAAAGTCATCATGTTAATCTGAAATTGAATGACAAACAGACAACATAACGCCATTATAGTCATCATGTTTATCTAACATTAAATGACAAACAGACAACAAAAGCGACATGATAGTCATCATGTTTATCTAATATTAAATGACAAACAGACAACAAAAGCGACATGATAGTCATCATGTTTATCTAACACTAACTGACAAACAGACAACAAAAGCGCCAATTTAGTAATTGTGTTTTTCTAACATTAAATGGACATTATAGTCACTATGTTTATCTAACATTAAATGACAAACAGACAACACAAGCGCCATTATAGTCATCATGTTTATCTAACATTAAATGACAAACAGACAACAAATCGCTATTATAGTCATCATGTTTATCTGACATTAAATGACAAACAGACAACAAAACGCCATTATAGTCATCATGTTTATCTAACATTAAATGACAAACAGAAAACACAAGCGCCATCATAGTCATCATGTTTATCTAACACTAAATGACAAACAAACAACAAAGCGCCATTATAGTCATGATGTTTATTTAACATTAAATGACAAACAGGCAACTCAAAAACACCATTATAGTCATGATGTTTATCTAACATTAAATGACAAACAGACAATAAAAGCGCAATCATAGTCATGATGTTTATCTAACATTTTATGACAAACAGAAAAGAAAACACCATTATAGTCACGATTTTATCTAACATTAAATGACAAACAGACAACACAAGCGCCATTATAATCATCATGTTTATCTAACATTAAATGGCCATTATAGTCACCATATTTATCTAACATTAAATGACAAACAGATAACACAAGCGCCATTATAGTCATCATGTTTATCTAACATTAAATGACAAACAGACAACAAATCGCTATTATAGTCATCATGTTTATCTGACATTAAATGACAAACAGACAACAAAACGCCATTATAGTCATCATGTTTATCTAATATTAAATGACAAACAGACAACATAAGCTCCATCATAGTCATCATGTTTATCTAACACTAAATGACAAACAAACAACAAAGCGCCATTATAGTCATTATGTTTATTTAATATTAAATGACAAACAGGCAACAACAACACCATTAAAGTCATGATGTTTATCTAACATTAAATGACAAACAGACAATAAAAGCGCAATTATAGTCATGATGTTTATCTAACATTGAATGACAAACAGACAACAAAACACCATTATAGTCACGATTTTATCTAACATTAAATGACAAACGGACAATAAAAGCGCAATTTTAGTCATTGTGTTTATCTAACATTAAATGACAAACAGACAACAAAAGCGACATTATAGTCTTGATGTTTATCTAACATTCAATGTCAAACAGACAACACAAGCGCCATTAAAGTCATCATGTTTATCTAACATTAAGTGATAAACAGACAACAAAGCTCCATGATAGTCATGATGTTTATCTAACATTAAATCACAAACAGACAACAAAAACGCCATTATAGTCATGATGTTTATCTAACATTATATGACAAACAGACAACAAAGCGCCATTATAGTCATGATGTTTATCTAACATTAAATCACAAACAGACAACAAAAACGCCATTATAGTCATGATGTTTATCTATCATTTTATGACAAACAGACAACAAAAACGCCATTATAGTCATGATGTTTATATGACATTAAATGACAAACAGACAACAATAGCGCCATTTAAGTCATTGTGTTTATCTAACATAAAATGACAAAAAGACAACAAAAGCGAAATTATAGTCATGATTTTTATCTAACATTAAATGACAAACAGACAACAAAACGCCGTTATCGTCACCATGTTTATCTCACATTAAATGACAAACAAACAACAAATCACCATTATAGTCACCATGTTTATCTTACATTAAATGACAAACAGACAACACAAGTGCCATTATAGTCATCATGTTTATGTAACATTAAATGAAAAACAGACAACAAATCGCTTTTATAGTCATCATGTTTATCTAACATTAAATGACAAAAAGACAAAAAAATGCTATTATAGTCACCATGTTTATCTAACATTAAATGACAAACAGACAACACACGCGCCATCACAGTCATCATGTTTATCTAACATTAAATGACAAACAGACAATAAAAGCGCCATTTTAGTCATTGTGTTTATCTAATATTAAATTACAAACAGACAACAAAGCGCCATTATAGTCATAATGTTTATTTTACATTAAATGACAAACAGGCAACAAAAGCGCCATTATAGTCATGATGTTTATCCAACATTAAATGACAAACAGATGACAAAAGCGCCATTTTAGTCATGATGTTTATCTAAAATTAAATGACAATCAGACAACAAAAGCGCCATTATAGTCATGATGTTTATTTAACATTAAATGACAAACAGGCAACAAAAACGCCATTATAGTCATGATGTTTATCCAACATTAAATGACAAACAAACAACAAAAGCGCCATTTTAGTCATGATGTTAATCTAAAATTAAATGACAATCAAACAACAAAAGCGCCATTATAGTCGTGATATATATCTAACATTAAATGACAAACAGACAACAAAAGCACCATTATAGTTATGATGTTTATCTAACATTAAATGACAAACAGACAACAAAAGCGCCATTTTCGTCATTGTGTTTATCTAACATTAAATGATAAACAGACAACAAAGCGCCATTATAGTCATAATGTTTATTTAACATTAAATGACAAACAAACAAAAAAAGCGCCAGTATAGTCATGATGTTTATCTAACATTAAATGACAAACAGACGACAAATGCGCCTTTTTAGTCATGATGTTTATCTAAAATTAAATGACAAACAGACGACAAAAGCGCCATTATAGTCATGATGTCTATCTAACATTAAACGACAAACAGACATCCAAAGCACTATTATAGTCATTTTGTTTATCTAACATTAAATGACAAACAGACAACTAAAGCGCCATTTTAGTCATGATATTTATCTAACATTAAATGACAATCAGACAACAAAACGTTATTTTAGTCATGATATTTATCTAACATTAAATGACACAGAGACAACAAAAATGCTATTTTAGTCATTGTATTTATCTAACAATAAATGACAAACAGAGAACAAAAGAGCCATTATAGTCATGATGTTTATCTCACATTAAATGACAATCAGACAACAAAAGCGCCATTTGAGTCATTATGTTTATCTAACAATAAATGACAAACAGACAACAAAAACGCCATTATAGTCATTGTGTTTATCTAACATTAAATGACAAACAGACAATAAAACGCCATCATAGTCATGATGTTAATCTAACATTTAATGACAAACATACAACACAAGCGCCATTATAGTCATGATGTTTTTCTAACATTAAATGACAAACAGACAACATATGCGCCATTATAGTCATGATCTTTATCTAACATTAAATGACTAACAGACAACAAAAGCGCCATTATAATCATGATGTTTATCTAACTTTAAATGACATACAGACAACAAAACGCCATTATAGTCATCATGTTTATCTAACATTAAATGACAAACAGACAACAATAGCGCCATTATAGACATGATGTTTATCTAACATTAAATGACACACAGACAGCAAAAGCGACATTATAGTCATGATGTTTATCTAACATTAAATGGCAAATAGACAACAAAAGCGACATTATAGTCATCATGTTTATCTAACATTAAATGACATACACACAGCAAAAACGCCATTATAGTCATGATGTTTATCGAACATTAAATGACATACAGACAGCAAAAACGCCATTATAGCCATCATGTTTATCTAACATTAAATGACAAACAGACAACAAAAGCGACATTATAGTCATCATGTTAATCTAACAATAAATGACATACAGACAGCAATAACGCCATTATAGTCATCATGTTTATCTAACATTAAATGACAAACATATAACAAAAGCGCCATTATAGCCATCATGTTTATCTAACAATATATGACAAACAGACAACAAAAGCGACATTATAGTCATGATGTTTATCTAACATTAAATGACAAACAGACAACAAAAGCGACATTATAGTCATGATATGTATCTAACATTAAATGACAAACAGACAACAAAAGCGCCATTATAGACATGATGTTGATCTAACATTAAATGACAAACAGACAACAAAAGAGCCATTGTAGTTATGATGTGTATCTAACATTAAATGACAAACAGACATCAAAAGCGCCATTATAGTCTTGATGTTTATTTATCATTAAATGACAAACAGACAACAAAACCACCATTATAGACATGATGTTTATCTAACATTAAATGACAAACAGACAACAAAAGCGCCATTATAATCATGATGTTTATCTAACATTAAATGACTTACAGAGAACAAAAACACCATTTTGTTTATTTAACATTAAATGACAAACTGACAACAAAAGCGACATTATAGTCATGATATGTATCTAACATTAAATGACAAACAGACAACAAAAGCGCCATTATAGACATGATGTTAATCTAACATTAAATGACAAACAGACAACAAAAGAGCCATTGTAGTTATGATGTGTATCTAACATTAAATGACAAACAGACAACAAAAGCGCCATTATAGTCTTGATGTTTATTTATCATTAAATGACAAACAGACAACAAAACCACCATTATAGACATGATGTTTATCTAACATTAAATGACAAACAGACAACAAAAGCGCCATTATAATCATGATGTTTATCTAACATTAAATGACTTACAGAGAACAAAAACACCATTTTGTTTATTTAACATTAAATGACAAACAGACAACAAAAGCGCCTTTATAGTCATGATGTTTTTCTAACATTAAATGACATACAGACAACAAAACGCCATTATAGTCATGATGTTTATCTAACATTAAGCGACAAACAGACAACAAAGCGCCAGTAAAGTCATCATATTTATATAACATTAAATGACAAATAGACAACAAAGCGCTATTTTAGTCATGATGTTTATCTAACATTAAATGACAAACAGACTACAAAAGTGCCATTATAGTCATGATGTTTATATAACTTAAATGACAAACAGACAACAAAAGCGCCATTATAGTCATGATCTTTATCTAACATTAAATTACAAACAGACAACAAAAGCGCCATTATAGTCGTGATGTTTATCTAACATTAAATAACAAACAGACAACAAAAGCGCCATTATAGTCATGATGTTTATCTAACATTAAATGACAAACAGACAACAAAAGCACCATTATAGTCATGAGGTTTATCAAACATTAAATGAGAAACAGACAACCAAAGCACCATTATAGTCATTATGTTTATCTAACATTAAATGAGAAACAGACAACCAAAGCACCATTATAGTCATGATGTTTTTCTAACATTAAATGACATACAGACAACAAAACGCCATTATAGTCATGATGTTTATCTAACATTAAGCGACAAACAGACAACAAAGCGCCAGTAAAGTCATCATATTTATATAACATTAAATGACAAATAGACAACAAAGCGCTATTTTAGTCATGATGTTTATCTAACATTAAATGACAAACAGACTACAAAAGTGCCATTATAGTCATGATGTTTATATAACTTAAATGACAAACAGACAACAAAAGCGCCATTATAGTCATGATCTTTATCTAACATTAAATTACAAACAGACAACAAAAGCGCCATTATAGTCGTGATGTTTATCTAACATTAAATAACAAACAGACAACAAAAGCGCCATTATAGTCATGATGTTTATATAACTTAAATGACAAACAGACAACAAAAGCGCCATTATAGTCATGATGTTTATCTAACATTAAATGACAAACAGACAACAAAACGCCATTATAGTCATGAGGTTTATCAAACATTAAATGAGAAACAGACAACCAAAGCACCATTATAGTCATGATGTTTATCTAACATAAAATGACATACAGACAACAAAACGCCATTATAGTCATTATGTTTATCTAACATTAAATGAGAAACAGACAACCAAAGCACCATTATAGTCATGAGGTTTATCTAACATTAAATGACATACAGACAACAAAACGCCATTATAGTCATTATGTTTATCTAACATTAAATGACATACAGACAACAAAACGCCATTATAGTCATGAGGTTTATCTAACATTAAATGACAAACATATAACAAAAGCACCATTATAGTCATGAGGTTTATCAAACATTAAATGACAAACATATAACAAAAGCACCATTATAGTCATGAGGTTTATCTAACATTAAATGACAAACATATAACAAAAGCACCATTATAGTCATGATGTTTATCTAACATTAAATGACAAACAGACAACAAAACGCCATTATAGTCATGAGGTTTATCAAACATTAAATGAAAAATAGACAACCAAAGCACCATTATAGTCATGATGTTTATCTAACATTAAATGACATACAGACAACAAAACGCCATTATAGTCATGAGGTTTATCTAACATTAAATGACATACAGACAACAAAACGCCATTATAGTCATGATGTTTATCTAACATTAAATGACAAACAGACAACAAAACGCCATTATAGTCATGAGGTTTATCAAACATTAAATGAGAAACAGACAACCAAAGCACCATTATAGTCATTATGTTTATCTAACATTAAATGACAAACATATAACAAAAGCACCATTATAGTCATGAGGTTTATCAAACATTAAATGACAAACATATAACAAAAGCACCATTATAGTCATGAGGTTTATCAAACATTAAATGACAAACATATAACAAAAGCACCATTATAGTCATGAGGTTTATCTAACATTAAATGACAAACATATAACAAAAGCACCATTATAGTCATGAGGTTTATCTAACATTAAATGACAAATATATAACAAAAGCGACATTATAGTCATGAGGTTTATCAAACATTAAATGACAAACATATAACAAAAGCACCATTATAGTCATGAGGTTTATCTAACATTAAATGACAAACATATAACAAAAGCACCATTATAGTCATGAGGTTTATCTAACATTAAATGACAAACATATAACAAAAGCACCATTATAGTCATGATGTTTATCAAACATTAAATGAGAAACAGACAACCAAAGCACCATTATAGTCATGATGTTTATCAAACATTAAATGAGAAACAGACAACCAAAGCACCATTATAGTCATGAGGTTTATCAAACATTAAATGACATACAGACAACAAAACGCCATTATAGTCATTATGTTTATCTAACATTAAATGACATACAGACAACAAAACGCCATTATAGTCATTATGTTTATCTAACATTAAATGACATACAGACAACAAAACGCCATTATAGTCATGAGGTTTATCTAACATTAAATGACAAACATATAACAAAAGCACCATTATAGTCATGAGGTTTATCAAACATTAAATGACAAACAGACAACAAAAGCACCATTATAGTCATGAGGTTTATCAAACATTAAATGACAAACAGACAACAAAAGCACCATTATAGTCATGAGGTTTATCAAACATTAAATGACAAACAGACAACCAAAGCACCATTATAGTCATGAGGTTTATCTAACATTAAATGACAAACAGACAACAAAACGCCATTATAGTCATGAGGTTTATCTAACATTAAATGACAAACATATATCAAAAGCACCATTATAGTCATGAGGTTTATCAAACATTTAATGACAAACAGACAACAAAAGCACCATTATAGTCATGAGGTTTATCAAACATTAAATGACAAACAGACAACAAAAGCACCATTATAGTCATGAGGTTTATCAAACATTAAATGACAAACAGACAACCAAAGCACCATTATAGTCATGATGTTTATCTAACATTAAATGACAAACAGACAACAAAACGCCATTATAGTCATGAGGTTTATCAAACATTAAATGACAAACAGACAACCAAAGCACCATTATAGTCATTATGTTTATCTAACATTAAATGACAAACAGACAACAAAACGCCATTATAGTCATGATGTTTATCTAACATTAAATAACAAACAGACAACAAAACGCCATTATAGTCATGAGGTTTATCTAACATTAAATGACAAACATATAACAAAAGCGACATTATAGTCATTAAATGACACAGACAACATAAACGCCATTATAGTCATGATGTTTATCTATCATAACAAACAGACAAAACCAACACTGACATAATATAAAACTCGCCATCCGACCAATAAACTTTTCCATTGATATGTGCCTGTTGCTGCAACCCTGTATATCACTGTTTTAGTATGCCTTTACTTACACTGTATAAGGCATCGTTAAAGTCAATTATGTAATTACTTTATATTTATATTACTATTGGTGGACTCTATATTATTGCCGCTAATTTTATTTGATAAATTAACTAAAAGGGAGTCATTTTGTTGCGTTATTTACGTGTCAGGTAATCTATCTTAGTGTCAAGTAACACTGGTAAGCATTTTGAATTGGCAAAGAACTTTGCATATTCGAGCAGCTGTAAACCGCTGCCGAGAGATATAATATAACCATGAGTAAGGACATAACAAATATATATATTGATGAATAGTAAACTATGACGAATCATGTATAATATCCAAACATCTCTTCTCCAATAATAGGAAACATGTTTCTAACATGTAACACGACTTTGTGCTAATTTTAAAAGAAAAAGAACAATCCTGGACACATGTAGCTATTGATAAAGCATTCCAATAACGTAAATCGTAAGATTTGAATCTGTCATAACAGCAAACAAAAATAAGGTAAAATATATTTTCTGTTTCTATTTTTTATAACTATAAGTAGATGTGATTACTGTCAAGCAATAAACAATGGTGTAGCCAATTAAACTAAGGTTTACAAAAACGTGATAAACTGACCCTGTCATCCATGAAACAGTAAGAAAATAACGTAACTGTACTTTTTTTCTCAATTTAGTAACAAGAATAACATGTGACCTCCACTAACCAATGAAAAATAGTGGCATGTATCATAAGGTGCTTTAACAAAATCATAACAAGTTATCGCACTGAAAATTTTAGCATAATTTTACATTAGATGAAGCGCGGAATCTACCGCTGTCCAGGGAGTGTAATGCCACACACACGAAACGATATCATACTATTGTGGAATAAAATGTCATAGTGTAGAAATAATTATTTCTGACATAACCACCGTGAAAGCAGCAGAAACATAATATTGAAAAAATATATTAAGTTCTATGGATGTATAAAATATCATATAGAGATAAATGACATAAAATATCAAGTATATCGTAAAGTGGTGAATTGCCTAATTCAATTAGATAATAGTATAGTTGTTACAGAAAGTGTGCACAGTTAATGTGATATGAAAGGTGTACGTGTGGAGACTTATGTGATTTGCTTATACTTATAAACATTTAAACACGCATACACGCATTTCATAACATTATTTCTTTTATAGACTTGACATTTAAAAAGAGCCTCGATGAAATGTGAGTTAAGTGATAGCCCATTCTAGCACGCATTGATGCTATTTTTAAACTAAACAATTAAATATTATATAACGATTCATCTTTTAAATTCTTGAATTCATAAGCAAATGCAATGTTAGTCAAGGCGAACATCACTCTAAACACTCCATTATGTGTTATTATGAATATACCGTTTTAAACCGTTCACGTATTACGTATCTTAATACCTCAAGGATTGAATAGAAGGATATGTAACTTGTATCTCTATACAAAATGTTGATAAAATAATACGGAAAAAATTATATATTTAGCAAATTATTCATTCAGATATCACAGCTAACCAATTTATTTTATATAAAATATAAGCTGTACGTGATTATAGATGGTTTATCATATTTTAGCCTTACAAAATGATTTTGAATTTAAAATTTTAAGGTAAAATTTTTAAGTATTTTGTTACTTTTTAGATGCACATTTTGTAATCGTAATTATTTCAATAATTTTAAAAACAATTCGCTTGGAATGTTTTCGATTTGTAGAGAATTTCATTATGCAAAGAAAGAATGGAAATTAGAAACTGAAAACATGATTTCGCGATATAGATTTTTTTGTGAATATGCGAGCGTTCATAAAATCCCAACAAGTTGCTTTTCCTTCTCTATAGAAGTCCTTGCTTATAATACCTATAGAATAGTTCTGATGATTGCGCACTTATACGTTTCCTAGTAACCGTGTATCTTAAATGTGTTTGGATATTGCTGGAGAAATGAAAATCTGGTTAAGGATATTTTAGCTTATAAATAATAATACCTATAATAAATCTAAAATATGCATACAGAATCAAAGACAAAATTGGTCCCAGCCTATCAACGGGCTGTACCAAATCTCATACATACATACATACATACATACATACATACATACATACATACATACATACATACATACATACATACATACATACATACATACATACATACATACATACATACATACATAATGACGGATGCATCCAATACATGTCGCCCCCATCATCACACTTTTCATGTTATAAATAAAGCAGAACATACAAGTATATGTGTATTGGCAAACGATTAACATGACAAAACAACAGTTTAGAATAAAATGTATGATAATTATTTAGGAATATGTAAGTTTATGTCTCTGTAAACTGTTGTGAAGATGGGTTATGTTTCATCAGGATATATCATCCAAATATGATTATGCAGCACTTTCAAGTTAATAAGTAGAAAATTAGTTAATAAGTAGAGAGAACAATGGTAATCAAACTATTTAGTGTGACTTTACTCCGACATGAAAGCAATAACAAAAAATACACTGAACAACATTTCTAACAAGCCACCTGTTTTGATTTTGTAATGGAAAAATAATAAATTAAGGAGGTGAGAACAAGCTGCCGCAGATTGATGAGGTGTTTAAACAGATACTGTAATTACCTATCACAAATGAATTAAGAGTTAATTTAGAGAACAACGTTCGTGGAGAGTGTACAGCACTAACAGCATGTAACCGCTAATGTACATGCTACAGGCAAATTATTAAAGCATGTATGTGCACGGTCGAACTGTGCAGACTGGGTATAATGTAATGTAATTAAAACAAAATTATAACGCCCCTATCGGAAGACTGATTTTGTTTAACAAAGTTAACAGTTAAGCAACTGCATTCTATATTTCTGTTTAAATAGATGGTTAACTTAAATGTAACTTGGAAACATGTCGACGTTTTTTCGTTGAAAAGTAAAACTAACTATGACCGTGTTGTACAATTTTTGTTATGTCCATACTAACCCAAAACTGATGGCCCTTGTTTAAAAATAGAAATCAAGATAAATTTAAGCAGATATGTTGTAAATTGGATTGGGTTATGTCTTTCAATGACAGTGACCGCTGGTTCGATCTCACGCTAGACCTGATGGGCTATCAAAAGAAACAACTTGTACTGGTTCATCCCTAAAACAGATTCAAGAGTTGTTTGCAAACATTTCTCTGTGACTTTGCAATAGAGCTAAATTCATTAGTATAAACGAAGAACGTGCATGAAATAGTAAGGCTGCATGACATAAATATACGTTAAACATCGGTACTTTTATTTCGTTTATTAAACATATACATAACATGGTCTCAGTTACGGGTTATCAATTCCCTTGAAATGTGTATTTTTCTATGATATATACATCATAATACCATCCATTAACCAGAAGGAAGCTCAAATCGAACTCAAACAGTGCTCAAATAGAGCTTAAATCAAAGCTCTTTTTCAGATCCGCGTTTAGAAAACTTCAATAATGTTTTGTTTTACCATACTAATTGTATGATATTTCCGATAAAGTTTAGTTGTTTTTTCTGTTTTGTCTATTTATTTTTATATACTATATATTAATATAAACTATGGAATACAAATGCACAGTATAGTACAGTACTAGGCATCTTTAAATAACTTTTCAGCGATTCTAAATTACTTTTAGATGGAATATTCTTGTTTTTAGTTTTCTCTACTATAATATAAAGTATATTTCATTCTATATATTTACACACCACTGGATCAACTTATTTATAGTTTTGCCTCTTCTTGAAGACGTGTTTTTATTGTGATGACTGATGCAGCATTGAAGATTGTAGTTTGTAACCTGTATGTTGAATCGTTTAATCGGATAAGTTAAACATAATAGCGTATAGCGGTAAGTTCTTAGGGTAAATAAATGGTGCGTTTTTTTGCGGTTCAACATAATATATCTACTGCACATTTGTTTTCGGCAGGATATATATCCCGCACCGATTTTAGCACGTAGAACAAAGTAATCAAACGTGAATACTGCCGACGCAAACGCACATGCAGTAATAGTGATCGAGTATACAATATTCAAAGGTATAGGGTAATTATGGAACGCCATAGCTGTCTTATGTGGTCCATTTTATATGTTGTATGTGCATTCTTTATTTTATCATGTGCATTCATCATTATATTATGTAGATACGTTATTACATTATGTCGATACTTTATTACATTATGTCGATACTACATTACATTTTGTAAATACTTTATTATATTATGTATACTGTTTATTACATTATGTAGATACGCTGTTATATTGTGTAGTTACTTCATTACATTATGTAGATACATTATAACATTATGTGGATACTTTAATATAATCTGTAGATACTTGATTACATTATGTAGATACGTCATTATAATGTGCAGATACTTTATTACATTATGTAGACTGTTTATTACATTATGTGGATATTTTATTATATTCTGTAGATTCTTCATTACATTATGTAGATAATTTATTATATTCTGTAGATACTTCATAACATTATGTAGATACTTTATTTCATTATGTAGAAACTTTATTATATTATGTCGAAACTTTATTATATCTTGTCGAAACTTTATTATAGTATGTGCGTTCTTTATTATATTATGTCGAAACTTCCTTATGATTACGAGATCAGTTTGACTGGATGATTTTTATATTGGCACCGCTTTAAACAACGCGCTTCCTTGAGAGAAAGAATATTGAACTGGAAGTTTGTTTTTTTATTAATTTTGTTCAAATTATATAATATATATAAATTTTCCTCAGCCTTCTAGCCTCATGATTCGTAAACGTCAAACTATAATAAAATGATTATAATATTAAGAAACCATACAGACAATCATATTAATCAACTTTTTACAGTATAATGTTTCAAACCCTGCAGAGTTGATCTAACTGTTGTTCAACACTATTTTAATAATGAGACCAGCTGTTCAGACAACGTGTCTGGACAGCATTTGTTTGAGACTTGTTTCAAACTCAAACCAAAACTGTATGTCTGGAGCAATGCTCAGCTCCAGCATAAAATACACCTTATGTCTTCAAACTAACCTAAAGTGCATGAAACAAAGCCAAGCTTCAGCACGAAAATAAAGTTTTTGTTTGAGAACGGTTTCAAACTAATACCAAAACTGTATGCTTGGAACACTGCTCAGTTCCAGCATAAATATACATTTATATGTTTGGACTGTTCCAAACCTAATCTTCGAACTGAGATAAATGTTCAGTTCTAGCACAAATTTAAACTTTTGTGTTTGATAACGGTTTCAAACTGAAAGCATCAGACTAAACTAATGTGCATGAAACAATCCCCAGTTCCAGTACAATAGATATTCCTATGAGTTTCAAACAAGCCTTCCAAAAACCTATCGCTAGAAGAATCTTTGTCGCAGTGCACCCCAACACGATAAAGCTCCTCTAAGGTTTCAATTAACGTTGAACTGTCATGAAAATCGAGTTGTTGTCAGTTAGTGTAAGATTTTCATTGTATGGTAATGAAAATCTTACACTAACTGACAACAACTCGATTTTCATGACAGTTCAAAATTGTATTATAAAGACCAAACGTTTCGAGTATCGCACACAGTTAAATAGATAATGACTTGTCATGTTTTTTACTTAGTTAATTATAACAACACAACTCTATTTGATCTTGGATAGTAAGAAACAATGGTTAATGAATGGATTGGATTAATAAACATAAACTTGCAAAATACCTATCCCCTGTATCGGAATGAACCGATAAAGAAAATAAAATCAGTGGAGTCTCTTTCTTTCTTTCCTTCTCTTCAACCAATACTCTCTTTTTTATTTTTTGAAATATTCTGAATAAACCATTATTTCCTTAATCAATTTTTGCACATTTGGCCAAATTGAAATTATTTCGGAACAATATGATAAAGTCTATAAGAAATGTAAAATAACTGTTATGGAAGCAGATTTACATAAGCTTCTAAAGCTTTTTTCTGTATCCTTTCCACATAATTCGTTAAACGTATAACTTTATTGTTAAATGTATGCTAAATATATGTACTTATGTGAATAAAATATTGTTTAAACTAATTAACGTTGACGCTGAAACTTCTTGCAACTTGCGTCGAAAGAAACTAAATATGTTTTTACTTTATCACTTGCGCCCCGGGTGGCACAATAGAGTGTGAAATGTTTCAGTAAATCATAAAAAAAACACTGACTTTATATTCAGGAAAGCACTTTATTAAAAATGGTGTCCAATTCATGATTCATGAACAGTATATCAATCATTGATTATAATTGTATCATTCATCTTTTTATGATGAATTATAAAAAACTTACATCTGGTATAATATTGTGTAATAATATCGAAAAAAATAGAGTTTATTACCTCTTCTTATAATAATTGCTATATACAGACATTTATGCTATAAAACAACACCATTATTTTAACACGGTGTCAGTATATAAATCACCCCGTCAAAATGATCTCGTCATCATAAAGAAGTTTTGACATACTATAATGAAGAATGCACATAATACAATAAACTTTCGACAAGATATAATAAAGTTTCGACATAATGTGATAAAATTTCTACATAATATAAAAAAGTTTCGACAAGATATAATAAAGTGTCTACATACTATAATAAAATTTCTACATAATATAATAAAGTTTCTACATAATGTAATAATTATCTACACAATGTAATGAAGAATCTACAGAAGCTAATAAAGTATCCATATAATGTAATAAACAGTCTAAATAATGTAATGACGTATTTACAAAAAGTAATGAAGTATCTACATAATATAATAAAGTATCCACACAATGTAATTATGTATCTACATAATGTAACGAAGTATCTACACAATATAATGACGTATCTACATAATGTAATAAACATTCTACACAATATAATAAAGTATCTTCAAAATGTAATGAAGTATCGACATAATGTAATAAAGTATCGACATATGTAATAACGTATCTAAATAATATAAAGATGAATGCACACGATATAATAAAGAATGCACATAAAACATATAAAATGGACCACATAAGACAGCTATGGCGTTCCATAGGTATTTATTCATCTGCTTTATATGTAAGTATTTGTTGTATTGGTTAGGGAAATGGCATTTGTGCCTGTACTAGCACAGGGGATAAATTGTGTTGTATCGGTAGGGTAAATGACATTTGTGCCTGTACTAGCACAGGGGATAAATCGTGTTGTATCGGTAAGGTAAATGACATTTGTGCCTGTACTAGCACAGGGGATAAATTGTGTTGTATTGGTAAGGTAAATGGCATTTGTGCCTGTACTAGCACAGGGGATAAATTGTGTTGTATCGGTAAGGTAAATGACATTTGTGCCTGTACTAGCACAGGGGATAAATTGTGTTGTATCGGTAAGGTAAATGACATTTGTGCCTGTATTAGCACAGGGGATGAATTGTGTTGTATTGGTTAGATAAATAGCATTTGTGCCTGTACTAGCACAGGGGATAAATTCTGTTGTATTGGTTAGGGAAATGGCATTTGTGCCTGTACTAGCACAGGGGATAAATTGTGTTGTATCGGTAGGGTAAATGACATTTGTGCCTGTACTAGCACAGGGGATAAATCGTGTTGTATCGGTAAGGTAAATGACATTTGTGCCTGTACTAGCACAGGGGATAAATTGTGTTGTATTGGTTAGGTAAATGGCATTTGTGCCTGTACTAGCACAGGGGATAAATTGTGTTGTATCGGTAAGGTAAATGACATTTGTGCCTGTACTAGCACAGGGGATAAATTGTGTTGTATCGGTAAGGTAAATGACATTTGTGCCTGTATTAGCACAGGGGATAAATTGTGTTGTATTGGTTAGATAAATAGCATTTGTGCCTGTACTAGCACAGGGGATAAATTGAGTTGTATTGGTTAGGTAAATGACATTTGTGCCTGTACTAGCACAGGGGATAAATTGTGTTGTATTGGTTAGGTAAATGGCATTTGTGCCTGTACTAGCACAGGGGATAAATTGTGTTGTATCGGTAAGGTAAATGACATTTGTGCCTGTACTAGCACAGGGGATAAATTGTGTTGTATCGGTAAGGTAAATGACATTTGTGCCTGTATTAGCACAGATGATAAATTGTGTTGTATTGGTTAGATAAATAGCATTTGTGCCTGTACTAGCACAGGGGATAAATTGAGTTGTATTGGTTAGGTAAATGGCATTTGTGCCTGTACTAGCACAGGGGATAAATTGTGTTGTATCGGTAAGGTAAATGGCATTTGTAATTATACTAGCACAGGGGATAAATTGTGTTGTATTGGTTAGGTAAATGACATTTGTGCTTGTACTTGCACAGGGGATAACTTGTGTTGTATTGGTAAGGTAAATGGCATTTGTGCCTGTACTAGCACAGGGGATTAATTGAGTTGTATTGGATAGGTAAATGGCATTTGTGCCTGTACTAGCACAGGGGATAAATTGTGTTGTATTGGTTAGGTAAATGGCATTTGTAATTGTACTAGCACAGGGGATAAATTGTGTTGTATTGGTTAGGTAAATGACATTTGTGCTTGTACTAGCACAGGGGATGAATTGTGTTGTATTGGTAAGGTAAATGACATTTGTACTTGTACTAGGACAGGGGATAAATTGTGTTGTATTGATAAGGTAAATGACATTTGTGCTTGGACAGGGGATAAATTGTGTTTTATTGGTAAGGTTTATGATATTTGTGCTTGTATTAGAACAGGGAATGCATTGTGTTGTATTGGTAAGGTAAATAACATTTGTGCCTGTACTAGCACAGGGGATAAATTGTGTTGTATCGGTAAGGTAAATGACATTTGTGCCTGTACTAGCACAGGGGATAAATTGTGTTGTATTGGTTAGGTAAATGGCATTTGTGCCTGTACTAGCACAGGGGATAAATTGTGTTGTATTGGTTAGGTAAATGACATTTGTGCCTGTACTAGCACAGGGGATAAATCGTGTTGTATCGGTAAGGTAAATGACATTTGTGCCTGTACTAGCACAGAGGATAAATTGTGTTGTATTGGTAAGGTAAATGACATTTGTGCCTGTACTAGCATAGGGGATAAATGGTGTTGTATTGGTTAGGTAAATGGCATTTGTGCATGTACTAGCACAGGGGATAAATGGTGTTGTATTTGTAAGGTAAATGGCATTTGTGCCTGTACTAGCACAGGGGATAAATTGTGTTGTATTGGTTAGGTAAATGGCATTTGTGCCTGTACTAGCACAGGGGATAAATTGTGTTGTATTGGTTAGGTAAATGGCATTTGTAATTGTACTAGCACAGGGGATAAATTGTGTTGTATTGGTTAGGTAAATGACATTTGTGCTTGTACTAGCACAGGGGATAAATTGTGTTGTATTGGTAAGGTAAATGACATTTGTGCCTGTACTAGCACAGGGGATAAATTGTGTTGTATTGATAAGGTAAATGACATTTGTGCTTGAACAGGGGATAAATTGTGTTTTATTGGTAAGGTTTATGATATTTGTGCTTGTATTAGAACAGGGAATGCATTGTGTTGTATTGGTAAGGTAAATGATATTTGTATTGGGACAGACAATACATTGTGCTTTGTAGCTAAGGTAAAATATATTTCTACTGGGACAAGGGATTAATTGTGTTGTATTGATAAGATAAATTGTATTTGTACATGGACAGGGGATAAATGGTGTTGTGTTGGTAAGGTCAATGATATATGTACTGGGACAGGGGAAAATTCGTGTTGTATTAGTAAGGTAAAATATATATGTAATGAGAGTATAAATTGTGCTGTATTAATGAGGTAAATGATATGTGTACTAGGACAGGGGATAACTTGTGTTGTATTCGTTAGGTAAATGATATTTGTACGTGTACTAGGACAGGGAATACATTGTATTTTATTGGTATGGTAAATTATATTTGAATTTGGACAGGCAATACATTGTGATTTATTTGTTAGGTAAATGATATATGTACTCGGACAGGGGGGGGAGGGGAATCAGGTTGCATTGGTAAGGCAAATGATATGTGTACTAGGACAAGGGATAAATTGTGTTGTATTGTTTAGGTAAATGATATTTGTACATGCACATGGGATAAATGGTGTTGTATTGGTAAGGTAAATGATATATGTACTGGGACAGGGGATAAATCGTGTTGAATTAGTAAGGTCAATGACATTTGTACTAGGACAGGGGATAAATCGTGCTGTGTTGATAAGGTAAATGATATTTGTACTTGGACAGGGGACAAATCGTGTTGTATTGATAAGGTAAATGATATTTGTACTTGGATAGGTGATAAATTGTGTTGTATTGGTAAGGTAAAGCGTATTTGTACTGGAACAGGGGATAAATCGTGTTGAATTAGTAAGGTCAATGACATTTGTACTAGGACAGGGGATAAATCGTGCTGTGTTGATAAGGTAAATGATATTTGTACTGGGACAGGGGATATATCATGTTGTATTGGTAAGGTCAACGACATTTGTACTGGGACAGTGGATAAATCGTGTTGTATTGGTAAGGTAAATGGCATTTGTACTGGGACAGGGGATAAATTGTGTTGTATTTGTAAGATAAATGGTATTTGTACTGGGACAAGGGATAAATCGTGTTGTATTGGTAAGGTAAATGGTATTTGTACTGGGACAGGGGATAAAATAAGTTATATTGGTTAAGTAATTAATATATGTACTGGAACAGGGGTTAAATCGTGTTGTTTTGGTAAGGTCAATGAGTTGGGATTAAATTGTGTTGTATTGGTAAGGTAAAGTGTATTTGTACTGGGACAGGGGATAAATCGTGTTGTATTGGTAAGGTCAATGAGTTGGGATTAAATTGTGTTGTATTGGTAAGGTTAATGATAAATGTACTTGGACAGGGGGTAAATCATGTTGTATTGGTAAGGTAAAAGGTATTTGTACTGGTACATGGGATAAATTGTGATGTATTGGTAAGATAAGTGATATTTGTATTAGGACAGGGGATTCATCGATTTGTGTTGGTAAGGTAAATGATATTTGTACTTGGATAGGTGATAAATTGTGTTGTATTGGTAAAGTAAAGTGTATTTGTACTGGAACAGGGGATAAATCGTGTTGTATTGATAAGGCCAATGATATATGTACTGGAACAGGGGATGAATCGTGTTGTATTGATAAGGTAAATGATATATGTACTTGAACAGGGGATAAATCGTGTTGTATTGATAAGGTAAATGATATTTGTACTTGGATAGGTGATAAATTGTGTTGTATTGGTAAGGTAAAGTGTATTTGTACTGGAACAGGGGATAAATCATGTTGTATTAGTAAGGTCAATGACATTTGTACTATGACAGGGGTTAAATCGTGTTGTATTGGTAAGGTAAATGGTATTTGTATGGAACAGTGGGTAAATCGTGTTATATTGGTAAGGTAAATAATATATGTACTGGGACAGGGGATAAATCGTGTTGTATTGGTAAGGTAAATGGTATTTGTATGGAACAGTGGGTAAATCGTGTTATATTGGTAAGGTAAATAATATATGTACTGGGACAGGGGATAAATCGTGTTGTATTGGTAAGGTAAATGGTATTTGTATGGAACAGTGGGTAAATCGTGTTATATTGGTAAAGTAAATAATATATGTACTGGGACAGGGGATAAATCGTGTTGTATTGGTAAGGTAAATGGTATTTGTATGGAACAGTGGGTAAATCGTGTTATATTGGTAAAGTAAATAATATATGTACTGGGACAGGGGATAAATCGTGTTGTATTGGTAATGTAAATGGTATTTGTATGGAACAGTGGGTAAATCGTGTTATATTGGTAAAGTAAATAATATATGTACTGGGACAGGGGATAAATCGTGTTGTATTGGTAAGGTAAATGGTATTTGTATGGAACAGTGGGTAAATCGTGTTATATTGGTAAAGTAAATAATATATGTACTGGGACAGGGGATAAATCGTGTTGTATTGGTAAGGTAAATGGTATTTGTATGGAACAGTGGATAAATCGTGTTATATTGGTAAGGTAAATAATATATGTACTGGGACAGGGGATAAATCGTGTTGTATTGGTAAGGTAAATGATATTTGTACTGGGACAGGGGATAAATCGTGTTGTATTGGTAAGGTAAATGATATTTGTACTGGGACAGGGGATAAATCGTGTTGTATTGGTAAGGTAAATGGTATTTGTATGGAACAGTGGGTAAATCGTGTTGTATTGGTAAGGTAAATAATATATGTACTGGGACAGGGGATAAATCGTGTTGTATTGGTAAGGTAAATGGTATTTGTATGGAACAGTGGGTAAATCGTGTTATATTGGTAAGGTAAATAATATATGTACTGGAACAGGGGTTAAATCGTGTTATATTGGTAAAGTAAATAATATATGTACTGGGACAGGGGATAAATCGTGTTGTATTGGTAAGGTAAATGGTATTTGTATGGAACAGTGGGTAAATCGTGTTATATTGGTAAGGTAAATAATATATGTACTGGAACAGGGGTTAAATCGTGTTATATTGGTAAGGTAAATAATATATGTACTGGGACAGGGGATAAATCGTGTTGTATTGGTAAGGTAAATAATATATGTACTGGAACAGGGGTTAAATCGTGTTATATTGGTAAGGTAAATAATATATGTACTGGGACAGGGGATAAATCGTGTTGTATTGGTAAGGTAAATGATATTTGTACTGGGACAGGGGATAAATCGTGTTGTATTGGTAAGGTAAATGATATTTGTACTTGGACAGGGGATAAATCGTGTTGTATTGGTAAGGTAAATGGTATTTGTATGGAACAGTGGGTAAATCGTGTTATATTGGTAAGGTAAATAATATATGTACTGGGACAGGGGATAAATCGTGTTGTATTGGTAAGGTAAATGGTATTTGTATGGAACAGTGGGTAAATCGTGTTGTATTGGTAAGGTAAATAATATATGTACTGGAACAGGGGTTAAATCGTGTTGTATTGATAAGGTAAAATGTATTTGTACTGGGACAGGGGATAAATCGTGTTGTATTGGTCAAGTAAATGGTATTTGTACTATGACAGGGGATAAATCGTGTTGTATTAGTAAGGTCAATGATATTTGAACGGTGACAGGGAATAAATGGTGTTGTATTGATAAGGTAAATGGTATTTGTACTATGACAGGGAAAACATCGTGCTGCGTTGGTAAGGCAAATGATATTTGTACTGGGACCGGGGATAAATCGTGTTGTATTGGTAAGGTAATTGGTATTTGCACTGGGACAGGGGATAGATGGTGTTGTATTGATTAGGAAAATAGTATTTGTAATAGGATAGGGATAAATTGTGTTGTATTGGTAAGGTCAATGGTATTTGTACTGGAACAGGGGATACATTGTGTTATATTGGTAAGGTAAACGGTATTTGTACTAGGACAGGGGATATATTGTGTTTTATTGGTAAGGTAAATGCTGTTTGTACTGCACCAGGGAATAAATCGTGTTGTAATGTTAAGGTAAATTGTGTATGTATTTGGACAGGGTATACATTGTGTTTTATTTGTTAGATAAATGACATTTGTACTGGACAGGGAATGAATTGTATTGTATTGGTCAGGTATATGATATGTTTACTTGGAAAGGGGATAAATCGTGTTCTGTTGGTCAGTTTAATGGTATTTGTAACGGTACTGGGGATAAATCTTGTTGTATTGGTAATGTAAATGACATTTCTACTGGAACAGTGATTAAATCGTGTTGTAATGGTCATGTAAATAGCATCTCTACTGGGACAAGGTATAAATTGTGTTGTATGGGTAAGATAAATTGCATTTGTACTGTGACAGTGGTTAAATCGTGTTGTATTGATAAGGTAAATGATATTTGTACTGGGACAGGGAATACATCGTGTTGTATTGAAAAGGTAAATGATATTTGTACTGACAGAAATTAAATCGTGTTTTGTTGGTAAAGTAAATGATATTTGTACTGGGATAGGGAATGAATTGTCTTGTGTTTGTTCGGTTAATGATATTTGTTCTGGGACAGGGAATAAATAATGTTGTATTGGTAAGGTAAATGGTATTTGTACTGGTACAAGGGATAAATCGCGTTGAATTGGTAAGGTAAATGGTATTTGTACTGGGACAGGAGATAAATCGTGTTGTATTGATAAGATAAATGGTATTTGTACTGGAACAGGGGATAAATCGTGTTGTATTAGTCAGGTAAATGGTACTTGTAATGAAACATTGGATAAATCGTGTTGTATTGGTAAGGTAAATGAGTATTGGGACAGTCGATAAGTCGTATGTTTATACAAATGTAAAATGTACACGTACTTGCATTGAAGTTTTCAAATATACAATACATGGAATATAAGCTGGTTCTTCCTGATACTGACCATGGCTGGTTCCTCCTGATACTGACCATGGCTGGTTCCTCCTGATACTGACCATGAACGAACCCCGCGGAGTGTATATTTCCTTATATTAAGGTAAGATATTTTTTTCATTCTGTTTGATACATTTTATTGATTTTTTTAATAATATTGTCTTTTTCTCGTAGCTAATTGTATTGCCATTCTTTGCATCTGAACTGTCTATATGACTAAAAAATAATGTTTCCTTCAATTTGTCCATTGCATGAACTATGTTTGCCTGTGAACTACCTGCTGTTCACAATTTCTTATTTATCTCTAAATTGCCATAAAAAATGGCATTCTGACTTTCATACTATTGTCTATACGTTTCCTCTTTTCAAAAACTTTATAAGAATACCTTTGAATACATTAAGATAACATATGGTTCGTATAAGAAATAAACATAATAATTTTTTTAATGCAGATCTACTTATCAGAGATGAAAAGTTCAGTAATATATAATATGTCAACGTTTTTATTTTTATAGGATTTAACGCCGTTTTCAACAGTTAGGTTATACAAAGCATGTAGTTCTATTTGTGACAAAAACACTATGGATTAGTCTTGGCAGAATCATCGTCCTTCTACATGTAATATGTACATTTTCCAGGATACAGATATCCGAATGGACCTGGCTCGAACACGTGACCCTAATCCTAATATTTAAACGAACTGGATACAGTGCCTTAAATGACCATAGAGGACTGCTAGTTCGTAAAATTGGTATCACTGAATATATTATATAATACAGGTCATCACCATTATTGCACTCAACCTGTATTGTTTTATACTGTTTAGAAATATTCCAGACTGACTAGTTTGTTCTAGAGCTGATATGTATGACATGTGAACCAAATAAATAAATTATTAACTAGAGAATTAAAAATATAAAATGACTTTTGTTTATATTATATACAGTATCAATATAAATATCATATTCAGCCGCGCCGATTAGCTCAGTCGTAAGCGCGTTTGACTGTCAATCCAAGGGTCGTGGGTTCAAATCGCCGCTCGGCCGCAATCTCTGTGATGCTTGATATACGACATTGCGTCTCATTATGATTCGTCTCTCACCGCTGATTCATTATCAAAATATTCGTGATTTTTATATTCTGAGCTTTACAAGTTACTATGTATATAGTGTATGTGATATTGAATATTTACATTCAGGTACGAAAGGGGAGCAATGCTGAAAATGTCGTAAATGGGAAAACTGGAAATCATGCGTTTAAACTACAACCTTTTATTGATTCAAAGCGAAGAGAAGCCAGAATCTCAGCAGATACATTTCAAGATCAAATGAATCAGAAATCAGTTTTCATTAAAAGACTGACTGAAGACCAGAGCACTCCGTTTTCATTTAAAAACAAGAAGGTAATATTTTGTTCTGAACAAGGATGCCGGGGAGGAAGTCAAATACCCGGGTCAGCTAAAACAAGTAATTACCCTGAAATGTCGCGAAGAAAAATTCACGTTAACTGTGATTTAAATGGAAATTGTGAGAAACAATCAAATCCTTCCAAAACTAGGGCAAAAATGTGCAACGGAAAGACATGCGATGATTCTACACTAGACTCAAATCTTGTGCAAAGGTCTAAGCGAAATCCGTTTTGCAATCGCCGAAGCGGATGTCGAGGAAAACGTAAAATGCTCGATGAAACAACACCTAATATAAAATCAATTGGTAAATCAAAACGAAGCTATTGTAACAGAGGCGGCTGCAGATCACGAACAAAACGTGTTTTAGATTTGTTTGGCATTGGACTTAAGCCGATAGAACAACAGATTAACGACCTATATAAAGATAGCACAGAGTTGCCTATTCCTTCGATGGAAACAATGTTCGACGGCGCAAGTGAATCAGCATCTCCATTATCCCGACGTCCTTGGTTTGAAGCAGTAGTGGCATCAACGGAGAGTCCAATCACTAACGCTGTAAACGATGTCCGTAGAACCAGTCTTGGTACATTATGTGTGGGTAATTATTGTTTACAACCGCCAAACACACTGAGAAATAGATTCAACATAAGACATCTTCTGAGAAGCAGGTTTGCAAATCAGAATATAGGACAAACTACATCGTATTTAGCTGGTTCTCGTGCAGGTACGGCTAATGGCGACAATGAATACAGTACAAACAATGAGAACAACCTTAAAATACTTCCACCAGGTTTCAGAAGCATAAAACAAACTCCTAATAAACATCCTCCCTCAAAACTGCTGCGATTACTTGACAGAAATTCTTTTGCAATATGCATGACGAATGAAACATCGTGTATATATGACTATGTTTAATACTAAACAATGAAAATAGTACGTCGGGTGCGCAACAAAATCAGCTTTAATACAAAACAATATATCAATTGTGGAAACAGTAACAAAATAAATAAAAGATTAACAAACAGCAAAGAAGTAGTGTTAATTCAGTTCTTGATTTTCTATAACTTATAAAATGTGTGATTTGAAATATACACTTTACATTATCTATAGGTAGAACTTAATTCTTAATTAGATAGTGTCATATAAAAAGTTCAATTCAAAGCAAGAATTGCGGAAAACAGTGATATTGCATTGGATACAAACTGTTCAAAGGTTTGTTTTTTGTAACGCTGATTAAAGAGATTCATTGGCATTTGAATAGACTAAAGAGATTTATATCAGAGGTATTGATTTATCGATAACAACACATGGGTTGGAGTAGGGGTTTTCTTGGGGACGTCATTAGTGAAGGGGCATTTCATAGCGATTTACGGTATATATCGATAACAACACATGGGTTGTAGTAGGGGTTTTCTTGGGGACTTCATTAGTGAAGGGGCATTTCATAGCGATTTACGGTATATATCGATAACAACACATGGGTTGGAGTAGGGTTTTTCTTGGGGACTTTAGTAGCGAAAGGGCATTTCATAGCGATTTGCGGTATATATCTATAACAACAAATGGGTTGTAGTAAGGGTTTTCTTGAGAACTTTAGTAGCGAATTTCTATTTCATAGGATTAACGGTATATATCGATAACAGCACATGGGTAGGAGTATTTGTTTTCTTGGGAAATATAGAAGAGATAGGGAACTTCTTAAGGCTTTACGGTATATATCGATAACAACACATGGGTTGGAGTAGGGGTTTTCTTGGGGATGTTAGTAGGGAAAGGGCATTTCATAGTGATTTACGGTATATATAGATAACAACACATTGGTTGGAGAAGGGGTTTTCTTGGGGACGTCATTAGTGAAGGAGCATTTCATAGCGATTTTCGGTATATATCGATAACAACACATGGGTTGGAGTAGGGGTTTTCTTGGGGACGTCATTAGTGAAGGGGCATTTCATAGCGATTTACGGTATATATCGATAACAACACATGGGTTGGAGTAGGAGTTTTCTTGGGGACGTCATTAGTGAAGGGGCATTTCATAGTGATATACGGTATATATCGATAACAACACATGGGTTGGAGTAGGGGTTTTCTTGGGGACGTCATTAGTAAAGGGGCATTTCATAGCGATTTACGGTATATATCGATAACAACAAATGGGTTGGAGTAGGGGTTTTCTTGGGGACTTTAGTAGCGAAAGGGCATTTCATAGTGATTTACGGTATATATCTATAACAACAAATGGGTTGTAGTAAGGGTTTTCTTGGGAACTTTAGTAGCGAATTTCTATTTCATAGGATTAACAGTATATATCGATAACAGCACATGGGTAGGAGTATTGGTTTTCTTGGGTAATATAGTAGAGAAAGGGCACTTCTTAAGGCTTTACGGTATATTTCGATAACAACACAAGGGTTGTAGTAGGGGTTTTCTTGGGGAATTTAGTAGAGAAAGAGCATTTCATAGTGATTTTCGGTATATATCGATAACAACACATGGATTGGAGTAGGGATTTTCTTGGGGACTTTAGTAGTGAAAAAGCATTTCATAGTGATTTTTGGTATATATCGATAACAACACATAGATTAGAGTAGGGATTTTCTTGGGGACTTTAGTAGTGAAAGGGCATTTCATAGCGATTTTCGGTATATATCGATAACAACAATTGGTATGGAGTATTGGTTTTCTTTGGCACTTTATCAGTAAAAGGGCATTCCATAGGGATTGACGGTATATACTGATAACAGCACATGGGTTGTAGTAAGGGTTTTTCTTGGGGACTTTAGTAGCGAAAGGGCATTTCATAGGGATTTACGGTATTTATCGATAACAACACATAGGTTGGAGTAGAGGTTTTCTTGGGGACTTTAGTAGTGAAAGCGCATTTCATAGAGATTTACAGTATTTATCGTTAGATATAAGAACCGTCTGGAAGATAATCTGTGTTGATACGTAGTTTTTCATTCAAAAACTGCATCAAACCGTTCGACAAAGACTTTAGATTACATATAACGCCTGTTTCTGACTATCTTGAACCTTGTGATTACGAATTTTGAAACTATACGGTTTATAATATAAGTGTTGATAACTGTTAGAAAAATAAAATGCATTTCGTTACTTTCATACAATCAGTTTTTATTGAGTCAATACGACGTATAGTCAGACGTTGATTACTTTGGTTATAACTCGTTTTTCAATTAAAAACCAAAATTACAACACACAATTGTTTATATACCGTAATGTATGGAATGCAGTTTAAACCCCCTAAAAAGGTTTCATAGAATACTTATTATATTTTTATACAGTTTCATTTTCAGAACTTTTAAAATGAATACAATAGAAACGTTATAGGTAAAAGTATTAATGAACGATATTTGTAATGACATCCTAATCATGGTACCATAGCGCTAACTAGCCGTTAAAACAACATATTACAAATAGAATATATATGTCCAGCAGGGAAACGGAGCTTTCAAAGTAGACATCTACCATTTCCAATCCAACATTATCAATCCACTATTAATAGTCCACTATTATCAATCCACCATTATCAGTATATTATCAATATATAAAATTATCGTAAGTGAAACACATACATACCAAAGAAGTGATAAGGAATCACCGTATTGGAATAGTCCAATAATAATGCAATAAATATTGCAAGTCTCATTTGAATGGTCCCAGCAACTCATACACTGGGAGAATTGAAACTGGTTTACAATTGCTCTCAATCTCGCTGGTTGTCACATCATAAACTTCAGGCACAGCCATGGTACCAGCTCTGCATAATTATAATGTATCTAAGTACAGCGTTAATTTAATCACCACATCATATCTTTGAAAGATCTTTAAATTCATGACATTAACAAAGTCATAGTGAAAGATACCTTGTGGCAGAAACTTCAGAGTTCAACAAAGACACGTTAGAAACATGGTAGAATGAAATATTTTCACAACTTGAAACCTCCATTTACGTATAAAAAAATTCTTAAACAAGGGTAGATACATGTACATAGTACCGCGTGCGAAACACGTGCTGTCCAAACCGAGTGCAGTAGTAATAGGTGTGTTTATATACAAGCAGTCAACAGTCAAATAAACTTTGGACTTTGCAGTTATCTAAAACACATATGTTTTACTAGACTATTGGCTGTTGTTAAATGTTGCAGCTTCATAAACAATTTAGGTTACTTCGATGCAGAAATCTTAATGAATTTCCACAAACTTTAACCGAATGCATGCTATGTATTCATAATGTTAAAGTTTACTGTTTCAAGGGACAGTACCAAATATCGGTATAGTTTTGTTGAGATACTCAACACAAACACAATGCATGTCTTATGAGTAACGGCTGCGAAAATCCAACAAGTGCCTACCAGCTAGGTATTCGGTATTCATATACACTGTCAGGGAACTCTGCCACAACGTAGAATGATTCGCGTCGACAGTTTGTCACAGATTCACGTCGATCTGATGCGGGAAAACACGGCATACTTTGATATATAAAGTCAATTATTTACTGGATACAGCTATAAGTTTTAAACTTTTTACAAAATTAAGTTTCATCTAATATTAAATAGTATTTTCAATGTTCCAAACAATCATGTGTGACTTAGTAAATGTTTAAAACGCAAGAATTAATAAATCCTCGCTAAATATGTATGTAAAACGAAAGTAGAGATGAAATTGTCAATAAAAACATTAATCAGTGCAAAACATCATTTATAACTGTTGTTTAAGTATTTTTGTTTAAAAAAAAAGTTATAACTAATTGACTTTTTATTTATACCATGTGAGAAATTCCGTTTGAAAAAAGCTTCACGTGTCACAGGTTTGTGTCGATGTTGATTTAAATGTCACGGATTCTTCTCTCCAGGGTCATAGATTCTAGCCGACACTATTGGCAGGAATGGACATATCTTTTGTCGAAGATTCCTCGCTGTATTGTGATCTGGATGAAGGCCTATCATTGATTAGATGTCCTTTCTCAGCCACCAATGAAACAGCTCAGATTTTCGAAAATAAAACATTTCATTTTACATTAAATGTCATGACTGTCAGAAGATGTTAACTTCTTTCCTCTGCCGATGACATCGTTCCAGGAACGAGAAAATAGATCAACTAACCCGGTCAGGTGTGTGTGTGTGTTGTGTTGTGTTGTGTTGTGTTGTGTGTTGTGTTGTGTTTGGTTGGGTTGGGTTGGGATGGGATGGGATCGGTGGGGTCAATTTTATGACCCAGATATTTTTAATTTTTGCAAGGATCAAGGGAAATTTCCGGCCATGTGAGAACATTTACCTGGGTCACGTATTGCCTGGTGAATATGGGCTGCCATTTAGCTCCAGTTCAGATGACGTCGCACACATAAAAGCATGGCAGCGATGTGACGTCGGGTCATTATTTGACCAGAACTAATGTATGGGCGCCGCGCTACTCTGATTAGTTGGGATTTACGACGCAAACGGTAACGAATAGTCTGTACTGAAACGTCATGCTGTCCAGCAGCGAAGGTTCCGGTCTTTGTCTCTCCAGGTTTACCGATTACAAGGTCGCTGGGACAGTTCAGGTATATCGGAAACGTGCCTCAAGTCGCTCATTCTATTTGCGACGGCACCATAACTGGAATGCGATCACCGTAACCGTTGACTCACCCACTATTATTTTATTGCATCCGTTTCAGAAATCCGTTGTATGTTGAAAACTGTGAAAAACTAAAAAAAATATCAAATCGGCCTCTATTGCATGAATCGTATGACGTGGACTGAAAAACATTTCGACCGTATGTGCACATGGAAAAAGTGGAAATGAATGTTCTGGGCACTAAGTGCTGTGTACACGCGGCATATGATCTCCAGGGTATAAAAATACATGTACATTGGGCATGAAACGCAGACAGAGCTACATCAGTTATAAAAAAAGAGGGACGTGTTTTTTTTTTGCTGAGTAGGGCCTATATATAAGATAACATTACAACATCTTTTTTCCCTTCAAATGAACATATAATCATATAAAACGTATAAAACACATAAATACAAGATTTATTTTTTGTGAGTGTGGGTCAAATGTACGATATATTGACATGTGTAAATAAGCACATCTACAGAATCCCAAGTATTCTTACGGGTGTTCACGTTACCCTAACTTGTCTTTCATGTTTTCCCCTGCAGATCATGATAGCTTTTGTGTACATTTTGTTTTTATTATTTCATAAAAAAACGAATACATTGTTACCATATGTGTTGTGTTTTATTTATCCAGAAAAGTTTGAAAAAGTTCCAAGTTAAATCTTAAATAAATTTCTTATTTGTTAGATAAAAGAAAACGAATAATGGAGAGTAACGGAAGATTTTAATCCGAGTCTCAAACTTGGGCAGTTAAATGAGAACAAGACATGACTCAGTCGATGAGCTGGATAAATACATCACTCAAAACGTAAATACGGAAATACGTCTAAAAAGTGACAATTTTTCCCTAAAATGATTCGTTATATGCAGAGTTTTAAACTACCAACGCAAGTCTCACGAAACATGACTATTGCTATTGGGTTGTAAGTACCGAGGTATTGTTTTGCTTCTGTGTGTCGGTTCTAACTTTCACAGACTTAATCCGTTACATAACGACAATGCTCTACAGTGGCGTAGCTGCCTTTACGCTATAACGCCCGGGCTTGCACATATTTTGCGTACGCATCATTATATCTCCTGAAAATACCCTTCAGAACGCAGAAAATGCAATCTGGAAGTGTTTTTCTGCTGGGACATGCCCCCAGACCCCGCTAGAACCTGTTGGGCTTGTACATCATTTTAGGGTCAGCTACGCCACTGCTCTAAAACTATATTTCCCGGCAGCCACTGTACGAGAATCGAAGTGTAAATGGCAGTATTGGCGTAGGGTTGCACTATTCTACAATGTTAAAACTATCGACACTGAAACCGTGACATTAAAATAAGGATCGATACGCCTCCGTTACCCTGTCGTCACAAACCTGTGACATTTTAAAAATTTTAAACTTCAAGAAATATTCATAACCAGATGTTCAATTTGATTGTATTTTACTTATAATACACTATATTCCCCGGAATGTCAAATATATACTTCATACGTTTGATTATATAAACATATCAGCGATTATGTCCCCGCTATCGACTAGCAACTGTGACAAAATTTACAAAACAATAATACTGTCGACGTGAATCTGTGACAAACTGTCGACGCGAATCACTCTACGTTGTGATAGAGTTCCCTGACCGTGATATAACGTAATCTAAAATAATATGTTTTCTGTCAAAGGGTCGTTTATTGAATTAGCGTAAAGGAAATTTTACATTTTAAAGAAAATAAGAATATCAGCAGACACTACATCAATATTTTATATCACGTATGACTAATTTTGCATGCTAGCTAATAGTTTAGTGAGTTTTGTTAATTCCTGTCGGTTACCGGACACCGGTAGCTATGTAAGTCTAATATATTTATTATTGTGATAGATATCAGTGTTATGATTATCAGTATATTTAACGCCTGTTTGAATTAAAGACAAGACAAGAATAAACATGTGTGTTTGTATTGAAATACGTTGCTTATCTTATATGTGAACATGTAACCTGAATTGTAATTTTACAAAATCAGTTTCAGACGGTTTGGTATATGTAATGTTATTTGCTTATGCTAACCAGATAACAACTGAAGATACATGTTCTAATGCTGGTGGAAGCTCAGGTCCATATTGTGGGCTGTTAACAAGATGATATGGCCATAGAGTCATTCGACCTAAATGCAATAGTAACAAAGCTGCCAAGATAAAAGTTTCCTTAAAACTCAAACTCCTCAATGTCTCTCAATGATAACTTGAACTCATTACACATAGAATAACACCACAAATAATCAAAGTTGGAATAAATAGCATTGCTTACGGGAAAACAGTCAAAAATTGAAATTGTAAAAGAAATTAAGCATTTCAAAAGATTAGGATGTTTAGTGAAACTACTCAGAAAGTATTGTAATATTTCGAGTAAATTTCCATATGAAAAATATTGTAACTAGATTGGAATGACTAAATGAATATGATGAAGCAAAAGATTTACATTTATTAAAATTATAAAATTTACGCTCTTTTCCATTTTAAATAACAACTTATAGATAAAGCTCTTTAAAGACTTGTTATTGATACTCGCACTTATTTTCTTGTTGCCGGGTCCTATTAGCTCAGTCGGTTACGCGTCTGACTATCAATCCTTGGGTCGTGAGTTCGAATCCCCCGCCCGGCAACAGTTTCCGTGATGATTGATATAAGACATTGTGTCTCATTATCATTCGTCTCTCTCCACTGATTCAAGTGGGAAAGTTATCAGTTACTTGCGGAGACGGGGTGTGCTCGAGTACTGGTTAATCCCAGGAAACAGTGGTTAGGTTCACTGATCGTCTGTTAGCCCTCGATGGCATAAAATGACGCTAAATATTCAATCAACCAATCAATCAATCAATTATTTTCTTGCATTAAACTAACACGTGCACAATGTGAGATACTATATTCCTTACCTAACGTTCTCAAGATCGCCAGTGACTTTTTGCCACCGTCAGTTGTATAAAGTATTGAGTAACGTTGCGTACCTCGCGAGCCAAAGCTACATGAGAATGAATCAAGCATCATTGGTTCGATCATCTTCCAGGATTTCTCTGTGAGTAATTTAAATATCTTTATCTGTAAAGTAATCTTTCTACCAAACAAATAATATGTTAAGTCGTTGATTTTCACTATGACATACAGAGAGTATAGGTGATGTTTAAGTGAAATATCATTATTACTTCAAATTAAGATGTTGCGATATGCAAATGCAAATAAATGCTGTTATAAAAAATATAAAAACTAAAATAAATCCATTTTAATATCTTGTGCATGTGTTGTGTGATATAAAACAAAGATACAAAAAGTAGTTTATTAACTAAATTTAATAAGCAATATTAAATATTTATTTCAAGTTTTAAAAAGTTATTTTTGTACAACATAAAGGTGTCTCATAAGTCCATTGTTGCTGGCCATTCTATATGGATGACACTATAATAAATTTACACTTTACACTTTATTTATTTGTAGTTTATCCGAGGGCACCTTGCATGCCAATTAGATATCCAGTAGCCAGTGCTTGCTGGCGGCCGGGTGAAAGTTGAATGGAATTTATTCACACTTTACTGTAGTATTAGATTAGTTTTAGTAATTTGTTTCAATTTATCAGAATGCTTCTTTTTGATTTTAGAATTATTTCATATTTTGCAATTAATCACGTACATGCATATAATTTATACATATCATCATTGATCAAATAACAATATCAGTCTATTTTTTATATATATAGTTATTAAATTTGAATATGTTCTATTCAGATAAATACTGAAGATGCAGGTACCAATGCAAATGATCGCCATGGTTTTTATGATGATACGTATGTGGGAGGACACGGAAATGTTGTTATTCCACCTCGAGAACTTGGTAATGTTGTTATTCCGACTCGAGGACTAGGTAATGTTGTTATTCCACCTCGAGGACTTAGTAATGTTGTTATTCCACCTCGAGGACTTAGTAATGTTGTTATTCCACCTCGAGGACTTAGTAATGTTGTTATTCCACCTCGAGGACTTAGTAATGTTGTTATTCCACCTAGAGTTAATGTTCGAGGACATGGTGCCACTAAAGACAGGGGAATATTTCCACCCAGGATGAATAACCCAGGACATGGAGATGACGTTAATCAACCTGGTAATAGTCGCAATGACGTTTCTATAAAAGTAACTCCAACGTTATTGTCATTTCTTAGAACGAAAAATCCAGACTATTTCACTCGTTTTTTCGAGTCTGAAAAACGAGATAATGCGTTAAGTTTACAAACACTTCGAGCGTTTCCCTTTGCCCCTATTACATCCAAACCGGTGCACAAAAACAGGCAAGCAGATCTAGATCAAGCTATCACAAACACAGAAAACGACAGTGATAGAAAAACTAGGATATTCTCAAAGTTATGCGGAATGAATGATAGTTGCAGATGACCAACTTTCAACGTCCATCGACCAGAAACACAAACTAGCATCACCTTGCTATATTAACTGTTACAGCTATGTTTTGTTTGCTTAATAAAATATGGTGTACTAGTATTCATCGTACGACTTTTAATGACATCATGCATACAACTTATATTAGTGTACTATATGTTGCTTCTATAAATGTGTGGAGGGGGCGTTTGCGTATGTGTACGTGCGTTCGTGTGTTGAAGTTCGTGCGTTCGTCTATGTAATTTTGTTTCGTAATTTCAATAAACCATAGATCATAGTTACAATAGCTAAACCCTATAAAAACATATACGTTTAAACGAAGTATCCCACTTCCATTTGCTACATACGCAAACCTTTAATATATTTTCAAAAATATTAAATACCTTCTGTAACATTTGATTTTTTGCCGAGCTTTATGCGATTTTGATTTTTTCATGTATTTTATATAAGTAAGCAGAAACTAATCAAACAGTTGAAGTATCTTGTGGATATTGTTTTATGCCCTTGTACTCAAATATGTTGTATAAAGTAAACCACACCCTACAATAATGTCAACCAAATTAGGAAGGCGTATGGATATTTTAAAAAGAAAAACGGCCATCAGTATTTCAAGTAGTTTGATTTTTTTTCAATAGTTACCGGAGACCGCGGCGTGGTCTAGTGGTAGAGCGTCCGCCTCGAATGCGGAAGGTCGTGGGTTCAATCCCCGGCCGGGTCATACCAAAGACTTGGTAAAAAATGGTACTAGAAGCTTCCTCGCTTGACGCTCAGCATTCAGAGGAGAGTTTTAGGTCTGGTCGGCCCTGGTGTCAGTATAATGTGACTGGGTGGGGTATCATATCATGTGTCTGCGGCATGATACTCCAGTGTGACAGCGCTTAGAATACTTCTCAAGTAGACACCGTCGCGATATGACTGAAAAATTCAACACCATTCAACAACAATAGTTACCAAGTATCTAAAGTTGTAGATATTTTAATATTTTTATAAAAAAAATCTATTTAAAAGCACAATTTTCTGTTGTATATTTTCATTTATATATTTATATATATTTCATTAATATCAACATTTAGAGTTGTTTACACGTGCGAAAATAGAATTAAAATTATATAAACAAATAAACCAGTTTATTAGTTATGTATAAACATACTTATATACAGCAGTACCACGTGGTTATATAGAAGAAGAAGAAGAAGAATATTTTATTGATTTAAACTATACATAGTTTCTCATCAAATTACAATGTTGTAATAACATGTAAATAATTAAACACATAAACACATAACAAGTTGAGTAAATAGATATATACTTAAGCAATAGCTATAACTGTGTTAGCCTTAACTACCTGGTTTGGGAACAATCTTTATTCTAGCACATGTAAGCAACTCTAAATATTTTAATAAACGAAGCATAAATCTGAAGTATGACCGAAAATGTACAATGTGTTAATATACATGATGGAAATCTGATCAAATGATAAACGCGTTCAAGGTCATGGTAAGTTAGAACTTAATATTTGAAGTTTTAAAGCTTTAAATTTCGTATTCAAACTTTAATATAATATGTTCGCATTGTTAGCATTACAATAGGTCATACATGCATTTCTTTCATAAACAATTAAATATAATTATGCAACAAGCACTTCTTCAGAAAAATAATGGAAATTGCATTTTAAACTGAAAGTTTCTGAAATCAAAACGCAATTAAGGTCAGCATATATATTGTATTGATCTACATTAAATGCAAACCTGCATAGTTTATTTCAGCTGTATGCCTGTACGCAGGCAGCTTGCATCATTGGAAACTTTGCACGTGCTGAACGGTATGTGTTTTCGTTAAGCCTTTGTAACAATGAGATGTCGCCATGGAGTTGTAAGTTAGTATTCGTATTTTATAATTAAATCATGAATGACTGCTATATGATTTTCATTAAAGTTTTAAATATTTACTATAATTTAAGTTAGTGGCGGCCAAAGTTGTAACTTTTTTTAATTTGACATGATTAAACGGATTTTAAATTGAAGAAATAAACATGTGTTGAAATGTATAAAAATAAATTAACTAACGACCATAGCGAATCATGTGCCCGAACCACTAGTTGTCTAGCAGATAAATAACGACGACAAAAAAGAACTTCTTCCTTTTATCAACGGCATCGTAAGAAACTATAAACAAAAGAATACAAAATATTAGATATACTTTCAATCTACTTTCGTTTCAGTTTCTTCCAAAACAACATTCTACTTTCACTTTCACACCAAACATTGACTGCACGATGCACTTATATATACAATAGTTACTTGTATCTTACAATCATTATCTCACCCCTAAATGCAGTTTATTGTCAAAACCCTAAATAATACTGTTCAGATTCATTTCAATAAGCCAAACGTTAATCATATGTAATCCTTGAAACAATAAACATTTTCATCATTTTACTTTATCTCCAATATTTTTTATAAAAAAAGCAACAGTTATCTACTATAGAGAATGGATTAGTGTCATTTACTTAATTGTATTATTGAGAATCTTACGTAATAAAGTATCAAGAATAGGACAAATATTTTAAAGATTATCAACCATTTTGGTTTTTAACAAAAGTACTGAATAATGCAAAGGAGATCACTGATGATCAAATAACAATAAAATACCAAATTACTATCAATACCAACAAAATAACTCGAATTCTGAGTCAGAACAACCACCGTTATACTTATGCCGAGTTCGGTTAGCTCAGTCGGTAGTGTGTCTGATTATCAATCCAGGATCGTGAGTCCGAATTCTCGCCTGACTAGTCTCCGCGATGATTGATATACGACATTGTGTCCCATTGTCATTCATATCTCACCGCTAAATTAAGTGAGAAAGTTCTCAGTTATTTGCGGAGATGAGTGAGCTGAAGTACTGGTTAATCTTCCGTGATCCGAGAAAAGAGTAAAAAGTTAACTCGTGTAAGTAAAAAAAAAAAGTAAAACTATACGAAAACAACAACAACAAATACTAAGGAGAACAGAACAAGATGTATGTATGTAATACTCAAAATTGTAGAAACATTGCAGTTACTATTGATACTACAAATTTAACATAATTTTGCATAATGACTATTGATGAATAAAGTTTCATTTGGCAAAAGAGTATTTGTCAACACATGTTTGTATTTGCTGTACTTTCATTGCTTATATATACATCCGTTATAGATGAATGATGTTGTCTCTACCGCTGGCTTATTCTACGAAGATCAATTCGATAACTGTAACCAGACAGGTCAACTGCAACAAATTGGAGGTAACAACTACATCCAAAGAGGTCAACTGCAACCAATCGGAGGTGACAACTGTATACAGAGAGGTCAACTGCAACCAATCGGAGGTGGCATCTGTATCCGGAGAGGTCAACTGCAACCAATCGGAGGTGACAACTTTTTACAGAGATGTCAACTGCAACCAATCGGAGGTACGGCAAAATGATAAATTGCCAAATATTGTGGAATTATGTTACCCTGGAACAATGCATTTATTCCGACATCAAAACCGACTTTAATCATGAAGAGACATTTGCTGCATTTGTATAATATGCGGCGATTGTTTAATGGTGACTTTTATTCTAATAAAGATATTTACTTAGTTAATGTAGTGACAATAATAAAACATGATACTAGTATTCTTAGGAACCACAGAACGAAACGAATAAATGAAAATAGCAAATTTGGTTGTATTGTATCTCTTCTTGAAATGGTACTGGAATAGGCTAGATCCTTACTTGCTCTCTTCACATCAACATGCCTTAGAAAGTTATCCGGTTCATGGAATCAGTGTTGGTGTTGGGAATCCGGTGACTTGGAATAATTTTTAAACTAGCTCAGTTTTATTAAGAAAATAAAATATTGTTAAGACAATGCTGGAAACGTTAGGAGTTTCCGGCTGAAAATGGATTAAGATTTTTACAAAGCTGTGTTGAGAAAGAAACAAAAGCCCAATATTAGGTTAAATCTAAATTTATAAGAGATACCAGGGATTTATTTGCTATTGTCCAAATTTCCTGAGCAAACTGAACGGAAACAGTCAATTAAAAATTACAGTTCTACTATTGGTGACCAGCTTTGTGACGTCTGAATAAATAAAGCACTCATTGATGATGCAAATATATAGAAATCAAAATAAGGAGATTGCTATTGTAATATTTGGAAAGTGTTTTATTAATAATCATTTTATACATTTTTTTCTGTACAAAACATGTAGTCATCTTCGTCAGTTCGCAGGGATTAATTGATTAATTCAAACAGTTCAATAATCTAATTAGCGATCGATAATGTTTCCAGGACCGCCATTTTTAAAGACAAGCGAACGATCTCTGAAAAACATTACATTTTATTTCATTGTATTTACTTTGATAAACAATGCCATGTGGTCAGTGGGCGGTGCGATAGTCGCTCTTACGTTAGGTTAATTGGTTGCAAACCATCATGATAAAAATAAAATGTATTTATAATCGATTGCTATGCTTATTTGAATTGTTCGTATTTGTTAAAACTTTATTTGATTTAGCACGTATATGTATTGAATATATAAAGCTATAAGTAGTCCTAATTATTATTCTTTATAACAGTGTGTATTGCAAATAGGATGCAGAAAAGCCAGGACTCTTACGTTCCAATATGTGCAAACTGTAACACGTAGTTTCTATTGATCTTCAGTTATAAGTTAATTTATGTAATCCACAATAAACACAACTACGATTGTAGTTGTGTTTATTGTTAAAGGGACACTAGAACATTTTTAACAAACTTTATTTCTGAAATTCAAATTTATGTATAACCATGATTCAGTTATGAAATATGTGTGTGCAGATGCTTGATATTGTTTCTGTTTTGAGAAAGGGACATAACTGTTGTTAATCGTTGTAAGGCATCTTATTACACATTGTCATTTACGAGAAAATTATAGAAACAACCCGCAAAAAAACATTCATTTATATCTTTTTTATTTATTGTTTCAAACCTAGCTTGGCGTCAGTGGTTTAGTTTTGTAGAAATAATAACTATATCTTAAATAAAACATTTCAGATATTGATAATACTTTGGGATGATTAACTTCATGTGGCTGTGCGTCTATAAATCTATCTATTGATACGATGTATGCACATGCCGTTTGCCACTTTATGGTAATTTTTGGTTGCATATTTAGCGTCATTTTTATGCCATCGAGGGCTAATAGACGATCAGTTAACCTAACCACTGTTTCCTTGGATTAACCAGTACTCGAGCACACCCCATCTCCGCAAGTAACTGATAACTTTCCCACTTCAGTCAGTAGTGAGAGACGAATGATAATGAGACACAATGTCGTATATCAATCATCACGGAGACTGTTGCCGGGCGTGGGATTCGAACTCACGACTCCTGGATTGATAGTCAGACGGGTAAGCTTTATGGTGAATATTCCTCATTGGAATGTTGAGTTACAAATGTGTTGTTAATGTATTGCATATGTGAAATATAAAGTTTGTATAGGATATTATAAAATTGGATATTTTATGTATATTAATTAATATAATTGTATTTTGTTGTTTTTAAATGATCGATATATGTAATTTATTTTGTATAAAAATGTATGGAGTTATGTTTATATATTTGCCATTATTTATGTAATATATCTGTGTAAATATTCTTAAAATAAAAAGTAAATAAAACCCAATATATGGATTTCTTAATTTTGTAATTTTCTTGATAATATTACATTGAGTATGTGTTTAATCTGTTCAAACAGAAATATAGGAATGCAAAGTCGATTCTTATGTGTTGGGTTAAACGCCATTTTCGCGTTATATTCAGTTCTATGTTGAAGAAAGACATCAGGATTAATCTCAGTAGAACCACCGTCCTTCCGCAAGCAAATGGCAAACTTTTTCACATACAGTTTTTGGAGCGAACGGGACTCGAACCTACGACCTTAGCGGTGAGGAGAGGTTAATGATCTCGAGACGGCTTATATCACTCGGTCAGGGAAGAGCACTAAACTCGGTTTTAATCCAATATTTGTTGAAGCAGTATAACAACATTTTCAGCTCGGTAAAGGTTGCATATAGCATCAAGATTTATTGGTGGAGTCGGGACCGGTTAGCTCAGTCGGTAACCCGTCTGACCACGTGAGTTCGAATCTCCGGCCGATCAGTCTCCGTTATGATGGATATATGACATTGTATCTCATTGGCGCTCGAGTTTTATCACTGATCAAAGTGGGAAAGTTATCAGTTACTTGCCAAGATGGTTATGCTCGAGTATTGGAACTAATTGTCTTTGAGTCCTCCATGGCAAAAAACTGATGCTCAATATTCAAACAAATGTATTAGTAGATAAAGAACTCGGAAACATAATCGGTCTGCAAGTAACTGGCAACCTTTCTCATATAAAATGCTCAAATCGGAAAAATATCACTAGAACATTTTTAAGGATATTTCCGATTTTTTATGTTTTAAGTGTTTTTGTTTGTTTTTGTTTTTCCTATATGTACAGAAAATATATATATAAACAGAAAAAAGTATTTGAACGAAATGCTTCACCTTGTTACGGATGACTTACTTGATTATAATTGGAATACACAAAAGCCATAGAGTATATACCTCACATAGAGTATATACTTCATATACACTATACGTCACATACAGTATATACATCGCATACAGCATATACCTCTTATACAGTATATATCTCACGTACAGTTTATATTTCACATACAGTATAATTATACATCATATTCAGCATATACCTCACATAAAGTATATACCTCAAATCCAGAATATACCTCACATACAGTATATATCTCACATTCAGTATAAACATCATAATCAGCATATACCTTAAATAAAGTATATACCTAACATACAGAATATATCTCACATACAGTAGATACATCACATACACCATATACCTCACATGAAGTATATACCTCACATACAGTATATACATCACATACAGTAAATAACTCACATACAGTAAATACCTCACACAAAGTGAATACTTCACATACAGTATATAGCTCATATAAAGTATACTTCACATACTGTATATACCTCACATACAATACATACATCGCATACAGCATATAACTCATATAAAGTATACCTCACATACAGTATACCTCACATACAGTATATACATCACATACAGTAAAAACCTCGCACACAGTGTATACCTCACATACAGTATAAACCTCATATAAAGTATACCTCACATACAGTCTATACATCACATACAATATATACCTCGAATGCAGTTTATACCTCTCATACAGTATATACTTCACATACAGCATATACCTCACATACAGCATATACCTCACAAAAGGTATATACCTCACATACAGCATATACTTCACATACAGCATATTTACATCAAATACAGCATATACCTTACATACAGCATATAACTCACATACAGTATATATATCACATAGAGTATATACCTCAAACACAGTTTATATATCACATTCAGTAAACCCTCACATACAGTCTATACATCACATATAGCATATACCTCACATACAGCATATACCTCACATACAGCATATACCTCATATATAGCATGTAACTCACATACATTATAAAGCTCACATACAGTATATACCTCACATACAATATATACCTCACATACAGTATATACATCACACATAGTATATAACTCACATACAGAATAAAGCTCACATACAGTCTATACATCACACATAGTATATAACTCACATACAGAATAAAGCTCACATACAGTCTATACTTCACATACAATATATACCTCACATACAGTACATACATCACACATAGTATATAACTCACATACAAAATAAAGCTCACATACAGTCTATACCTCACATACAATATATACCTCACATACAATATATACATCACACATAGTATATAACTCACATACAGAATAAAGCTCACATACAGTCTATACCTCACATACAATTTATACCTCACATACAGTATATACATCACACATAGTATATAACTCACATACAGAATAAAGCTCACATACAGTCTATACCTCACATACAATATATACCTCATATACAGTATATACATCACACATAGTATATAACTCACATACAGAATAAAGCTCACATACAGTCTATACTTCACATACAATATATATATATATATATATATATATATATATATGACATATCTATATCTATATCACATAGAGTAAAAAAAATAGAGGTATAAATTGTACGTGATGTATACACAGTACACTAGGTATACACTGTACGTGATTTATACACTATATTAGAGGTATACACTGTACGTGATGTATACACTGTGCGTGAGGTATATACTGTACGTGATGTATATACTGTACGTGATGTATATACCACACATACAGGCGATTGGTTATATAACGAACAGCAACAATTGAAGGTAACATATATACTTCAATTAACTACTTAGTTAATTAAACAATTTAGAATATATGCCACCCATTATTCAAAACCAGTTTATTCCGTTATAAATAATACATTCTTACATAAAGTCAAAATAATTATTTGTCATAAAAAAGGTAGCCCACATGACCGTAGTCCGTCGTTTTCAGTATAGGCAATTACATAGGTTACAAATGATTGTTGTAATATCATTTAAACTGAACGATCACCACTTTTTATTTTGTATTGGAATAATGTTACATACCGAGTACTATAACTGCGCTGTTTATACGTCTGTCTCACTTATCAATTACTTCCCTTTAGTGACGGTTGCAAGATTATTGCGCCCAAGAAATTAGAGCTGTGTAAATCGGTTTGGCATTATTTCTGTTGAAAATACTTTAAATGGTCATATTTCCTTGTACACTTGAAAACATTGGAACATTTTCATGAGTTCTGCCAAGTTTGGATGACATTGGGTACTGTTTGGTGATGATATAACAGTTTAAAGATGAGTTGTGATACACTGCCACAAATGTGTAGAATTGTAAAAAAAATAATGGGTGTCCTCAAAACATCAAAATTGTGAAAAGGCAACCTGGTCAGCTACATGTTTTTTCCTGCATATTTGGAAAGGACTGTCAATAGAAACAATACACTTGTAGAACTATTTGCAGTTTGTTCAGTGTTCCAGAAGTGCATGTCTATATGTAGAATAGTACAAAATTAATTGGTGTGTGAGACGTTATATGACCAGTTCGCGTAGTTAAAAAGTGTAAGTCACCTTTTCCTGATGTTCAGTGCAATATCAGTTGATATACTAAATGAGAATAACCATATTGGTTGCCCCTTACTAAAAGCTGCTTGAACATGGCATTGATGTAAACGCTCGTGTATTTACAATTAAACATTGTAATAGGTGTTTGTTGATTGTGGACACCAGATAGCATGCGGCGTACAGGTCAAAGACTAGTCATATTTGAAATAACCAATCAAATGTATGGTTCGTGTGTACTTTTGAAGGAAATATCGCGAATAAAGATTTTATTGAGCTGTTAAAAAATAAGTAATTTCATTCAAGTCACAAAAGAGTATTGTCAACTGTGGTGAGAAAAGGTATCTTTTGTTGGCAAACAGAGCACTCGGTCTGTCGCTAGCTAACTGTTGTATGTAGCTAGAATAAATGTACTATTTGTAAACCACGTTTTTGTTTTTGACTTCGCCGTAGTAGTGTATAATTTCTTCTAAGATTCCCTGTGGTATGCTTCATTCATGTCTGGTAACGTCTTAGCTTTTGCAAAATTCCTGAACATTCAAAAGTACTTACAAACTTTATATAGTTAAGGCATTGCAATTTTTTAATTATTCCATTCATGCTAATTGCATTTAAATAATCACATTTGCTTAAATGTGAGCTTTTCAGCTGTATGATGGATTGTTTGGCGCGAAAGTATCTGCAAATGAGAGTGCATGCAAGTTAACATGCATGTTTACAAAATTATATTTAAGCAACTCTGAAAGTATCAATACATTTGATTTTAATAAAACAATTTAAAATGTCCATATCTTAAGCGACCTTGTACCGATACACTATTTATAAAAGGGGGCATGACCCCAGGCTCATTAACATTATCCTTTTAATTAAAAAGTGTCAATCCTTAAGAAACAACCTTTGAACAAAAAAAAACACCAACAAAAACAAATAAAAACACAGACCTTTGAAATTCGTTAAAATTGGTAAAGAAAATATATACTGAACAAAACTAGAAACTGTCGATTCTCATATATATATACACCTGGAAAAAAGTTAACGTGAATAGCCTACACGTATCCAGATGACAGCCTTCAACACTCCTCCTCATGCCATCTGTCAGATGGGGTCCTTGGGTAACTTTGACAATTCTCGGTGTAGAGCTTACCGTTATTATAATGTTCTTCCCATTACCAAAACGATTTTAAACATTGCAGTTGTTGTCGCGCTAAAATTGTGGAACAATTTAAGGGCGCTTAACTTTTTTCGAGGTGTGTATATTTTTAATGGTATAATAAAATAGATACGTCAAATCTGATTTTATAGACTAAATTGTCAACACGAAAAACACTTTATTCAGTTATCCTTGTTTTTAATATGCCTAATTTCAACAAACTGTACATGAACGTGCCATTACTGAACAATAAAAAATAAATGTCCGCTATGTTTAAAATGCAGATGTATTTTTTTGGTTTTCGACCCCTACCATGTTTAATCAATAATTCTATGCTTTTCCCGTATACCCAGAATCATTTCCATACAAATGTATTTTCAAGTATTATTGCGATACATGTAAAATTGATTAAAACTTGTTCATATTTTGATATATCTGCACAGTTTCAGTTTATAAATTTAGCGATGCATGAAATTAAGACGAAAACCAGGTATCATGTTGGATAATGATACAACACATAATACATGCATCACAGGCTTACTGTAAGCACGACAATATTTCTTTATATAGCGGGTTCATCCATGGTCGAGTTGTCTCAAGATCACTTACCTCTCACCGATATGTTTGAGTTCCGCTCGCTCAAAACATGTTTTGTGAGGCCGTTTGCCAGTTACTTGCTGAAGGACGGTGGTTCTACTCAGATTCTCTTTGCGGTCTATCTCCACCAATACTATCATTTTGGCTAAAATCAGCCTTTTCAAGATTTTGCGAATATTTTTTAATTGAAACAATTTCATGTCCAATATATATTTTAATAAGTATCTGTTTTTCTTTAAAATTTCTATAATTTATTAATTAAAGCATAGTATGCATGCATTAGCAGCATGTAATCTAACACATACTGTGATCATTTTTTGTGGGCTTTTTCATTAGTCAAGTAAAGTGACTTTAAAGTTGTAAGTCATGTCATACGTTTAATATATTGTTTAAATATAGTACTTAATTCTAATGTGATAACAATGACATTATATGCAATATAAAATAATGATGAAGTTGTCTGTGATACTAAGTAGTACATGTGTACTCAAAGACATTAACGAATCAATTTTGATATAATGTTTAATCGTGATATATATCAACAATTATATATTACTAACAATTACGCGACTTTCTATGGCATGCCATCAATGTTCAAGGACCACTATGGAAATAAAGCCCTTTTCTCTTGTTTGTGTTATCCTTGGTATTTGGGTGCATTTCATGGCCTATATGTGTGTGTCGTTATGATAATTTCTATACCATAGTTGTTATATCGTTCCTGCATCATGTTGTTGCGATGCTTTGTATGCACATTTATTACCGAAATAAAATCTATCTATCTATGACGTAAGAAAACTCGTCCTTTTTAACGTTTTAACTCATGATGGTAGTGAATCATAGTATCTCGTTATGCTCCACGTTTATTAAGTTAATTGATTCATAGATACACAAAATAATAAGCACCGGATCCGCGAAGGATACATCCTTAGCTAGCTTTCGGCTTTACGCCTTCATTAGAAGACAAAAAGAAAAAAAAAAAAACACAAGAATAAACATTTTTTTCTTTATATAAAATACTGCAGACAGACTGAGACTGAACCTACTATAATATAACAAACTAAAACTTAACTATATACACAACAAATCCGCATGACTGCGCGCCCATAACCCATATGTCGGTATTATCCCATAAATTTGTTTTTTTTTTAAAAAGATAGAAGCACATATTAGCAACAAGTAGTTAAAAATATTGTGACCAACATAACACAGAGGTAGCGTTTACAGGAATGACTCTTGTCTGGAAGAAGGACGCTACCTAGTTAGTGTAGCGGACATCATATTCTATTCCTTTACGTTTGATAGTACAAAATAGTTTACGATCAATTTAAAACAGGGTAACGATGAAAAAGACGTTGAATACGATTCAACTTCGCACCAAGCGAGTACTGTTATTTTTCAATTAAGAATTGAAAGATTATTCACACTTTCAGATGAAAGTCGAAAAGAAAAAACTAAAACATAATCAAACTAAAACGGACGACAATTATAGTTCATTACTCAATATCACGGCGTGTCATTGTACGAACGTAACTTTTTACATGACACCTTATCATTTCACAACGCTGCTAAAGAATGAACATCCACCTTGGGCACAAATGAGTTCAGTGCATCTTCCTCTCACTCACAGGTTGGCTTTGGTCATGTAATCACATACTGTAGAAAGTGTCTAACACTTTTCCTGAAAAACGGCACGTTGTTTTTTTTTAAATTCCTTGGATTGGGATGGCAGATGATTAAAACAAGCCGAATGTTAACGAAAGCAAATGTGTTTAAAATGCGCTATGTCTGCAGCATAGTGTCACATACTCTGATTGGCAGATGGCAGCTAACACAGCATGTTTCACTAGCTTGTACACAATTCATGTAAATTGTACAATTTTGCTTCTTCAAATGAATCACAAGGAAAGATAAGCATGTAAATACATGTAAAGCAAAATAGGATGTGGGTATTTTTGTGGAAATCGATTAATCATTGGCGGATTCAGTGTGGTATCGAAAATCGAACGTCAACAAATACTTTTTTCACCAGAAAAACTGTAAATTTTAACGTTGTAAATTACAAGTTTTTAACCAAAAGAGAAGATTTGTTTTGGACCGTATTTTTTATCTAATGATATGGAATCGTTTTTATCTTAAAACTAGTTGTATAATCACACACGTATATAAAGTATATACAACCTCTACCTCTCTCTCGAACCTGTAGATACTGTACAAAGAAAGGCAAATGGTGCTACATCATGTGTACGTACGTATTTGTGGGTCTTCGTCCAGTAAGAAAAACGGAGTATCATACCTCCCATGTGGACCTCAATACATAATGCACGTTTGCACTATGTTCAATATAAATACACAGTAAAATTTTCATTGTAAAGAAAGGAAATACACATCAATACTGTTTTAAAGTATTTTTACAATACAGTATCCGCTTATACAAAAGTACTGTTACTGGAATGTTTTATAACAGAAGTCCTTAATTACACTCATATACAACTATCTGGTAGACTCTTATTAACTTTAAATCAATGGTAAAGGGCATGCTGGCATCTGCAGCAAAATTCTCAGTTGCCATGGACTGTTTTGAAAATATTCCAAACAAAATTACTTGAGATTCTAAGTGCAAGAATTGTATTACTTGAGATGTTATTATGTATTGAAAAAGGCTTTAAAATCCGATACTTTCCCTAGTAGAACATAATTTATGCATACCAATATATAATGGATATAAACTGTTTATAATTGCGTTCCTTTGACGGTGAAGTTTTTGTTTCAGCTATGACATAATAATATATCCTTTTGAACAATTAGTTCTTATTCTTGTTGACTTCAGAATTCTTAATTCAGAGAAAAAAATATAAATCAGATACGACTCCACCCAGTATTGCATATTGCAACCGAAATCAAAATTGTATAATCGTTTTACACATCGAAATTACCTTAACCCAAACACATTTTTTAAAGAAATATAAATGAAAAAGGCTGAAGGCGGGCATTTTCCAAAATATGTTCCCTTTTATGCAATCAAATATATTCGCAATCCATCATTTTAATTGATTTCTGTCACGTTTTTGTGAATTTTTAGAAGTTTGCAACACGTCAAGCTGAGTTTGATATCAGGAATGTCGTAACACGACCGCAGGCGCTGATTTATTAGGAGAAACTTCACAAAGTTTATTTTAGTAACACGAGTCCTAGAGTAGTTTTTCTTCTTGACCACCAACGCTGTGCCCAATGACATTATACACAACACATGCAGAGCAATGTGTCCATAGTTCTACTAGTCAGTAGACAAGCAGAGCAATGTGTACATAGTTCTACTAGTCAGTAGACATGCAGAGCGATGTGTCCTATGTTCTTCTAGTCAGTAGACATGCAGAGCAATGTGTCCATAGTTTTTCTAGTCAGTAGACATGCAGAGCAATGTGTCCTATGTTCTACTAGTCAGTAGACATGCAGAGCAATATGTCCATAGTTCTACTAGTCAGTAGATATGCAGAGCAATGTGTCCATAGTTCTACTAGTCAGTAGACATGCAGAGCAATATGTCCATAGTTCTACTAATCAGTAAACATGCAGAGCAATGTGTCCATAGTACTACTAGTCAGTAGACATGCAGAGCAATGTGTCCATAGTTCTACTAGTCAGTAGACATGCAGAGCAATGTGTCCATAGTTCTACTAGTCAGTAGACATGCAGAGCAATATGTCCATAGTTTTACTAATCAGTAGACATGCAGAGCAATGTGTCCATAATTCTACTAGTCAGTAGACATGCAGAGCAATGTGTCCATAGTACAACTAGTCAGTAGACATGCAGAGCAATGTGTCCATAGTACTACTAGTCAGTAGACATGCAGAGCAATGTGTCCATAGTTCTACTAGTCAGTAGACATGCAGAGCAATGTGTCCATAGTTCTACTAGTCAGTAGACATGCAGAGCAATATGTCCATAGTTCTACTAATCAGTAGACATGCAGAGCAATGTGTCCATAGTTCTACTAATCAGTAGACATGCAGAGCAATGTGTCCATAGTACTACTAGTCAGTAGACATGCAGAGCAATGTGTCCATAGTACTTGTAGTCAGTAGACATGCAGAGCAATGTGTCCATAGTTCTACTAGTCAGTAGACATGCAGAGCAATGTGTCCATAGTACTACTAGTCAGTAAACATGCAGAGCAATATGTCCATAGTTCTACTAATCAGTAGACATGCAGAGCAATGTGTCCATAGTTCTACTAGTCAGTAGACATGCAGAGCAATGTGTCCTATGTTCTTCTAGTCAGTAGGCATGCAGAGCAATGTGTCCATAGTTTTTCTAGTCAGTAGACATGCAGAGCAATGTGTCCTATGTTCTACTAGTCAGTAGACATGCAGAGCAATATGTCCATAGTTCTACTAGTCAGTAGACATGCAGAGCAATGTGTCCATAGTTCTACTAATCAGTAGACATGCAGAGCAATGTGTCCATAGTTCTACTTATCAGTAGACATGCAGAGCAATGTGTCCATAGTACTACTAGTCAGTAGACATGCAGAGCAATGTGTCCATAGTTCTACTAGTCAGTAGACATGCAGAGCAATGTGTCCATAGTTCTACTAGTCAGTAGACATGCAGAGCAATGTGTCCATAGTTCTACTAGTCAGTAGACATGCAGAGCAATATGTTCATAGTTCTACTAGTCAGTAGACATGCAGAGCAATGTGTCCATAGTTCTACTAGTCAGTAGACATGCAGAGCAATGTGTCCATAGTACTACTAGTCAGTAGACATGCAGGGCAATGTGTCCATAGTACTACTAGTCAGTAGACATGCAGAGCAATGTGTCCATAGTTCTACTAGTCAGTAGACATGCAGAGCAATGTGTCCATAGTACTACTAGTCAGTAGACATGCAGAGCAATGTGTCCATAGTTCTACTAATCAGTAGACATGCAGAGCAATGTGTCCATAGTTCTACTAGTCAGTAGACATGCAGAGCAATGTGTCCATAGTACTACTAGTCAGTAGACATGCAGAGCAATATGTCCATAGTTCTACTAATCAGTAGACATGCAGAGCAATGTGTCCATAGTTCTACTAATCAGTAGACATGCAGAGCAATGTGTCCATAGTACTACTAGTCAGTAGACATGCAAGTTTATATTTTTCATTTTATTTATCTCACGAGGCATTTTATCGCAATAAGACAAACGTGGCAGGTCAAAGTTTTCTTGTAACCTCTCACTGACTGCATTAATATCGATCATAAACATGTAATATTTTACGAACACAATTTCAAGAATTTGCTTGCTGACATTAAAACAAACAGATAAATAAAGATTTTTTACCACAAAGTATTCGCGTTTAATACAAAAACGTCAACTGTGAGGATGACACCAAGGTGGTATGGTGTGGGGATGACACCAAGGTGGTATGGTGTGGGGATGACACCAAGGTTATATCGTGTGGGGATGACACCAAGGTGGTATCGTGTGAGGATGACACCAAGGATGTATTGTGTGAGGATGACACCAAGGTTGTATCGTGTGAGGATGACACCAAGGTGGTATCGTGTGGGGATGACACCAAGGTGGTATGGTGTGGGGATGACACCAAGGTCGTATCGTGTGAGGATGACACCAAGGTTGTATCGTGTGAGGATGACATCAAGGATGTATCGTGTGGGGATGACACCAAGGTGGTATAGTGTGGGAATGACACCAAGGTTATATCGTGTGGGGATGACACCAAGGTTATATCGTGTGGTGATGACACCAAGGTGGTATCGTGTGAGGATGACACCAAGGATGTATCGTGTGAGGATGACACCAAGGTTGTATCGTGTGAGGATGACACCAAGGTGGTATCGAAAATCAAACTTTGAATGTTCTATATTGTCTTCACCAGAAAAGCTTTCAAACGCCGTAAATCACAAGCTAAAAGAGACAATTTGTTTTTGAGCGTGTGTTTTATATTTCATGATCTAGCATACTAATGTTGGCTTAGGGGAAGTATATAATTCCTATTCCTCACTCAGAATGAAGGCAGGAAGATGGTTCTGCATAGATTCATGTATACATACGTATTTGAGGGCCTTCCTCTAGCAATATAAACGGAATATCATATATCCCATACAGGCCTAACGAAGTAAATGCCGTGCTGACATTTAATAATACTGTGTAGTAAGAAATGTCACCCTCCATCGACCATTTTGAAAATAATCTAAACCAAATTACATGTGATGGTTAATGCCGGAATTGTCTTACTTGAGATGTTATGATGTGTTGGAAACGGCTTAAAATTCGACACTTTCCCTAGTAAAACAAAGTTATTGCATACACACATATAATGGATTGAAGGCATTTATAATTGCTTTCCGTTGGTGTTGTAGTTTTCGTTTCAGAATGAACTTACACAGTAATTCATTTTTAACAATAAGTTTTTAGTCATATTTCTTTTAGAGAATAAAATAATAAGCAGATATGACTTCATCAATTGCAACCGAAATCAAAATTGTATAATCGTTTTAGACATAAAAAATACATTTTACAACTTTACAAATGAAATTAATGCAAAATACTGAAGCCTGAAGGCAGGCGCTTTCTGAAACATGTGCCTTTTTATTCAATCAACCATTTCCGCAATGCATTCATTCTTTCTATCACGTCATTTCCAAAGTTTTCGACCGGTCAAGCTGAGTTAGGAATCGGGGATGTCGTAACGCAACCACATGCATAATTTTACTGGGATAAACTTCGTCAAGTTTGTTTTAATAGCTGGAATTCAAGAGTATGTTTCTTCTTGAACAGCAACGCTGTAGCAAATGGCATTTGACATAACACAAGGATAAGATTAAAACTATGTTTTTTTCAATGACCAATTCTAAAGAGACTAACGGTGAAATTGACCTTGAATACAATCTTACTTTGTTTCAAACGAGAACGTGTAATATATAAATAAAAATTGAAAGATTATTTCAGTTTTTTTATGAAAGTAAAAAAATAAAACATCATCAAATAAAAAAAATGGATGACAGTTTTATTTCGTTACCAATACCACGACATGTCATTGCATGAACGTAACATTTTACATGATACATTAGCATGTCGCAACGCCGCTAAATCAATATTCACCTTGGCCACAGATGCGTTCAGTACATCTCCCTCTTACTCACAGGTTAGCTGTGGTAATGTAATCACATACTGTTGAAAGTGTCTCACACTTTTCTTGAAAAAAAGGCGCGTTGTTTTTTCTGACAATTCTTTGGATTGGGATGGCACATGATAGAAACAAACCGAATGTTAACGAAGAAAAATGTGTTAAGAATGAGCTATGTCTGCACAGTTCTTGATTGGCAGATGGTAGCTAACACAGACTGAGTATAGTTTCACCAGCTGATACACAAATCGTATAAATTATGCAAGTTGGCTGCTATAGATAAATCTATGAGATAGGTCAGTAAGGTAACAGACGTAAATCAAATTAGGATGTGGGTATTTTTGTGGAAATCGATCAAGCATTGGCAGATCCGGATTGTGAGGATCTGGAGCAACACCCAACCCACCACCGCCAAATATGGCCAGCATAATTTTTAGCGACTCAAAAAGGTTTCATTGGCATATCGGTAATTGTTTTGGACTCTCGTAAGTCGACTGGAGATATTAATCAGGAGACTGCACAATGCAATTAATTGTTTCCAACACGTTATTTCGCATTGACACGTTTGTACTTATATATCCTCCTCTGTCATTCTCAGATAACATGTAGACATAGACGGCAGTGACGTAATAACATATATATCATAGATATGTCACTGATGAAGAAGGAAACATGGTTCTACATAAAATCGTGTATATATACGTAAATGTACTTGGAGGTCTTCCCCCTGAAATAAAAACTGAGTACCATATATCCCATATAGCCCTAACAACGCAATGGAAGTTTTTACTATGTTCAGTATGAAATACACTGTAGAATTCCCATTGTAGATAGGAGAATACATATAAATACAGTTTTAAAATACTTTTACTATACATGGCAGCAATGTAGCCGCTTATACAAAAGCACTATGTTGACTTTTTGGTCAATGAAATACAATGATATATATATTGTTTTTAAAACAGAAGTCCTTAACTGTACTCATATACATCTGTCTGTTATTTATGGAAATAATACCATGCCTGTTAAGCATATGTTTAACGTACGTTCGAATACGTATGTTTTTCATGGAAATAGTTCCACGCACGTTAAACATATGTTTAGCGTATGGTTAACATACGTTCGAATATATCATCATTGACCATAGTTGCACGGATGATAGACGGCACACCATTTTTAAATGATATTCACCACTAGATTACAGAATATATCATCATTGACCATAGTTGCACGGATGATAGACGGCACACCATTTTTAAATGATATTCACCACTAGATTACAAACTAAGACGAATTATTCAACTGTTGTTTTCTGTTATTTGAACATAACTCTTGCGTGTTTCGGGTATGGGAGGATATTCAATTTATTTAAATGTCACAGTATCAGCGGTTATGACTGAACAATACTTCAGATCTTAAGAATGACGATAAAATAAGTATGCAGAAATATGCAGAATGAACCTAGAACCTTAATACCTGCAGAACTGCAGAGTTTTAGGAAATTATATCGTATTACTCAAATTGTCGCTTGTTACACCATGCATGAGCCACAATGATCCTATTCTTGTCATCACTCATATGGCTCCCTATTAACACACAGGGGTTGGTCATTTCATCTCAATAAATAATGAACATGACAAAAAATGATAAAATGAACATGACACCTATTCGGAGGATTGCTACCCATCTGGCTAAGGTGAGCTAAAATGAAATGAAATGCCATACAAACAAACCATATGAAAAACGTATGACAGTTAATGTTTCAAAAATAGTATATAGATTATAGTTTGCACATCTGGGGTATTCATTTATGCTTTTCTTCCCTCCATATATTCTTTTAAAATTTGTTTAGAACTATCAAATAACTATGTTTATCATTGTACTGAATGGGACAGACATCGTTATTTTGCAAACAAACTGTGTCTTTCATTGAATATTCAAGACAATAACTACCATAGATTGCAAAGGTGAAAGATTGCAACACAAATGATATGACTGACACAGTTGAAGCTAATCACATAACTTTTGGCTCATTAGAGAGAGTAATGAACAATAAAATAAGTAAATTAAAATTTGTTCAATTAGTCTTGATGAGAAAGCAGACTTCTTTCATCTTTGGTTCACTTTTACACGCTAGAATCGTAAATCAGTCACATTAATTGTTGTCTTCCAACAGGAGCGTCACAATGTTGTTAGTCCGCCTTTCCATTTTAGTAAATACCTCCGTATCATAACATATGTATTCAAAGGTAGGTATTTGTAAACTCCTTTAATATCTCCATTATCATAGCAATATCAAAGTCTGGATAACAGCACATTTTCCGAAAAACAATTCACGTGTACAGATTATATCTCATCAGCATGTAATGTTGAACTTGGCTCAGTTTGTGATTTTGCCGTTTGGTGTTTGTCTACAGATTTAAGTCATACGACTGTACCATCTATTTTTAGGTTTACTTTTCTTCCTACTGACCTATCATATTCCCTGTCTCACTTCTCATCAATGTTCCATACCAGTTTGTTACTGGAAAAAATACATATGTATGTATACACATTACATATGACATGATATATGTATTAACCCATTTTTAGGAATCGGACAACTGCAAAATTAAAATGATTTGTTTTCTTATAAATAAGTTAAATTAATTTTAAGTCAAATGGACCATCCTTGAAAAATACTGTCTTTTTATGTTGGTAGGTAGTTAATCATTTTATGAGATTTTGATTTTGCAGTAAAAGGAGTTAACAGGATAAAATGCTATAAATGTCATAAAAATAAGATAGTTATTAAAATGGATAAAAAGCATCTCGTTAACATTGATAAATATAATCGGAATAGGTTAGTATATCAAGTCCACCAAAAACGTGACAAAATCGATATTTAAAATGGAGTGGTGAACTTGAAACGAATCACAGTGGATATACCAATATTGCGATTATGTTTTCGACCGTGACTGTACTCGCTCTTAAGCCGGTTATCGACCGATTAATACGATATTCGACCGAAAGGTATTGCCTTCGACAGATGCATTTCATCAGGGTTACTGACTTTAAATAAAATGAACATGAATATACACGATAGTAGTCACAAGAGTTTAAATTACATAAATTGAATGTATATTAATTATTTAGGTACTGTTTTATAGTGTGTGTATGTTTTTATTGTATATTTAACGACCAACACTAGTATAATTGCAAAAACTTCGTTTTAGTTTTAGTATTTATTTTAAAGAACTGTAAGTGAAGTTGATCGATATTTTGATCAGATTCAAAACTTCACACTTCATATCCATACAAAGTCCGTATAAGTATAAGAGCAATAATTGCAGATTGATAGGTAATAGTAATCCAAGCCATAGTTACAGATGAAAACATAGCTTTTCTAGCTTGATTAAATATGTATGCTTTGGTTTTAGAAAAGTTGCCATTATAGGTAAATCGAATACCAAGATATGCAAAGTCTTCCACTAACTCAAGTTTTGAATTTTTTAGGAAGAAGTCCTGTATATTTCTCAAGCCCCTTTTACTACCTGTTAATATAGCGACTTTGATTTTGGCAGTAACATTAAGACCCTAAAGGTGCAACTCATGTACCAAAATAACAGTATCGTCGGCATAAAGCAGTATAAAGACCTTGAGAAACACCTCTACACCATCATCACTTAAAACATGTTTAATACTGCCAGACAAATAATGTAGACCATTCTAATTTTGAGACATATATTGAGTAAGATCATTCAAAAACAACGAAAATAATATAAGTAATTATTTGTCACCTTGTCTAACTCTACCTGACTACTGACTAAATCAGATAAATCAGTGTTAGCTTTAACACAAGACTTAGCCTTTAAGTACATGTTATATCGTATTGTAATACATTTAACATCGGTATTGTGAGACAATAATTTTTATTCACAATGCTACTCTATTAACAGAATCAAAGGCCTTTCTGTAATCTATAAACGAACAGAAAAGCTTCTTCTTCCTTGAAATGTAATATCAATAATCATTTGCTGTAATATTTTATTTAAAGTACGCATTTAGCTACTTTATGGATATTGAGTCTGAGTAAGCCGATGCCGACCTTTACCTTGAAAAACATCACAAAACAGGAACAACGATGTCGATTGACAATTTTTACCCTGTAGAACCATGTCTCTGATCAAAGCAAGTAAGTTTCCTGTTTAACATTTATTGATAGTGTACATTAGTGAACTTATGCGCATACAAGTTTGGTAGAGGCGTAAATGGGATAGTGCAAAGCCGAAATTACAATTTTGTGCAAAAGTCACAGAGCCAAGACAGTGACAAATAACATGTTATATGTCGCTGGCCGGATTATCACGTACGCATATATTTTTTCATTATTTTTAATTAAAACATTTACTATTTTGGTTGATTAATTATTTTTATGCATTAATCTATATTCAAAAGTTTATGGAAGTAAATACATTTAGGCCCTCTATTTCACACAAAAAAGATATCATAATATTTGACAGCTTCACAATAAAATTGATCTAGTTATATATAAATTTATGAATATTGTATACGTTTAACAGTTGTGAAGCTGTACCGACTGTTTCCCCAATAGCAATGCGAAGTATGGAGAGGAGGACTAATTAAATATTGGACATTATACAAACTCAGATGATTAAAATTATATTGTACTACTGAAGAAATACAATAAAATACTGAGAAATATATTGCTGGTTCCTTTTATATCTCTTGTAAACAATGATAATTCATCAGTTATACATGTAAATAAATCAAACCATTTTACTTGAAACACACATGACATACGTATGTTTAACACACATTTAATCTATGTTTAACACACATTTAACATAATGTTTTTGTTAACATATGTTTAAAACATGAATTTGTTTCTCATATTCAAATAGGTCCTGTCTGAGATCTGCTAGTGATATTCCCTAAAACAACTGTGTCGCATGTGTTGTGGGAGATTTAAGCGCATAGATTACATATGATTTTTAACATTTTTTTTTAAATTTAAACATATGAATAAAAACACATGACAAACGTATGTTTAACACACGTTGATTCTCGTATTTAAGTTAGACCCTGCCTCTGCTAGTGATATTTCCAATATGTTGTGGGAGATTCAAAGTTTAGTGCAATAATTATAGATGCATTTTAACATATGTTAAAATATGAATCGAAACACGTATGGCAAATGCAAGTTAACATATATTTCAGTTAACGTATGTTTCGCATGCGTTTCTGATTATCATATGTTAATTTACGTATGTTAAACGTATGTTTTGAAACGCATGCTGATCAAAACGCAAATTACCATACATTTAACATATGTTTAAAATATGTTTTGTCCAACATATATTTAACATGTGTAGCATTTTACCTGTGTTCTTATCTGCAGCAAGAATCTCAGTCTCCATGACCAATTTTGAAAATAATCCAAACCAAATTACATGAGATTTTAGCGACAAAAATTGTCTTACTTCAGATATTATAACGTGTTGAAAATGGCTTCAAAAACCGATATGTTCCATAGTACAAGATAATTATTGTATACAAACAAATAATGGATAAAAAGGCATCTATAACAGCTTTCTTTTGGCGGTGAAGTTTTCGTTTCAGCACTGACATAGCAATTCATTTTAATCAATTATTTTGTATTTTATTTCTTTCAGTATTCTTGTTTCAGAGAAAAAAAGCACATATGACTTCATCCAGTATTACAAGTTGCAACCGAAATCAAATCGTGTAATCTTTTTAGACATCAAAATGACAATCTAAACACATTTTCACAAGTGATATTAATGCAAAAGACCGAAGATTGAAGGAAGGCGCTTACTGATGCGTGCCTTTTTATGCAATCAAATATTTTTGCAATGCATTCATTCAATTACTTTCTATCACGTCCTTTGCAAACAATTCAGAAGTTTTCGACACGTCAATGCGAGTTTGCAATATAATGAATGTCATAACGAGACCACATGCATTACTTTATTAGGAGAAACTTCGACAATTTATTTCAGTAAAAGGAGTCTTAGTGTATTGTTTTTCTTCTTGAACACAAACGATGTATCCAATGACATTTGTCATAACACAAGAACGTTATATACATTTTTCTAATAATCAGCAGACATGGAAGAAAATGTTGAACCTTGTATCAATCTCACAAGGTAAGATGGACCATCTATCTTTATCGTAACAAGTAAACGTGTATTCAATGAAACTTTCTTGTAACCTCAGATTTAAACTTATTTATTTTACATCGATTGTGAAACAAGTTGTTACAACTTATACAAACACTGACTTCAAAATAAAAAATGACAAGAAGTATATACATGTGTGACAACCATATACGTATATTTGTATACACAGTCATAATAATTAAATTTCGCCCATGACCGATACGTATACAACATTTCACATAAATAAATACTGCCTGACTATTGTTTGTCCAATATATACTTAAACAATTAAAAACTAAGGAAAACAGGTATGTGATCATGATTTTAGACTAAATATGGTCTCATTGATATGCATTATGTCATAGACAAATAACCAGTCAAAATTAAGTAACGTGTTTAAATATTTAAATTTTGTGAAACAAAATCCACATTGACTTAAACAATTACATTGCTGAGTACGGACTCTTCCGCTGCGATAAAGTTTACAAAAACATTTTATGATGAATTCAAAGGAGAAAAAAGATAAACATGACGTTGAATATGATTTAACTGTTTACCAAACGATAACTGTTAAATTGTAATTTAAAACTGAAAGATTATTCACATTTCAGATGAAAGTAGAAAACTTAAAAATAATCAAACTAAAACGGACGACAATTATAGTTCATTACTCAATATCATGACGTGTCATTGTACGAACGTAACTTTTTACATGACACCTTATCATTTCACAGCGCTGCTTAAGAATGAATATCCACCATGGGCACAGATGAGAAGAAAACTCAAAGCTCATGTGAACCTCTCTCGAGACTGCTTCCTATGGAGAATCAGTATTGAATGTTGTTTTTTAGGCATCTGGTCGAGTTATGGGTCGAACACATACCATCTAGTGTGAGCGGCCAACACTTTATTCACTCCACTACACTACTGCCCCGTTTAAACTTTCTTAACATCCTCGACAAACATTTTCTCTCTGCACTTTCACACCTTGCTCACTTTTCATGTCCAATGTTACTTTAGATATCCCCCGGACAAGAAGAAATAAAAAAAATATAAAACAACAGAGGAGAAATTTTTGTCATTTTTCAGGATAGAGGCTCTGCACCGCCCCACATTACCCTCCTTCCATGTATTCAAGTTGGAATCCTTTCCATATTTTTAAAAATATGCTCAGGACAAAAGTAACCAAAAATAAAGAACACAATAGGAAACAATTATGTCATTATTCAAAACAGAATTAAATGTTGCAATTTCCACACATTGCAGTCGATCCATGTTTCGGGTTATATCAAATGTTCTTTTATTTTTTTTCTAGACTTACAAAAATAAACAAAACAAGGACTTGTTAACGGATAATATTCAAAAGGCCATAACAGTGTGAAAAGTAATCGAGCCAAAACAAAAACTCAATATGCATATCTCCACTTGGCAGTGATGCATTCTGGCGAGTGTCTAAAATTTCCAACTAGAAATTGTAGAGAAATAGCGTGAATAAGGATTTGGTAATGGGTGGAATCAAAGAGCCATAACTCTGTGACGAATAATCGAACCAAAACAAAATGACAGTATGCTCATCTCCCTTTAATAGCGATTCATCCTAACTTGATAGAATCGCTTAACTGTCCATTTTGATGATATTGATAATCATAATACTAATATTTATAATAGTTGTTATGTCAATAATAATAAAATATTAATAATAATGATAATAATGATAATAATAATAATAATAATAATAATAATAATAATATATAAATACAAATACAAATATATAAATACAATATTTACAAACAAACATTTATAGTAGTAGGCGGGACGATTCAATGCCACGGATTGCGCATGCGCGGCGGCCATCTTGTTTCTATTGACTGCGAATGCGCAGCGGCCATCTTGTTTCTGTTGACTGCGCATGCGCGGCGGCCATCTTGTTTCTATTATATGCGCATATACGGCCATTTGGATGTGCGCGTGGCGGCCATTTTGAACGGCGGCTATCTTGGATGACTACTGATGGTCACTCGTTTGCGCATGTGCGGCGGCCATTTTAGATATCGTCGTATGTACTGCCATAGTTTTAATATAGAAGCTGACTGACATCATACCTAAGTTTAAAAAGGTAGTCATGCTTATATTTCGACAGCGGTACATTCAAGTTAATCACCGGATGTCTTTACGATAGAATAATAATTCCTTTATGTATACGTTATATTGAAAATCACCCACTATTCTGTGCAAGCGTCAACATGTCTGAGAACATAATAGCTAGCGGCACTTTTTCGAACAATATATCAATGGGTCCTTTGCTGTACTATCATGATTGGTCTGGTCTGGACAGGTATGTGCTGAACGTGACGTGATGATCTATAAATTGTCACAATGCAGCGTTGACTAATCAGAATAAAGTAAGAGAGAATAAAATACTATAACATATGTAATATTGTCATTCTGTCTACAGAACACAAGCAGTCAATATGGTCAACTTGAGAGTATCACTTGGACCTTTTATAACTGTGAAGATGAAGGATTATGGACACGGAAATGTGAACATTGTATTTTTGCAGTCAGTGTACGTGGATAAAAATAAATATTGTAAAGACGATAAACCTATAATGAAAGAATTTGTTCTATCTCTACAACAATGGCAAGAACTGATATGGCAGATTAACGATATTCAGAAAACAGTTGATGATCATAAAGACGGAAGAAGTTCACTTTATGCATCATTTGGGGCACAATCGATACGTACAAGTCAACACAGGATTTCAAGTACATATAGTTGATTTGAGAGAATTCTGGCTACCGGAGGGAAAAGCTGTGGTCCAACCGACGAGAAGAGGAATTGCTCTTAAGTTTGACGAATTCGATACATAAGTGAAACTCAAAACGGAGATTGAGCACGTGAAACCTGAAATGGATGGAGAACGTCAGTGTTGCATGGGTGAAGATCACATGAACCAGGAGGGAGCTCTAACTTGTAGAGAATGTAATCCGAACGACTTTCATAATTGGTGCCGTGTTTAAACATGTATAGACTATTATAAGAAACGACAGCATGTATATGTATCAACCAATCAGATGAAAGTCACATGACTTACTGTATATAAAGAAATAAACGTATATGACTTTATCATTCCACAATCATGAGCGTAATAGACGCCATACGCTGTGAAAATCGAAATTTAATGTTTTACGAAGATAGACTTCAAACGTTTGAACACTGGTCTAAGCAAATCATTCCAGACAAGTTTGAACTTGCCAAGGCGGGATTCTACTACATGGGAGAAATGGACAAAGTGATTTGTTTTACCTGCGGAATTACTTTGAGACAATTGGAACGTTCGGACGATCTGTGGGTGGAACACGTGAAATTGTCTAAAAATTGCGTCTACTTAAAAATGATGGGATATGAAGGTAATCTGAATGTCATAGATAAGGTGACCAGCAAAGGAGGAGTTCACTTTCCAACAACGACTACAACAGGCAGTACTTCATCAGCGTTTGGATTCAATTACTTTTAAAGCATGTGTGTTAGTATCGTTCAATTCAATTCAAATTTATTCAGGTTTATAATATCATTATACAACGTATATATATCATGATGTTGATAAAATAACAGTATAAGATAATTCAATGTTTTTTGTATTGTTACATTTTAACAAGTTTATATCAAATGTTTACATTCTTAACATTTCATGTATATCATATTTTTTTAATTTTTTAAAAAAATCACAATTTTAAGGGAAGGGACCCCGTTGGAAATAAGCGCGTTTGTTGCTTTAATGGGTTATCCCAGGTTATAAGATCTTTAATTTTTAGATGATTACTATGATTATTTTACTTATTTATTTTCTTGATTTATTAAGTGGTTCACATTACAAGAAATATTTTCAACATATATTTAAAAAAATAAATATTCAAATTTTCTCTAGCCCGCGAGGAGATACATAAATGTTTTTTAACTTCACGTTTAAAAGTTTGCTTATTGGTTAACTTCTTTAGATCGTTAGGCAAATTATTCCAGTCAGCAATTGCATTGCAATAAAAGGTGCCCGAATCGAAACTCTTAGCATGCGGAACTATAAAATTACTTTCACTAAACCGTGTGCGGTTTTGAATAGAAGACACCCTATGGAAGTTATCATTAAGATATGTTGGTGCGGTGCCATGGAAAATATTAAAAACATGATTAAGTCTTAGTTGTTTTACTCTATCCTCAACCCTCAATACAATAACTGTTTCTAACATAGCGCAGGTTATACTAGACCTTGGTGCAGTAATGATTGGAATTATAGATACTTCTGCGTACCAATATAGATGTTATAAATTACGCCAAGAGGCCAGGGAAGCTGCCGACAGACTCGTTGAATGTTTAAAGAATATGACTCACGGATATAAATACGTTTGTCTGATCTGTCATCATCGTGACGTCATTAACATTTTTAGGCCTTTTAGAATTACACATGGACCGAGTAAAAAGCAACTCTATATACGGATACACGAAGTCGTTATTTCGAAACTTTATCTGACATGAGTATGTTCAGACACGTTTTAGACTATTAAAAAAGAATTGCGTTCATGACCATGAAGTCATATAAACAAAACAATTTGAAATGACAATATGATCACCAACGTGGTGTGCAATACGGATTTACACTGTGATATCAATTTGAAGGATTTAACAGCGAAATGTAAAAACATTGTCTACGATCCATTTAAATTCCCTGGAGTCACATGGAAACATAACAGAGTCGGTGGTATGTGTATGGTGTTTGCCAATAGAAAACTGATGGTCAATGGAAAAGTAAAACAATACAAGAAGCCAAACAACGAGTGAGACGGTATGCAAGATTATTACAGAAAATGGGTTGGAACATAACTTTAACACGCATCGTTATATCAACCATCAGTGCTCACTACAAAATAGACGGTCCATTGGATGTGAACACACTAGCTAAACAATATGGTGGAACTTATGAAGCAGAACGGTTTCCGGCAGCCATGTTTGTGAAGGATACCATTCACTTTACGTGTTTTCATACTGTTGCAGTATTGATGTCGGCTATCAAGACAGAAAGACAATTTTATGATACTGTTATACCTACATTATAAGAAATGTATATATTGTAATTGCGAGGGGACTGCCCTAACCCCATTGTATTTAGAGGAGTTAATAAAAACATTAACAAACAAATATATCGTGTTTTCATTGGTAATCAAAATAAACGACAAGTCCATATTCTATTTTACAATATTTTATTTACATCATTATTTACATATGTTGAACAAAACGTGTCACAATACGTTCATTTTCATTGGGTTTACTAAATGAGTCTTAAATGCGTTTCGTTTTTAAACCACATCTATGAGCAGCATAGAATAAACAGAACTGTCTCTATTTCAATACTTATGTTTCTTCTTCACTCTCCACTTCTTGTTTCGTCGTTTTCCATATCATCAGAATCAAATGTTTCCAAAATCGATTCAATTAAATGTTTGTTTTTCTTTGTTGCTATTTTCATAGCCAACTTCTCTTCCATGTTATGAGCCTTGTACTTTTCGACATCCTTCATAACTTGTCGGTGTATAGTCCCTCGTTGTAGTTGATAGATATGGTGAATGAGTTGATTATATATTTCTATAACGTCGTCTGTGTATGTAGTCATCATCTTCTTATTCGTTGTACTTTTAGCCTGTTCTTCGGACATATTGTGGTCTAGATATTCATTATATTTACGTTGCCACACAGACTCGTTTAAATCTTGAACCTTGTTGAACATGTCACAAAACACATTTCCTTCATCATCTCTAGATGATTCATCCTCCTGACTGTCATCTGTATCAGATGATTCATCATCAATCTCTTCTTCTATATCACTTTCATCGTCTTCTTGTAACGTTATCCATTTTTTTTCTTTTTCGGTTCGTCTGTCATTTGTGTGTCAACATCTTCATGATCCAGTTTCCGTTTTCTTTCTACACACCATTTCTTCACGTGGTTCTGTAAAGAGTGTACATCCCCAAACATGATCCCACAGTAGTCACAAACAGGCATATCTATGTCACAATCTTCGGAATTATCACTTCTGTCGGAGGAACAACTGGTTGAGTCTTGATGATAATATGGTGGTGTGTCCCTTATAAATTTTGACATGTATGTGTCTGAATCGCAGACTACCGGTAATGCCGGTGAGCCATGTTCATAAGTTTTATTTCCATTCAGAATATTTTATCGCAGTCTATCTTGTTCCGCTGTGTTGACCTGTAGATGAACCACTAAATGTCCATACGACAGCTCGCTTGTACGTGTTCATAAAGAGATGACTATCGGTAGGGTAAATACGTCTAGCGAGATTGGAAACTTGCATTCTGTCCACAGGGTCATTGAACAACACCAAATATTTGGTATTTAAACTTATATCTCTCGATGATTTTCCTTGTGGAAACAAATTCTGTGTTAAATATAACACTGTCAGATTTCTATGGTGTGATCCTTTCGTGAATAGATTAGCAAAGCGTTCATCTTTCTTTGCATCTCCCATCAAATCGTCCAGAATGATACAATTTCGTACTGCCACATCTAGGTAAGTGTCTTGGTCTATAAAATCCGGGATCCCTTTCACAAATTCAACCTCTGGTAAGTGTCTCTTCACATCGTCGCTTCCTGATACTCTGGGATTCCTTGTGGTAATCTCCAGCTTTATGCTGTGATTGCTCTTCAAAGTGTTTATTTTTCTTATGTTTCATGAGATTGTATCTACTACAAAATGTCTGATCACACACTGTGCAAGAAGAAATTGTACTCATCTTGCCTCTTTTTAAGTGTCGTTAGTGCAAATTTTCCCCTTATAAACTTTGACAATATTTATTCCTCTCGTGTCCTTATTTCTACTCGCATGGTATGTCTCAAATAAAATGTCCGTAGAAGTCTCGGGATAATCTTGTGTTGACTTAACAACAGGCTGCGTTTTCTTCTGAATGGTACGGTATGTTCAGCAATGACTCTCAGTATTCGCCTCTTCTGACGAAAATAATCCGAATCTCTATCCATGATAGGTATCCTGGATTCCGCGATATGGCGTACATCAGTACTGACTGAATCTAGTTGCTCAGGAATAATATGTTCAATCATCAGTTTTCTGTCTCTCACATTGGTTGTTCCCAATTCAAGTAGATAATAATAACGTCTGTAGACTCTGGAGTTCTCCATTTAAATGTACAACTTTCTAATTTTTCTATTTTTGGGGATCCCTGGTGGTATTGGTCTCTTTAATTCTTTTCTCTGTGGTGTTTTGTACAACCTGGCCGATACGCCTTACTCCTTTAATCCACTGTAAAACTCGAAATCTCCCATGATGTCATTACCCTTATACTTGTATTGGCTGTCTTTCAACAAGTCTGTAATTTTTTATCCTGGTATGGACGTTCCTTCATAAATTAGTTCACCAGCATCATTCCACGTTAATAATTTCTCCGAGTCTTTTATCAGATGTGATAGTATCGATCCAACATTGGATTTATAACGGAATGGCATTGTGTCAAGTATTTCCTTTGGTGTCAGTAATAGGTTTTCTTTACCACCTGATTGATCAACAATGTAAAATCCTCTTGGATCCTTTCGTAGGTTGCCTTCAGCCATTAGACGGAAATGACGAGTCCACTTCTTTACATCCATTTTGCCTTTCTCAATTAAACAGTTTACCTACTTCCCCTCATAAATTTTCAATATTTTTATAATGTGATGTATCGACTTGTTACACCTTTTATTCAATTTCATCTTGGATTGGATTCTGAATCGTGAGAAAATACTTATGTATCTTAGATCCAAGTTTGTTGAAATCGACATATAATTATTGAAGAAATGACCTTTTTACGCATGAGTGATTCCACTTCCGGTCCGACTGTATCGTTATTTCGTACGATACCCAACAAGGCTATATTATCTCAAAAATTGACCCGGTTATGATCGTTTGAAATTTCGGCGCAATAAAGCGTTAAATTGTGTGACGTCACACAACTTTTTAAATCGTGATATCCCAAAAACGTTAAGAGAAAAACCTATACGAATACTATTTTCCTTATAAATGTGTCGAGAGCTTTCAAACGTTACCAAAACGAATATTCTACGATGAAGTTTAATTTTATGACGTCACTTCCGATTTATTTAAACGACCGTATCTAAGCCCTGGTTCGTCCTAGACTCATTAAAGTTACACCGTTGAATTCGTCTTTTCAATATCTTTCCAACGATTCATTACTCGATACGTTACGGACACACATAAAAAATTCTATCGTTTATGACGTCACTTCCGGTTTATTGAAACGTCTATATCTCAGCTCGGGGTTGTCCTAGACTCATAAAAGTTACGCCGTTGGATTTGTCTTTTCAATACCTTTCCAACGATCCATTACTTGATACATTACGAATACGCATTAAAAATTCGATCGTTTATGACGTCACTTCCGGTTAATTCAAACGTATACATATTTTTCGTTATGTTCTTGATCATACCTTTTCAAAAATATATAACTTGCCCTACTTCGAAACAATGATTTTTAACTTCCGGTTTTAGGATCGAACCCATTCATCCTCCGTAAAATTCGTTTTACACAGTTAAGGCAACATTTACGACACTAAAAACATATTTCATCTTTAATAATAATAATGATAATAGTAATAATAATAATTATAAAGTCCTTATTTAAAGAAGAAACACAGCTGGAACCCCAATTTTCCCTGTGATCCTCTAAAATTAAATATTTACCTCCTGCTATAAAAAATCAATACATCCGTTTTTTTCCCTTAAAATTCGTGTTATACAGTTAAGGCAACATCTACGATACTAAAACCAACAACAACAACAACATTTTATATTAAAATAATTTACCTATAAACCTATGCTATAAAACTCCAATACTCACACCGCGGACAGTTATACCAATACCTAACTTTGCTCGAGTTATAAAGTCCAACGGTTATAGCACATACCTGTCCAGACCATACCAATCATGTCTATGTACAGCAAAGGACCCATTGATCCATTGTTCGAAATAGTTCCACTAGCTATTATGTACTCAGACATGTTGGCTTTTGCACTTAATATTTGGTGCTTTTCAATAGAACGTTTACACAAAGGATCCATTGATCTATTGTTAAGACGTCCGGTAATTAAGTTTGGCACTTGAATACATCATTGTCTACGTACTTACTTGACACCACGTTGGTACTGACTGGTATGTTAACGAGGTGACTTATGATTGGTTGAGACAATACATACGTAATGAGTGTATGTTCATTTCTGCGCTGAACGTTGGATAGTCAACAAGGTCAAACGAGTTATTGAAATGGATATAAAAATTGATAAATACTTTTCCATAGAAAGAGGGAAAGTAGTAAATTAAACTTAAGGAGGTTTATAAAGTCTATTTGATTTTTAATTACTTATTTATTATTTATTTTTAATTTATTACAGTAGTTATGTTTGGTTATGTTAATTATTTATTGGTTATGTTAATGTTTATGATTGGTTGAGACGATACATACGTAGTGAGTGTATGTTCATTTGTGAGCTGAACGTTGGATAGTCAACAAGGTAAAATGAGTTATTAAATTGTATATATAAAATTAACTATGACTATCGTTCTAAACTTCGAGTTGCTGTCAGTCGGCTTCTATATTAAAACTATGGCCGCACATACGACGTTTTCTAAAATGGTCGCCGCACATGCGCACACGTGTTACCATTAGTAGTCATCCAAGATGGCCGCCTTCCGATACGCGTTCAAAATGGTCACCGCGCACACATCCAAAATGGCCGTCTATGTGCATATAATACAAACAAGATGACCGCCGCGCATGCGCAGTCAACAGAAACAAGATGGCCGCTGCGCATGCGCAGTCCGTGGCGTTGAACCGTCATCCCTACTACTATTTATAAGATGGGAAATGAACATTGCACATGAAATTATAAAGCATAATTCTCTATTGCAAGAAATTAATACATGTCATGATAGACACAAGTAAAACTGCACTGGAGGCATCTACTCGCAAATCTAAAAGACACACAGACACATACACTGTAAATATACTAAAAGCGTAAATAAATATACTGGTATATAAAATTATGATCAAAATATTACATTTACACGAGTAACTAAAAACAAAAGTGTCGTTCACAAATAGTCATAGTTCTTAAAAAAATCAATGTTCATCCATTTCACACAAACAGTGTGAGAAAATATATGGATGAAATTTTCTTTATGCACGAGTGTGTTGGCAAACAATTACATATATCAGATCCAGAATGTGAATCGCGTTGTTCAGTGTTTCTTTCTTATTAGTATTGTTTAAATCCAAATATGATTGACATCTTACAAACGTTACCAAAAACAAGTTTACTTTGGTATCAAAATTATTAATTATTCACTCAGATAATGGTTTAAAGGAGTATTAAAGATATGCTCAAGGTGCCATCCGAAATTTCATCTTTGCATATTGAATCAGGCACTGCATGAATTTAAGACAATTATATTATTTAATGCATTAAGTCGCTTCAAAAGGTCTTCTGACATTTTTTATATTTTTAGCATAAGTACTTGCTTATGTAGCATGTCTCTAAAAGTTTAAATCGCAGGGAACAACGACGCGTACAGTTACGCGTTTTACATCAACATTATTGAGCGATTATCATTCTTGTATGATTAAAACGGTCACCGAAAAACGGCGTTCCAGTAGAAATATTGCCATTTCCACATTTTGCAGATCACGGTAATTTTTGTTACATTTTATACCGTTATCACGATGTTTTAAACAATATTTGTATCCAACATCACAACATTAAGTGATACCTTATTAAAGTACATGCATTAAACAAGTTAATATATTTAAAACTTGCAAATTGGAATTCAGTGACCTTCGAGGTGAAGGGAGGTCATTCTTGTTTCATTTCTTCCAAACTTCATGTGTTGGTGCTTCATGTATTGATTGTAAAGGTTCACTTGCATTTGAATTATATATGTTACAGATAAGAACTTCTTGAATAACTACAATTGGCTAGTCAATTGACTAAATAGTTAGAGACCCTTACAAATTACTCACGAAAAACATGGGTTATAGCACAGGGGCTAGTGACATTATACATTCTATATCCCTATGTATAGTATAACAAAGACAAGGGTTTTGACACAAATTTTCACCACAACTTAAACTCAACGCTTAATTTAAAAAACATCCAAGTCCAATTCACATTTATAAACTTTTCACTCCCATGTAGCTGAAACATTTATTCAACAATACCTATTTTTCTGAAATCCATTTTGTATCAAAGAAGTATCAGCCATCGAAAGGTTTAAAGTATCATATAATTTTCACCTAGTAAATAAGCCAGTCCAGTCCCAACAATTATTTTACACAATTATTTACGGGTATTATAAAATAGTAGATACTGTATATAGATAAATGTTTCAGCTATATGGGAGTGTATAGTTTTTCTTGAATCAGACTTAAATTTGTGAAAAAGAGCAGTTAGATCACTTAGTTTGAGTTGTGGTTCAAGAGTACTGTTGCAAACTTTCACCACAACTTGTAAACCTATATTGTCTTTATATAGGTTTATAGAATGTATATATTGTCATTATCCTCTTTGGTTTATAGAGTTACTGGAAAGACTGGGATAATGATCATTAAACATTTAGAAAATATATTATATACGGTTCATTTAACCAAAATACACCTGCAATCACTGAAATGCATTTGAATGACTATGGGAGTTAATCTGGTATCAGCAAATGTATGACATATCACAGTTATACCTAATGCCACATGTCTAAAATTTAATCAACCATAGAATCAGTGCCCCAGATAAGCTTTTCTTCAAATAAATATTTTACTCCTTAAATTAGTATGCAATGCTTATTTTCAAAATGTTCAGAGTAAAAATGAACATTTAAAACAAACTAATCAACACTGAAATTGAGAATAACCAATGCATATTTTAACCCTTAGTTTTATTGTCAATGCTTTATTCAGAAATGTTTGAATACCCCGAGATAATATCTAGAGCACTGATGTAAATAATGAAATCGATAATAAGCAGTGATAAAGTTATGTTATTCTAAATAATCCTTCTGAAACTTATGTACCTTTAAAAATAAAATAATGAAAACAACAGTGGTTAATTCAGATATATTCACTCAGCCATATATATTTTCCCCCAGTATACATATTATCCAGTTTTCTTCTGTGACCTGAGAATGAAACTGAGTAGAGCTGTCATCGTTTCCAAAGTAACTGGCAAACTTTCTCCAAGGATTTTTTATCAAACTGGACTTGAACCAATGACCTCAGGAATGAGAGGTAAGTAGTCATTAGACAATAGCACCTTTGACCCCATAGCCATGGTGGATCCTACAGATACATGGCCCAAACAGTGTTATTTTTGGATTGCCCTAATAATTAGAGCAAAATTTTGTATCTTTCCTCGTGATACAAGCTCAATGCTTAATTTGTATTGATCTTCTGTTGTAGAACTCCCAAGTTTTGACCATGGGTTTAGATGTGATACCTGAGGCAGTGGCTCGTCAGCAGGGGCTTAATTTAGGCTGGAGAAGATATTTCAATAACCACACGCTCAATGGTAAAAGTGGCGTAAGTATATTGTACAATTTATAATTTATAAAATATCAGGTTTTCAGGCAAGTCATGTAGTGCCCTCGTTTGACTGTTTTCAAGGTTGAAATTGGACCCTGTTTCCCTACCTTAGATACTTTTCACCCATTTTACTGGAAATTCCTTTCTGAGTTACCAAAAAAGATATTGCAAAAGCAAAAAATTGACTTAATTTAATTTTTTTTCATACAGTTTATATAATGTTTTCTATACCAAATACTAAAGCATATACTGGAATAAAGAAGTTTGTTAATATTTATTATGGAGTATTGTGACCATCATAATTTTACTAAAAAGAATTTTCTTTTCCCATGAAAACTAGGCGAAAATTCCCACAATGAGGGCCATTGGACTATTTCTGGCTGAAAAGAGGGACCAGAATGCTCAACTGAGATGTCTGCTGTCTTCAACACACGCATTTTCCGTGTTGTTTTTTTATGCCTCCCAAAAAAAATTTTTGGGTGGCATATAGTAATTGCAGCGTCCGTCTGTCTGTCCTTCCATCTAGGATTTCGTTTCCGGCCTGTAACTTTGTCATGCAAAGATGGATTTTGTTGATACTTGCTACAAATGATCAACAAAATTTGACGACGTGTCACAAGTAATACCCACAGCCCTACCTCAAAAGTAAAGGGCACAATTTGACTTTGTTTGACAACACTTTGGGTTTGTGTGAGATTTCGTTCCGGCCTGTAACTTTGTCATGCATAGATGGATTTTGTTGATACTTGCTACAAATGATCAACATAACATGACGATGTGTCATGAGTAAGACCCACACCCCTACCTCAAAGGTCAAGGTCACACTTTGACTTTGTTTGACAGCACATTATGTCTGTTTGAGATTTTGTGTCTGGCCTGTAACTTTGTCATGCATAGATGAATTTTGTAAATACTAGCTACAAATGATCGACATAACATGACGATGTGTCGCGCATTACACCCACAATCCCACTTCAAAGGTCAAAGTCACAATTTAATTTTGGTTGATGACACTTTCAGTCTGATTGAGATTTCGTGTCTGGTTTGAAACTTTGTCACCTATGGATAAATTTCAAAAACTATTGGCACAAATCATCAGCATGACATTACAAAGTGGCACGTGTAAGACCCACATGCGTACCTCAAAGGTCAAGGTCACACTTTCAGTTTGTTTGACAACACTTACAGTCTGTGTGAGATTTCTTGTCTGATCTATAACTTTGTCATCTATGGATATATTTTCAAAACACTAGGCTCAGTTGATAAACATGACATAATTAAGTGTCGCATGTAAGACCCAGAACCTTTCCTCAAAGGTCAAGGTCACACTTTCAATTTGTTTGATATTGCGTGTCTGGTCTGTGACTTTGTCTTTGACTTGGCTCAATTTATCAAGATGACATGACGACGTGTCATAAGAAAACCTAGACACTGTCACATTTTGAGTATGTATGACAACACTTTGAATCTGTTTGAAATTTCACATCTGTCTTATAACTTTATCATGTATGGATGGATTTCAAAAACACTTCGTTCAATTTATCAATTGATCAACAATTGATCTGTAACTTACATTTAGGGATTTTAAAATAGCTTGACACAAGTAATCAGCATGTCATGATAATGTTTCACCTGCATTTAACTGTTGAAATACCCAGACCATTACATCAGATGTCAAAATTAAGGTTACACAAAGGTCAAGGTCATGCTTTAATGTGAAAAAAAAACATGGAATTGCATGTCTAGTCTGAAACATTAGTCCATTACCTTTGATATTCATATATACATCGCTACCTATTATATCATATATTGTTATTTTTCACAGACCATTTGGGGGGCATGTGACACTTAACAGTGACATTTCTTGTTCTTTTTAGAATAATTGCGCAGCGGAAACATGTTTGCTTGAGATGTCAGACTAGCATTTTAGTTGACAAATTTGCCACTGGGCAAGTAAAATTTTACACCCTTGATAGTGAAAGAAGGTTTGTCATTACTTCTATATATATGCTTGATAAGAAAGAAAAGTTTGCAAATCTTCTATTTTTTTCAGCTCTTCCTTTCTACTATGGGTATAACATACCTTATAGTCAAGACTTTCCAGTTCAAATCATATATGAAACAAAGAAGTATAACCAAGGCTGAGGATAAGAAGAAATGGGCACAGATGCTGGTAGAGATGGAACAATGGGAAAAGAATGGAAAGAAATTTTAAGTTACATTTTGTTTTAGGTTGATTGAACATTCTGAATGTGATTTAAAAAATGTGGAGCTATGGCAATGACAAGTGATTGTGAAATACCAAATTTTAACATTAAACGACAATATTGATGAATTTTATGATATATTAGAAACATTGTAAGAAATAATTAATTATGATGAAATTGTATAAAATTTTTATGACCTGTATTAAAGTTTCATTTTTTGAACTAAAGTTTGCATTGCTAAGCTCATATCAGAAGTAAAAATAGTTATTTTCATCAAAAACTACTTTTAACAACTCTTTAGATTGATATAAAAATAAAAAGTTATAAAATACATGGCTACCTTTATTTTTATATGTTTGCATAAAAATGACACCATCAGACAGTGGAATATAAGGTGGGATAACCATGTTAAATTCCCAAAGAGTATTATATATAATAATAGATGTTACGCACACCAAGTTTTGGTCAAAGTAATGTTTGATGATTTAAGCAAAAATATATACTAAAATAATATTCTAAAGGCTCATGCGACATTGTGAAAGCTGAAACCTTGTATTTTTCATAATAAATAAAAATATTTAAGTATGTCTTTAATACTACGGTAACTGTTTTTTATTGGCAATAGTAATTGAATAGCACAAGTTTTGTAAATAAATATCCGTTGAGTCAATGACATTAATTGAAAATTATTGCATGATTTATTTATCTTTTCATTTGCATACTTTCTCACAGTCCCATTTAAACATACAATGTTTGTACTGTAAGGGTAAATTGGTCTTGAATGTGTTGAAATTGATTTTTTATTGAATCAACTGTGACACCTGTGAACACATACGGAAATAATATTACTATCTGAAACTCCATATTAAAGACTTTATTATTAACTTTTTCATAAATTAAAAAGTCATGCTAGTTTTGATAATATGAGGTAGATGAATGTAATAGGTACTCTGCAACAGTCATTGGAGCATGTGGTCTGGTGGTAGATCATCGAACCCTGGGGGTCTTGTGTTTGATCCTCCATCACGGTTGTGTGGTGTCCTTGAGCAAGACACTTTTCACCTATGCTTAGTACCTGTAGTTTCCAGGAAGACTGAGCATGATTTGTCCATGTGTGATAATTTGTTGTAAAAAGTAAAAAAAAAGAAAGTTTAAATCAACCAGTCATTGAGGTTTGAGGTGACACGTTTATTCGGCAAAATTCCCATACATGGTGTTGGGTTGTGGGAGATGTGATGGTTCTTTTGAACATTTAGCTTTATAGGCTAAAGCCTAGAAAGTCTTAGAAAATGTTGTAATCATTAGTTGATCCGTTATGTTGTCTTGCAAACTCTGTTAAAAATTTGATTTTTAGCTCTCGTTGATGGATGTCCAGGAAACTATTGCCATGACCCAAGCGGCAGCGTCTGTAGACACCCAGGTTAAACTTTGCGTTTAGTTGCGTTTAAGTTTTGGTGTTTGCCTCCAATCTCAATCTTTGCATGGGTGGTAAGTTTTATCCCATAGGCGAGCATTGTTGTCCTCTGACAACTCTTGTTAGTTCATCTAAGCAAAGCTCACAATGAACTACTGAGCATAGCTCAAGATGAGCTATTGTGATCTACCTTCGTCTGTCATCCGTCCATCTTCCGTCATTAAATTTGGCTTCAAACGACTTCTGTGAAACCACTTGACATATTTTCACCAAATTTTGTGTGAAGCATTCTTATACATAGCTCTCTCAAGTTTGTTCAAATGATGACCCTGGGGTCAAATTTGACCCATCCCAGGGATTTATCAGTATTTTTTTTCAAAAGTTCAAAAAGTCTTCTCTGAAAGTGCAACGCCTTTGATATTTTTACCTGAAGTATCATTTAATGAGTTTCTATCAAGTTTGTTCAAGCCGTGACCCTAGAGTAAAAAATGGCCCTGTCTGGGGGGCCACATGTCAGTTTAACGTAGTGAAACTTGCATTTAATAAATTAATGTTCTTCTCAAGAACTGTATAATCAATTTTGTTCATATTTGGTATAGATGATCCCTATGACTAGGAGTATCAAATTTGTTCAAATAAAGGGTTTAGGATTGATCAGAGCCCTGTAGGGGACTTTGATTTTTAAGTAGGAATACCTTGGGAAAATGGAATATTCGGCTTTTTTGTTCAACTATTAGTAGAATAGAGGGGCTATTGTACTCGCCCAAGTGTCAAATAATATCCCCCCCCCCCCCCCCCCCCTTATAATATTTTCACCTCCCCAATTGTTTTTTTAAAAAAGGAATACAACTACTTATTATGATAAAGAAAGCATTAAACTTGCATTTATGATGAAGCAAACTTAAAAGCAAAAAAAATAAAACTAGGGTGAAAATATTATGGCAATTATATTTTCACCCCTGCACACTCATCTCATTTATCCCAACTACAGTTTTAAATGATAACATTCAATTGTATGACATATGTTTTAACAGACAAAATATATATTTACTTTATTGAAATAATTTATCTGATGAGGAAAGAGGGATGGGTGAAAATATATTGGCCAGTATATTTTCACCCACCACCCCCTAATTTATTTTATAAAAATGAACACAACTTATTATGATAAAGAAAGCATTACAGTTGTATTTATGTTCATATGAAGCAAACTTAAAAGAAAAAAATAACATGGGCTGGGTGAAAATATAATAGCCATTATATTCTCCCCAACCCCACCCCAATATATTTGGTTACTATCTCAATTAAGATTGCTTTTGTTTGTTCCATTATAGTTTGTCATTAAAGTGAAGATAATCCAGCTATCATTTAAAATAATAAAACTTTGGATAAAAAAAATTGTGGAGGGGATGGGGGTGAAAGTATAATGGCTATAATATTTTCCATCACCTCATTATTTCTTGAAAGAAACATTAGATGACTATCTGAAGTAGATAATTTGTGTTTGTTGGAGGATAGATTGTTATTAAAGTGAAGAGAATCAAATTGTAATTTTTAAAATATGAAAATTGGGGTGGATGTGAGAGTGTAGGGGTGTGTGAAAATATAATGGCTGTAATATTTTCACTTGCCCCTCTATTCTTACAAAATACATTTGGTTACTATCTCAATTAGATTACTTTTGTTTGTTCCAGTATAGTTTTTCATTAAAGTGAAGATAATCAAGCTATCATTTAAAATAATGAAACTTTGGATAAAAGATTTTTTTTGTCGGGGGGAGGATGAATGTATAATGGCTATAATATTTTTACCCACCTCATTTTTTCTTGAAAGAAACATTAGATGGACTATCTGAAGTAGATAATTTGTACTTGTTGGGGGATAGATTGTCATTAATATGAAGAGGAATCCAATTGTAATTTTTAAAATATGAAAATTGGGGTGGATGGTGTGTGAAAATATAATGGCTATAATATTTTCACCTGCCCCTCTATTTTTACAAAAATACACTTTTGGTTACTATCTGAATTAGATTGCTTTTTTTTGTTCCAGTATAGCTTGTCATTAAAGTGAAGATAATTAAGTTATCATTTAAAATAATAAAACTTTGGATAAGAAAAATTGTGGAGGGGGTGGGGGTGAAAGTATAATAGCTATAATATTTTCCATCACCTCATTATTTCTTGAAAGAAACATTAGATGACTATCTGAAGTAGATAATTTGTGCTTGTTGGAGGGTAGATTGTTATTAAAGTGAAGGGAATCAAATTATAATTTTTAAAATATGAAAATTGGGGTGGATGTGAGAGTGTAGGGTTGTGTGAATATATAATGGCTGTAATATTTTCACTTGCCCCTCTATTCTTACAAAATACATTTGGTTACTATCTCAATTAGATTACTTTTGTTTGTTCCAGTATAGTTTTTCATTAAAGTGAAGATAATCAAGCTATCGTTTAAAATAGTGATACTTGAGATAAAAGATTTTTTTCTGTCGGGGGAGGGTGAAAGTATAATGGCTATAATACTTTCACCCTCCCCTCTATTCTTACAAAATACATTTGGTTACTATCGCAATTAGATTGCTTTTGTTTGTTCCAGTATAGTTTGTCATTAAAGTGAAGATAATCAAACTATCATTTAAAATAATGAAACTTTGGATAAAAGATTTTTTGTCAGGGGAGTTTTAAAGTATAATGGCTATAATATTTTCAACTGCCTCATTTTTTTCTTGAAAGAAACATTAAATGACTATCTGAAGTAGATCATTTGTGCTTGTTGGAGGATAGATCGCATTTAATTGAAGAGAATCAAATTATTATTTTTAAAAAATGAAAATTGGTATGGATTTGAAAATATTTTCACCCGTCCCTCTATTCTTACAAAATACATTTGGTTACTATCTGAATTGGGTTGCTTTTGGCTTTTGTTTGTTCCTATATAGTTGAATATATAATGGCTACTGAAACTTCACATGGGTGTTTCTATTGCATAGGAGACTATACAGAAAACTTTTTTTTTTTTTCGATCTGAAATTCAAGATGGCCACTGTTACTAAAAATAGTCCAAAACTTAAAAAATCTTCTTCTCATGAACGGCTCAACAGATTTTCAAAATGTATATGTAGTAATGATAACCAACTATAGTTTTGTTAGATTTGTTCAAATGGTGTCCCTAGGGTTAAATATGACCCCGCCCAGTGGGTTCAAACAGGGGACACATTATAATATTTTTTTATTTTTTTTTTTAAAATTGGAAATGATTTTGCCTTTATCTTCACTAAAGCATTGTTAGGTGAAGGAGGTTAAGATTGTAAAAATTACTGGGTTCCTGTGTCTTAAGGGGTCAGGAGGGGCCCCAAAAGGGTACAAATTGGGAATTAGTAAAAAAAAATTCTTAAGAACCGGTATGTCAGATTTGTACTTATTTGATATAAATTATCCCTAAGTGTAGGGGTTTGATTGCAGATAAGAATTTAGGGGCTAAAATATATATATAGGGGGCCTGTAAGGGGACTTAGAATTTTACATAGGGATACTGTGGGAAAACAGAAAATTCTCTTTTTTCATTTATTTTGAAACCACTATGCCAATTAAACTGAAACTTCACATGGATGTTTCTATTGCATAGGAGACTATACAAATATTTATTTTTTCTATCTAAAATTCAAGATGGCCGATGTTTCTATTGCATAGTAGAATTTCAAAAAGTGCTATGGCCACTATGAGTCAGTAGAGTGTCCTCAGGCCCTCTTGGGCCTCTTGTTCTTGTTAAAGTTTTATCAGGTAAGATATCTATACAACCACTCATTTAATATGAATGAAACTTCGAGTGTGTTCAGCATCATCAATGGAACAGTTCAACACACAGACATAAGAACCATAACTCTGGGTTGCATTTTGGCAGAGTTGTTGCCCTTTTTTTAATCTTAATTTTTCATGTTAAAGTTTTTTAACAGGTAAGATATCTATGCAACCACTAATTCAATATGAATGAAACTTCACATGTGTGTTCAGCATCATCATTTTACACATACACACAAGAACCATAACTCTGGGTTGCATTTTGGCAGTTTTTGGACTTACTTTTTCAGGTTAAAGTTTTTTATCAGGTAAAATATCTAAGCACCCCCTTGAATCATCATAAATTGCATTATTGGACCTTGTATGTATTTAAGTACTCGCAGCTTTCACGTGATGTCCACTAAACTTACATAGTAGGTAAATAGCCAAATAATCTAGGACAAGTTCTTGAACTTGTCAAATCAGATAACTATTGTCACTGTTATGGCATTTTAATTATCAAAAATGCGTTATTTGATGCTGTGTACTTTCTACCATTTGCAGTTTTTATTTGATCTTCATTAAACTAACATAATAGTAATATAAATATAATATCTAGGGTAATGTTTTGAACTGGCCAAATCGGATAATCAGTGTTTGAGCTACAGCCCTTGAATTGTCAAAATTGTGTTATTTGCATTTAGCACTTGCAAGTTTTCATTTAATCTTTGACAGGCTAAATTCACTTGCACAGTTATTATGTAACCATCATATATTGACGAGTTCTTGAACTGTCTAATCGGATGAATATTGTCAGAGTTATGGCCCTTGAATTGTCAAAAATGTGTGTATATGATGTGTTCCGTCTTTGGCATTGTCTCCTATACCAAAGATAAGCGATTTCGGATTATCCTTTCCCTCTTGTTTTATGTTTCAAGGGCCATAACTCGAACAATAATTATTCGATTTGGCCAGTTCACAGGGTCAAAAAATACAATTTTTGATGATTCATGGGCCATAACTCTGGCATTAATTGTCCGATTTGATAAGTTCAGGAACGTGTGTGAGAAATTATGACTATGATAACTACCAGATAAGTTTGGTGAAAAGCCAGTGAAAAATGCAGGTGCTAGAGTGACTACAACAAAAAGTTGACGGACACATGGCGATTAGAATAGTTCACATTCAGCTTTGCTAAAAAGACAATATTTTTGACTACGAGACTTTTTATAATTATTATAAAAATGATAGTTTATAAAATGAATGTTTCCTTTAAGCTGTTGTAAATCGGGATATATTTCCTGTATGAAACAAGTACTTGGCACGTTACGTCTTTCAACAAATCATCGGGCCGAACCTGAGTTCGATCCGGCGACCTCTGGTGTGAGCGGTCTACCCGCTACGCCGTCTTTATAAGTGTAATTTCTAGATGAATTTGTAACCTGGGCAATGAAGCCGATCCATTTCAGGTGTTATATCCCACTAACCTAATAAAGCCATGACTTAACATCGGACATTAGTCGTATCACTTACCCGGCCGGTACTGCTCGACAAACAAATTAACCTTTTCCAAGTCCAATAGATAAATTAAAATGATAACTCGTGGTAAATCACAGCCAATCGAATAGGTACGATCAGATATGAGTGAGTGTGATGAATCTCTGACTCCATTTAAAAACATTTGCGTTTCTAAAATTTACGCAAGCACGTAATTTTAAATTGTTGAATTCAGAGAGCGGTATCTGCGGCTACTTCTGACGAGAAGATGGCCGCTTGATTTGTGGTTTTCAGTTTAATTCCTTTTTCAATGTTCGTGTTTATTTGAAGTCAATTTGGACTGTACCAATATTGAATAGATGGGGCGATAACCTATGCTAAGGAATTTGTTAATGATAAGTGTTTGGGCGGTGTAAGGTACGACCCCTAAAATACCCTAAGGGTCGATATAACAGCCAGTCAATTGGTCTGCGAATAAATACAGGTTATGTGTTAGAGGTAATGCAAATTCGATATAAAATACGATAAAAAGCGCTTAACAAATACTTTTAGAGAATAATTCGATATCTTATTACAATGATTTTCTATTGATAAAAAGTATCAGAACATTCAATCTTTGCGATATTGGTCATTTTGTAAGAGAGAATGGGAGATACTGTGAGAAAAAACGCTTTACGCGAGCATTTGCCGACTTATACGTATTTCAATGACACTTTGAGGTGTGAAATGTCAATTTATTTCCTTAATGTTGGTTAAATATTATATAATTGATTCCATGGTTGTATAAAGCTTTATGAAATTTACAATAAAACACAATGGTATTTCAGCCCGTTCCACTTATTTCTGATCATACTTGAGATACGATAGATTGAAGAATTATTTTTGAAAATTAAAGATGATTTATTGAAATTTTATTTATTGCAATGCCTTTTTAATTAAATGCTTTTATTTTTTCAAAATTGATCACAACTACTTATTATGATAAAAAAAGCATCAAACTTGAATGTTCAATGCATTTTGAAGAAAAAAGAGAGGCGGGTGAAAATATTATAGAATTTTGCTATAATATTTTCACCCACATCTCCACCCCTCTTAAAAATACTCTTTAATCCCAAGTTGATTATTTACACTATAATGACTATACTTGACCAAACAAAAGTAATCATATTGAGATAGAAACGAAAGGTATTTTGTAAAAAAAAGAGGGGCGGGTGAAATATTATAGCCATCATATTTTCACCCCCACCCCAACTTTCATATTTAAAATATTATAATTTGATTCATTATTTTCAATGATAGCTTGATTATCTTCACTTTAATGACACACTACTAGTATACTGGAACAAACAAAAGCAATCTAATTGAGATAGAAACCAAATGTATTTTGTAAGAATATGGGGGGTGGGGCCGGTGAAAATATTATAGCCATTATATTTTCACCCCCAACCCCATCCCCATCCACCCCAATTTTCATATTTTTTAAAAATTATAATTTAATTCACTTCACTTTAATGACAATCTATCCTCCAACAAGTACAAATTATCTACTTCAGATAGTCATCTAATGTTGATTCAAGAAAAAATGAGGTGATGGAAAATATTATTGCCATTATACTTTCACCCTTCCCCAACCAAAAAATATTTTATCCAAAGTTTCATTATTTTGATAGTTTGATTATCTTCACTTTAATGACAAACTATACTGGAACAAACAAAAAAACAAAAGCAATTTAATTGAGATAGTTATCAAAACTGTATTTTGTAAGAATAGAGGGGCAAGTGAAAATATTATAGCCATTATGTCCCCCCCCCCCCCCCCCACACACACACACTCACATCAATTTTCATATTTTAAAAATTACAATTGGATTCCTCTTAACATTAAAATGACAATCTATCGTCCAACAAGCACATATTATCTTCTCCAGATAGTCATCTTATGTTTCTTTCAAGAAAAAATGAGGCGAGTGAAAATACTATAGCCATTATACTTTCACCCCCCCCCCCCCCCCCCCCCCCCCCCGACAAAAAAAATCTTTTTATCCAAAGTTTCATTATTTTACATGGTAGTTTGATTATCTTCGCTTTAATGACAAACTATACTGGAACAAACAAAAGTAATCTAATTGAGTTAGTAACTATAATGGCTATAATATTTTCACAATCCCCTATCCCCTGTTATTTCTTTCTTTTAAGTTTTTTTCATCATAAGTACAACTGTTATGCTTCCTTTCATAATAAGAAGTGTTCATTTTTGAAAAAGATATTAGGGGCAGGTTGGTGAAAATATATTGACTCTTTCTTCACCAGATAAATTATTTAAACAAAGCATTCTTCTGTCTGATTAAGCATATTAAGTCATACTGTTGAAGGTAATCAATTGAAAGAAAAACTTGAAGTTGGGATAGATGAAATGTAACTAAAACTGAAGTTGAGGAAATGGGATGAGTGGGAGGGGGTGAAAATATAATGGCCATAATATTTTCACCCCACTCTGTTATTTTTTTTTTAAGTTTGCTTCATCATAAAAGTTTACTATTTTGGACTTCCCGCCTCACTACCTGGCTGAAATTAGTTAACCCACCCTATATAAAAATAATACTTATTTACCCGTTAGGATTTTTTTCAAACTCGATTTTGAGCTATTTCGAGACTGTTTCAAACACTGCACATACACGTAACGGTTACTCATGCCTACACTAAAAAAAGAGAGGAATTCTACGAATGATGTGGTAATTATGTTTAACTAACATTACAAAGGTGAAGGTAGTCATTAACTGTCTGCTATTTTAATTATATCCAAATATTGTCCTCCATACCGTTTAATGGTACAGTCAAGTCACGGTTAGTGACTAACGGCTGTTTGTTTAAGCAGATAGGTCAGTTAATTCATTGCGTAATACTGCGTTCACGAAACCTGTTTGGACGTACGGGGATGTACGGCGGTTAATTTATTGGTTGTAATAAATTGATTCTCTGTTTTGTATAGCAATGCATATCACAACAGTGTGTTAATCAAACATACCACTTGACGTTTATTGTAAAATAATAGGTATTTATCAACCATTAAATGAGAGCTACTTAAAATCAAGAATATTGTCATGTTAGCGAATAGTTTGAGTCAGTAATATATCATTTAAAACTGCACCACAATACATACATCGTCCGTATATCTTGAGAAATATATATATATAGAGAGAGAGAGAGAGAGAGAGAGAGAGGAGAGAGAGAGAGAGGAGAGAGAGAGAGAGAGAGAGAGAGAGGGAGAGAGAGAGCGAGAGGTCATAAGTGTATGCGGTTTTTAAAATCACATTTCTTTCTGGCATTTCAAAAGGCTTACAAACTGTAATATATTAAAAGTTGTTATTTAATATTAAAGGGAATATATAAATATCAGGATTTTCAAAGTTTTTAATTGGATAAAAAACAATTTTTCACAGTAAACCATACTTATAATAATTATATACTCACTGACCCCGTAGAGCCAATGATATCTTTTTAAACATGCCATAACAATATATTGCATATGACTTTTCTATCTTAGGGTACGCGTATAGGTTAGACTAAAATATACTCGGCAAAAAAAGAAACTTTACTCTCTTTAAAGTTTAGTAACATTTTTTATTTCTACACGTATAAGACCACAGCGTGGTCTAGTGGTAGAGCGTCCGCCCCGCGTGCGGAAGGTCGTGAGTTAGATCCCCGACCGGGTCATACCAAATGCTTTAAAATGGTACTAGAAGCTTCCTCGCTTGACGCTCAGCATTTAGTGGAAAGTTCTAAGTCTGGTCGGCCCGGTGTCAGTATAATGTGACTCGTGTGGGGTGTCTGCAGCATGATACTCCAGTGTGACAGCGCCCAGAATACTGTCTCAAGTATATGACTGAACAATTGTTGAAAGCGACGCTTAACACCATACAACAAAATTCTACACGTACATATGTATGAAAATGTTGATATTACATCAGTTTGTTTGACTAGTGGAAACTTATTTATTTACATACAAGTGATACTCGTCCGGCTATAAAAAAAACCACATTGTTTTGCATGTGCCACCAGCTAGATACACAAATTTGCATTTCCTAAACAGACACGTTATTAAAAAATAATTGAATTTATATCATAATTTTGTTTCACAACGATGCCTCACTATTTTATGTATCAAACAAGAGAACCACAATGGTTCTTTTATCGCTCACCTGGTGCTATGTTCGCTGGCGACGATGTTTTTAAATGAGTCTAGTTCATTTTTGCAATTTGATAGAGTATTACATACTGATAATTTGTACTAAATAATTTTGAAATCTGAACACCGGATTTAAAGGGAAATATTTTTAAAATGTGTTCCTTTAGGTTGCTATGGCAACTAGAGTTGCGTATGGGTCGAGTTCGTTTTAGCTATTTTGATAAATACCTATCTAAGGATTCGTGTGGTGTTTGCTTTAAATTGGATGAGCGGATTAAGAGCATATGTCTTTTAAAGCAATTGTGGACGCACGGACGGACAATCCGTGGCGAAGAGTATAAAATGGCACATGTAAGCTTAAACAAGTAAAAATGCATTAAAACAAAATAAAAAGGAATTAGCCCCACTATGGCATTGTGTACAGAAATGGTATTGAGGTGTTAATGTTTTAAGACTCGTAATACTATCTTTACCCCCACAATGGCACCGCTTAAAGTAGTGTGGGCATCTACGGACATTATTTCTGATTAAGCCCCTTGTCCACTTTATCGTTAATTTACAGGTACAAAACTACACTTAAAATGTTCAATGAAAAAATACAGATTTGTTTTAAAAGATCATTTGACACAACTATATCAATATCATTGCAGTGTTTTGAACAGAATTTTGGAAATAACCAATTTTTTGGAGAGTAAAGTTTCTTCTTTTTTTGCCGAGTATAGATTCCCCGCTTAAAATGGCAACATATTTTATGACGTTGGGTCGAGTGATTTCATTTTTATTTCAATTTGATCCGTTACACATAGTAAAAAATATTTCATCTTAGAAACAGTCAGAATGACGATGGGAAGATCGTCACACAGTATTTAAGTGTTGTCTGTTTTTAGAATGGGGATTTCGTTTCAAGTTTACCACTCCAATTTATATATCCGGTTTTGGTGGATGATAAACTATTTGGTGTATATTTATTAATGATAATGAGATGTGTTTTTTTTTCCATTTTGATAATTATCAATTTATTATATAGCAACTTTAAATATGTTACAGTATAGTTTTTAATTATCCTGGAAAAGTGCACTTTTATTTTGTTAATACTCAAAACCGTATTTACGCTTCGTGATTTTCTCCCCTCGCGCCATATACCTTGTCTGTCTGTTCCACGGATCAAATCAACTTTAGTAATTTACTAATTTATTCTAGCTCGATTGCGAACTAACCTCATAGCTTATCTGAATCACCCTTGGATCCGTTTCCTGGGGGGAAGTTCTAAGTGTTACTTTCCAAATGCCCTTCTGGGATCGAACTAGTGACCTTTATAACGTTTTATTTACTAATGCAATTCACATGGACACAACCACTAAACACAATGTGAGGACATCGAGGATATGCTAGTATTGACCACTGGGACTGCAATTCCATTTTAAACTTAGAACCAATAAGATAAATCATTTTAATCATAATGGTAATACATGCATTTCATCGACGGCGTCTAAAATATTAGATTTCCAGCATGGTCTCTTATTATGCCTATAATTACATGCACTGGTCATTGACTTCTCCAATCTCGAGCTCGTGCTGGTCAGTCGCCGTCAATTTACCATATTTACTGACCAAGATGGGTTGTAATTTAGCTGAAAATCCCCGCCCACACCTCGGCAATGCGCATACAACGATGACAATGTCGCCTCGCCTGAGACCATTAAGGTCCTCTTGACCATCTACATACAGAAGCCGCGGGCGAAAGTGATTGATAAACATCTTGTAAAACTATGATCAAAGTGTTTTGTAGTGGGTATATTACACATTGACATGAAAAGTTATCAATCCAAGCATCTATCTTCATGAATTGTTTGTAATTACGGTGATCGTAGGTCGAGCCCCATGTGTTTGTTCGTGCCACCCTTTACAAAACCACCCGTTTAAACAATCATTTTATAAACGCCGGGTTGGACTGACACAAACGGAATGATTCCATTATGGCTAGCAATGTTCAATAGCAATTCGTGGTTATCAGTAAAACTGATCAGGGTTTGACGGAAAAGTGAGAGTTTAATTTCATAAGTCACACCGCCCCGTTAAGAGGAGTATAAAAACAAACTTTTTGCTTGGTCAAAAGTCAAACCGCTTGACTCCCTTGAATGGTCATCATTCACATTATAGTGTTTACTGAACTTTTCTGCATTTTATGATAGATTGGAGATAGAAAAAAATAGATTTATTTTTGGAGATAATTTACTCAGATTTATTTCACAGTTTTATTAAAGTGATACACCCGATGATAACTGCCGGCTCAACAGAACTGTTGTGAACTTATAATTTTTTGGAATCAATGCAGACATTTTGTATTAGAAGGGGATGCTGAAATGAATATTGAAATTTCTAAAGAATATAAGAACTGTTAAATATACATATGTACGTATAATACTGTGAAATTGTGTAAAAAGACAATACAAAAATGAATCACCATTCTGAAAAAAGACATCTTTCATTTTCTATAGACAGTATATTGTCGCATGACGACAGTAAGCATGTAATACCAAAATATTCGCCGTACAAATTAGACGATGCCACAGCAACATCACAACAACGCTTACCAAGCTTTGGAACGGAGCCACTTGACGCGCGAATGCGTGAATTTACATGTGGTATGTTTTTTATGACAAAATTACTGATGTTTATGTTGGTGTTTTGTTTGTCGAATAATTTTATTTTTAAACAGGATCTACCTCGACTCCAATGACGTGTCTTAAAAATGTGATAGAGATTTTTTTATTGAAAAATAAATTCGATTGCAAAACAACAAAAAACAGAACACCATAATTGTATTTTAATGTAATCTTTGACGTAGTAGGAACTGTTTTACACATTAATAGGTACGAAATTATGAACTATGATAATTCTGATACTGAATACATAGATCTACGTTAAGTATCTGTATGTTGTGTTGTTTTGCGATTTCTAAAATTATACAAATAACATTTACAAGTTTCGTATTTCATTATTTTATTATGTAGCTCTTCAGTGTTGGACGCTGAAAAGGTCAGTGTTAAGGTTCGTTTCTTGTTGAAAAGCGAAACACGAAATACGAATCATGAGATCTATCAAACCATTTCCAGTCTGCCGAAAAAAAAATTAACTTAACGACTGCATGATTCATTTGTACAAAACAAATCTCCATCTTTTTTTAAACTTCATATCTAAGAAATTGTATAAAACAAGTGGTTTAAACTCATTAAAATACACATTGATATTTACTTGAAATTGTTTGTATCCTACCAATAATAACTCATAAGATTATAATTATACATAGGCGTAAACACGGGTGCGGCATGTTAATAAGCTCAAAACTTGTTTACATTTTTAAGCTTATTTCCAGTTGTTTTTAGATTTGTTTTCTATGCCGCACAAATATTTTCCCATTTTTCCTTATTTTATAATTATCTTAAATTCGGTCAATGATTGCATTGGTGGACTGCCACCACTGGTGCTGCTCGTTTTAAAGTCACTCTACAAAATTACAAGTTTTGTAAAATAATTAGCCGTACCAATATCAAATTTGCGTCTACGCCCTTATTATAATCAAAATATGTTAAGCACATTTCATCACTATGGCTTTCAATCATTTATTAAGTTTGCTCTTTCTGGCATAGAAATGAAATGGAATTATGTGTAATTTTATTTTATTCACGCATTTTGTGGGTATATCATTTTCAAAAATAGTGACAAGATGATCGTGACCGTCTAACAGATATGTCGTGGACCCTTTTAAGTAGAATGAATATAAAAGATCCAATATGACATCAGTGTTTTCGAAATTGTTGAATGTTTTCATATTTATTATTTTATATTTTCTTGATTTTAGGAACAGACTACACTGACGAGGCATATTGCCAAGATAGCGCCAAATCTCCACAAATCCATTCTGATCAAGAACTTTCACCAGACAACAAACATTCAAAATCGGACGAAATCATTTCTCAATCGGACTCTTTATTATGTAAGGGCAAGAAAAAAACCCGAACAGTTTTTTCGCGCCAGCAAGTGTTTTATCTAGAAGCGGCCTTTGACGCCAAACGTTACTTATCGAGTGCCGAGCGGTCCGAGATCGCGTCATCGCTCAGTCTGTCAGAAACACAGGTGAAAGTTTGGTTTCAGAATCGGAGAAACAAGTGGAAAGCGCAGCTGAATGGCGATGGTAAAATTGCGCCGAGTCACGACTCCGGTCCTGTGTTCATTCCTCCATTTTTATGCAGCACCATCGCTGCGCAGGCTCAAAGGGGACACCATGGACTTATACCACAAGTTCCGTACTTCCGGCAGTCTATGTTTTACTGAGTCGGTGACATTCACGTTAAACGTTTTGAATCTTTCATTAACAATCGGAATACTACATTAATTTTTGTCAGTTGTGTAATTGTTACGCGTGTGTTATATATATATTTGTTACTTCATGTTTATAATAATAAAGATATGCACACCATATAATAATTAGGTACTGTGTTTGTTATTTAGTTGAAACTAATACTTATTTATTTTACTTCGATTGTCAAACAAGTTCTTACAATTTTTTACAAATCACGCTCGAATTCTTCTTGGGCAGAACCAGTACTAAGCATATGTGGAAAAATGCTTACCTCAAGGATACCACACATAGCCATGGCGGGAGATCGAACCCATGACCTACGCTCATATGGGTTCGATGCTATACCACTGGACCATGTGCTCAACACTTGTGTTTATTATGAACGTCATGTTAAAAAAAAACACAAGAACAATCTCGGGATATGCTAATGTAGAGGAAAATTGATATTTAGAAAGCCACACATGGTGGCACACATATGGGTGAGCGTGTTGTGACAATATTTCCATCACGTATGACCAGCATAACATATCCCTTAAAAACGGACCCTCAAGCATTGGTATTCGTATCATAATCATAATAGTCCTAAATAATCATTAATTTAATGAGGAATGAAATTACTGGCAATTTGCCATTTTAATGCATTGTTTATCTGTTTGGTTCACATTGAAATCTCCGCATGAATGCATTTTTTTGTTTGTCAAAATGCATATACTAAACAGAAAATTTCTTCGGTGAATCATGCCCCCTCTACCCCCGCCCCTTCTGATAGTATGACCCTCGAGATGTTTGCTATTTGATTATGAATTTACATTATAAAAAATACAAAGATAGTCCATATACACCACTTGAATATGCGTTTATATTAAACACCAATATGCGTTTATATTAAACACCAATATGCGTTTATATTAAACACCAATTTTTGAAACATTAGATTGTATTTCAATTGAAATGTTTCATTATCAATAATTTCAAATTTGATCGTTCTATTATGTCAGTTATAACAAAAGGGCTTAACAACTTTTTCAACAGAATATCTGTTATAAACTGGTGTTATTGGCCGAAGTAAATCCCAGATCAATGTACAAGCATTTAAGTCTAAGTATAAAGAACTGCTCTCATTTGACAAGTAGTTGGAAAACTTACTCGAGCACATTCTATGGACCGAACACAATGATCATGCGTTTATTAGATATGTATAACCAAATTATATCATGTTTATTTATTTCTATATTACAATAAACATATATTTGTGTTTTAAACCAACTAAAATTTCCTAAAGCACATAAATACAAATATTCAGAAAGGATGGAGAAACGCCGAATGAAATTCAGAGCCACATCATCAACTATTGTAAGCGATATTTCAGTATAGGTTTAAAACATGTAGAATTTATTTTCTTGTCATAGGTCAATGGCGGTCGAGTCCATGTATGTAAATGTACTTCATTAATAATTTTCTCAATTGTAATTAAAAATGACCATATTGACAAAATCATTAATGATTATAACGTTATATGATGTATTATTTATCATCTACAGACCTAAACTTGTAAATATCACTTACAGTAATGTGGCTCGAAAATTCACTCGACGTTTCAGTATACAAAATGAACCGGCAGTTTATACATGACCTTACCAACCTAGATAAAAATAACTGTCGGTCAATGTTATTCTTAGATAGAACCATTAATACACATATATAAATACACTCGGCGGTTTACACGTGCCCTTACCAACATAGATAAATAACTATCGGTCGATGTCATTCTTAGGGAGAACCATTACTGCACATATATAGATACACTCGGCGGTTTTACACGTACCCTAACCAACGTAGCTAAATTACTGTCGGTTGATGTCATTCTTAGGTAGAACCATTACTGCACATATATAAATACAATCGGCGATTTACACGTGCCCTTATCAACTTAGATAAATAACTGTCGGTCGATGTCATTCATAGGTAGAACCATTATTGCACATATGTAAATACACTTGGCAGTTTACACGTGCCCTTAAACACCAAGATAAAAAACTGTCGGTCGATGTCATTCTTAGGTAGAACCATTACTGCACATTAATAAAAACAGTCGGCAGTTTACACGTGCCGTTACAACCTAGATAAATAATTATAAATTGATGTCATTCTTAGGTAGAACCATTACTGCACATATATAAATACACTCAGCGGTTTTACACGTACCCTAACCAACGTAGCTAAATTACTGTCGGTTGATGTCATTCTTAAGTAGAACCATTACTGCACATATATAAATACAATCGGCGATTTACACGTGCCCTTATCAACTTAGATAAATAACTGTCGGTCGATGTCATTCATAGGTAGAACCATTATTGCACATATGTAAATACACTTGGCAGTTTACACGTGCCCTTAAACACCAATATAAAAAACTGTCGGTCGATGTCATTCTTAGGTAGAACCATTACTGCACATTAATAAAAACAGTCGGCAGTTTACACGTGCCGTTACAACCTAGATAAATAATTATAAATTGATGTCATTCTTAGGTAGAACCATTACTGCACATATATAAATACACTCAGCGGTTTTACACGTACCCTAACCAACGTAGCTAAATTACTGTCGGTTGATGTCATTCTTAGGTAGAACCATTACTGCACATATATAAATACAATCGGCGATTTACACGTGCCCTTATCAACTTAGATAAATAACTGTCGGTCGATGTCATTCATAGGTAGAACCATTATTGCACATATGTAAATACACTTGGCAGTTTACACGTGCCCTTAAACACCAATATAAAAAACTGTCGGTCGATGTCATTCTTAGGTAGAACCATTATTGCACATATGTAAATACACTTGGCAGTTTACACGTGCCCTTAAACACCAATATAAAAAACTGTCGGTCGATGTCATTCTTAGGTAGAACCATTACTGCACATTAATAAAAACAGTCGGCAGTTTACACGTGCCGTTACAACGTAGATAAATAATTATAAATTGATGTCATTCTTAGGTAGAACCATTACTGCACATATATAAATACATTCGGCAGTTTACACGTGCCCTTACCAAACTAGATCAATAACTGTCGATCGATGTCATTCTTAGGTAGACTTATTACTGCATATATATAAATACATTAGGCAGTTTACACGTGCACTTACCAACCTAGATAAATTATTGTCGGTCGATGTCATTCTTAGGTAGAACAATTACTACACATATATAAATACACTCGGCGGTTTACACGTACCCTCACCAACGTAGATAAAAATAACTGTCGGTCAATGTCATTCTTAGATAGAACAATTACTACACATATATAAATACACTCAGCGGTTTACACGTGCCCTTACCAACATAGATAAAATAACTGTCGGTCAGTGTCATTCTTAGATAGAACCATTTCTATACATATATAAGTACACTCGGCTGTTTAAAAGTGCCCTTACCAACCTAGATAAAAATAACTGTAGGTCAATGTCATTCTTAGATAGAACGATTACTGCACATATATTAATACATTCGGCAGTTTACACGTGTCTTTACCAACCTAGATAAATAACTGTCGGTCGATGTCATTCTTGGGCAGAACCATTACTGCACATATATAAATACACTCGGCAGATTACACGTACCCTTACCAACTTAGATAAATAAAGATCGGTCGATGTCATTCGTAGATAGAACCATTACTACACATATATAGATACACACGGCGGTTTACACGTGCCCTTACCAACCTCGATAAAAATAACTGCCGGTCAATGTCATTCTTAGATAGAACCACTACTACACATATATAAATACACTCGGCAGTTTACACGTGCCCTAACCAACCTAGATAAATAACAGTCGATCGATGTCATTCTTAGGTAGAACCATTACTGCACATATATAAATACACTCGACAGTTAACAAGTTCCCTTTACCAACCTAGATAAATAACAGTCGGTCGATGTCATTCTCAGATAGAACCATAACTGCACATATATAAATACACTCGGCAATTTACTCGTGCCATTACTTACTTAGATAAATAACTGCCGGTCGATGTCATTCATAGGTAGAACCATTACTGCACATATATAAATACACCCGACGGTTTACACCTGCCCTTACCAACCTAGATAAATAACTGTCGGTCGATGTCATTTTTAGATAGAACCATTACTACACATATATAAATACACTCAGCGGTTTACACGTGCCCTTACCAACCTAGATAAAAATAACTGTCGGTCAATGTCATTTTTAGATAGAACCATTACTACACATATATAAATACACTCAGCTGTTTATACGTGCCCTAACCAACTTAGATAAATAACTGTCGATCTATGGCATTCATAGGTAGAACCATTACTGCACATATATCAATACACTCGGCGATTTACTCGTGCCTTTACCAACTTAGATAAATAACTGCCGGTCGATGTCATTCATAGGTAGAACCATTACTGCACATATATCAATACACTCGACGGTTTACACGTGCCTTAACCAACCTAGATAAATAACTGTCGGTCGATGTCATTCTTAGGTAGAACCATTATTGCACATATGTAAATACACTTGGCAGTTTACACGTGCCCTTCAACACCAAAATAAAAAAATGTCAGTCGATGACATTCTTAGATACAACCATTATTGCACATTAATAAAAACACTCGGCAGTTTGCAAGAGCCCTTACAACCTAGCTAAATAACTATAAGTCGATGTCATTCTTAGGCAGAACCATTACTGCACATATACAAATACCTTCGGCAGTTTACACGTGCCTTTACCAACCTAGATAAATAACTGTCGGTCGATGTCACTCTTAGGTAGAACCATTACTGCACATATTTAAATACACTTTGCGGATTACACGGACCCTTACAGCATAGAAAAATAACTGTCGATCGATGTCATTCTTAGGTAGAACTATTGCTGCACATATATCAATACACTCGGCGGTTTACACGTGCACTTACCAACCTAGGTAAATAACTGTCGATCGATGTCATTCTTAAGTAGAAACATAACTGTACATATATAAATACAATCGACACTTTAAACGTGCCCTTACCAACCTAGATAAATAAATGTATGTCTATGTCATTCTTAGGTAGAACCATTACTGCACGTATATAGATATACTCGGCGGTTTACACGTACCTTTACCAACCTAGATAAACAACTGTCGGTCAATGTCATTCTTAGATAGAACCACTACTACACATATATAATACATTCGGCGGTTTACACGTGCCTTTACCAACCTAGATTAAAATAACTGTCGGTCAATGTCATTCTTAGATAGAACCATCACTACACATATATAAATACACTCGGCGGTTTACATGTGCCCTTACCTACCTAGATAAAAATAACTGTCGGTCAATATCATTATTAGATAGAAACATTACTACTCATATATAAATACATTCGGCGGTTTACACGTGTCCTTACCAACCTATATAAAAATAAATATCGGTCAATGTCATTCTAAGATAGAACAATTACTACACATATATAAATACACTCGGAAGGTAACAAGTGCCCTTACCACCATCAATAAAAATAACTGTCAGTCATTGTCATTCTTAGATAGAACCATTACTACAAATATATATATTCTCTCGGCGGTTTACACGTGCCCTTACCAACCTAGATAAACTGTCTGTCGGTCAATGTCATTCATAGGTAGAACCATTACTTCACATATACAAATACACTCGATGGTTTACACGTGCCCTTACCAACCTAGATAAATAACTGTCGGTCGATGTCATTGTTAGGTAGAACCATTATTGCACACATGTAAATACACTTGGCAGTTTACACGTGCCCTTAAACACCAAAATAAATAAATGTCAGTCTATGTTATTCTTAGGTAGAACCATTACTGCACATTAATAAAAAACACTCGGCAGTTTACACGTGCCCTTACAACCTAGATAAATAACTATTAGTCGATGTCTTTCTTAGGTAGAACCATTACTGCACGTATATAAATACATTCGGCAGTTTACACGTGCCTTTACCAACCTAAATAAATTAATGTCGGTCGATGTCATTCTTAGGTAGAACCATTACTGCATATATATTAATACATTCGGAAGTTTACACGTGCCCTTACCAACCTAGGTAAATAACTGTCGGTCGATGTCATTCTTAGGCAGAACCATAACTGCACACATATAAAAACATTCGGCTGTTTACACGTACTCTTACCAACCTAGATAAATAACTGTCGGTCGATGTCATTCTTAGGTAGAACCATCACTGCACATATTTAAATACACTTTGCGGATTACACGTGCCCTTACAGCATAGAAAAATAACTGTCGATAGATGTCATTATTAGGTAGAACCATTACTGCACATATATAAATACACTCGGCAGTTTACACGTTCCCTTTACCAACCTAGATAAATAACTGTCGGTCTATGTCATTCTTAGATAGAACCATTACTGTACATATATAAATACATTCTGCGGTTTACACGTGCACTTACCAACCTAGGTAAATAACTGTCGGTAAATTTCTTTCTTAAATAGAACCAATACTACACATATATAAATACACTCGGCGGTTTACACGTGCCCTTACCAACCTAAATAAACAACTTTCGGTCAAAATATCTATAAATACACTCGGCGGTTTACACGTGGCTCTACCAACCTAGATAAATTAACTGTCAGTCAATGTCATTCTTTGATAAAACCATTACTACACATATATAAATACACTCGGCGGTTTACACGAGCCCTTACCAACCTAGATAAATAACTGTCGGTCAATGTCTTTCTTAGAAAGAACCTTTACTACACATATATAAATACACTCGGCGGTTTACACGTGCCCTAACCAACCTAGATAAAAATAACTGTCAGCCAATGTCATTCTTAGGTAGAACCATTACTGCACACATATAAATACACTCAGCGGTTTACACCTCCCCTAACCAACCTAGAAAAATAACTGTCGGTCGATGTCATTATTAGGTAGAACCATTACTGCACATATATAAATACACTTGGCGATTTACACGTGCCCTTACTATCTTAGATTAATAACTGTAGGTCGATGTTATTCATGGGTAGAACCATTACTGCACATATATAAATACACTCGGCGGTTGACACTTGCCCTTACCAACCTAGATAAAAATAACTGTCGGTCAATGACATTCTTAGATAGAACCATTACTACACATATATCAATACACTCGGCGGTTTACACGTGCCCTTACCAATCTAGATAAAAAAATAACTGTCGGTCAATGTCGTTCTTAGATAGAACCATTACTACACATATATAAATACACTAGGCGGTTTACACGTGCCCTTACTATCTTAGATTAATAACTGTCGGTCGATGTTATTCATGGGTAGAACCATTACTGCACATATATAAATACACTCGGCAGTTGACACTTGCCCTTACCAACCTAGATTAAAAATAATTGTCGGTCAATGATATTCTTAGATAGAACCATTACTACACATATATAAATACACTCGGCGGTTTACACGTGCCCTAACCAACCTAGATAAATAACTGTCGGTCGATGTCATTCTTAGGTAGAACCATTACTGCACATATATCAATACACTCGGCGATTTACACGTGCTCTTACCAACTTCTATTAATAACTGTCGGTCGATGTCATTCATGGGTAGAATCATGACTGCACATATATAAATAAACTCGGCGGTTGACACGTGCCTTTACCAAACTAGATAAAAATAAATATCGGTCAATGTCATTCTTAGATAGAACCATTACTACACATATATAAATACACTCGGCGGTTTATACGTGCCCTTACCAACCTTGATAAAAATAACTATCGGTCAATGTCATTCTTAGATAGAACCATTACTACACATATATAAATACACTAGGCAGTTTACACGTGCCCTAACCAACCTAGATAAAAATAACTGTCGGTCAATGTCATTTTCAGATAGAACCATTATTACACATATATAAATACACTCGGTTGTTTGCACGTGCCCTTACCAACCTAGATAAATAACTGTCGGTCGATCTCATTCTTAGGTAGAACCATTACTGCACACATATATAGAAACACTCGGCTCTTTAAACGTGCCCGTACCAGCCTAGATAAATAAATGTCGGTCGATGTCATTCTTACGTAAAACCTTTATTGCACATAAATAAATACACTCGGCGGTTTCCATGTGCCCTAATCAACCTAGATAAATAACTGTCGTTCGATGTCATTCTTAGGTAGAGCCATTACTGCACACATGTCAATACAATCGGTGATATATCAATACACCCGGCGGTTTAAGCATGTCCTGACCAACCTGGATAAATAACTGTCGGTCGATGTCATTCTTAGGTAAAACCACTGCACATATATAGATACAATCGGCGGTTAACACGTGCCATTACAAACCTAGATAAATAACTGTCAGTCAATTTCACTGTTAGGTAGAACCATTACCGCACAAAAACAAATACACTCGGAGGTTTACACGTGCACTTACAGCCTAGATAAATAACTGTCGGTCGGTGTCATTCTTTGGTAGAACCATTAAATCACAAATATAAATACACTAGACGGTTTCCACTTGCCCTTAACAACCTAGATCAATAATTGTCAGTCCATGTCATTCTTAGGTAGAAACATTATTGCATATACATTAATATACTCGGTGGTTTACTCGTGCCCTTACCAATCTAGATAAATAACTGTCGGTCCATGTCATTCTTAGGTAGAACCATTACTGCACATATATAAATACACTTGGTAGTTTACACGTGCTCTTAGAACCTAGATAAATAACTGTCAGTCGATGTCATTTATAGGTAGAACCATTATTGCACATATATAAATACACTCGGCGGTTTACATGTGCCTTGACCAACCTAGATAAATAACTGTCGGTCGATGTTATTCTTAGGAAAAACCATTATTGCACATATATAAATACACTCGACGGTTTACACGTGCCCTTACCAAGCAAGATGAATAACTGTCGGTGGATGTCGTTCTAAGGTAAAACCATTACTGCACATATGTAAATACACTTGGCGGTTTACACGTGCCCTTACCAAGCTAGACGAATAACTGTCGGTGGACGTCATTCTAAGGTAAAACCATTACTTCACATATATGAATACATTCGACAGTATACACCCTTATCAATTTAGATACATAACTATTAGTCGATGTCATTTTGAGGTAGAACCATCACTGCACATATTTTAATAAACTCGGCGGTTTACACGTCCACTCACTAACCTAGATAAATAACTGTTGGTCGATGTCATTCTAAGGTAAAACCACCAGTACACATATATTAATACACTCGGCAGTTTACAAGTGCCCTTACTAACCTAGAAAAATAACTATTGGTCAAAGTCATTCTAAGGTAAAACCATTACTGCACATATATAAATACAATCTGCGGTTTACACGTGACCTTACCAACCTAGATAATTAACTGTCTTTCAATGTCATTATTGGAGAGAACAATTACTGCACATATACTAATACACTCGGCGGTTTACACGTACCATAAAACCTAGATAGATAACAATCGGTCAAGGTCATTCTTAGATAGAACCATTACTGCACATATATAAATACACTCGGCTGTTAATATGTGCCCTACAACCTAGATAAATAACTATCTGTCGTTGTCATTCTTCGGTAGACTGCACATATATCAATATACTCGGCGGCTTTCAAGTGCCTAGATGAATAACTATCGTTCGATGTCATTCTTAGGTTGAACAATTACTGCACATATATAAATACACTCGGCAGTTTACACATGCCCTTACAAACCTAGATAAATTACTGCCGGTCGTTGTCATTCTTAGGTAGAACCATAACAGCACATATATAAATACGCTCGGCTGTTTAAATATGTCCTGACAAATCTAAATAAATAACTGTCGGTCGATGTCATTCTCAGGCAGAACAATAACTGCACATATAAAAATAATCTCGGCGGATTACACGTGCCCTTACCAACCTAGATAAATAATTTTCGGTCAATGTCATTTTTTGGTAGAACCATTACTGCACATATATAAATAAACTCGGCAGTTTACACGTGCACTGACAACCTAGATAAATAACTATCGGTCGATGTCATTCTTTGAGAGAACCATTACAGCACATATACAAATATACTCGGCGGATTACAAATGCACCTACAAACCTAAATAAATAACTGTCGGTCGATGTCATTCTTAGGTAGAAACATTACTGCACATATATAAATACACTCGGCAGTTAACACGTGCACTTACAGACCTAGATAGATAACCGTCGGTCGATGTCATTCTTAGGCAGAACCATTATTGCACATATATAAATACACTCGGCGCTGTACACGTTCCCTTACTAAACTATATAACTAACTGTCGGTCTATGTCATGCTTAGGTAGAAACATTACTGCACATATATAAATACAATCGGCAGTTAACCCGTGCACTTACAAACCTAGATAGATAACTGTCGGTCGATGTCATTCTTAGGTAGAACCATTACTGCACATATATAAATACACTCGGCGCTTTACACGTGCCCTCACTAGCCTATATAAATAACTGTCGGTCGATGTCATTCTTAGGTAAAACCATTACAGCATATATATTGATACACTTGGCTCTTTATACGTGCCTGTACCAACCTAGATAAATTACTGTCAGTCAATTTCATTCTTAGGTAAATCCATTACTTCACATATATAGATCAGCGGCTCTTTATACTTAACCGTACCAACCTAGATAAATAATAGATAGATAACTGTCGGTCGATGTCATGTTTATGTAAAACCATTGTACATATATTAATACACTCGGTGGTTTACACGTGCCCTTACAAACATAGATAAATAACTGTCAGTCAATGTCACTCTTAAGTAGAACCATTACTGCACAAATATAAATACACCCAGCGTTTTACACGTGCCCTTACTACCTAGATAAATAACTGTCAGTCTATGTCATTCTTAGGAAGAAACATTACTGAACATATATAAATAAACTCGGTAGTTTAAACGTGCCCTTACCAACCTAAAAAAATATATTTCGGTCAATGTCATTCTTATGTAGAACCATTACTGTACATATATAAATACACTGTTCAGTTTACACGTGCCCTTACCAACCTATATCAATAACTATCGATCGATGTCATTCTAAGGTAAAACCATTACTGCACATATATAAATAAACTCGGCGGTTTACACGTGCCTTTACCAACCTAGATAAATAACTGTCAATCTATGTCATTCTAAGGTAATACCATTACTGCACTTATATAAATACACTCGGCGGTTTACACGTGCCCTTACCAACCTAGATAAATAACTGTCGGTCGATATCCTTCTTAGGTAGAACCATTACTGCACATATATAAATACGCACGGCGGTTTACACGTGTCTTTACAACTACGATAAATAACTGTCAGTCGATGTCATTCTGAGGTTTAACCATTACTGCACATATGTAAATATACTCGTTAGTTTAAATGTGCCCTTACCAACATAGATAAATATCTTTCCGTCGATGTCATTCGTAGGTAGAACCATTACAGCACATATATAGATACACTGTTAAATTTACACGTGCCTTGACCAATCTAGATAAATAACTGTCGGTCGATGTTATTCACAGGTAAAATCATAACTCCACATATATAAATACACTCGGCAGTTAACACGTGACCTTACCAACCTAGATAAATAAATATCGGTCGATGTCATTCTTTGGTAGAACAATAAATGCAAATATATTAATACACTCGACGATTCACACGTGCCCTTACAAACCTAGATAAATAACAGTTGGCCGATGTCATTCTAAGGTAGAACCATAACTGCACCTATATTAATACACTCGGCAGTTTACACGGGCCCGTACCAACCTAGATAAATAATTGTCGGTCGATGACATTCTTAGGTAGAACCATTACTGCACATATATAAATACATTTAGCGTTTAACTTGTGCCCTGACCAACCTAGATAAATAACTGTCGGTCGATGTCACTCTTATGTAGACTCATTACTGTACATATATAAATAAACTCGGCGATTAACACGTGCCCCTTACAACGTACATAACTAATTGTCGGTCGATGTCATTCTTATCTAGAACCATTACTGCATATATATAAATACACTCGGCGATTAACACGTGCCCCTTACAACCTAGATAAATAATTGTATGTCGATGTCATTCTTAGGTAAAACCATTTCTGCACATATATATATACACTCGGTGGTTTACACGTGCCCTTTCAACCAAGATAAATAATTGTCGGTCGATGTCATTCTTAGCTAGAACCATTACTATACATATATAAATACACTTGGCGATTAACACGTGCCCCTTACAACCTAGATAAATAATTGTCGGTCGATGTCATTCTTAGGTAGAACCATTACTGCACATATATAAATACTCTCGACGGTTTACACGTCCCCCTTACAACCTAGATAAATAATTGTCGGTCGATGTCATTCTTACGTAGAACCATTTCTGCACCTATATATATACTCTCGGCGGTTTTCACGTGCCCTTTCAACCAAGATAAATAATTGTCGGTCGATGTCATTCTTAGCTAGAACCATTACTGCACATATATAAATACACTTGGCGATTAACACGTGCCCCTTACAACCTAGATAAATAACTGTCGGTCGATGTCATTCTTAGGTAGAACCATTACTGCACATATATAAATACTCTCGACGGTTTACACGTCCCCCTTACAACCTAGATAAATAATTGTCGGTCGATGTCATTCTTACGTAGAACCATTTCTGCACCTATATATATATTCTCGGCGGTTTTCACGTGCCCTTTCAACCAAGATAAATAATTGTCGGTCGATGTCATTCTTAGCTAGAACCAATACTGCACATATATAAATACACTTGGCGATTAACACGTGCCCCTTACAACCTAGATAAATAACTGTCGGTCGATGTCATTCTTAGGTAGAACCATTACTGCACATATATATATACACTCGGCGATTAACACGTGCCCCTTACAACCTAGATAAATAATTGTCGGTCGATGTCATTCTTAGGTAGAACCATTACTGCACATATATAAATACACACGGCGATTAACACTTGCCCCTTACAACCTAGATAAATAATTGTCGGTCGATGTCATTCTTAGCTAGAACCAATACTGCACATATATAAATACACTCGGCGATTAACACGTGCCCCTTACAACCTAGATAAATAATTGTCGGTCGATGTCATTCTTAGTTAGAACCATTACTGCACATGTATAAATACACTCGACGGTTTACACATGCCCTTACAACCGAGATAAATAACTGTCGGTCGATGTCATTCTTAGGTAGAACCATTACTGCAACTATATAAATACACTCGACGGTTTACAAGTGCCCTTACAACCCAGATAAATAACTATCGGTCGATATCATTCTTATTACAAGAGCTTCTTGAATAAATTTTGAAATTTTGAACAACATTTTTTCATTCTTATGATATCTATAAATTTATTTACTGTAGGCCAAGCCATGTGACCTAAATATTTAGTACGAACTTCATTGTATTTAGTACAGCACAGCACAGCACGAAATGATATTCTGACTCAATAACATACTGGTTACAAAGTTTGCATAATCTATTGGCACGATCAATACCATTATATCTTCCAGTCTCAATTTCAAGAGAATGTGAACTTAATCTTAAACATGTATATTGCTTTCGTAGAAAATCATTTTTAAATTTGTCAAAATAGTCTTCATAGCACAATATGTTTTTGAATTTTACGTAATAATCAAGTTTAGGTGAGTTATGTATACTCATACTCCTTTCTTGAACAAATTGGTCTCGAAATCGCCTTTTAAGTAAAGGGAAATAATTGGTATTGTTCCGAAAGTTGTTAGTTAAGTTCGAATAACCAAGATTGTCAATAATAGTTCTAATCCGATTTGCCCAACAGCTCCCATTGATGTTATTACATTGGTCAATATAAATGTTGTATATAGGTGAATTAACATCACTCATTATCTTTAACCAAAATTTTATCGACCTTTCCCTGCTTATTACAATTAATGGAAATCGCCCTAATTCCCCATAAACAGCATAATTTGACGTTTGTTGACGTACTCCCAAAATATACTTGCAAAATTTGATATGCAGTTTATCAATTTCTTTATAATTATACACGCCCCAGACTTCAGCTCCATACAATAAAATTGGTACAACCACGGAATCGAATAGTGACAGTTTTGTTTTAATATCTAACGGTACTCTGTCAAACACCGACAGTAAATTATGATATGCCCTAAGGGCTTGATTAAATAAAGTTTTAACAGCGTTTGACAGGTTACCTGTGTCAGTAAAATTAATACCTAAATGTGTAAAGTTATCTACCATTTCAATTTTTTCGCAATTTATAAAAAAAATCCACAATTTGATTTGAATTCCTTTTTTCGAAAACACATATTTTAGTTTTATTTACATTTATTTTCAAACCCCATTTATGCGAGTATTTGTAAATACTGTTAATCTGAGCCTGTAGGCTGTCCGGGTGCGTTGTAAATAACACAATATCATCAGCGAAAAGGATAAGATATCTTGTCAACATATTGAGGTCATTATCAGTTAGTGCCTCAAAATTGATATTAGCGACAATATCATTAATAAATAAAATGAACAAAATGGGCGACAGTGGCTCTCCTTGCTTCAAGCCCAACGTGACGTTGAAGAACTCTGACAAATCCATATTCGATGAAAGTTTAACACATGATTTAACATTGTTATATATAGATTTTATCATATGAACCATTTTACAGCTGATACCAGATTGAGGTAATTTCACCCAGAGGGCATCTCTTATAACAGTGTTAAACGCTTTTTCGTAGTCAATAAATACACACCATAATTTAGAGTTAAAGGATAATACCTTTTGTATAACAGAATGTAAAATAAATACTGCATCACTGGTAGAGCGTTTATCACGAAAACCAAATTGTGCGTCATTAAAAACATGCTCTGTTATTTATTCGGTTTCTTAAGGTTAGAGAAAAAATCTTACCAATTGTATTTATTAATGTTAATCCGCGATAATTGGAAGGATTACCAACATCTCCTTTTTTATGAATGGGGAAAATTACACCGTTACACCCAGCCTCGGGGTAAATACCCGAGTCATCATTCGCTTCAATAAAAAGTCGGCTACATTGTAATAATAATCGGCGCTTTTGTTTCTATTCAATGAAGAAATTGTTTTTCGTATTTCTTCGATACTAAACTGAGCATCTAACATTTCAATGCGTACCGTCTCATCACGAGTTCGGTTGTAATCATCCATGTTTACATGGTTATGAGGTGTATTAGAAATTGACGTAAAATGATTAACAAAGTCGTTCATACATATATCGTTTTGGTTATTGTTTTTCTTGTTAGTGAACTTTTTTATATATTTCCAGAAGTTTTTGGGTGAATGTTTACTTAAATTGGATAGGTTACGTTTCTCTTTCATATCAAAGGCACGTTTAGCATTACGTTTTATATATGCAAATTTGCTCCGATTTGATAAAAATAACAGTTTATTTTCCTCAGAGACACGTTCGGCAAGATTGCGTTTACATCTTAAGGAACTCCGATTTAGCTTTGCGACAATTGTCATTAAACCACGGCGTTTTCTTGGTTTTAGTATGTGGTTTTGGTGAGTAAGATTTACCAAAACATTGAAAAGAAATATTATACAGATATATGTCGGATAGAGAGTCAATACTCCTATTTATATCGCATTCACCGGATATAAGTTTATCTGCTATATCGCCGAAAACGTATTTTTTTGAGTTAAGTATTTTTAAAAAACTCTCCGACTCTGCAGGGTTCCATACTATTTTATCGACATTACGGCGATTAGTATCTACATTCATACTGGACTTATAGTTTAAAGAAAATGTAATGGGACAATGATCAGAAAATTCTGTCATATCATAAATATAAACATCAGATACGGAGTTAAAATTGTTGATATTAGTTATTAAATAATCAACAGTGCTTGAAACAGCCCTGTTTCTGTACACACTATGATAAGTACATTTACCATGACAAAGACGTCCATTCACAATATGTACATTGTTTTCCTTACATAATGTCAGTAGCTTGTTACCGAAAGAACTCACGTGCAAATCATTATTAGTACGAATTGATAAATCGGTATCGTGTAGATTTTCATTCGGCATATTTACATTACGGTCTAAATGTATGTCATCAATGTAATCTAAGAGATTACCCGTGCGTGCATTTAAGTCCCCTGACAAAAACGCATCGCCTAGCTCACTAAAGTGTCTTATATCATTACTCAAGTGATGAAAAAAATCGAATTCAAAGAGACTGGAATTAATATTCTTATATAAATTAGATTCTTCTGGAGGAATATAACATGTACAGAAAAACACATCATCATCGGTTTGTAGGAAACCTTTTTTAAGTTTAAGTATATTATACCATTAGAATTTGTACTAACTAGTTCTAAATTGTTTAAAAATTTATTTTTATAATATATAACAACACCTCCGCTATCCCTATTTGCCTTGCGGTTAAATTTAGGACGTGGACAATTAAAATAACTGTATCCGTCAATATCAATATTCGATAGTTTAGCATTCCAGGTCTCTGTAAATAATAAAATATCAAAATCTGCAATAAAGTTTAAAAAGTCACAGTAATGCAGTTTTGATCTGATACCCTGAATGTTCCATAACAGAAACGACAACTGTTTCGACACAACTTCTTAGTTCCTATGGCCTGGTTCTGGGATAGAGTCCGCGGTAATCAAGACATCATTTACATATAGTTTATCATACGAGAGAACAGCACGCTTATTCTCTGACTTGGTCTTGATCAGAACGGGGATCAGCTTGCGTCGTCTCTCTTGTATAGCTTTTGGGAATTGGTCACTCACTCGGAACTGAGTACTATCAAGTTTATTTTAGCTTTCTGTTTGACTGAAAGTTTATCCTGGTGAAAATTAAATTTCACAACAATAGGCCTTTTTTGTTGACATTATAGCGACCAATCCTGTGCGCGCGATCAATTTTCACTGCTTCATGCGAATTTGGCATATCCAGTTTATTAGCACAGAAATCTAATATTTTGTTTATATAGTTTTCACTTTTTCTTTCGTCGAAAGTGTCACATTCATCAAAATTAAAGAAACGAAGGTTGTCCCTCATGGAGCGAGATTGGAGGTCGATAATTTCCTCGGTTAATCTGTTGTTATCGTCCACTAGTTTTTTGTGGTCCCTGGAAAGTTGGACTTTGGTGGCAACTACATCTTTAATGTCCTTATCTATGGATAATTGTTTTGACCTTATTTCATCACATGTCTTGGAGTTGTAGGCCCGGCTGGCTTCGATGTCCGTTAATTGGCTGTTGTGTGCATTGATTTTCGTTTCAAGGAAGGTAACTCGGCCATCCATCAACGACATATTATGAGATAATGCAGAAATTTGAGATTCTATGGAGTCCAATTTATGTAATCTCCGATCCATGGCTTCAAGCTTGTCAACAACAAACTGTTGAAAGTTCATATTTATAGGCTGTTGTGGTGATGGCGGCAACGGTGGTTACATAGATGAAAGCGTAGGTCCCGGGCTGTTATACTGCTGGGTGGGGGTAGATAGTGGTGGAGGATAATACTGTCCACTGGTACCTTGGTATGGAACATTTGAGGGATTTATACTTTGTGGTTGTGGCGAAGACATTGTTTGGTTCGTGGCTTGAGTTTGCGCCATATTTAATTGCGAATACTTGTTACTGGAGACAGATCGCTTTTCTGAACTAACACTCACCGATTCAGGCGACGCTTGCGATTTAGTCCGCTTTCTTTATTTTGACTTTTGACCCATCCAAATATCCTTTTTTTACACTATCTTAAGCACACAAAGATCACAAGGTTCCATATACATGTCTATCTTCCATTCATTGATTAAAATAATCACTTTATAAATCCATTTTGATATCTCTTTGATGTAATAATTGATTTTTTTTTTGTTATAACAATATTTTTTTATAACAATAGATGCCTTTATATTATGAAATCGAAGCATGCACGGTGCCAGTCTATTTTTGTTTAGTTTAAATCGAACAGTTTACATTAATTTTATGTGGTTTTTTTGTAGTACTTGTTAGTATAAGTTATATATGATATGATAAGTTCTGTGTTTTATAACATTAAATTTTATAAGAAAAAACAATAGAAAAATGCAATATATAGACAAAGGCTGATAGGATAATATCAGTGCAACATAAATGGCTGAAATTTCGGATGACACCTTTAGTATTCCTTTAAAAACTTTTGAACCTTTGTCTGGATTTAACAATTTTGGTACCAAAGATGATAAAGTTTTTGTCTATTTCCAATTATTTTTCTTCCGTTTTTAAAAATATTACGGGGTGGAAACAAAATAAAAGTGGCTTTTTACGATTTTTTTTAACAAAAACGGTATTTTGTAGTTGTTTTAACAAAAACATTCTAACAACACATCAGAGATTCTTTTGCAGAACTATGAAGAAGTTCGTTTTCGATGGATGGCAAAAATTTTTTTTATAGATATTTAATTTTTTTTTTTTGCTATTTCCTACTTTAAAAATGGACTGAAAATGAGAAAATTGTCACACAAAAATAACTGTAAGCATAACTTACAATATAAAATGTTCCTTTTTTTAATTTAAAAAAAGAAAAGTTTACCACCCAAAGTCCTTCCTTTCGATACCAAAAGGACAAGCATATTTTGTTAGGGTCAGTGGGGAGTCGAGCGCCAAAGATGCAATCCGAAATTTAGACAAACAAATGCAATCACTTATCTCTGTATATGGGTCTCTGATATAGGATATATATTACTCATCGAAGAATTTAATAAGTGATATATTACACTGAATTACACTACTGCCCAAACCATGCTGATGATATACATTTTAGCCAACAGTTGCTCTATGTTGGGCAAGTCGATTGGATGTTGTTGGGATTCTAAAAAAATGCTTACCTACCATTCCGATTTTTTAAAGAGGGTCGGGTTTGGATAAACAATGTGTTAATATTTATTATTCTGGTCGAGTCGTGTTGTAAAGTAAGCAAGTTCGATGCTGTAGTCACTTTTTCGGCAGAATATTGAATTATTCTCTGATTAAACAAGTTATTTGTAATAGCAATGGTGACTTTTTGAGAAAAAAAAGGTTTTCAAACTGGTAAATTATATCGACGAGTTTGTTGTAAACTTTGGAATGAATTCAGATTTCACAACCCTTTTCGGTAAAACGTAGGGGGTCACTACAAAATGTATATTTTACATTAAAACCATATATACCTACCATATGTTTCCAAAGATAGTTGTTTACACGATTTTTCTCTTTAAAGTGTTTTCTTTTATGAAAAATGAATACATGTACATGTAAATTGACTATATTTAAGTCTCTTTTTACTTACAGAAGTCGCCTTAAAATGGCAAATATAGACTTATTTATTTTACCTTGATTGAGAAACAATTTATTACAACAGATCATGCTCGAAGAATTCTTGCGTTGATCCAGTACTAAGCTCATGCGGAGAAAGTGTCTTGCTCAAGGACACAACAGACCCAACACTGTATTGTACAGAAGTCCCCATAATGGTCAGATTGATAACTCGCATAACAACAAACACGGCAATACAAAAATAAACAACATGCACATGTTGTTTCAAAGACAATTTCGATCCATCATTAAAATTGTGTTTTCAATAAACTTACAACTAGGTTGTACCTTTGTGTATAGTATTCGTGCTCGGCCATTCACTTTTGTTTTAAAGTAGCTTATGTTAAATGCCTGTTTAACACCTTCATGACAAGTGGAATTCAATTAGAGTACAAGCGATTTCAACGATACATAAGACATAAGACATTTTATTGACTTAAACTATATACAGTTTCTCGTCATATTATACATATATATACATATATAAATTAACCAAATATTTCATTACATGACAGGTATGTTTTTTACTTTAAATTGATCTCTGTAATAAAAGATGTTATAATAATTTCATAAAAATTATTAATATTTGTGTCATCAACAAAAATCATGAGAATGAACATAATAAAGCACATTTTAAGACATGATATTTGGAATTGATTGCCTTATTACAAAAGCTTCGGAAATAAATTTACTTAAATTTAGAAGTTCTCTTTTATTTGTAGATTGCAATAATGTTATAAACTTAAACATATTTGCTCTTGTGTAATAAAACTTCTTGATATACTTATTTCTAATTTCATTATAGTTAGAACATATTAAAACAAAGTGAAACTCATCTTCAATATCATTATTATTACAAATCTGGCATAGTCTTTCATTTCTTTCTATTCTTTCTATCCCATATCTCCCTGTTTCAATTCTTAATGAATGTGAAGATAATCTTAATTTAGTTAAAACACTGCGTAATTGTTTAGTACATAACAAATCTAAATGTCTTTCATAACCATGTGTTAGTTTTATATTTCTATACAACAGGTTCAACACTCTATTCGACTCGATATCCACCGTCCAAGTTTGAATAAAACTATCAATCATTCTTTTACGAAAAATCGAAAGAAAATATTTATGATTTATATTTGTTGTATTTATCCCATACATACATGAAACCATAATTATTTAGGATGGACTTAACCTTTGAGACCCAGTTGATTAATCCTTTTTCACAATCAGCTAACGAGTTCTTATAAACACTGCTTAAAATAATATTATCAGTTGTTGATAATCTTAACCAGTTCTTAAACAATTTTAAAATATCGAGAAATAAACATCGGATAACGCCCTAGTTCGCCATAAATATTAGATTTGCTAGTAGTTTCTTTTACGCCCAGTATAGCTTTGCAAAATTTTAAGTGAATGCGCTCTAATTCTTTTGATTTCATAAATCCCCATACTTCGCACGCATAATTAAGAATCGAACTTACAAATGCATCAAATGACTGTAGCGGTCTAAGGATTCACTTCAAGCTTTCTTATATTAACAGTTAAAAGATTCATCGCTTTTATTGCTTTGCCACTAAGAGACTTCTGATTTAAAGCAAATGTACCGGCGTAATTAAAAACAACGCTTAGATAATTAAAATCATCAACAACATCTATATTTACGTTATTATATGTCCATTGTTCAGAAACTGTTACTCTACCCCTCTTCCGAAAAACAACAACCTTAGTTTTTTCTGTGTTAACTTCGAACCCCCAAGTTTCACAATATTCATATAACCTATTTAAGCTTTCTTGAAGGTCTTAGTGAGTGGTACCTAACAAAATCATGTCATCAGCAAAAGGCAGTAATATAAGGGAAATATCATCTAAGGCCACATTTAGGTCTATTTTGTAAATAAAGTTCTAAATCTTCGATAAAAAGAGCGAATATAACTGGCGACATTATCTCCCCTTGCTTTTAACCGACTGATATATCAAAAAATCTGAATAAGACCCACAAAATTTCACACACGATTTAACAGTATTATACATTGAGCGTACAACACACAGTGTGTGGTCGTGTCGACCTATTTACTGGCTCATATTAAGTGACCTTTACGGTACCGCGAAGCATAGCATTCAAAAAGTTCCTGACTTCCATAACTGTTTTAGCTATTAAAAAATATTTGTTCGCTTTTTTCAGACCTAGTGTTTTCGCATTAGGTATGTAGGTAGCTTTTTGTAAAAAAAATTTTGTTGTAAATGAACATAATTCTTGGGGAAAAAAACAAAAAAAACGATTCTTTAAAGTTTAGATAGCTTATATCTGAGTGAGTAGATAGGAGCACAACAGACAGTGACTTGGTTTTACACACGTACATCTCTGCTGCAGACAGGCATTTTTATGAACGACCTTATGTACTAATTATTTGATATCGCACCCAAGATCCTCGAACTGCTACTATTTGAATAGTTTTTGAGGTACATGTACTTATTTGATATTGTTTTTGTAGAAATGTAAATACATTACCCAACACAAAAAAAGGAATACATGTATCATTGAGTGTATCCGTATTTAAGCAATAACCTTTTTTCTAAATTTACAATCAATATAACTAGGAATAAGTAAAGTTTTCTGGGGTACTTAAAATTATGTTTCATATAGAAATTATAATTATAAAATGATATTAAAAGTGTAAAGCCACCCACTCCCAAAATTATTATTTTAAAAGATGTAATACATTCTCAGCACGCGTTTATTCGTATTTCAGCTATATTTAATGCCTATAAAAGTCTGGGGTAATTATATATTAGGTCCGTATTGTTTTGTTTTCTTTTTAAAAAGGTAAAATGTTAAAACATTTTTTTAGACTGATCACCTTAACCCTTACCCATTATCATGTATGTCAAATACGAAATTCCAAGGACTTATATCAGTGACCTATCCATTAAGTATTATTAAGTCACTGCTTAGGCTAAATAGATTGCAAATTCCTTACAAAAATACCTTATTTTATTTTCTTTATTCATAAAATCATTTCATAATATTTAAATCGTTACAACAAAGAATGATCACTACGCACAAACTTTCAAGAAAATATAAACTTTTGTGTACATTTCGCTTCAACCGTGTATACATCAAATCTTCTCCGTTATATGTTGTTCCCGGTGGACAATTATTCATTTCCGTAACAGGTGCGCGTGACGTCAAAATTTTGTTCACGATTATGATTTTGATGGTTCGTCCAGTAAATTGTTAATAATTTCATTGTAACTCAACAAATTGATGTATTTTGTTAATACCGTTTGATTAATTAATGTTACTTTGATTTATTTCAACAGTTTGTTTATGCTGTTAACAGCGTTAAATGACATACACAGCGAAGCAGTGTCGGTGGATTTTTTTCCAGTACATAAATTGGTCTAACGCAATAAGGCGGGCAGGTCTATTCCCCTGAACCCTTCCTAATATTGATAAGGAAAAGGAAAACACGGAACCCACTGAACCCTTCGTAACTGACTTACATAAATTCATAATTTTGGCACCAACTGAAAGAGTATGAAGTTGTCTTTACATTTATAGTTAAAAAAAATAACTTTATGGTCAATTTTGCTTTTAAATTAGGTTCAAAGTTAGGTATATTTTCATTGAAATATTGCAACCAAAATTCAATATTATAAAACCCGGAACCCACGGAACCCTTTGTAAATTACTTATTATGCAACACAAATTCATAATTTTGGTACCAACTGAAAGAGTATGAAGTTGCCTTTACGTTCATAGTAAAAAAATAACTTTATGGTCAAAATTTTGTTTTTAAATTAGGATCAAAGTTAGGTATATTTCTATTGAAATATTGCAGCCAAAATTCAATATTATAAAACCTGGAACCCACGGAACCCTTCGTAACTGATTTATTATGCAACATAAATTTATAATTTTGGTATCAACTGAAAGAGTATGAAGTTGTCTTTACGTTCATAGTAAAAAAATAACTTTATGATCAGAATTTTGTTTTTTAAATTAGGATCAAAGTTAGGTAGATTTTCATTGAAATATTTTAGCAAAAATTCAATATTATAACTTACTTATTATGCTTTATAAATTTATAATTTTGGTGCTAACTGAAAAAGTATAAATTTGTCTTTACTTTCGTAGTAAAACAATAATTTATGAATAGAAATTTATTTTTAAATTAGGATCAAATTTAGGTATATTTTCATTGTCATATTGCAGCCAAAACCCGGAACCCATAATAACTTACTTTTTATGTAATATAAATTATGTATTGAGGTTTTTAATAAAACAGTATGACTTATTCTTTATCAAATTACCTTTAAATTTCTCTATTCTTCCATAGAAATTTTGCGGCAAATATTTGATATACAATTGTACATAATGTAATTTATTTAAATTTTCATAGTTTGTTTAGTAATTGATTTGCTGTTTGAATAATTATTATTAATTCAATTGTATGTATTATTGTATTTTATTTTTACTTCTTTCGGTTTGTACAAAGTAGTTGATTTGTGGTTTAATTGATTATTAGAGTGTTTATTCATCTCAACTTCTTCATCTTCCAGTTAAAGGTCGGGAGTCTTCTTAGACTGTAAAGTTGGCCTGGTTAGGGGGGTGAAGCAGCCATCCTCCTCTAGTTTATTTACAATTAAAAACGCCCGATATATTACAATTAAAATCATATACACGACAGCTAACTCCTACGGACCGACGAAGAAGGTTGCTGGGACTGCGACTAGGGCAAACTTGAAGTCTTCGATGGTAGGATGATCTGTGATCGCTTCGGGAAGCCTGTTCCATTCCTGTATGGTCCTCGGATATAAGGAGTACTTGTACCTCTCTGGGATGCAGTAGGTTGGTAGAATCGGTGACCTCCTCTGGTACGCATGTCGTTGCGCCTGAGTATCGGTCCTGGGTCGACATCTACCAAGCCTCCTTGGATTTTTATTATTTTTGGAAAACACTGAATTTAATAAAACTTTGTGTATTTATATATAATTTAAGGTTTATCAGAATTGATTAACTGTAATAGTTGGGCTATCCATCTGATTGATCATACCGAATGCTTAAAGATCAACATGCAGTGTTTGTAACATTGTTTTCTTAATTACATAAATGGTTACCAAACTCGGTTAATTAACTTGGATAAATAAATAAACAAACTGTTCTAAGTTCATTCTAGATATTGATATTGAATGATATACATCACATATCAGCTGATATTTTAAAAGTGTTTGTGTTTATCTAGTGTTTATTTTAAACGAAAATGGCTCTTTTAGTAGAACATTCTCAGGTGAAATATTTCAGTGATTTTGTTGAAGATCAGTGTGAAATGTCAAATGTTTTCCAGGATACACAATTATGGATCTTTTTAATGAGAGGAGTATATTTGATGTAATACCCGACTTCTCGGTAAGTGTTTACAAGATATGCATATCTTACTTTTACATTATTCCAATTTATTCTAATTTTAAACAAGCGTGCAACTGTTAAAAGTTACTTAAAGCAACAGTTATTTTGTACTAATGTATGTGTTATATTTAATGTTACTCCAATTATCAACTTATATCCAGTAATACAGATAAAAATACGGACAAATAAACACAAATAAAACTTTTAAAACATAATTGTCTCATTCTCGTTACCTGCTTATTGCTACCTGCTAACGACACAGTAGCAACATAGAGGCGGCACCGTTATACTTGTGATAAGATGTTTACAATTTGTCGGGAGTCAAATTTTATAGTTTTATTGATTTTAAACGCTTTTTACAAGTTAATTGATACTTTCGAACAGTTGTGATTATCTGTGAATATATATTAATTCGTTTTGGAAGTGGAGCAGGTGAAGAATTTACTGTTTTTGGTGTTTTTGTGCATATTTCTTTGTCTTCAACGACTACATTTCTATTTATTGTAACACTTATCTGACTATATGTATATCGGGATTATAATTTGCACATGCTGTTGGTGTACTGTCCATGTAACAGTTATTTCGTCACGCTTGAGAGATTTTTAGTAGTAATTACAGTAACTGTTGTTAGAGTGTCCGAGATATTGTACTGTGTCTGAAGCGGCTAATTATATTGTGAATTACACTCTGATAACGCGCAGGCATTTGCAAGAGACTATAGTGAGCTGTTTAGCTCGAACGTGCTAGCTCACCTAATGAATATTATGTCTTCAAGCAATGCGCCGTCCGAGGTATCTGCAAATGAGGCGGCTGAGTATGTTGACTCCATAATGTCATCTCAGCTTATATCCAAAGTTTTAACACCTCGTGTCAGTGTCCGTAAGCGCCATCGGTCAGTGGATGGGACATGTGATACCGCGACCAAAAAGTCCAAAAATAGTGCATCTCCGGGAATTTCAATGATATCGGACACACGTCCTACTGTTACTGCTAGGCGTAGCTTATACCAGCCGAAAGCACCTGAACCAGTACCACGTAAAGTTGTAGTAACAAACGCCGATGTCCACGTTAGTGCCAATCCTACAATGCAGCAAATGTTCGATAAGTTGTCTGCTGATATGAACATGATGTTTCTGTCTCTCAATGAACGTTTTATTTTAGAGTCTACGCTCGATCAACGTATTGCCAACAGAGTGTCACAAGCTGTTGACAAACGTATGAACAATGAGATGAATCGGGTACGGAAAGATATTGATGTTAAATTTGACTCTAAGTTTGACTCGTTACAAGATTCAAAGAAGGCTGAGATTTCGGCTGATCTAGCTGACATTCGCGAGGAGGTCAAATCACTGAAGGAGGCATCAACCAACAATCGTACTGCTGCTACCTCGCAACCCCTTATAGATCGCTCATTTAATATAGTGATAAGGAACCTTCCTGAAAGCGCGAATGAAAACACACATGCTAAGGTCAATGCTGTATTTAAGGATGGACTGAAACTGTCCAATGTCACAACCAGCAAAGCAGAACGGAAAAATCATATACCGAGTCTAAGTCCGGGGTGATCATTGCGACACTTAAATCAAAGACTGATAAACTAGCCGTCATGAAGGCAAAGCCCCAACTTCGACATAGTCGCCAATATTCCAAAGTATTTATTCACCACGACCAGTTGCCTTCTGAAAGATCAGCGAACAAAAACTTTGTTACTATTCTTGGTGCGTTGAAATCCAACCAAAGTAATCTCTACATTGGGTTCTCGGATCATTTATCAGGACCAGGAACGTGATATTTCAAGCCAATCCGTCCAGGATAACCGTTCAACTGATGGACATAGAGAGTCGCGTGATTCTCGTCGGGTCACTTACGGTGGTAGGTGTCATACTGATGGTGATTGGGATCGTGTTGATAGGCGTGGATCACGGGGTTACTCTTCTGGTGGTCGCTCTGGTGGCTACAATAACCGACGATAGGTCGAATGTGGGTTTTGGAATGTGCGCGGATGGAAAACAGACATAAACTGTGAAAATAATATTTTTAGATCTTCTTGCACTTTATCCACTGATTTAGACATTTTAGGGGTGGCAGAAACCCATCTGCTTGGTGAGGAAGATTTACATCTCGAAGATTTTACGTGGTTTGGACACAATAGAACTCACATTCACAAGAATGCTAGGAAGGGTTCAGGAGGAGTAGGTTTTTTTATAAGAAATAATCTGCTTTTAGATTTTTCCGTTTCAATAGTTAATAACGAGACTGAAGGTATATTTTTACTTAAGCTCTCTCACAAGTCAAGTTATCTTACATTATTGCCATGTGTTTGCTATTTACCAGCTGAAAATTCATCTAGATCTGTCGATGTATATAATTTTTATGAATCATTACTGTCATTAATTTATCAGTTCAAGAATGATGGCATCATGTATATTTGTGGAGATTTTAACAGTAGATGTGGAGATAGTGACGATTTCATACGTGGCGTTGATGATATCATTGACCAGGAAGTTATTGATTTTAGTATGAACTCATATGTCGATCTATTGATCGATTTTTTAATTAATGTAAATATGTGTATGTTGAATGGTAGGAATAATGTTTGTAATGAATTTACCTCTATTTCTACCAAAGGTAAATCTGTGGTAGACTATTGCTTTGTTGACTATGATATGTTGAACAAGTTTATCAATTTTGAAGTTGTCAAAGTGTCTACACTCGTTAACACTACAAACAATGTAGGTAGAATAGTTCCAGCTGCAATGCCAGATCATTCGTTACTTAAATGGTGTTTACTGGTTGAATATGATATAAGTGTTGATAGTGGTAAATACAAAACAAACTCTCAATATACAAAGTTTGATATTAACACTATCCCAGATGATTTTATGTTAAACCAAGAAACTTTGTGTGATGTTAACTGTGCTATAACTAAACTTGAAAGTAGTTTTAGAAACCAAGCAGACATAGATGCTGTGTATTCTGATTGGTGTAATATTGTCAAAAACTCTATGTATAAGCAATTACCTTTTAAAGAAGTGAAGTCGGGTACATGTAATAGAAAACGACGGCCTGGCAAGCCATGGTGGTCGGATGAATTAACTGACATATGGAATAGAGTGTGTATTGCTGAGAAGTCTTGGCTATCATGCAATAATAAACGTAACAAGATTATTTTGAAATCAGAATATGTGAGTATTCGTAAAATGTTTGACAATAAGGTGCAGATATATAAGCACTTCTATTGGTATTCATTACAAGATCGGTTATTGGATGAATGCAACGTGGATTCTACCAAATTTTGGAAATCAATTGGTAAAATTGGTGTAAATTGCACTAAAAGTAATGTAATACCAATGGAAGTTATACTTGAGGATGGATCTATTTCTAATGAAGTTGATGTTGTACTGTCCAAATGGAAAACTGATTTTAGTTCTTTATTCCAATCTGTCAGCAGCTGTGATAATGATACTAATACCTGTATTAATGATTCACAGTCGGAAAATGTGCGTTTTAACGATCATATTTTTATCACTGATGTACATAAATCAATCACCAATGCAAATAAAGGTAAAGCTTGTGGAATTGATAACATTCCAGTCGAAGTTCTTAACAATGATTCTGCTGTGTCATTTTTGCATGTGCTATTTAACATTTGCTTTGATAATGGTATTGTGCCAAGTTCATGGAGTAAATCTATTATAAATCCTATTCCTAAATCATCCACCTTAGACAAACGAGATCCATTGTCATATCGAGGTATTTCACTTGCTCCTGCAATGTACAAACTATATTGCTCGATTTTAAATAATAGATTAAATTCTTGGGTTAAATCTAATGATAAATTAAGTGATGAGCAAAATGGATTTCGAAAAGGTCGAAGCACTATGGATCATATTTTATCTTTAAATAACATTATTGATACCAGAAAGAAAAATAGACTGTCTAATTATTGTGCATTTATTGATTTCAAGAAAGTTTATGACACTATAAATAGAAATACCCTTTGGAAAAGGTTATCTGATATTGGAGTGTGTGGTAAGATGCTATCTGCTATAAGATCTTTATATGTATCTATTATGTCATGTGTTAGAGTAAATTCACTCAAAACCGAATGGTTTGATGTTAATTGTGGTCTACGCCAGGGTTGTATTTTGTCACCTTTACTTTTTAATTTATTTATCAATGATTTGACAATGTATTTTAAATCTTTTGATATCGGTATTAATATTGGAGATGAGAAAATATGCATTATGTTATATGCAGACGATATAGTTATTTTAGCTGAGAACGCTGGTGAGCTGCAGTTGCTGTTAAATGCTTTAAACGACCGGTGTTCTTTAAATGACATGACCGTGAATGCGTCTAAAAGTAATGTTATGCATTTTCGGCCTAATTCGTTACAACGCAGTAATGCCGTTCTTAAGTGTGGGGACAAACTACTACCAATTGTAGATAGATATACTTATTTAGGTGTTGTTTTACATGAACATTTTGATTATAATGTTACTGTTAAATCAGTTGCTCAGAGTGCCAGTCGTGCATTGGGTCTCTTAATCGCAAAATGTAAAAACTTGGGAGGTGTGCCTTATAATGTATACACTAAATTGTACGATTCCGATGTCGGGCCGGTTTTAAATTATAGTGCACCGTTATGGGGTATCCGTACATATTCTTGTATTGAGGCGGTACATAACAGAGCTCAACGCTTTTTTCTAGGTGTTGGCAAGTATACAACCAATGATGGAAAATCAGGAGATATTGGTTGGAACCTTTTAATTGTAAGACAGTGGAAAACTATTTCGCTATATTGGTCACGTTTGTCATCTATGAGCGAAGAGCGGGTCAATTAACGTATAGCACTCTGGGTAACAAGTAAAGCGAATCGTTCGTGTAAGAATTGGGTATTTAATATTAGACAATTTTATAATGTCAATAAAAAATGTATAGCAACATTGAAGAACCTTTGTCTGCTTCATTTGTTAGTGATGTCCATAGTGGTATATTTAACGATTATGTTACTAAATGGTTTAATAGATAAATAATGATACTGGTCCTTCTAGACGAGGTGGTAATAAACTCCGTTTGTATAAACTCGTCAAATCAGAATCTGTACCTGAACAATATTGTAAATTGATTCTTCCTCCCAGACATAGGTCTGTATTTAGCAAATTTCGCTGTGGTGTAGCCCCCATCAGGATTGAAACTGGTAGATACGAGGGTCTGTCAATTGATGAAAGGTTATGTCCATTTTGCGATACTATTGAAAACGAATACCATGTCTTATTCAATTGTTCATTATATGGTGATTTAAGAGAAAAAAAATTTAATCGTGCAATAGTTTGTAACAATATATTCTTGACTCTGTCTGATATTGATAAATTCATTTTCTTGTTTTCCAACTCGGATATGATACGTATTTGTGCCAAAAACCTGCTATCAAATACTATAAAGACGACAATTCTTAATTAGTAAATAATGTTTTTATTTTTCAATAATGCTCATTATTTTAGTTTCCTGTTTTTGTTTTATTTTATCTCGTCTAAAGCAACTTTGCTAATCCAATTCACGGTGATCTGATCAACGTGTTTAATAATTTTTTACTTCCATTTTTTAGTATGCGCGATAGTGCTTATTTTTCTTCTCAGTGTCTTATCATTATTTTATGGCAGTTCTTAATTATTGATTAGCAAGTTTTCTTTAGTTTTACCTACGTAATTATATGTTGCATGTACAGTGTTCTTTATGATTGTATTATACAACTGTGATAGTCTCTTATAACTCCAATATGGAGTGGCAATATACATTTAATGTGCTGTATATATTGATATTTTACATGTGTATGTATGTTGATGAGACTCAAATAAAGATATATACTACTACTACTACTACTACTACTACTACTACTACTTGTGTACACGGACGCGCGACACTCCATGGGAAGGTGTGATAATAAAACTAACCATTTTAGTCCCACCACTGTCAATGGTATTTATTATATAATCCAATTATCAATGTACAGGTAGGAGTAAAAATTACTACTTGAAAATACCGAAATATGCTGAAATTAATATAATTGGTATAACTTATTATTATATCATTTGGTAATAATGACGAAAAGGGTTATCAAATTGATACAGATAAGTGTTAGTGATATTACATGATAATTTTGTGTTGGAAAATGCTTCTTCTTTTACTTTTTCTACTTCTTCTTCTTCTTCTTCTTCTTCTTCTTCTTCTTCTTCTTCTTCTTCTTATATTTATTATTATAATTATTATATTTATTCTTCTTCGTCCCTTTCTTCTATAATCAAACTATCAAAGTGCATGTAGGATTAACAATGTGACACGTACTGGCTGTAGAATGTACGCTGTATGGACTGAAGTATGTTAAAAAAATATCGCTAGAAAAAAAACAATATGCTTATAATTATTACATTTGATAATGATGACGAAAGAGTTATTGAAATGGTACCGATATGTGCGAGTGATATTACATGATATTTTTGCGCTAAAATTGACTTTCATTATGTTTCAGACAGTGGCAGTAGTTATCGGGGCTAATGACGTTCCGGGCTCCGATACGCATAAGATTCTTGTTGAAATGAAGCTCCTATGCGAGAAGATTCATGGCATGAACAAAAGGTAGTTAATTTATCACGTTATATCCCATCAAATTAAAGTCACAGTAAAATGGACACTTGTGATTTCTTATCGCATAAACACCACATGTGTTACCTGTGAGTGGACTTAAAAGCAACTTAATTGTTGACACATAACCATATCGGTTTATTGGTCATGCACCCAAAAACCAATCGGACACAAAATAAATAAATTATTAGCAAAAATGTGTCCCAAAGTGTAATTAATTAAGGTGACTTATAGGCCCAATGGGCCGTATGCTCTTTATATTTGTTTTGTATTGTATTGTATTGTTCGTTACAAACTATGCACATGTCACTATAATAAAATATTTACTTACTTACTTAAAATATATATATAATTATTATCTCCATATATATATATATACTTATTATCTCCATATACATATATTATATAATTATTATCTCCATATATAAATATATAATTATTATCTCAATATATATATATAATTATTATCTCCATATATAAATATATAATTATTATCTCAATATATATATATATATAATTATTATCTCCATATATAAATATATAATTGTTATCTCCATATATATATATATCAGTCAGATCAATCAGTCAAATATTTTTAGCCAATTAAATTTAATATTTTGAACAATTTAGACAACTGTGTATGATATTATCTACAATTTAGGGCCACCGTCATCGTATCTGGTATTCTACCAAGGGAGGAGAACATATTTCCTGGCCATTGAAACAGACCAGCTTTCCTCAAGAGATGTGATAGCGTTGCAAAGGAGGTAAATCAGACGCTGAAGAAGGTATCAAACTATTTCCCCTGGGTAAAATACGTCGATCATCCCCAGTTTTATAACGACGACGGGGTTATTCAACGTCACATGCTCAGCAGAGACGGGTTACACCTGAAACATATCTATCCAATTGTCTCAAATTTATGATTGTAATTCGAATTATTTAAATATTTATATACCCGAAGTGCAACGTCAGACAAATTCATCGGATTGTGGTGTATTTTCAATTGCTTATGTAACAGAACTTGTATATAATAATTTTAACGTTGACTTAACTCATGTACGTGTTGATATTCCTGTAATACGGTTACATGATTGTATCGAAACTGAAAAAATGATGCCATTTTCAAAAGTGTTAAAAATGCCGAAAATGCTATGCAAAGATCCAAAGGTTAATAAAATAAACTGTTATGTTCTTGTAAATTGTAGCGTACAGTGGTACCATAAAATGTGCATAAGTGATTCGAATTTAGAAAACTGGCTTTGTCAATTGTGTAAATGGTAGATATTGAATTGAAATTGTGTTATATATTATACGTATTTCTTTAACATTATGTTAGAAAATACTCAAATTATTGTACTTGGACTACATGTTATTCTATGTATATAATTTTGCGTCCAAATAAAGTGTTGTTGTTCAATTTTTTTTTTATTATGTATCATATTATTATGAATTGCCTTTAAAATATAATGTAATATAAATTGAATGTATGTTTTCTTATGGTCTCTTATAATTCTATTTTAGTATTCTGTATCACGTTGTCATGCACTTTGGTACGATTAACAATAACTGGTCATGTTTATGTATGTAATGTTTTAACAAATATAGATAAATCAGTCCACTGAAGGATCATAACTGTATATGTTAAGGCGTTAAGGACAGCAGATCAGATATCCAAATAATAAAAAAGCTGTCCATCCACGCCTTATCATATCAGGCTACCAACGTGGGACTGTGACTTACATATGTTCTGAGGAACATTCATAAGATTTTCGGTATGGAAATCATGGGTGAATTCAGGATTTCAGTCTAGAGGGGCCGGACTTGGGCGCACAACACACAATCTGAATAAGCAAACATGTTATTCAGTAGATATACATTTAATTTTAATAAAATATGGGAGTTTAGAGGGTGCATACATCGCCTTTTTTTAGCTCACCTGAGCCGAAGGCTCACCGGTAATTTTTTTGTGATCGCCTGGTGTCCGTCGTCTGTCGTCCGTCGTTAACTTTTAGCTTCTAACAACTTCTCCTCTGAAATCACCAGGCCAATTTTGATATAATTTCACAGAAATGTTTCTTGGTTGACCCTCTACCAAGTTTATTCAAGTCATTTGGATTCATCAAAAAACACGGCCGCCAGGGTGGCGGGACAAGTTTAATAAGTAAAAACTTAAAAAATCTTCTTGTTAGAAACTACTGGCTCGATTTCAAAATAATTTCACAGAAATGTTTCTTGGGTGACCCTCTACCAAGTTTATTCAAGCCATCTTGATTCGTCAAAAAAACATGGCGGCCAGGGGATGGGGTTTGTTTACTATATAAGCTATTGTAAAAACTTAAAAAATCCTCTTGTCAGAAACTACTGGCTCGATTTTAAAATAATTTCACAGAAATTATCCTTGGGTGACCCTCTAGCAAGTTTGTTCAAGCCATTTGGATTCGTCAATAAACATGACAGCAAGTGGGTAGGGTTAGTTTTATGTCAAATTAATGTCCTTGTTTTATAGTATAAATGTCTGAATATAGCAATTATTATAAGAAAAGGTAATAAACAGCTTAATTCAGTGAAGACACAGTCGCCTTACAGAAGATACTGTTTTTAGTTCAAGATACTCACCCAACATCTTGACAGTTTACTATATAAGCTATTGTAAAAACTTAAAAAAACTTCTTGTCAGAAACTACTAGCTCGATTTTAAAATAATTTCACAGAAATGTTCCTTAGGTGTAGTGACCCTCTACCAAGTTTGTTCAAGCCATCTTGATTCGTCAAAAAACAATGCCGTCAGGAGGCGGGGCAAGTTTAATTAGTAAAAACTTAAAAAATCTTCTTGTCAGAAACAACTGGCTCGATTTTAAAATAATTTCACAGAAATTATCCTTGGGTGACCCTCTAGCAAGTTTGTTCAAGCCATTTGGATTCGTCAAAAAACATGGCACCTAGTGGATGGGGCAAGTTTAATTAGTAAAAACTTAAAAAATCTTCTTGTCAGAAACTACTGGCTCGATTTTAAAATAATTTCACAGAAATTATCCTTGGGTGACCCTTTACCAAGTTTGTTCTAGCCATTTGGATTCGTCAAAAAACATGGCACCTAGTGGATGGGGCAAGTTTAATTAGTAAAAACTTAAAAAAATCTCTTGTCAGATACTACTGGCTCGATTTTAAAATAATTTCACAGAAATGTTCCTTGGGTGACTCTCTAAGCCATCTTGATTCGTCAAAAACATGGCGGCCAGGGGGTGGGGTTAGTTTACTATATCAGCTATAGTAAAAACTTAAAAAATCTTCTTGTCAGAAACTACTGGCTCGATTTTAAAAATTATTTCACAGAAATGTTCCTTGTGTGACCCTTTACCAAGTTTGTTCAAGCCATCTTGATTTGTCAAAAAACATGGCCATCAGGAGGCAGGGCAAGTTTAATTAGTAAAAACTTAAAAAATCTTCTTGTCAGAAACTACTGGCTCGATTTTAAGATAATTTCACAGAAATGTTCCTTGGGTGACTTTCTACCAAGTTTGTTCAAGATATCTTGATTCGTCAAAACACATGGCGGCCAGGGGATGGGGTTAGTTTACTATATTAGCTATAGTAAAATCTTAAAAAATCTTTTTGTCAGAAACTACTGGCTCGATTTTTAGCTCTACTGGCCAAAGGTCAGAAGTGCTTATGCGATGGCGCATTGTCTGTCATCTGTCGTCTGTTAGCAGCACTTTCTCTGAAACCACTAGACCAATTAAACTGAAACTTCAGATGCATGTTTCTGTTGCATAGGAGACTATACAGAAGATTTTTTTTTCGATCTGAAACTCAAGATGGCCGCCGTTACTAAAAATAGTCCAAAACTTAAAAAATCTTCTTCTCATGAACGGCCCAACAGATTTTCAAAATGTTTATTTAGTTATGATAACCAACTATAGTATTGTTAGATTTGTTCAAATGGTGTCCCTAGGGTTAAATATGACCCCACCCCGAGGGTTCAATTAGTGGACACATGTCATTATAATATTTTTTTTTTTTTTTTTTAAATTAAAATGATTTTACCTTTATCTTCACAGAAGCATTGTTTGGTGAAGGAGGTTCAGATTTGTAAAAATGAATGGGTTCCACTGTCTAAAGGGGTCAGGAGGGGCCCCAAAAGGGTAAAAATTCAGAATTGCTAAAATCGTTTTCTTGAGAACCGGTATGTCAGATTTGTTCATATTTGGCATAAATTATCCCTTTGTGTAGGGATTTGATTGCAGATAAGAATTAAGAGGCTAAAATTTATAGGGGCCCAGTAAGGGGACTTAGAATTTTGCATAGGGATACTATGGGAAAACAGAAAATTCTCTTTTTATTTCATTTTTTCTGAAACCACTAGACCAATTAAACTGAAACTTCACATGCATGTTTTTGTTGCAAAGGAGACTTTACAGAAGATTTTTTTTATCTGAAATTCAAGATGGCCGCCGTTACTAAAAATAGTCCAAAACTTAAAAAATCTTCTTCTCATGAACGGCTTAACAGATTTTCAAAATGTTTATGTAGTAATGATTGACCAACTATAGTATTGTTAGATTTGTTCAAATGGTGTCCCTAGGATTAAATATGACACCGCCCCGAAGGTTCAATTAGTGGACACGTGTCATTATAATATATTTTTTTTTTTTAAATGGAAATGATTTTGCCTATATCTTCACAGAAGCATTGTTTGGTGAAGGAGGTTCAGATTTGTAAAAATGAATGGGTTCATCTTTATTAAGGGGTCAGGAGGGGCCCCAAAAGGGTAAAAATTGGGAATTACTAAAATCGTTTTCTTGAGAACCGGTATGTCAGATTTGTTCATATTTGGCATAAATTATGCCTATGTGTAGGGGTTTGATTGCAGATAAGAATTAAGGGGCTAAAATTTATAGGGGCCCTGTAAAGGGGACTTAGAATTCTACATAGGGATACTATGGGAAAACAGAAAATTCTCCTTTTTTTTTCATTTATTCTGAAACCACTAGGCCAATTAAATTGAAACTTCACATGCATGTTTCTGTTGCATAAGAGACTATACAGAAGATTTTTTTTTTATCTGAAATTTGGGATGGCCGCCGTTACTAAAAATAGTCCAAAACTTAAAAAATCTTCTTCTTCTCATAAACGGCCCAACAGATTTTCAAAATGTTTATGTAGTAATGATGACCAACTATAGTTTTGTTAGATTTGTTCAAATGGTGTCTCTAGGGTTAAATATGACCCCGCCCCAAGGATGCAATTAGGGGACACATGTCATTATAATATTTTTTTTTAGAAATGGAAATGATTTTGCCTATATCTTCACAGAAGCATTGTTTGGTGAAGGAGGTTCAGATTTGTTAAAATGAATGGGTTCCACTGTCTTAAGAGTTCAGGAGGGGCCCCAAAAGGGTAAAAATGGGGAATTACTAAAATCGTTTTCTTGAGAACCGGTATGTCAGATTTGTTCATATTTGGCATAAATTATGCCTATGTGTAGGGGTTTGATTGCAGATAAGAATTAAGGGGCTTAAATTTATAGGGGCCCAGTAAGGGGAAATAGAATTTTGCATAGGGATACTATGGGAAAACAGAAAATTCTCTTTTTATTTCATTTTTTCTGAAACCACTAGACCAATTAAACTGAAACTTCACATGCATGTTTTTGTTGCAAAGGAGACTTTACAGAAGATTTTTTTTTATCTGAAATTCAAGATGGCCGCCGTAACTAAAAATAGTCCAAAACTTAAAAAATCTTCTTCTCATGAACGGCTTAACAGATTTTCAAAATGTTTATGTAGTAATGATTGACCAACTATAGTATTGTTAGATTTGTTCAAATGGTGTCCCTAGGATTAAATATGACACCGCCCCGAAGGTTCAATTAGTGGACACGTGTCATTATAATATATTTTTTTTTTTTAAATGGAAATGATTTTGCCTATATCTTCACAGAAGCATTGTTTGGTGAAGGAGGTTCAGGTTTGTAAAAATGAATGGGTTCATCTTTATTAAGGGGTCAGGAGGGGCCCCAAAAGGGTAACAATTGGGGAATTACTAAAATCGTTTTCTTGAGAATCGGTATGTCAGATTTATTCATATTTGGCATAAATTATGCCTATGTGTAGGGGTTTGATTGCAGATAAGAATTAAGGGGCTAAAATTTATAGGGGCCCAGTAAGGGGACTTAGAATTTTACAAAGGGATACTATGGGAAAACAGAAAATTCTCTTTTTCTTTCATCCTTTCTGAAACCACTAGGCCAATTAAACTTAAACTTCACATGCATGTTTCTGTTGCATAGGAGACTATACAGAATTTTTTTTCCGATCTGAAATTCAAGATGGCCGCCGTTACTAAAAATAGTCTAAAACTTAAAATCTTTTCTCAATAACGGCCCAATATATTTTCAAAATGTTAATGTAGTAATGATGACCAACTATAATATTGTTAGATTTGTTCAAATGGTGTCCCTAGGGTTAAAAATGACCCCACCCCGAGGGTTCATGAGTCAGTAGAGTGTCCTCAGGCCCTCTTGGGCCTCTTGTTAAATAATTTCACAGAAATGTTCCTTGGAGGACCCTTCATCAAGTTTGTTCAAACTGTAGTGATTCGTCAAATAACATGGTGGCCAGGGGCTGGGGTTAGTTTACTTAATAAGCTATAGTAAAAACTTAAAAAATCTTCTTGTCAGAAACCATCGGATCGATTTAAAACAATTTTGCAGAAATGTTCCTTTGGTGACCCTTTACCAAGTTTGTTCAAGCCGTTGTGATTTGTTAAAAAAACATGAGCGCCACAGTGAGGTGCTAGTTTACTATATGGGCAGCTATAGTAAAAACTTCAAAAGCCTTCTTGTCAGAATCTACTGACCTGATTTCGATGTCATTTCACTGACATTTACCATGGGCGAACCTCTACCAAGTTTGAACTATTCTACGCATCTGTTACATCTTCAAAACAAATCAAAATTCTAACTACTTGCCCATCTCGTCGTTCTGGAATTTTGAGTGTACATGTATTTTATAATTTACTTAAGTTGGGTGACCCAAGGTCAGTCAGGTGAGCGATATAGGGCCATCTTGGCCCTCTTGTTTAAGAGTACCGGTACATCCGCCATTGGAAATTCAAGTTTGTGGTAGAATAAACTGTCACAGTGTGTAACGTTACTTTACAATATATATATATTTCAGCCAGCTCATTTGGACTGGCTGGATTTAATTTTTTGTTTTTTTCGTCCTGTTACATTGTCGCCCAATGTGGGACTGTTACTTATTGTATTCAGAGAAATATTCACATGATTCTCTGGACTGAATGGAAATTCAGAGACAAATTCTGGAACAAATTCTGATTTGTTGGAGCGCATGTATGCAATCCCACTAGCTCAGTCAGTAAAGCATTTGCCTTGTCAGTGAAAGGTTTCAAATCTCAGACTAGTTGAATATTTTCCAGTGCTGTTACAATTATGAAGAAAGCTGTCCATCAACATCTAATTTAATCTGGCTATGTCTACCCTTTTATCAAATATGACTAAGCTGTTGGTGAAACAGAAGCCAGGATGTTTTATTATTATAATTTTTAAATTGTGTGTAATAAACTCATAACATATTGCTTTGTATTTTGGATAATTCATAATTTTTATTTTTATTTTATCAGATAATATCTTAATAGGTCCTGAACAAAATAAATGGTTTCGCAGTGATTTTGGTCTATACGACTCAAAAACATTCCAACATATTGGCCAGCTGACAGCACTGTTCCTAATCCAAGGTAGGCAAGGGCTACCGGTATTCTAACAAAATGTGACAGAATTCCTGCTTCATGGCACAATCGGCAATAATACAGGCGATTTACTAGAGGCAATGAGGACAGCCTTTGAAGAGGTACAATCTGTTATATACAAAACAAACACTGTTGTGATATGGAGAAATGTGTACCACTTGAAAACAGTGTAACATTGTTTCAAGTTATTGCATATAAGAACCAGTCTCAAGTCAGCTTTCTGGTAAGAACCAGTACCGAGTGTTAATTTTTGAGAGGCATTGGGTGGAGCTGGGGATCAAACTTGCTTCCTCTTGTGTGAGCAGACAACACTATCTACCGAACTAACGTCCGCTATTCTTTTTAATAAAGTTCTGACAGCCAATCAGAAAGCAAACGGATCAACACAATTCATTTGCTCACCTGATGCAACAGTATTATGTGCAATATTAATACTTTTTGTAAAATTAGATTGAAAATAAACTTTCTATGGTTACTTTATTTAAGTGGGCATTTTTTACAATGAATAATGCATTCAATGATAATTCAATTTTCTGTTCAACGGAAAGACTGCATTTATCCACAGATTTGCAAATAACTGACATGCTGTCTCACATATACATATTTTGACCGAGCTTGGCTCGTATCCACAACTTCAGCAGTGAGAAGTACATGCTTTTGAGATTAGTTAGTCCGTTAAGCCAAGTGGAGTACAACAGATGGATCAATCCTTAAAATGTTTGTTTGCTGTGCTCTGACCCAGTATTTTTCATGTTGGTAGGTAGCTATTCATATTTTTGCCATTTTTGATTTTGCGTAATACACAGCCTCCGTGACTGAGTGATATAAGGCGTCATCTCAATATCACTTACTACTCACTGCTAAGGTTCAAGTCCTGCTCGGTCCAAATCGTTATGCAAGAAAGTTTGCCAGTGACTTGTGGAAGAACAGTGGTTCTACTTATATGCAATCTGAGATCTTCCTCCACCAAATAAACTGGATCAGGAGCGTAGCTTCCTTGAGGCACTGCAGGCACGTGTCGAAAAAAATAAAAATGACAAAAATGCAATAAAAATCGGAATCTAGGCTACTTCATTTTACCCTTAATTAAAGTGAACATACCTAACATTACATTTATATGGTTAAACAACAGTGAATTCATGGTTAATATTAATGATAACCAGGCCCCTAAAAACATAAGAAATATACGCTAAAACGCATCCACAACAGTCTAGCTGAAATTACTTTCCGAAGGAACATGCCCCGAACCCCACTACAACTGTACCAACTCATCGTTTTCAACCAAGCTACGTCCCTGTGGATATGCAATATATAACCTGAAATATGTTGTTTATTGTGATAAATACATCAACCATGATTCCATTAAATATAAATATATATGAATAAGACTTTTCATCACAACCTCATGAACACTAAATTACTAGGTTAGGATATATTATAAGACTTGATAGAACTCTGATAGACTAGATAGACATGAAAGACATTTCTATTATAATTTCATTAACATAAATAAGATTTAATTCACAATTTCATGAGCAATAGCCATTCGAATTATGTAACGCAACATTGTATATTAATTATTCCCATTTGTTTCATTTGTTTGATAATATTTCTACCACTTCCGGTTATCTCAGCGTTCCTTATTCATTTGTGAGAAACTGGACGTCCTGAAGAAATCTGAAGTAATCACCACTCATTCTTTAACCTATAATCATTCCGGTAAGATCATGTCATATTATTTCAAGTTCAAGTACTATTTATAAGTTGGTTCATATATTATTGTAAAAGTTACGAAAGCGCTAGATTTCAAATGGCTATAGCTCGCCTCAGTCGTGATAGAGTTTTCTATCGGTTGATTTATGTACTAACTCGTATATATTTCCATACCTCATTCTATGTCAATCACATCTTTGTCTTCCAAAGTATTGATTAGGACCACGACAGACAAAATATTTCTTAGATTTGCCATAGTTTTCATGTTACAAACATTTGTTTTCATTGAAATATCTATCAAGATGGCGGAAAACTGATCGACTTGGTAGAACGGATCGAAGTCTATCCGTGTTTTCATTGGTTCAAGTATTTATAACTCGCGTTTCTATTGGTTGTTTTCGCCATCCTGGTAGATTTTCTGCCTATATAAATGAGTCATACTGGGTATTTCCAGCGATTCTTTCGCACGCAAGGTAATAATTAGTCACCGTTTAGCATACGGTCACCATATAAAATACCCGGACTCATTTTGGAATTATATACGTTGTACTAATTTATAACTCTACTGTACCGTATGCCTGATGACTAACTGTTAAAATACAGTATAACTTCCATATATCGAAGTTCAGGGGATCGTCATGAAAAGTTCGATATACCGGGACTTCGATATATGTGCATGTCTGAATCACTCGATGGTAATGGTAAAAGTTTGATTGGTAATGAGATCGCAACATGTATATGACCGTAGATCTACCTGTCATACTTTTACTAGTAAAGGTAAGTTGAAAAAAACAACATTAAATTAAATCGTGTTTATTATTTATTGAAAGCCTGCATGTCATTAAAAAATCAATATAACTAAAGCACTACAAACATGTACAAACATAAAAACTTACATGGAGCATTTCCGGTATACGAAAATAAGCATATACATATACATGAACATTCCATCAGCACATCAGTTGGTTCAAACACACATGAACAAAACATGAACATACATGTACAATAACCATAAATAAATGTTCATCAATTACACTTGTAAGATAAAATGATACGAAACTAAACGTCATACAATGCGTGCAATTTACACATACGTTATATAATCACGTATCACTATATGTAATCATGACATAAGCAGACGCCATGTTTGCGTACACAAAGTTAATGTTTTTTATCAGTAAATTATCACCATTCTGCCTTTAAGTAATCAAATATTTATTAAAGTGTGACTCCTAACAAATATTTATCCGAGCACTCCAAGGGACTTTACTCTACATGATCAGCCTTTGTTCCTAAGATCATCGCACCGGAGCACCGCAGGTGTGAAATACATGTACATCACTCCCGCGAGAAATTTTGAACAGGTAATCGATATTCAATACATAAATAGTTAATGATGTGTAAAAGGACTCTTTGGGGCCGTGAAAAAACTTCGATATACTGAAAAATTCGATATATATAACTTCGATATATTTGCGGTTTTTCCATAGAGATTTAGAAGGAAAAAAGTTGGGACTTGATAAAAAGTTTGATATACCGAGAAATTCGATATATTGATGTTCGATATATGGAAGTTATACTGTACATTAAAAACGTATGCCTACATAAACTGATTTATTCTTTTCTCAACGTACAATAATCTACTTATAAAAATCCTCGTTTATGCATATCGGCCCTGACAGGCGTTACAAGTGGTGTCAGTGGAAGTGGATTACCGCGCTAATACAGCGATACTTACTCACGTAGACCTACAACTTATATAAAAAAAAATATTAATAATAAAATAAAATAAAGAAAAAAAAATAAATAAATAAAGCCTCTATTGCATATAGACATAAGAAGTCAAAGTAATTTGAAGTAACACTGTTATTCGACAACGTATCTTGTTTAGTTACGAAATCAAAGTATCGAAGTACTGAAATGAATGGATGACTCTGATAATGAAGTAACATTTAATGTAAGAAATCAAGGCCAGATTATGGATGACGATTACCAGAGTGTAGATCAGGAACCTTTAGAGAATCCCTTAGGGGACAGTGATGTAGAAAGTAATGATGAAGTTCCAGACCTTTATAAACCAAACGAGAGTACGGAGAACCGCGGGCCACGTCTGCAAGAGAAAAATCGTTCAAACCGCTCTAGGGTACAACATTTAGGAATTCCCATTGAAACATCAGTACAAGCACCATATGAAGGTGGGCGATCAAAGAGTGGGTCATTATCCATCAAGCCACAGTACTTCACTGGTGAGGAAGATTGGGAAACCTACATAAACCATTTCGAAATATGTGCTGAACTTGGACAATGGAATAGAAGAGAAAGGGCATTAGCACTTCTAGCTAGTCTTCGGGGAGAAGCTCAAAATTATGCCATGACAATGCGGAGAGCTGACCGTGAAACATATGGAACAGTTATATACCATCTTGGACAAAGGTTTGGTAAAGCTAGGCAGCAACCTATGTGGATGTCGCGATTCGAATCCAGACGTCGGGATCCACAGGAAACTTTCGCAAGGTTAGGGGACGATTTGCGCCGGTTAGCACAGCGAGCTTACCCTACAATTAATCGTAGCGCGCAAGAAATGATAGCATTGAACCAACTGTACAAATCGGTACCAACTGATATCAAATACAAATGTCTGACAGAACAATGCAAAACAATAGAAGATGCTGTATGTATCATAGAAATGCATGAAGGTGTTTTTCGTACATCAGAGGAACAACACCAGTATGCGAGAATGGTCACCAATCAACGCACTATTGAAGATAATCAGAGTGCAGGGACCGAAGTAACATCATGGTCAAACATTGATAGAACCCTGAAACAGCTTCAAGACTGTGTCAGGCAACTTTCCCAAGCTCAAAATGGTCTCTTTAATAAGCAGGGTCATCGCAACCAGCGCAGGTGCTACAAATGCCAGTCCCCAGATCATGTTCAGTGTAACTGCCCATACAATGACAGACAAGACACCTGTCAACGAGGTCAGTACCAACCTCGACGCTGGCAACCACAGCAACATGCTCGAGTATTTCAAAATCAACCGCGTGAGAATGCACACCAGAACCAACAACCAGCATCAAATTCCCAAAATTCTCAGGAAGTATTGGAAAACTGCCGGCCGTCGACACAGTAGGGCCTCAGTCGATGGCAAGTGAAGGGCCTAGATTACCTGAAATAACAACTACGACAAGTTATGTAGGAAAAACTTTCAAAAATTATAGAAAATGGGACAATGGTTTTTACACATGTGTAGAAATATCAAATATCAAAATAGACTTGTTAATTGACAGTGGATCTTCAACTACTCTTTTAGCAAATAGAATTTTTGAAGAAATCGACATAGGATTAAGGCCAGCAAATATTAAATGAGTCTGATGTTCCAGTAACTAATAATCTTGATACTCAGCAAGGAAGCGTGCGGGTTACCACTAGAGGCATGCAAACAGCCACTGAAGCTCAGATAAAGCCGCACCCTATCATGCTTGATGGGCAGGACCCAACTTCAGTAAACCAACAACAAATTCAAGATAAGGACATTGGTCCTGTTATGGTAGCACTCAGAGATACAGTGCGACCAAGTTGGGAATCGGTAGCAAGACATTCATCATCTACAAAAACACTCTGGCGACAGTGGGACCGTCTTGAAACCCACGGAAATATGCTTCATCTTCGGTGGCACGATAGTGGTAACGACAGTTTTTTCAAGCTTATTGTTCCATCAAAGTTGCGCCAAGAAGTACTGCACTATTATCATGACATTCCGTCAGCTGGTCATATGGGTGCTGACAAGATGGTAGCCCGTATTCAACAGAAATTCTATTGGCCAGCAATGAAAGAATGTGTGCTGAAATACTGTTCCTTATGTGACAAGTGTCACGCAAGAAAGACAGCACCTCCGACACGAGCCCCCTTTAGGTCATGATCCCGTGTATGCAGCAATGGAGAAAGTGGCTCTAGACATTACCGATCCACTTCCCATCACACAAAAAAAGGGAACAGATACATTCTTGTGATAACTGACATTTTCACCAAATAGACTGAAGCTGTGGCACTCCCAAACCAAGAAGCTGAAACGGTCGCAGAAGCATTTATTAACAACTTTGTAGTTAGGTTTTGAGTTCCTCTTGTTGTACTTACTGACTGTGGCTCAATTTTCGAATCACATCTTTTCAAAGAAATGTGCAAAATCTTGGGAATAACAAAAGTCAAAACTTCAGTGATGAGACCCCAAGCAAACTCTGTTGTAGAGCGTTTTAATAGAACGCTTAAAACCATGTTGTCGTCATTCTGTTCCCAACAACAGAATTCATGGGACATGTACTGCCACAGACACTAATGGCATCTCCACATTCAAGCTCTGGGATAACCCCTAATCGTATGACACTCGGTCAGGAAGTCATGTTACCAATGGCTGCCATGGTTGGACATCCAGAGTCAAATATAAACTCTGATGAGGGGCAGTATGCAGAAAATCTGAAAGAGAGAATAAAGACAGCCCATGACACGGCACGAACAAATCTCCAGAAAGCTGCTATCTATCGAAAACGACATTATGATATAAAATCAAAATCGAGAATCATTGAACCCGGTCAGGCGGTTTGGCTGTATGACCCAAGAAGTAAGCCAGGGGTCTGCTCCAAGCTTGTTCCTAAATGGAAAGGACCATGCTTGGTACTTAAAAGAATTGATGATCTGACATACCTAATTAAACAAAAAAAGAGTACTTCACCGAAAGTGTATCACGTTGACCGTCTTCTGATATACAGGGGTAATACAACTCCAAAATGGTTTAAAACTGTCGAGTTTAAGTGAATTTTAGACACGTAACTGAGTACTGAAAGAAGAAAATATGTTTAAAAGTTTAAATTGCAGTTTTGTTTTGTTAAAATATATATAGAAAACATGGGGGCTGGAAAATAACATCTAATTAGCATGATTAAAGTGAACATATTAATATGTCCTGCAGTAAATGGGACAAGCAACTGGGTTGGAGAAGCAACGGTCACTTTTCAAGGACAATTGCATAGTGTGTCTTGGCCACCAGTTGGGTGGAGACTGATGGAAAGTCAGCGGCAATTCCAGGTAGCAGAGCATGCAGCTAATCTGCTGGACTGTGACATTTCTGGTTTCCCAACCACTCCATTAGAAGACATCCTAGACAAATACAACTTTTAATATTACCTGGAACTATGACCAGAAAATTCTCCGCTATGAAGGAAAGACAAAGATGAGAATCTTAAATTACAACCAAGTACGGAAGGTTGCCTTGGGGCAAACATTTGACGAGGCCCTGGTGTCAGTTTTAAAGACTGCCAACACAATTCCAAATCCACTTATTACTCTTATAGACAATGCCAATGTCAAACTGTGGTTGTGATTCTGCACAATAAAGTATCACCATATGTTAAATCTTTTTTTTTATCTTTTTTTTTGTAAGTTAGGAAAAGTGTGATAAATACATCAACCATGATTCCATCAAATATCAATAAATATGAATAAAACTTTTCATCACAACCTCATGAACACTAAATTACTAGGTTAAGACATATTATAAGACTTGATAGAACTCTGATAGACTAGATAGACATGAAAGACATTTCTAATATAATTTCATTAACATAAATAAGATTTAATTTACAATTTCATGATCAATAGCCATTCGAATTATGTAACGCAACATTGTATATTAATTATTATCAAATGTAGTGCATGATTACTTCAGATTCCCATTTGTTTAATTTGTTTGATAATATTTCTACCACTTCCGGTTATCTCAGCGTTCCTCATTCATTTGTGAGAAACTGGACATCCTGAAGAAATCTGAAGTAATCACCACTCATTCTTTAACCTATAATCATTTCGGTATGATACTGTCATATTATTTCAAGTTCAAGTACTATTTATAAGTTGGTTCATATATTATTGTAAAAGTTACGAAAGCGCTAGATTTCAAATGTCTATCGCTCGCCTCAGTCGCGATAGAGTTTTCTATCGGTTGATTTATGTACTAACTCGTATATATGTCCATACCTCATCCTATATCAATCACATCTTTGTCTTCCAAAGCATTGATTAGGACCACGACAGACAAAATATTTCTTAGATTTGCCATAGTTTTCATGTTACAAACATTTGTTTTCATTGAAATATCTATCAAGATGGCGGAAAACTGATCGACTTGGTAGAACGGATCGAAGTCTATCCGTGTTTTCATTGGTTCAAGTATTTATAACTCGCGTTTCTATTGGTTGTTTTCGCCATCCTGGTAGATTTTCTGCCTATATAAATGAGTCATACTGGGTATTTCCAGCGATTCTTTCCCACGCAAGGTAATAATTAGTCACCGTTTAGCATACGGTCCCCATATAAAATACCCGGACTCATTTTGGAATTATATACGTTGTATTAATTTATAACTCTACTGTACCGTATGCCTGATGACTAACTGTTAAAATACATTAAAAACGTATGTCTACATAAACTGATTTATTCTTTTCTCAACGTACAATAATCTACTTATAGGTGTAACCCCACCATTGATTTTTGTTCTTTATTCTATAGTAAATAATAAAAGTGTGAAGGCTTGTCATTCATAGAGGGTTCCAAATGAAAGAAGTGAAACCTACATTTTACTGTTTGTCAACCTCTGCACTATCAAAATATGATGAGAAAAGTAGGAGTCATGTGTCATATAAGAGATTTTTTTCTGCTCAGTGTGTACACTGGTGACAAAGTGAAAGTAGACTTCCGAAATCATGAATTCATACCCCAATTTCCAAGCATCATTTTTTTTTCTAAATTCACAATTCAAACATGACAATGCTATCAAAATGTTCAATATACATCAATAATGCAATTCGAATAAAAAAATGAGCATTAAAATAAGGAAAATGCATTTTTGAAGAAGAAGAATTGAGGATTATTTATGACCGCCATTATGCGACTACCCCACGGAAGCACTTCCTTTTTGCAATGGTTGCACTATGCCTATAAGACAGGCGTTACAATATAGTGTTTAACCTCATTAAAAAATCTGCATAGTCATTTCAAACAAAAATAGACAGAAATCATGAAAACAAAAATTCCATGAAAAAAATCAATAAAAAAAGTTTGGGTAGCTGCAATTTTGAGTGAGTAGGTAGAAGCAAAGCAAACAAATAGTTTTTAAGAAGGGCCTTATGAAGTCTGCACTTTAAGATCATCTGCATGTATTATAAATAGAATAGAAATACTGTATATATCAGTAGATGTGATTTTTTTGTTAAATTATGTCACCTCTAATCTTTATATTTAAATCTGCACCTGCAGTATGACATTTGTCATTTAAAGGGAGTGTACCAGGATAAAACGCTATATATGTCTTAAAATGAATAATTATAAAAATGGATAAAAACCATAATCTCATAATCATTTACAAAATATAAACTGAATCGTTTTACAAAATATGTTGCCATTTTAGTTGGAAATCTATTTCAGTCTAACCTGGAAGCGTGCCAAAGTTAGGAAAGCCCTTTTTAATATATCATTTTGGCATGTTTATAGAGATATCATTTTGGCTATACGGGGTCAGTGAGCATATTTTGATTTGCATTGTATATTCGAAAAAAATGTTTTTGTCAAATTTAGATTTTTAAAATGCTGATATATTCACATTAAATTACATAATGACAGGACTCAATGGATAAAGTTTCGAAAAATCCTGATATATTCACTATAAAATCTATAATAAATATTTGATTCGACATGATATGTGTTAAGCATGTTTTATAATTTGATGCAGGATGTCCAGCTTGCCACTACAGTATGATATTGAGAAACCCCAGTGTCATAAATAAGAAAGGAGCCAGCCACCACAGTTGTTGATAAAACAAGCAATCACACCCGGAAATTAAAGGGGAACTTTTTATCAAATCACCGAAAGGAAAATTCTCTTTTTTTTTCTTCAATGAATTTAAGTTCAAACTAACAATTATTAACCGGTTCACCTATCTGCAACATTTAATAAATACCTTTTATTTCAGGGTCTTTAGAAGAATAGCAATTTACCAGTTGTTGTTTTTTTTTTTTGTTTTGTTTTTTTTTTTCATTTTTCCAGCAGAACAGCAGAATAGCAGAATGAGAATTGGACTAAAATGAAAGTTGTTTTTATCACTTATTTTAGTGCATTTACACACATGAACATACCGTGTACCATGTACCATTTTACACATTTTTTGTTCATACTGTGTTCAGCTAAAATTACAAACGATACTTGTACACGTGCTCAACCCGTTACAGCAAAATGAAAATGAGAGTTTTTCATCTTTTCACCTTGGATTCGCATTGTAAAACATTTTGCATGACGTATTTTGCTCGCCAACTACTTTATCTAACATTTTTGTTCATTATTTGATCAGCGGAAATGATCCGCTGACGAGTTATTCACGAAAAACGGTTCATTTTGCCAGACAGCTCATTCAAAAGTGGAAAAAATGAAATAATTTTTTTTTATCATTGATTTTAGTGTGCTTTCGTGCATAAACATGCAGGAAGGTTTAAGAACTGTTGTTGTTGTTTTTACAAACAATCACTACCCGGAAGTTAAAGGGGAACTTTTTCTCATTTCACCAAATGGAAATTTCTAATTTTTCACGTTCATACTAACAATTATATGCCGGATTCATTTCTCTGCACCATTTCCACCTTCTTGTTCAGTGTCTCAAGCAAAATAGTGATATACTAAAAAACAAAACATATTTCCAGCAGAACAGCAGAATAGCAGAATAAAATTGGATTAAAATGAAAGTTGTTTTTAATCACTTATTTGAGTACAGTTACACACATGAACATACCGGAAGTCTTAAGAAATGTTTTTTTCAAAAACAACCACTACCAAAAGGTTAAAGGGGACGTTAAGGCGAGTTCAAGTCCATGTACCATTTTACACATTTTTTGTTCATACTGTGTTCAGCTAAAATTACAAACGATACTTTGTACACGTGCTCAATCCGTTCCAGCAAAATGAAAATGAGAGTTTTTCATATTTCACCTTGAATTCGCATTGTAAAACATTTTGCCTGACGTATTTCGCTCGCCAACTACTTTATCTAACTTTATTATTCATTACTTGATCAGCGGAAATGATCCGCTAACAAGTTATTCACGAAAAACATTTTATTTTGCCAGACTGCTCATTCCGCGAGAAATGTGGAAAAAAATGAAAGATTTTTTTTTTTTTTTATCATTGATTTTAGTTCGCTTTCATGCATGAACATGCAGGAAGGCTTACGAACTGTTTTATTACAAACAATCACTACTCGGAAGTTAAAGGGGAACTTTTGCTCATTTCACCAAAAGGAAAATTCTCATTTTTCACCGAATTTACGTTCAAACTAAGACTTATTAGCCGGGTCCACGTCTGTGAAACACATTTTTGTTCATACTGTCTCCAGCTTAATTTATAAACGAAAGTTGTATACGTGCACAATCCGTTGTAGCAACATAAAAATGTGATTTATTCATCCTTTATCAACGGATTCGCATTTAAAAACATTTGGTCCGATGTATTTATTAACTTTTTATTGATCTAACCTTTTTGTTATTATTTTATCAGTGGAAATAAACCGTTTAAAAGTTATTCACGAAAAACATTTCATTCATTATTACAATTCTATAGTTAAAGACGCGATGCGTCTACGAATCGTGATGTGTGGTTATTTACGAGTGTTATCTTTACAAAAGAAATTAACACGATAACATTTGACAAAACATATGCAGTACAAAACACACCAGAGACAGATAAACAATTAAATAATTAAGTCACTGGTATATCTGGCACAACGTGTTACATGGCTATACTCCAGCACACCTTGTTACATTGCTATTGCAGCATACTGTGTTACATTGGTTTATGTAACACACTGTACTGCATTTCTGTGTGTGGTACACCATGTTACTTTAATATATCTAGCACACTGTGTTACATTACTAATGTAGCTTACAGTGTTTTATTGCTATATATATCACATTGTATTACATTTATATATCTTGCTCACTGATTTACATTGCCATAACTAGTACATTGGATTCATCTGATACCCTGTGTTACATCTTTACAATTAGCAAACTGTATTTTATGGCTATATCTAGCTCACTATGTT